>JAEQDS010000065.1:6000000-6600000 GCA_020875535.1 Macrophomina phaseolina
TGTTGAGCGTGCGGGAAGCGGCACAGGTGGTGCCGGCGGCGAGTAGAAGTGATGCGACATGGGGCTTGCAGAGGATTAGTCAGGCGGGGAGGGTGAGCGCGGCGGGAACGGCGACGGGGAGGGGGTGAGTTTTTTCTTTTTTTTTTTTTCTTTCTTTGAGTAAAAGACCGCTTCACACATCCGACTGCTTTTGTTTTACCAAGTTTGCACAGTCGGACCAAATTTCCGTAGAGCAGGAGCATTTTTGTGGTCCATAGGGGGGTTGAAGCTGTCGTCCGGACATGGATGTTACCAAAAGTAAGGCAGATCTACATCCGGACGACTGCTTCAGCTCCCACCGTCTAAAGAGATGGCAAAAAACATTGCGCGCAAAAGCATCTGCAGAAAGGAAGTTAATGGTGACGGATGGGAGAAAGATAAATAGGCCCTGTGGGATTGATGAATCACTGCTGACGCTCACGCCCGCAGCTACACTTATACGTGGAACGACACCTCAGCGCTTGGAGCCGGCGTAGATATCTACGTTATTGACTCCGGTATCTATCTTGAACATGATGAATTCGCTGGACGTGCAAGACTTGGGTTCAACTACTTTGCGGACCAGCCGGGTGATGTCTTTGGCCATGGTATATACAACCCCCTTAAGACTCCTCCCTCCATTGCTTCAAAGATTGCTAACTAAATCCAAAGGGAGTCACTGTGCCGGTACAGCTGCCGGAGAGACTGTCGGTGTCGCGACCAATGCGAACATTATCGACGTGAAGGCCGTTGCTGACAATGGCCTTGGTTCGTCGTCAGGGGTACCTCCCTCTTCCTCCTGCATACCCCCATGGAGATGCTAAACAAAACCAACCGCCAGTTTTTCGCCAGCCTCGATTGGATCCTACAGAGCCACGCCAACCGCTCGACGGAACCCGACTTCGTCGCCTCCATCGTCTCCATGTCTCTCGGCTTTGCCTCCGTCCTTGACAACGTCGACACTGCTGTCACCGAGCTAGCAGCCGCCGGCATCCATGTCTCCGTAGGTGCCTTTCTCAGAAATCCCAAATTCATCTCTGCACCTTCCAAACAAAACAGAGCCACAGGCACCAACTAATATCCCCACACAGATCGCCGCAGGGAATACTTTTGACGACGCCTGCACGCACTCGCCCTCCAGCGCCGGCGGGCCTGGCACCGACCTCCTTGTCGTCGGTGCCAGCACCATCAATGACACCATCTTATGGTTCAGCTCGACCGGCCCTTGCGTTGACGTCTACGCCCCCGGCGCCGAGGTCGTGTCGGCCGCGCCCACTGGGCCCAGTGACTACGTCAGCGACAGCGGCACCAGCATGGCCGCGCCGCATGTGGCAGGGCTGCTGGCGTACTTCATCGGAGATCAACAGGCGCTGGGGAAGTCGCCGGCGGCGGCGAAGGCGAGGGTGGTGGACATCGCGAATAAAAGGGGCGGGTTGTTGGGCGTGAATGCGGACTTTGTAGAGGGTGGGGATGTTTTGTTGGCGGGGAATGGAGCGAGTTAATGGTCGTGATGTGAGTGGCTGTATTGTGGTTGGGAGTTTTGCGTGGCCCGTAGCTCTACATGATAATAGATCAACAGCGGAAGCAATTGGTGGCCTGCTTCGAGATGAGCACACCTATTCAGCTTTTACAGCTTGCCAACCAACTCTTTTTTTCACCCCTGCAGTTGTGGTCGAACATGCATCGACATAAGCTCTGCCTGGAGCGATACTGTAGGACAAGCTGCTCTACCTATGGCCATCATGGCGTTGTACCGCGGCAGCTGCTTACACTCGTTGTATACCTACAAGTCGAAAGACATGATATCCAAATAAGCATCGTCAGTTAGGCCTTTTACCCGAAGCAACAGTGTTCCTTGAATCCACTTCTGGTTCTCTCCCACCCTGACGACAAACCAAATACATTTTCTTCGCCAGAAGGACCCTGCACTGTATCATTTGACAAAATAATCCATCCCTGACGGGTTTTAAAAATAGCTGATGTGTAACAGAAGGGCCTTTGAATGGCACCTCGGTTCCATTTTCCAATATGGGCTTGGTTGTGACATTTTATCCAAATCCGTAAGAGGAGTTGGGAAAAGATTGGCGCTTTTTAGACGTTTCCAATACTCTTTGACTCTAGTAAAGGACAGAAAAGATGATACACCATTGCTTCAGGGTACGACTTTTGTGGGTTGGATTATCATCGAGTCGCCACAGCTCTCATGCTGAGAATCTACCCTTGTGGCCTCTACGTTGTCTTCCATGACGATCATGGCATTGGCTTCTGGAATTTTATTCCTCAAGCTGTTGGTGCGTCTTCCGTATGTCCTGATGCCCTACAGCGTGAAGAGACATACGACCACTCGGGCAACCGAATGCAACGCTTTCTCGGTGTGAGGCATAACGCAAAAAACACCACGATACATTACCAATCACGTGGGAGATTAATTCAGCGATGCCTCTGATATCTGTCCCAAAGAAAGTCTCTCATACTATCTCATGGACCGACGCGGCCGTCGCGGTACTAACCCGTTTGTAAGCTCATCACCCTCAACGCCGGCCCGAGCCAGGAGGAGGCCAATTGGTGTAACTCCAATTCCAATTGTCGACTTTAGTTCGCGGCCCCGGATTAGGGTAGGGGTCCCTCTGCGGCCGCTGTGCGCCAGTATAGTTGGTCCTTTCGTCTGGGTATTGTCGGTTCGGGCCCAAGAACCATATGGCATTTCTGGCAAAGCCGCAGAACCCGCTGCCATAGTAAGGGTAGTCAGGGCGTTGAGACATGTTAACCAATGTGTGCGTGTTATTGTTCGTGGAATAGGTCTGGTTTTTCCGATCACTGAAAGAAGGGCCTATTTATGTTGGCTGAGGCATGGACTAACTTGAGGGATTATTTTCCCTAGTTTGTGACGGCTGTTTGTACATTGCTTGCTGAGTGACGATCTACGATTTCCTGGTACAAGTCATTGTAGATCTACGCTACAGTGATAGATATGAGCCCATGCTTTGATCCTAAAGCAGTTTCCAGCAGGCATCGAATCGGTTGAGTGAGTAGTAACCGCCTCCACTGCCTAAACCGAAACTTATACCCGAGGCAAACCCTCGAGTACTTTCATAGGTTGTCAACCTAAAATCAAGGGCCCGATCGGCCCATTGTCGCATGACCTCTTCAGGTTCAGGATGTGATTGGCTAGCGCGAGAGTTGTTGAGTAAGATCGGTAAACCTATATCCTCATGTTAGATTCTTATGCTCACGGATTGCGTTCTCTTACTATTCTTCGTCGTCTTCAGATATGAGAAAACGTGCAATGTTTTTGTGCTCTCGATTTATGTTTCGACACATCTTTCAAGCTACTCTCATAGCAATGTTTCTCTCTTGTCTGAGTAGAAGTATGGTAAACACCAAGGCTATTACAGCGACGGGAACAAGGACAGCAATATTATTTATGGGCCTTGGGATCAATGACACGAGAGTTGTGCGTTTGAGAGGTAGGATATCATGATTATGTAGACGAGATACAAGATTTGAAAGATGAGTTGTAGTGATTGGTAGTGACTAAAGGATTCCCACATACCTGATATATGCGCAGAAAAGTGCTCGCACTTACCCTATGCCCCTGATCTCCGTTTGATGAACGAGGCATGTTTGGGGAGCAAACATTCTGAGCGTGGCGGCTGAGAAGATATTACGCTTCCAGATCGGAGCGCCATCAAAGCTGTGAACTGAGAGAAAAATGTCACTACATGCCACAAACAGGCTGTAAAAATCTCTGCAGGTACCCTGCTACGGTGTCACGGGGGAGGGTTTCCAAAGATAGCGAACTGCAAGGTGCTACGGGCTAGATCTATATCTCAGGCTTCCGAGCCTTGTACAATAATGAGGCAGTGGGATCGGACTTCACTGTTTCTGCTTGACAGAACATCTCCGGCCTTCCAGCAACACCTCGTTCTGTTCTGGAAAACTTCCAGTCATACCTCATGAGCAGGTGGACAAAGCGCAGTCTTGACCTCATTGCTGGCGAAGAAACGGCCAGACCAGCGTGTTTGCAGCAGACATCCCCTGGGATGTGGTGACACGTTGACAACTGTTTTCGTTGCGAGACTGCACGCGCAAGTGCATGAAGCGATGCCCGTCGAACTGGTCTGGGCTATCGAAGAAAGCAGGATTACGTAGCGCACTCGATGGGACGCAGGCGATAACGCCTGCTGAGATGATTTTTCCATCAGACAGAGTAACATCTTCCAGAACTTTACGTATCATCTGCAGAAGGCTCATGGGATTGCGGCGTTGGCTCTCCCTCGGAAGGGAATCCATGAGTGCGAGCTTGTAAAGACTGCTTTTCTTCCAGCCACCGTCGTCCTCAACCTTTGGGCCAAGGGCCTTTATGATCTTCTTGCGCAGTTCTTCCATCAGGTGTTGATGTGCCACCAGATCGAACATGACATGTGTCAGGGTTGATGATGTGGTATGGTTGGGGAAGAACTTGAGATCAAGCCGACCGTAGAGCGGGTCAAACTTGATTTTCTCTGGCGAAGGAATCTCCGTGAACCATGACAATGCATCCGTGGACTTCTGTTGAACGCTTGTTTTGTCTGCCTCCTTCGTTGATTTGGAACGATTTTCAAGCTCAGGAGCGAGCATAGCTCGTGCTGTTTTGCGAATACGGTGCAATCATCGCATTCCGGGCGTGAGGTATTACAGGAAAAAAGGAAGCCGGGCTGGACACTGACGTAGGGCCTTCATACCCGCGAACATCTTCATGGTGTAGTCGGCTGCATTCTTCAGTCATTCTCTGCTGCGGCAGAGAGATTCACTAATGAAGGCTATGGCCGGCATTCGTGAAAAAAGCTCCGTAGTGTCGTGAAGGAAGGCGCCTGATTCTAGCCATTCAATGAAACGGGGCCAGTCAAGCCAACCATTTCTCGTCAGACTATGAGCTTGCCTTGGCTTTCTTGGAGGACCCGGGACAGACCGTCCCTTGCTTACTCCAACAAAGCAACTGTAAGGTTAGCTGGCGTAGCAATTAATCTAATTATGCTCAAAGGAGCAGATTTACATACCAGAAGGCTTTGCCAATTTTGTCCTGATTGTGTCTTGTATAGGGTCGTCCTGCAAACCGACCTGCGGGGCCTTGAATATATCTGTGCTTAATTCCTGGGCCTCTAGTCAGGGGATAAGTCTTATAGGCATATGGGTAGTTTTCTTACATCCCTTTTAATTCTCTGAAACTCAAATTTCTTGTCATTCTTGATATCGTTCATGTACCGCGGTAGAATGAGTAATCGAGGCCCCCCATCGGCCACGATCTGGCAGATACCAGCGCTCCGGAATCTAAGTCAGTTTAGTGGTAAGCAAGACTGCGATTTGGGACTCACTTCCTTTTATGCTGCTTCGACAAGCTCACGCGACTTTGTGGACAATTCCATCTCCATCTTGGGGACGAAAAGCTTACCACAAAAGATCGGGATACTGGGATGAAACTTTTCGACAGAAAGCAAGGTATAGATGGGATGGAACGCAATGGTTAGTATTATTACACACAGAATCAGCAAGCCAAGTGCTGCCAAATAGATTGATGGAAAATGCTCGCTAATATCGTTCGTAGCTGAAAGTCAGTGACGGAAAAGAGTCGTGGTGGAAATGAGCAGAGAATGGAGAGATCTTCTCAATATCTGGGTTCCTTCACTGCAGCTCCCTTCCTATGTGATCCAGATTGACAGTCATGCATTTGGTACTATTCGCCTCATAAGAAGAGCCCTAAAGATTCATGGGTACTGCAAGCCCCATTTCTCGCGTCGCGTTTGTTGCACTGGGAGGAATCAGCGCTTGTTGTTCCCAGTCAGGGATGCGGAAAAGGCTGTAAGTTTGGGTGTGTAAGCGTGGTTACACCGTAGAAGAAGAAAACTTTGAAAACAGACGGGTTTCTCATGGTCCGTATCTGGGCACATTGTAACCGAGTTCATCCTCGCCCAAGGCATTGAACCGAAACAAATTGCGAGACTTGGCCTAGAAGCGGAAGCTCAATCATTCCAGGCGTGCCGGATGCCCAATCGGAAAAACCCCACACTTGATCTGATCCGGGCAATTTCCCCCGCAGGCCGCCGCCCTTTTCCCATCCACCACTCAAGAAGGCAATATGACGCATCGCGACCTGAGAGTCTCCGGGGCTGCATACAAATGTCTAGAATGCGGCAAGGCGTACTCCCGGAACAGTCATCTCCGCCGCCATGAGCTCACCCGTAAGCTTGGTCTGCCGTCGTCCAAAGACCAGAAAATGAAGCTTACGTTACTCCAGATACCGATCAGCCAGGGCACGCGTGCCTTTTCTGCGGTAAAACATTCTTGAAATCGTATTGGCCCCACAGTTGTAGTCGTCGCCATCGTCGTATACCGCATACAATATGCTTACAGCAGCAGTGACGTTGTCCGCAGGCATTCTGTTAAATGCGCCGCCAAGGGCGGTCAGCCTCCTCCAGCAGAGCGGAAACGGGGCAGAAGAAGGCACGCGTGCGCGAGATGTGTTCGCAGAAAGTTGTCATGCGATGCGAACATTCCATGCTCCAATTGTTCAGCGGGTAGTCACGAATGCCTGTATCGTGCACGCCTCTCCTCCGCGTCCCCGGAGGCTCAGGGACCAGCGCGTAAACTCGACCCCCTAAGCGAGGATGATGAGCCAATGGATGCACATTTCCTGAGGCGTTTTACCGACCTCAACCTCTCTGGCCCGGCAGAAACCATTGCCGTCGAATCGAACGAGTTACACGGCCGAACATCGCTCCATTCTGTCTCCAAGATCTTTTCGGATCTGAATCAAAAATCCGCGGCAGTCGATGCACTCTGTCCGGATGCTGGTGACTGGATCCACAGCCTGTTTCCTGGGCTGAGCGCCGATGTATTGTTGGGTCAGGACATATCACCGCGGCTGGACTCTCAGCACTGTCTCCTCCAAGCGCAGCTTGAGGAAATAGTATACCAATTGTCGCTCGTGCACCTCAGTCAGCACCACACCGAAAGCTTTCCTTTGGACCTGGCCAGGTCTGTCTTCACCGTCCAGAACTTGAAAGAATTTGCATGGGCCTACTTCTATCGTCTCTTTCCTACATTTCCTGTCCTACACCAATCGACATTTCGGTTAGTGAACGCCTCGACAAGGCTCTTACTTGGAGTTTTCCTTGCTGGTTCTGTGGTGACTGCACCATGTGATGGTGCTCTCTCAGCGAAACGGTTTTTCCCACTCGCTGAAGAATACCTCTTTAGCCACGCCATATTCAAACGTCCGAAGGCTAATCTGGGGAGGGATAACTTTGAAGCCCTGTGTGGCACGTTTATCTTCTATCAGATTCAGGCGCACATCGGCGACAAAGAGACGCGGCGGAGAATGGTCACAAAACGGCACTCGGCGTATATAAGGGCAGTGAGGTCGTGCGGCCTGCTTTCTACACGTCATCCTTTTCCTTTGGATCATGCAAGGGCGATGGACTGGGGGACATTCGTAGAAACAGAAAGCCGAATCAGGTAGGATGACACACACTCAGTTGCGCCAATCCCGGAAGCACTTTACTAACGGCGGCATCAGGCTCGGAGCTATATCATACCTCGGTGATTGCCACTTAAACATCTGCTTCAACAATCCGCCGCTACTGAACATTTCCGAAATGACTGGAGATCTCGCTTGCAGCAAGGCTCTTTTCGACGCAGAGACAGCTATGGACTTCGAACTCCTTGCCGCTTTGGAACATGCTAGGCAGCGGCCGACGTGCTTGAGAGACCTTATGCAGTGTTTTAAAGAGGGCTCGTGCTTTGCCTCAGCCTACGAGCAATTCCAGTCCGTTACTGTTCTGCATCTGCTAATGTCGATTTCCGGTCAGTTAAAACACATATCATTTTGGGAAAATTTCGCTTTGCTGACCCTCCTCTTAGCCTTGTGCACTTGCGCCTACGAAGCACGAATAAACCGCACTAGACGGACTGACCTGAGCCTGGTGCTCCGAATGTCTGACCAATGGAAAGCTCTATGGGATAAAGTAACCGCCGAAGGCCACGGCGAGCGAGCATACTACAACTGCTTCCTGGAGCACGCTGACGAACTCTGGTCATTGCTACGAGCTGTCATCAAGCACTTCCAGCGAGATGTCCATCCAATGCCGCCGTATGTAAAGGGCCAGGCGGTGGATTCGTTTGAGGAGATGAATGATTTCATCTGTCGTATCAGCCGGCCGCATTGAATGACCTCTCGTATTGTTCTTTGCACTCAAGTATATCGAACAAGAAAAGCTGGTCCAAGATCATTCCGAGGAGGGACTTCCCGAAGCTCAGAGCAACAACTTAACCTCACCTTACCTCATATGTGGCTTTCTCTCCCACAACCCGGAAAGTTTCTCCACACCAGTTTCTACAACAACATCTTCGCGCGTCCACAGGCAAACCGAATCATCGTAGACCGCAGGCTCCGTGACCGGATTGACAGCGGTCAGCTCAAGGCGAAGGGAGACACAACGTCTCTCTGGTGACACTTCCAGAGCTCTACTGGCCCACCCACAACTTCAGAAAACCTTGCCGCCCGATTCCAAGGTCCAGGAAGTATTTATGGACAGTGTGAACGAGGTGATAATGGTGATGGTGTGAGATACGCCGACGAGATGAGAAGCAACGCGCTGTAGGTGCGCGGTGCTTTGGAGGTGGATCGGTGAGCGATGACAAGGATTGTGGAGGTAGCAACGGTGATGCGGATTGAGAAAGCATTGTGCGCTTGATCTGGTGTAATAATTCTTTTTTCCCCCAGCGGGCAAGAGAGACAAAGGGCCGGCGATCGTGGAGAATTGCGGTCTATGGCGGCCTAAGGGATCGAGTCTGAAGATGATGGACAGGGCGATGGGCGGCGCCCAAAAAGGGCAGGCCAGTTAGAATCAGCAGCATACGATTGAACAAAGTGAAGAGTCATGGTTCGTTGTAGCATTCAGCCTACCACCTCCCAAAAGAGCCTCCGAACTGTATTTACAATGATTCCAATCCGTCCCTTGTTATCCGTCTCCTAAGCAGTGCCAACAATGTCGCCGACCAGGAAGGTGGGGTCCTTGTTGGAGAAGTTGGGCACGTCGCCCAGGATCGGGGCAGCAGCGGCCTTGAGCGAAGCGTCGAACTGGTCCTTGGTGTCGTATTGGAGGGTGCACTGGATGCTGAAGGGAGCAGCTTCGCCGGTAGCGGTGCCGAGGATCCTGTGTTCGGAGTAGGTCAGCAGGATGCTTTGAGTGCGCGCGCGTGTGGCGGAGGGTGGGAGGACTGACTTGGCGACCTTCCAGCCCTTCAAGCCATGAGGACCAAACTCCTTCTGGACCAGTGGCATGTGGGTCTTGAGGTAGTAGTCAAGGTTGAAGGTAGCGTCGGAGACGTTCGGGTACAGGACGGTGACTTCAATGGGCATGATGGCGGCTTGGTGCGAGTGACTCTGCTAAGTGAGGGTGGGACGGAGAGTTGGTGGCGAAGGAGCTGAGGTGGGGCAGCGTTGGGGCAGCGTTGGGTTTTGAGGCGAGAGCTATGATGGAAATGTCGAGCGAGAGTGGGAAGAGATCAGCGCAGACGGAGGTAAGCCTTGACGGTGGGGATTACAAAGCGATTGTGGGTACGCAGTGGAAATCGAGAGCAAAGCGGGGCTGAAGGCTTGATTGGCGCGGTGCGAAGGGACCTGCGGGGTAAGCGCGCATGCTCCGAGGGCCATTCCTGACCGGGATGTGGTCGGCGGAGCGGATGAGCCTGGGCATTGATGACAGAGCGTGACGTTCGGATTGGTGTGTACGCAGCTGGCGCAGACGGCGAGCTTGAGATAATCATGGCAGCGAGCGGGAGTTCGGCCGGGGGGGCTGCGGAAGTTCAGCGGGAGTGCGCCGAAGCGGTCGCCGTAGTGGGGGGTTGCGATGGTTGCCGGGTAGCCTCTGCGCGCCACTGCCAAAGGCTACAGTACCGAGCATGTGCAAACGCGCCCGGTCCTGTAGATGCGCCAGGTGTTGAGCTGGAAAGGCAGTGGCCGGACATTAGAGCGGTCCAGCATACCTTGCACAGCCGGATAGTTGTTGCTCGAGGCATGTATGGTGAAGGTCTGTGGCACGTGCCGGATCTGCGCAAACGACAGCAGCGGCGTAAACGCCTCGGCCTTTTGACGGGGTTGTGTCGGCAGCGTGATGACGAGGCTGTGTAGCTCGTCCAGAGTGTCAAGTTCAGCGGCCAACTGCGGGATTCGGACAAAGTCGTACAGCGTGACGTTGAAGTGGATGTCGCGCATCGAAGCCCAGACATCTGACGGCAGGCTCTCGCGCAGCTTCACCAAGGTTTCCACATCGTCAAGTATCAGCTTCTTCCGCTTGCCCCACACAGCCAACGTCTCGACATAGCTGTTCTCCATTAGCAGTGTGCTTCGATCGACCCGAAGCCGTGCACGTACATTTGTCGGCACGCAAGCGGGAGCGCAATCAGCATCCAGTCGTCCCACGAGCTCCCGTTAAAATATTCAAAGCATCTTAGCCGTATCTCCGGATAACCACAACACTGCTTGAAGTTGATTCTCCCGAATCTCTTCACCACATGAATGTCTTCGGGCGCTGCCATGTCCCAGATCATGTCTCGAAGCTCGCGAGGGAGCCTCATCAAGGAGCTCTGCTCTTGGCTCAATTGGATACACGCACCTCTGGCAACATCATCCGGGCCTGGTGCTGCAATAAGGGCCGAAAGCTGCACGCAGATACTATGGCAGAACTGGCGTGCCCGCGTGCGTCGCGGTCGAAGCAGATAATCGCCGTAGAAGACAGCGTCGGATGCGGCCGTCCGCCCCTCCATTTGTGTGATTGATTGCGCCCGAAAGACGGGGAAGGGGTGGCGGGGGATCTCTGATGATGTTCCGGAGGTGGAGGGAGCTTCGCATAGGACGGATCCACGAGAAGGACTAAAACTGAATGCTGCTGTGCCGCAGCTCATGTGTTAGGCAGCAAGGTGGCGCGTGCGCCATGCATGCACTTGGGAACATTCACCAAGGCTTCAGCCGTCATAAGTCACCTTATTCCTTCCGCAGTAGATATCTGGGCTAAGAAACCTCAATTGATCGCTCGGACCATCCACATTCCGCGCCCTGCATATATTATCGAATTTTGCTTCCCTAGTAGTCTCGAGGAGCTGACAGTGAACATCGAATATACGAGCAGTTGAGGTGATAGGAACATTAGCGATGTAGAGGTGTCTCTTTTTAGACTTAGCTAAACAGCGTATGGGCTAGAATCTCCGGGACGGTCCGTACAACTTCTCACTCTGATGGCCGGGACATCCTGTGCAGGCGCACGACTGCTCTCATCTCCTGACTTGCTCTCAAGCTCAGCTCCGGCATTGGACTGCCTCGTACCCTTCGTATTGGATGCGAGGCTATCTTTCTTATAGTGCTGCCTTTAACGAGAGCTTTTAGCTGGCGGTGCTTGGAAATGCGAACCTTTTTCTTGTTTTTGCTTTGCTGCTGCCTGTGTGGGTGATATGGCTCCGAGCAAAAAAAAAAAAGGCAATAGCGAAGATCAACCATACCGCGTCAGCTACGCAATTCCTGTAGCGGTAGAAAACTGTTAATACGCCCTCGGATCTGGGACTCCAACTGCTATATGGTGAGTTGAAAGGACGGATGGAAAACTCGCGGGACCGAAAAGACCAGCCCAAAAAACCACGATGACGTCGATCAGTCAGACAGAGAGAGAGAGAGAGAGAGAGAGAGAGAGAGAGAGAGAGAGAGAGAGAGACGGTTCGCAACGGTTCTCCAGCCGGCGGACCTTGAAGCGTTGTGAAGACAGGCTCACATGAGTAGAGGCTAGTCCTTCAGGCAGCAGTGCGGCACGGCGGTGCAGCTTCGCAGCCGCGGTCTTTCCCCACCTGCACGCCCATGCTACCGCCCTTCTCCCATCGTCTATGAGCAACACACGTTCGCCGTAGAAGTCGGGAAATATCATCATTGCCCCTGCACGTTGCTGTGCCGTTAGCCTGGTCTCGGGGAGCATAGGCTGTGCGGCGTTGGGCAGGCTAGTGGCATATCGGAGGCTCGCGGGAGCCAAACGCAAGCCTCGGAGCCAGAGAAACTTAGTTACGGCGCGAAGATCAGAAGAGAGGTAAGCTTGCAGGAGCAGTCTGCAAGAGTCTGAAAACTAAGCATCAGTTGTCGTTGACTTTAGCGCAAAGCCAACCTTATTACGCCAGACAGCCCCACACTGGCACCCTTCCGAGCCGGGCGTGACGCACCAAGACAGACGCCCACCAGAAACCAGCCCGACGAAGGGAAGGCGCAGGCGCCGCCACCTACCGCTGCCACCCGCCCACAAAAACGCCCTGCCCATCAGCTCACAAGCTTTACTATGTATTACAGCCAGCCAGCTCAGCCCGCCCATCCGTCCCGCCGATCCCGTCGCTGGCATGCGACGGGGTGGTGGTAGGACGGCCTGCGCCACGCCCCCCTCCCCCAGCCCACGCTATTTTTGCCTTTTTCTCCTTACCGTCTCGATAGTCGGCTCCCCTCAATCACGAAAACTCAGGATCGCCAGGATCCGCGTGCACTCGGTTTTAAAGGACGCAAATCAAATCACATCGGTCCCAGGGCGAGAGACACGCAGCCCGCCGCTTGTCACGCTCCCCCGCCTTGTTACAGGCGCTTTCTTGTCCTAGCTCTGCGTCTTTCCCGAAGAGCCATGCTATCCATGGAGATGCAGCAGCGAGCCGAGAGGAAGAAGAATGCACTGCTTCCTTTCAGCAGCTTGCAGCAAGCCCGCCGCCTGGGCGCTCCAGCATCTCGGTTCCATCTATTGCTGGAAGCTGCACGTAGACAGAGAGAAAGACGCGCCCTGCCGCCCGCCCTCGTGTCTGCGGCCACGGCAAGCAACTGATGAGAGAGCACATGCACCTCCCTTTGCTCGCCAGGAATTTGGCTTGGCATCCGCTCATCACACCTCAATCCCTGCGCTGACGATGCGCGCGCGCCCTTTCCAGCCCGGATAGTCCCAACAATCTGCCCCTCTTGCTCCCCCTTGAACTCTCGCCCCAAAAGCCAGTGAAGCAGTGATCGTCTGCCCGCATATGCATATCCGCGACGAACTGTTGGCTCCTTCGAAGTAATTGTTGCGTTTACGTTGCAAATGCGAAGGGCAAAAGCTCCTCCACACGCCGTGAGCCTCTGCCAAAATCAATCAACTCCATACCCTGACCTGTGTCACACTCAAGTCTCAGCCTTCTTTTGCACTGGTTAAATCCGAGCCACATGTACCCTTCAGCTCGGGGATAGAGAGAGGGTTCTTTTCGCCGAGTTACACAAAAGCGCCAGCCGCACACAACAGCCGTTCATGCCCCCATATCTATCCGCATGCATCTGCATAACCCCAGCTGAGGAGCGCTTGGCTGATAATAACCCCTTTTCTAGTGATACAAAAAAAAAAAAAAAGAAAATGGAAAAAAAAAGGAAAAGAAAGAAAGAAAGCACTTACGCGTCCACAACCCGTTGTCGTACCACATCAACGCTGCGCAGCAAAGTGCATGATGACACATACATCCAGGAAAACGACTCAATGCCAGACGAAGTAGCCGTCGTCTCGCGAAAAGAGAGAGAAGGAGAGGGGAGCAAAGTTCAGAACCTTCGCCTCACCGTCCCCAGCCCCCCAAAAAATTCAAAGCGGGCCCAAGCAACGGAAGACGAACAAGCAATCCCCCACCTGCTCACCCGTCCACCCGCACCGCCAAGCATTGAAGAACGGGGGGCTACGAGGCGGGCGACTTCACACACGCAATCCGTCTCACCAGCGTGCGGCCCCCCTCCCCCTCCTCCTTTGTTCGCCTCATGCAAAAAATTAGCCACCTATCCGACGGCCGGCTCGCTCGCCCCGGGGCACGCTAGCACAGCACCTTTCCCGCGGCAGAAGTAGCTGTACCCTGATGGACAAGCCGCACCGTCAAGTCGTTTGAGAATTTCTCCGAATACACATTATGATTGGTGTGAATTATTAAATATGGTACAGCTGGGGGTTGGTTGGGTTTTAATGTACATCGGTGCTCCCTCCTTCGAGCTGCATGCGGGGACGAATCGCTGCTCTTGCCTGCCTTGCCCTTTCCTCCCATGCGAGACACCGTCCCTGACGATCTGTGACCAGAAAAGGAAAAAAGACGCTTTGGTTTCCTCGGGATGCGTGGCCGCCACGACACCTGCTTTCTGCGATTCTCTTTTCCTTTCCGCCTTTCCTTATCGGCTGGGTGGCGGGTGGCGGG
The DNA here is from genome assembly GCA_020875535.1 of Macrophomina phaseolina. Taxonomy (NCBI): domain Eukaryota; kingdom Fungi; phylum Ascomycota; class Dothideomycetes; order Botryosphaeriales; family Botryosphaeriaceae; genus Macrophomina; species Macrophomina phaseolina. The sequence continues at coordinate 6,014,263 of JAEQDS010000065.1, forward strand.
ATGAGCCCGAGGGGAGAAAAAGGAAAAAACGGACACGAAGTGGAAAAAAAAAAAAAGTCTAATCCTAGTCATCCCTTATCTGCTTCCCAAGACTTCCACTCCCACATGACTAAAAGAGATAGAGAGACAAGAGATGAAGAAGAAATACCAAAAGCTCATCCCAGAGTGATTCTTTGCTACTAGTTATACGGGTATCTGTAACAATAGATAGAAACAGTGTCCCTCGTCGAATGGCCGTTTCCAGCCTTTCTTTGAGATCTTATTTTCATGTGAAAGATGATAAATGCCGGAGACCAATCTTTGCATCCCCGCATGTGTCCCGGTTTTTGACGCTGTTGTAACATGGTGTGAAGGAGAACTCCAACACCGGCGCACGCATGCACCCAAAAAAAAAAAAAAAATCTTTCCCGCTTCCGCTATGCCAGAAAAACATGACGCACACCATTTGCCTTGAACGCCTCCATGCTTGACGCAGTTATGCAGTGAATTGACAAAGGAAAAAGAAAATGGAAGGGAAACTTAACCCTGCGAATGCCTTCGAGGGATCCAAACGCCTGGAGCACCATATGCTGTCTACCGGACCAGGATCCAAACATAATATCAGACCGAACGCAAACTCTGCCCATTTACTCAGACGAGAGGGATGTTCTTCTCCTCCTCTTCGAAGACGTACTTCTCCAACCTCTGCGTCAGCTGGGCGCAGTAGTTGTCGACGTACGTGGTCCAGAAGTGGGCGCACGTGTAAACGATGACGATCCAGATGGGGATGGCAACAGCGAAGCCAAGTGGGCCGGGCCTTTGCAGCCAGTTGCCGATGATCTCGCCCTGCTCGTTGCGCACCTCCTCGAAGGGCTCGCCTGTGATGCCGTACAGCATCCACACCAGCACCGTGCGGAGGAGGGTGCCGTGGATGAGGTAGACGGCGAAGCTGTTGCGGCCGAGCCACATGAAGTACTTGTTCGAGAGCAGATCCTTGGCTCCGGATGAGAAGATTATGCCGACGATGATGATGTCGAGGCCGAGGGCGCTGTAGCGGCGGGGCGTGTCCGAACCCTCAGGGAAGAGCCACTGGGCGGTCTCCATGAGCTGGCGGGACCAGGTGAGCCACTCCGGACCGTCGGCGGGGTAGGATGCGAGGTAGAGGCCGAAGATGACGAAGAAGGGGGAGATCATGTTGAGCGTGAAGCGGTTGTTGGCCATGAAAGCCTGGGCAGCCGGGTGGAGCGAAAGGTCACAGAGCAGCATGGCGAAGTAGAGCTGCTGGGCGAAGGTTTCTGTATCTCGTCAGTATCATGGCCACTCACACCGAACCACTGAGAGGCTTCTTACCAACGAGATCATGGTTGTCCTGGAAGAAGTAACAGAACATGACCGCATAAGTGATGACGCGGTACTTGTACTTCATGAAGATGGTAGCGGCCAGACCGACGTAAGCGAGCATCGACTCCTTCAGCAGCGGGAGCATGGCCCACTGGTGATCGTCATAGGGCATGTAGCCGTTGGTCCAAACTGAGCGAAAGGCGTTCCACAAATCGACAAAAGCGCCGAAGAGCGAGTCAGCAGCTTGCGGGCTGGCCTCACGAAGCCAGACTTCATCGGTGCGATGAGCGACATGGAAAGCGCCCAGTTGGGCCAGGAGCCAGGCAATAATCATGGCAATGGTGGAAGGGAGGATGAGCCTGGGAATGCGGCGGAAAGCGCTCTTGGCGATGGAAGTGAGGGCGTCGGAGTGCTGGCCGGCCCTGGCCTGGCGGAGCGGTTTCAAGGCACACACGAATCCAGTGAGGAAGCCGAAAATGGTGACTCCAATGCGGCCCTGGGGAATGACGCGGAAAATGGGCATCTGCCATAGTATGGGAGCGACACCCTCTCCATCCGAGGCCAGGAAGGCCCTGAAGTACCACGCGCGGGTCAGGTGGGTCATGATGACACTGACCGAGGCAATGCCTCGCAGGCCCTGTGTTCGTGTGAGCGGCGGCCAGCGACGGGGGCGGGAGTGGAAGCGTACCTCGACCCACTTCACGTTCTTTTCGTTGCCCATAGTCGACAGTTAGAAGCTCATCCAGTGAGGCGGGAGGCGTGATAGAAGTAGGCGGCAGCGGCAGCAGCGGCCAGGAACGGCGAGGTCGGGCGTGACAAAGAGCGCGAAGCGTGAGGTCTGGGGGGGTGGTGGTGGTGTGTTTGCGGGCGCAAACAAAGGCTTGGAGGCGAAGAATGCAGCAAGAACCGCTAGCGACCAGATTGAAGAGGTCGGCGGTAAGTTATGTAGGAGGTGTCAAAGCAGACGAGCATGGATGGAGACGAGGGATCAGCGGCTCGTGTCAGGATGGGTCGGCACAGAGATGCCGCAGAGGCTGCTCCTTATTCTCTTGGCGGCCTCTTGGCTCGGGGGCAGAAGGGAGCCCTTACTGAGGCGCGTGTGGTCGCACTGACGGCGGGATGATGTGCTGGAATACCGTTGGCAGAGACGATCGGATGTGGCGCACGCGCGGACGGCGCAGGAAAAGAGCGGAAGACAGCGCGCCCAAGTCAGGGCGTTTCACGTAGAGAACGCACCGGCAGAGCCGCTGTCCCCTTTTCCAGGCCCGTCTGCTGCCCATCCGAGCGAGGGCCGGCTGCCGGGAGTCTGAGTGCCCGTTAGGCGCTGCGCTCCGCGCGCCTGAGGCGACGAGCGGGTGCAGCACGCAAAGCATGGGGGACTCCCACGCCATCGTCGCTAAGCCCAAACGGGCGCCGCTGGGCCGTGGCTTGAGCAGAGCAAGGCAGGACGTCGGGGCCTGCGCCAGCATCCGTCGCGGGTCCTGGCGCCGGCGCGCCTCTGCTGCGCTGGGAGGAAAGGCCTGGCGGAGACGCGCGGAGCCAAGCCAGCGAGCGGTGCGGAGGGAAGTGCCAGCCCGCGTTGAGCTTCGAGCCTCTAGCCGCTTGGCTCCAGCGTGTCGTTGCTGGACATGTCACGGCCGGGCGGTTTTGGGACACAGTCCGCCGCACCCACGAGGGCCAAGAAAACCGCCGACACAGCCGGCGCAGCTTCAGGGGGGGCCAGTGCTGTGGCGCCAGCGGCGTGGATCAGCGGCGCGCCGAATACAATAGGCCTGGTGCCACCAGGGGGGCCAGCCCCGGCGGCGGCCAGGGCCACGGCCGTGGACAGGAACGAACGGGGAGCATATGACGACACTCGAGGACGGCGGCTGTGGGGGAGCACCGCGAATGGGCAGGACAGCGCACACCTGGCCGGCCAAGCTCGCGCGCGGCCAACAAGCTCACGGCCGCTTGGCGCGGCTGGCCCTGCGACTGCGAGCTGCGCGCCGTCCGCCTGCTCGCAGCGACGGGCGGCGATGTGGACGAGGTGCGCAGAGAGGGCGGCGTGCAACGGCACCCTCACCGAATCACCGGGCAGCACTGCTCGATCGGCACGACCAGTTGCCGCTTCGCGCTGGGTCCCGGGGGCGCTCTGGGGCTTGCCAAGGCCCAGCTGGGCTGCCGCAATTCCGAGCAGCGGCATGCAGGCTGCGCGCCTGTCAGCCGCCCCTCCCACGCGCCGCATCAGGGCCAGGGACGCAGCAGCCTCACCACCGACAGAAGCTCGCGACAAGGCTGCCGCTGGCGGGGCGCCGCAACGCCCGCTGGCAGGACGATTGCCTGCTCCGACTAGGGCGGGCCCCCCTCCGCCCAGCCCGTCTTCTCCCCCCACGGAGCGAGCTGCTCTGCTCGCCGACACAGGCCGCACCAATCCAGATGCTCGCGTGGGCGTGCAAACCTGGGGGAAGCGCCCAACAGGGTGACGCGTCCCTCTTGATTGTCTTCCTGTCCCAGACGCACAACCTGACTGGCGGCCCCTATCCTGGCGACCTTCCCGTTTCTTGTCCAAAGGCAATTGCGACATCACCACACTCTGTCCTGTCGGCTTATCATCAGCTCGCCTTCCTGTTGTTGCTGCTGCTGCTGCTGCTGCTGACCGCCCGTATCCGCCTATCTCTCAGCATGACGCTGCTTGCGGATCGCAATCGGTGCGTGCCTGTAAGCGAGCGCCACCGCGGACATTCCGCCGCTTGGCGGCTATACTCGCACACTGATCTTGGCCCTGCTCCGGGGGCTGTGGTGCTGCTCCCCGGAATGGCCTCTCAGCCCTGCACTGCATATGCCGACGATCCGGCTGGTACCAACATGCATTGCTGCTTATCTGCTGCCATGCAAACGAGGGCCTGCCCTGGCCCGGTGACATGAAGACGCTGGCTTGTGGGGAGCAAGCTCGTAACCTGGGGAGCTGGGAGATTGGATACTCTTCACATCGCCGGAAATATCCCACCTGCTCCTCCGCACGGCCCCCGCGGACTTGAGTGTTTAGCCGGCCTGCGCAGTTCCGGGTTCGTTTTCGTGGACTTGTGCATCCTCCCTGGGCTTCCGTGTAGTTGGTGTTGTTGTCCAGGGATGCAAACAGAGAAACAGCAACGGCTTGGCCGAACGGCATGTTTCGCACGGCATCGTCTTCCGTCTTGATCTTGTACAGTTTCTCTTGGCCATCCTCGGGACGGTCCGCGTGCAGGTGACGGGTTTCCGCCCTCGCAAGAGAGGCGGCTGGGCAATTTTTCCCGGAGAGCTGCCCTCATTTCCATCAAAAACACCGTTCAGGACAGCCGACAGGGTGCCGTCCCCGCACTTCCTAATGACGTACGGTTCGTCCCGCAGAACTAAGCGTTTGCTTTCGCTCGACTGAAACGAGCACGACACTCTCCCACGGCATCACGAAATCGCCTGCATCTATCTCTGAAACGCAATCCAAGGGCCTGAAACCCCATTTCTCGATTCATAGAACGCAGCGCTCCTCATTTCGCCGAGCTTGCCCAAAGCCGCATAGCCGTGGTCCCAGTTCGAAACCGGTCCCTCCGCAATATGTCAAACCGCCTCGCTGGCAAGATCGCCCTCGTCACTGGCGCTTCGTCCGGCCTGGGTCGCGCCATCGCCGTCGCTTATGCGCAAGAAGGCGCACGCGTATGCTGCGTAGACCTGTTTCCAAATCTGCGCGACGCCAGAGATCCCGCCACCGGCAAGGCCAACCTATTCACCCAGCGTCTCGCGGCTTCAGCTTCCGCCCTGCCCACCCACGAGCTGCTGCGTCAATCGCACCCGGCCAGCCGCGCCATCTTCGTCCAGGCGGACCTGACCAATGCCGCAGACGTCGAACGCGCCGTTGCCCAGTGCGTTCAAGCTTTCGGCCGGCTGGACGTGATGGTCAACAATGCTGGCATTAGCGTCGAGAGTAGCCACCCGCGTGTGCTGCGCTGTCATGAAACGCCTGAAGCCGACTACGACAAGACAATGGCCATCAACACCAAGGGTGTATTTCTGGGCTGCAAGTACGCGTTGGCCCAGATGCTGCGCCAGGACCCGCTCGAGGGGCAGAACGAGGATAGGGGCTGGATAGTCAACACAGCGAGCATTCAGGGGCTGCTTGCTTATCACGGAACGCGTGAGTTTCGTTCTGCCTCTTCTCTCTCTCTCTCTCTCTCTCTCTCTCTCTCTCTCTCTCTCTCTCTCTCTCTCTCTACCGTGTTTCCTCGCCTCTTCCGGGCCGGGATGCGAATTGGCAAGGATGTTTGTGTATGTGTGTATGCGTGTGTGCGAGAGTTAGCTGATGCGTCTCCCTCGGCAGCCGCCTACTGCGCGTCCAAAGGCGCGGTCGTGCAACTGACCAAACAGGTCGCTCTGGACTACGCAAAGGACAGAATCCACTGCAACTGCCTGTGCCCCGGATGTAAGTCCTTAGTTCCTGCGCCGTGTGCGCCTTCCGTCTTGTCCGTTGGCGCGCGTCCGCGTTCGCAGCTTAAATTTTAGCCACCTGTCATTCCCGGTCTATTTTTCTTCGGCCATGAGTATATCGTTTAGGCTTTCGTGGCTTTTCCGCCTCTCTCCGCCTCATTCTTGCAATGGCCCTGATGTCGCTGATGACGGCAGTCCTTCGTACCGCTATGACGCAAAATCATCAGGACGACGGTCCGGCCCAAGCTAAAGTCGACGAGGCGCATCCATTCGGCGGTATGGGCGAGCCGGAGGATGTGGCGCGTGTAGCTGTCATGCTGGCCAGTGATGATGTTCGCTGGATCACTGGCCAGCCGCTCGTGGTTGATGGTGGGTATAGCATTCAGTGAGCATGTGGCGCACGTGAAGGAGGGTGAAGCGCCAGGGAAAAGAAACCCGCGTTGGTTCTATCCCGCCTACTTTTTGTTGGAACACCACTTTCGAGTGAAAGAGAGTCTTGTCAGCTTTTCGGCAACGGCGCGACTGTTGATGACGGGGGTCGAATCTGCTGCGCGGCGGTCACCGATTTCCCCATAATGTCTACGCTCGGAAGATTGCTCCAGCATTTCGAAATCTTGAATCAAGCCTCGCCTCTGGGAGCGGCAGGTATAAGGCAGGTAAGTTGCTTATTGAGATTGTCTCCGGAGAAGTATTCGTGGACCTTCTTCGGGATGAACAGCTGGTTTTACTCTTACACAGCTCTCTCTCTCTCTCTGTCTCTCTGTCTGTCTTTGCATACCTCATGAACACAAAGTCACTCGTTCTAGCCAGTTATTTGGCTATTGTACACGTGCACAATATCAACTCTTTCACACATTTGGAGCCCGGCTTAATTGTAAGAGTTGTGTCGATATTGTCCTCACGGGATTTCCCAGAGCCTCGGGCTCGTGCCTATTCCGGAGATTCTCGTATATAAAACGGCAACACCATACGTAACGACCTCTCCTCGCGCTTCCATGACTGAGGAACACAAGTGCTTTCGGCTCGGAAATGTATTAACATGGACAGGAGAATAACTTTTGGCACCTTTATACCCCACAGCCGAGATGCACAAGTGCGGCCGTCTTGTGTAGACACACTGCCTCCCAACGCAGGTCGTGGTGGAGAGTAAAGACGCCAGTCATGCATGTTGGCAAGACTCAGCAATATCGCGTGATGCTGGGGGTTCTAATTAACTTTCATGGATACTGAGCGCGATTGTTCTTTCTGGCTAAACTTTGGCTGGCCTGGCTGGCATCCTTGCCGAGATATGATAATTCGTGCATTCAAGGCCAAACCTAAGGGGCGCGAGTATCATCACCGTATGTCGACTACTGTGCGCAAACTCGCCGCGGAAAGTCAAGATTAGCGTTCACCATATCTTAATAAACGCAAAAGTCAGGAACCAGCGCATCGCTCGCCGTTTTAAGCAGTGGACAAAGCTCAAACAGCACGCCTCGGCCACCACACACTCGCGTACTCATGAGCACGAGCGAGATAAGCCCGGCCTTGGCTATCGTCACTTGCCTCTTTAGTTTTAGTCAGCGAGCTTTGTCGCTCCTGCTTTTCCCCGGACTTATCTATACGAGTGCCAGGCTTGGTATTGCGATTTCCATTATTGGGATGCCCTACGGCTGCCGATCGTGCCGGGCGGTGGAAGGCTCATGGTCGGTGTGTTTGCGGGGATAAGTGGGATGGCGCATGCGTGCTTTGGAACATCAGTCATGTGCGGAGGCTGGAGATCACGTGGTCTGTGGATGCTCTGGGTGTGGTGGGTTTCTTGGAACTTTAAATGGCGGTCGGTTCATCACCTCGATACGTCTTCGTGGCCACAGTATCAGTGTCTGAGTCGCTAGTTTAATTAACCAGCGGACTGTTCGCAAGGTTGCAACACTATTGGTCCAGCGTTGGGGTCTCGGTGCGTCACTGCGCGTCTCCGCCTCGAAATGCAGGAGCAAACCCAGTGTTGAAAAAGAAAAAAAAAAAAAAAAATGAAGTCAATCAACAAACGGTAGCTCATATGCTCCAATATGCTGACGACATGCTACATGGGATTGGTCGGACGAGTGGGACTGCTTTCAAATTTTGGGGGCTCGATTGCTACTGCAAGGACCCAATTAACCGGAGTGCAGGCCGGAGGAGCCTGGGATGGGATTTGTTGCGACGTGCTGTCTTGATGAATGCATGAGAGCCTGAACAGCTTCAGAATATGTCGGTTCGGCGCTTCCAAGTCCGACAAAAGTAGGATGAAAGCGAGACGAATCGGAAGCGGAAGCGGCGCGCCCTGTTGTCAACCGAACGAATCCTGCCAAAACTTCTATCCAAACCTTTGCAAACATCTGCACACTCATCAACCACGTCAAGGCACGAAACTGCTTCGTTGCCAGTCGAACAGAATTCACTCGTGCAAACATGACGGTCTCCGAAGTGCGTCAATTGGAATTGCCCACCAACCAACGCCCGTGGCGAAGCACGCCTCTCATCGAATCAGTCGCCCTCTCCAAAGCGGCAGGATGGTACAAGACCTCACAAACATCCCGACGCCATCACATGCTGACTCAGAAAAGCAGAGTGTTCCTCAAACTCGAGAACCTGCAGCCCTCCGGATCCTTCAAATCTAGGTATCAACCCCCACCTCCCCACCCCAAGCCCCCGTCACCCACCACCCACGTGACGTCACCAACCACAACCCCGAAAAAGGCACTGACACCCTCACAGAGGCATCGGCAACTACATGACCCGCCATCTCCTCTCCCATCCCTCGCCCTCCACCGTCCACTTCTACTCCTCCTCCGGCGGCAATGCCGGCCTCGCCTGCGTACGTTCTTGCTCCACTCCCAAACACACCCCCCTCTACCCACCTTCTCAAATCAATCCCCTCCCGTCTAATTCATTTCTCCGACAGATCCACGCCGCCAACACCCTTCACCGTCCGTCCACCATCGTCGTCCCCCTCTCCACCAAGCCCCTCATGATCGCCAAGCTCCGCGCCGCCGGCGCCCATGCCGTGCTCCAGACCGGCGCCACCTGGGCCGACGCCGACCGGCACCTGCGCTCCGAGCTCCTCCGCGACAACCCCGCTGGCGTGTACGTGCCGCCGTTCGACCACCCGGACGTCTGGGCGGGCAATTCCACCCTCGTCGGGGAAGTGGCGGCGCAGCTGGAGGCGGAAGGGGTGCGGGAGGGCGTGCCCGCGGCGGTAGTCTGTAGCGTGGGAGGCGGGGGGCTGCTGAACGGAATCTGCGAGGGCGTGGAGGCGAAGGGATGGTTTGGGAGGGGGGCGACGGTCGTGGCGGTGGAGACCAGGGGAGCGGAGAGTCTGAACAGGAGTGTGGAGAGCGGGGAACTCGTGACCTTGGAGGGGATTACGAGCATGGCGACGAGTCTGGGTGCGACGAGGGTGAGTGAGCGGGCGTTGGCGAATGGACTGAGAGAGGGGGTCAGGTCGGTGGTGCTGGGGGACGGGGAGGCGGCGATGGGGTGTTTGAGGTTGGCGGATGAGGAGAGGCTGTTGGTAGAGTTGGCGTGTGGGGTTAGTGCTGCCTTATGTTTTGGCGGGAGGTTGGAGAGCGCGATGGGGAGGAAGGTGGGGAGCGAGGAGGCGGTGGTGATTGTGGTTTGTGGTGGGAGCAATGTCACGGTTGAGATGTTGGCGCAGTGGCGGCGGGAGTTTGGGCATGTGGAGTAACTGGTGAGTTGAGAAGCATGTAAGCCGTTCAATGGCTCATCCCGTTCATCTCCTACAAGACATCAAAGAATATAGACCCGCAACCTCAAAGACTCATGAGCGTAGACGATCCAGGGCCCACGTGGGGCTTCTTCGCCACATATACTTGTAAAAAGCTATTGATCTATCAATTGACATCTTGGGCGAACCTGGCACATCCCATGCACGCGCTTAGCTATATGCTCCTCGCTTTTTAAGCGACCAACGAATTCACAGCTCGACAGACTATTCGTCTTCTTCTTCTTTCGCAGGCGCCAACTTCCCCGTAAAGGGTGAAAAGTCGGCGGCGAGTGTCTTTCATGAACTGGCCCTCCGACAAAGTTCGCCTCAGTCACCACAAAGCACCGTCCGTCAAGTGCCTAGGCACTGTCCGCGGTCGCCGGACACCACCACTACCCACTGCTAACCCAAAACCATTGTCGAGGCCCCACATTAGAACGGTGCGAGCTCAACACGTCTACCCAGAGCTTTGATACCCGGATTTATCTCCGAAAACGACCAAAGGCCCCCAGAAGCCAGCGCAGGCCCAGCATCAACGGTTCCGACACCACAATCTCGCACCTGCAACACCACCACTGCTTCCAGAAGCCCGGCTAATGCGGCATTTTACTCCAAGAGAGTGAAACGTCTCCTTTCTATCATGCACGATAGTGCAATATGAAACGTAGGCGGGAAGACCTTCAGATATTCTCGAATGAGTGTTTCCGGGTTTCAGACTTGTTTAGTCGGGTGCTTGGTGGTGCTGACGTGGAGGTTTCGCTAGGCGTCAAGCGCCGCGGACTTGGCGGGATTGGTGGCGTGCGGCGGTATATGCCGGGTGCAGTTGTCAGGCGAAGGGTAGAGGAGGTCTGGATGCGCTGGCATGTGCCGAGATGGAGGAGTAACAGAGGAGCTCGGGTGTGAGCGACGTTATTTGGAGGTTTTATGAGCCATACCAGTCAATGTTCGGGAATGACAGGAGCTGAAAAAAAAAAAACATTTCCAACTCTCCAGCTAAGGAAATCGTTGACAACTCACACCTCTTGGGGTGTTCCTGGCGTCTGCTCCCCGCTGGCTGGAGTCTGCCAAACTTGAACCTTTCAAATGCTATACATCAGCATAAACATGGAACGCTGCTGTCCATGACGGTGTTTGATCACCATCGTCAAGCGTTCCTCTCGACCACTTCCAAGGATGTGGGTAAACCATCACGGCTGCCATGTCTGAGTGGAGCATGCCGTGCCCTGGCTATTAGTTAAAACTCATGAGACTCGCGACCTTCTAGAGACGGCGGACAGAGAAATTTGTGCTTTGTGCTTCTTTTTTCTTTTTTTTTTTTTGAAAAAAAAAAAGAAGGTACCACCACATACTCCATTGTCGAGGTTGGTCAGTCGGTTCAAAGAAGAACCGCTTTCTCTTGAAGCTTCGATAGGTCGATCACATGCCCGCGCTCTTTCCAGCCTGTATGCACTTACGACAAAACTGTACACTTTCTGTGTCAGATTAGACCGTACAGAGCTCTCACTAGCCAAGAAAGCAAGGAGCATACACATGGAGACTGAAGATCAAAAGTATGTGCATGAAAAAGGAGTGATGGAGACAATCCCGAGACGGCTGCTTCAATTTTCAGGCTTTAGGTTTCCTACACCTCATACGCCAACCTGCTACGTAACTCACACAGGGTATTGTTATGGAAGTGCTGTGAGTAAGAGCCCGCAATGCTACGACTCTTTGGTCCGTAGTCTTCGCCGCTGTGAACTTCCCATCTTCGGTATCCATCATTCGCTGTCGGCTAGAGACATCACGTCCGAGGAACATTAACAGAGCATGATTCAGCCCGGCGAACCCGGCATTCACGGCTTCGAGACAGCGACATGCAACAACACAAAGTCGCCAAGAAGAATTTTGTCGGAGCATTCGAACATTGACACGCCCAAAGACGAGCTGGCTGACGATCTGCCGGGAGGACGTGGATTGAGGAGGAGAGAGGAGGAGGTTTATCTAAAGAAAAGGAAGTGCTGGACGCAATTAAACCCGCAACTTGTAAAAGTCCTCCAATGGCCGAAAAGACTGAGAACCACGTTCGACAGGTGATCAGGCTCCGCGGTGGGAAACGCATCTACTATGGCATAATAGGCTCACAGACCTACCAAAAATAGCAGAGTATCATGGATCTTCCAGCAACTAGAGTCCGGAGGATATGAGGCGACTGCCTGTATCGACGGCGGACCGTTGCGGGCACAGCAGTACTCCTCTTTTCCTCGGCTACACCGATTTTAAAATCTTGCGATATAAGTCAGAGCAGAGGAAGGCATCATCGAAGCAAATGACCACCTCACTATTATCAATGATCAAGGATGCGTCTTATTGCTATGCATTGGCACCGGCTATCAGCTATGTGGCCTGATGATGCCTATCAACGCAAAGCTCCGAGGAATGTAGTGTCAAATTTCTAGAACGAACGACGAAAATGCGAAGCGGCAGTTTGAAGCTAAGCATGAAGACTCCACAGTGATCGTTTCTTCTTTCCAACATGACAAAAGAGACCAACAGTCGGGTGTCTATTCCTAGTACAAATCCACTTTCCAAAACTGATTGCATGTCCATCAAAGAGGAAGGACGACCAGAAGCTCGGCCTCTATATCCCCGCTAATTAAAAGATATATTCCAGAAACAATTTTTAACCTTAGGTGCATGGCGTCATATAATGATAGCAGCCCAGTCGCAGGTGGCTCTACATGCGCGTCTAGTGACCCTCGATGGCACATATGACCCCGCACAGGGTCAGATGTCTAGATGTAGCACGAGAGGCGGTGATCGATCTTCGAGAGAGCTTGGCCAAAATGATCAACCGGTGTCATGAGTTATCGTATTCAAATGTCAAGATGTAAGGCTCCCTCGCTGTACACCTCCCATCAAATGCCACGATTTCCTTACGCTGTACGTTGCCTCGGACAGAGTCCTCCTGAAAGATACGGAATCACCACATCTTCGTTCTTACCCGTCCTTCCTCACCGGTCCCCACATCTTCATGACTTGAAGCGGTAGTATTGAGGCAAGAAAAGACTTTTTATTTCTTTCATCTCCATCTCTCCACCCTAAATCCAGTTCATCTGATCTTTTTGGTATATCCAACACAAACAGCCGCCAAAGACATTTCTGCCAACGATCAGCCAACCCCCATTCGTACGCTCGTTTGTTCATCGCGCAGAAAGTACGCGTTAAATGCTTCCAACCCAAATATGAAAGATATCACAAGCGCCAAACTCCATTATGGATTTTCAGAATCGCCATTCAGACCCCAAAAAATAGTCGCCGCATATGAGACAATATTTCGTAATTCACTGTTCCTCTCATTCATCCATATTCCCCAATGAAGCGTTTACTGCTGTCCCTGAGCAGGCGCGGTGCCCGCAGCTTCCGGCTCCTTAAATCCGTCAGCGGCAATCTGCTGGCCTTCCGCGGTGCCTTGTGTGGCGGGGTCGATTGAGTTGAGAGCGGAGATGCCATTCATAGTGACGTTGACAGCGCCGGCTTGGACAAGCTATGAGATGTAATTGGCATCGTTGCTTTGCAGCCCTAGGTCAAAAGAGAATCGCAGTGAACACTTACCGCCCTCCGCAAGTCATCAACGAGGTCATCAGGATCCTCAATACCCACACAAAGCCTGATAATATCCTCAGGCATGTTCCTCTCCGCGCGTGTCTTCGCATCGATACTGGCGTGACTCATGCGGCAGGGCATGCTGATCAGCGAGTTCACGCAGCCGAAAGAAACGGAGATGGCGTAGAGCCTTGCGCTCTCAACAATTCGCTCGCTGAGCTCGATGTCGCCGGTCTCAAACGACAGAACGGCGCCGGCGCCCCGGGCCATGCTCCAGTGCAGATCGTACTGTGGGTGAGACTTTAGACCGGGGTAGCGGACACGGAAGCCGGCTTCGTTCTGGAGGAACTCCGCAATGCGCTGGGCGTTGGACTGCTGCTTCTCCATGCGCACGCCGAGCGTCTTGATACCGCGCATCAGCAGCCACGAATCGAATGGTGAGAGACCGCATCCGGATGCATTGATTGTGAAAAACAGCTTATCGCCGAGGGCGGCATCGTTGACGGCGAGGACACCCGCCATCACGTCGTGGTGGCCAGAGAGGTACTTGGTACCAGACTCGTAGACAATGTCAGCACCGAGATCGAGCGGGTTCTGCAGGAGCGGGGAGAGCATGGTGTTGTCGACGGCCACGATGGCTGCCGGGTTGGCATTGTGGACTGCTGACGCGATGGTGGGAATATCGACGATCTTGATCAGCGGGTTCGTCGGTGTCTCGAGGAGGACCATGGAGGTCTTTGAGCTGACGACGGCCTGGACCGCAGCAGGATCTGTTGTGTCGACGTGGTGCACGATGATGCCGCCATTCGTCGAGAGGTACTTGAGGAGACGGTTGGTACCGCCATAGAGGTCATCACCTGTTATGACCTCGTCGCCAGGCCGCAGCATGCGAGTGATAACGTCCAATGCACCCATGCCAGACGACACGACAAGAGCGCGCCGTGCGTTCATGATCTTGGCGAGGTGTCGCTCGAGGTGGGTGCGCGTGGGGTTGCCGGAGCGTGTGTAGTCATACTCGCCGCCGCCGCTGCCAGAGTCCTGCTTGAATGTCGCGGTCTACGAGAGAAGCACGATTAGTATGTGATTCGGTATGCCGGCGCTGCTAAGCAAGGCTTGTCGCGACTGCGGAATCTTACCTGGTAGATTGGTGTGCTTGAAGCATTGTACTGATCGTTGCTCTCCGTGTATACCAACTCGGTCGCAAGAGCGTACTTGCGGCCAGTGTGCGGGCTGCTAGGTGCCGGACTGGGAGGCAGATTGTGGCCGTCAAGGTCGACGGTTTGCATGGCCTTGCCCAACGGGCCGGTCTTCTTGGAAGCGTCGTTTGGAGCTGACATTGTTGGCGGGCGGGCGGGCGGATGAGAAGAGCTAAGACTTCTGACTCGGAACGGGTGGCAGGGGGAGTATGGAGGGAAAAGACTCTGAGGCCGACGAAGATGGCCTCAATTGATGGGAGAGGTGCAAGTGGTGTTGTGGCAAGGCGAAATGTGCGGTGAGAATGGGAGGTTGTGTCCAAGAAACGGCGAGCAGTAGATTGGAGGGAGGGTCTTCGGAAGCTGCAGGTACGTTGCCGGGCTGGGGTGGAGCACAAACCGTGGGGTGCAACGCGAAGACTCATTCTTTGCGATGGCGTCAGATCTCTCGCCGCTCATTCGCTCCGAAGTCGGTCGGCGCCTTCCTCCCGAAGTCGTGGCCGCGTTTTGTCCCACCAGCGCGTCTCTTGACATTCTGCGAATTATACGATCATTGAAGTCGATGTTGCCATTGACACGGTCGATTTATCAGTTGTCATTGTTGGTTACACCGTGCAGCGTATATCAGGTCAAATGTTACTGCTCCTATACTACCCCGGTGCTTCGCATGCTAAAGAGCAAGTCGAGGCTGCAAGAAATTTGGCAATCTGCCCATTTCACAAGGATTGTCGGACGTATCCGGAATAAGAGGGAAATAAGTTGCCTAGTGAGAATTCGATCCGGCATTTCTCTGCTATATCTATTATCCGACCCCACAACCTCGAGGTTTCGGAAACGGCGCGAGAAGTTTAGTATTTGAAATTTACTGCAGCGCCGTACTGTTACTACAGACTCCGTACCACCCATTATTCGAAATATCCAAATACGCCAATCCTGCTAGCACTGCATACAACGTTCGCGAGAAATGTATGCCGTGATCCGTGACCAGTAGGTCCGTAGAAATAGAGATGAGAACATCAGAAAGCGGTATGGTGAAATCCAGGCCTAAAATCATCTGGGTTGCACAGCGCCCCATCCCTTCCTCCCACGCACATCAATCTCGAACTCAAAGATTCCCTCTTCAGTACCGGCGTAGAGTTTCCTCCCATCGGCACTCATGGCAAGCCCCGCAGTTCTGACACCAAACGCTGGGTTCCAGCGGCCTGCCATGCCGACCCGTCGTTGAAGACCGATCACGCCATAGTCCTCGAAGCCTCGAGATGCAGTCTGCATGTTGCGTACACGTTCGCGTGCCCGCGCCAATTGCCTAAGTCGGCCCATCTCGTACAGAGGATCCATGGTGCGTGGCGCAGAGGTACTATTACTTGTGCTACCGCTTGGCCGAGAAGAAGTCGGTTCAGGGCTGGTTGCCATAGCGGCCTCAATTGTTCGCCACGCTTCTGACGAGTTCACTATACTCCTTGTCGCTGTATTCGACGACGTACGGTTCGAGCCATCGTTTGCGCTGCTGCCAACGGTAAGGACGACTGACGCTCGTCGACGCGGAGGGTGTGGGGGCACATACGAGCCACTCTCGCGCTCGCGCTCGCTGCGGTCGCGTAGGAAGTCTCTAAGTGACCCTAAAGACGGAAGAGGAATGTTCCTACCCTCGTTGCTTCTGTTTGCCGTCAAAGACGGGAAGGTTTCCGTTGAGATCTCCGGTCTCTGTCTCATTTCGCCCGTCGAGTAGTTGATGCTGCGAGGGATTGACGCAATCCGCTCGCGTTCTCGCTGGACAATATCTCGGTGCTCTCTAGTTCGCAGCGCATCGAGGATGGACCGCTCTTGTGTCGTCAAGCCGTGCGGGTCATTATCCGACTCGACGACTCCAGCATGCCGTCTTCGCTGGAGGACCGCGCTCATAAACTCACCGACTACTTCGAGCGCTGCCGAAGTATCACTGGCCGCTGATGCCAATGCTCGTCTGTGTCTGTTGATGAGGTCTTGCTCCTGAGTCAATTCTGACTCTAAGCGGGCGATTTCTCGATTTCGCTCACTGCCTGAAGATTCCCTGGCCTCTTCTATATCGACCAAAGGTGTATCGATCCTGGTGACGCCTTCTTCTTTGGGATCCAGTGATAAAACCTGGCGCGCTAGGAGACCCTCACGTAAATCTGCCACACAGACTCGTGCCTGGTCCTCGGCCCAGATCAAGAGATCCCATGGTTGCGGCGAGAAAACCATTGTGCGCACTGCCCCTGGGCCGTGGGTGGTGTCTGGACGTGTTGAGCGGATGACTTGCACAATAGCATCCTCGCCATATTCGCTACTCGCGAGGAGATCCGTGTCGAAGACGGAGATATAGCCACACTCGGAGCCAACCGCACAGAGCTTCCCTGACGGTGACCAAGCGGTTGTGAAGTACCCCGTTGTTGCGGAATTCGGCGGGACATGTAAGGGCGCGACACAGATGTTGGCCCAGTCGCCAGGGCCTGCTCCACTTCTCAAGTCCGGCTTTGCGGAGTGCGATCTGTTCCTTGCCAGATCACGTTCGAAGAAGAACACTTGGTGGTAATCACCGACAGCGACCAAAAGATTTCCATCCGGTGATATTGTGGCATGGTTCATCGGGAAGGGCAAGTCCAGCACGGCTTCCTCTAGTCCATGTGTTAGACAGTAGATACGGACGGTCTTGTCGTTATTCGTGAGGACTGCGACTACCTCATCATCCCGATCAGCTTCCTCGCTAGCAAACTTGTGGATAGATATCGAGTTCACAATCTCTTCGCCAATTCTCTCCAGCTTCACTGACGGGGTTGTAGACGGGCGCCCAAGCGGAGGGTTGCCAAGATCGAGGGGTAGGAGAGCGTCAACATCTGCTGCCGCAGATGAAGCACCATCGAGCTTGATCGCTGCGAAATGACCCTCATCCTCGCCACCACAGCAAAGCCAGCCATGTCCTGACGCGGTACATCGCGTCTCGAACGGGAGAGTCGCGATATGGGTGCGCTTCTGGGTGGAGGTATTGAGAGCAAAGATGTCGGTACCACTGGCGTAGTAGAGTATATCTTGACCCTCGCAGCTGATGTAGTGGCGGAGTTGGTAGTGGGCAACGGGTATCGAAAGAGGGTAGAGAGTCTTTAGCGGCAGGACAAGGGAGTCGGTTTCGCGGAAGCTACACAGGGAGCAATCAGTGTGGGTCGTGAGCGCGTCAGGAGAAGCGCAGCGACTCACAGGTACTCGTCAACGGCCATTATCGAGTGTTTGTAATTCAGGTGCAGGTATGGAGCATTGTCATGGGAGCGCTGTGGAGTTTCTGGAATTGCATCAGGCAGGCATGAGCCGGCGACCGCTCATACGTCACCCGGCTCGGCGGCGTAGTGGCAGGCGGGAAGCGTTGAGCTGGCGACGAGTCACGGCGGCGCGAGAAGGCCGTCGTCGTTCAATAGAGCAAAGCGCAAGCACGTAGGATGCGACGGAGATGCAGCGGGTGCAGCGAGAATGATGTATTGTTCACGCAGGAGCTTCGGGGACAGGGCGATCTGGACGGGCGAAGTGAAGTGAGCGCATCTGGGCTCTTTCGCCGCCGCACGAGTCGCGCCCGCCCGCACAACAATCACGTGCACGCGACCTCGGTGGATTTGTGTGCAGAGAGGCGCGATGCACGCAGCAAGAAGACGCGCGCGTGCCTCGACGAAGATTTCTCGGGCGCAACGGACTTTGCGCAGTGGGCGGCGGCGAAGTGATGTCTTTGCATCATCCGCGTCGAGCTTTTTCCCGCGGCAATTGGCCACTCGGCGCGCCGGAGCTGCGCGTGGTCAAGGATTGGCGCACTGACTAGCGCAGCGTAGAAGAGCTTCGAATGCTCAACTTTTTCTCTCGCGCCTCGTCCGTTCTTCATCATCACCAACGTCTCTATAATACCCAGCCATTCCTCCCCCATCTCTGTATCCTTTCCGCTATTACCCGCTGCTTGCGACGACCTCTTCGTTGAGCGCTCCCGCCCACAATGCTGTCCTCGAGGCTATCCAGAACTGTAAGCTTGCGCTGAGCTCATGACGCCAGACACCACCAGCTAACATCCGCGCCAGTTCCTGCCCCGGGCTTCTGCCCTCGCCCGCGCCTCGCCCATCACCAAGTCGCCTCTCGGCTCATCGTTCGTCAGGCGGTATGCGGAGGAGTCGACGGAGAAGGTCAAGGGCCAGGTCATCGGTATTGACCTTGGTACCACCAACTCCGCCGTCGCTGTGATGGAGGGCAAGCAGCCGCGCATCATTGAGAACTCTGAGGGTATGTCGCCAATGGCTTCGCGCAGCCTTAAGAATGGCTCATGCTGACACTGATATCTCAGGTACCCGTACCACCCCTTCCGTTGTCGCTTTCACCAAGGATGGTGAGCGTCTCGTCGGTGTCGCTGCCAAGCGTCAGGCTGTCGTCAACCCCGAGAACACTCTGTTCGCTACCAAGCGTCTGATCGGCCGCAAGTTCACCGATCCTGAGGTTCAGCGTGATATCGGTCAGGTTCCCTACAAGATCGTCCAGCATTCCAACGGTGATGCTTGGCTCGAGGCCCAAGGCCAGAAGTACTCGCCGTCTCAGATTGGTGGTTTCGTTCTCGGCAAGATGAAGGAGACCGCCGAGTCTTACCTTGGCAAGAATGTCAAGAACGCCGTCGTCACTGTCCCCGCCTACTTCAACGACTCCCAGCGTCAGGCTACCAAGGATGCCGGTCAGATCTCTGGCCTGAATGTCCTCCGTGTCGTCAACGAGCCCACGGCTGCCGCTCTCGCCTACGGTCTTGAGAAGGAGCAGGACCGCGTCATTGCTGTCTATGATCTTGGTGGTGGTACTTTCGATATTTCCATTCTTGAGATCCAGAACGGCGTCTTCGAGGTCAAGTCCACCAACGGTGACACTCACCTCGGTGGCGAGGACTTCGATATCACCCTCGTCCGCCACCTCGTCCAGCAGTTCAAGAAGGAGCAGGGCATTGACCTCTCCAACGACCGCATGGCCATCCAGCGTATCCGTGAGGCCGCTGAGAAGGCTAAGATCGAGCTGTCGTCTTCTCTCTCAACTGACATCAACCTTCCCTTTATCACCGCCGACGCCTCTGGCCCTAAGCACATCAACACTAAGCTCACTCGTGCTCAGCTCGAGGGTCTTGTCGACCCTCTTATCAGCCGCACTGTCGAGCCCGTCCGCAAGGCCTTGAAGGATGCTAACCTCCAGTCTAAGGACATTCAGGAAGTCATCCTTGTTGGTGGTATGACCCGTATGCCTAAGGTTACCGAGTCTGTCAAGAGCATCTTCGGCCGCGAGCCCGCCAAGTCCGTTAACCCAGATGAGGCTGTCGCCATCGGTGCCGCTATCCAGGGTGCTGTTCTGTCTGGTGAGGTTACTGACGTTCTCCTGCTCGACGTTACCCCGCTTTCTCTCGGTATTGAGACTCTCGGCGGTGTTTTCACTCGTCTGATCAACCGCAACACCACCATCCCCACCAAGAAGTCCCAAGTTTTCTCCACCGCTGCCGACTTCCAGTCTGCTGTCGAGATCAAGGTCTACCAGGGTGAGCGTGAGCTTGTCCGTGACAACAAGCTCCTCGGAAACTTCCAGCTCGTTGGCATTCCTCCTGCGCACCGCGGTGTTCCTCAGATTGAGGTCACATTCGACATTGATGCTGATTCGATCGTTCACGTCCACGCCAAGGATAAGTCCACCAACAAGGACCAGTCCATTACCATCGCCTCCGGTTCCGGTCTCTCCGACTCTGAGATTGAGAACATGGTCCAGGATGCCGAGCGCTACCAGGAGCAGGACAAGGAGCGCAAGGCCGCCATTGAGGCTGCTAACCGCGCTGACTCCGTTCTGAATGACACTGAGAAGGCTCTTAAGGAGTTCGAGGACCGTCTCGACAAGACTGAGGCTGGCAAGATCCGCGAGAAGATCGAGTCTCTCCGTGAGTTCGTCACCAAGAGCCAGGCTGGCGAGGGCACTGCCACCGCCCAGGAGCTCAAGGAGAAGACCGATGAGCTCCAGTCTGCTTCTCTCACTCTTTTCGACCAGATGCACAAGGCCCGCTCTGAGCAGCAGGGTGAGCAGCAGCAGCAGCAGCAGAGCGAGGGTGAGAAGAAGGAGTAAAGAGCTTGTTAAGATTTACACCTTCATTTCTTCTCTTTTCCCTGTCAGTTCCGCGTGTCTAGACAAGCGATCTTGCATATCCCGGGTCGGTTTCGGCGGAGCATTTTCTTTTTACGCTGCTCCCATGTAGAATATCCCCTTTCATCATTTTCTGTATTAAATCTCTCATGCTCTGTTGACGCCGGCAAAAAAACTCACCTTTTCGGGACCGTTGGGAGGGTGGAGTAAGGGTTAGGACTTCCGGGAGCGACTAAAAGTCGTCATGATTTTTCTTCACCTTTGGTTCATTCATGCGTGGCAGTGCCAAAAAATGGGGGAGACTTTGTGAGTGTTCTGTAGGATCGAAACGACGTGTAATGAAAATTCTCCTCTCAATTCAGCCCGAGTTGTTCACTATCGCGCTTTGCTCATCTCGCGTGCCCGCGGACGAGGTCCACTCGGACGAGTCAAGTGGTAAGTTGCCGTCGCCATCGTTGCCCGCAGCTGTTAACAAATGAGTCGCAGTGGCTCGGAGGCTTATCAAGCGGAATGATATTCAATATAGGGTTTAGGGGTACATAATTAAACTAAGGTGAGATACAATCATGGCGAACGCCTCGCGTCGTGCAAAGCTGCGCCGTGCTCCGGCCTCCCCGTTGCCGTCTTTGCGACCCCTGACCCACAAGCGAAGACCGCGCTTTATCGGCTGGTCTGGACTCTAAATATTGTCGATGTCTCCAGTCTTCCTTCGACTTTCGAACCTTTTCCGTTCCTTGCTGGTCCAAAGTCATGATCTGGAGTTTTGTGTGGTGTGAATAGATCTCGGTGCTAACGACTACCATTCCTTTCGGGTATCTCTCCCGGTCCGCTCCTTGTTCCCGCGCGTTCCCTTTTCTCTTTTACTTCTCTTCTTCTGCCTTGGCTCTTCCGCTTCTCGCAGCGTGAGTCCAAGTTTGATTGTCGCTCGTTACCTACTTGGTTGATTTCGCACTGTGCATCTGATAGCTTTATGAGGAGGTGATTTTCGTGTTCTTTTTTCTCTCGGCTACCATTGGTTCACCCCCTCTTCTGTTTTCCCCTTCTCGGCAATCTTTGACCGAGACGCAGGGTCATTGCCTCTGCATTTTTATTCCTTCGTTTTTTTTTTTTTTCTTCTCGTCTCTCTTTTTCCCTTCTCTGCTCTCTGTATTGCGTCTCGTCCGATCGCTCTCTTTTCCTCGTTTCCGTCCTTCTGCATTCGCGTCTTTCCCAATCGACAGCCTCAGCACCAACGAACAAACTCCACACCACAACAGCCTTCTGCAGCAACAACAACCACAATGGCTGTCCTTCCCGACCGCCCGGGCATCGAAGTCTCCGTCCGCATTTCCCCGCACGGCGCGATCCAGTCGCCCAAATCCCCGCCGCCGACACCCTGCGCCGAGTACCCAGCCCCAGACGTCCGCGACACGCCGAACCGCACGACCAAGTACATCGAGGCTCTCTCCGACGCCGACTTCTCCGTCGTCATCAAGTTCACTGCCAGGAACTCGGACCTGCGCGACTATAGTTTGGGACTGTGCATCTACGTGGATGGGACGCGCGTCCAGGGCAGCGTGATTGATTTGAAGGGACACCAGTTTGCCAGGGAGTGCTGGTATGTGTGCGATGGGGCGATGGGGTGGGAGGAGGGGCGGTGGGTGCAGAGGGCGTTGAGGTTCAGGCGCTTGAGCGTTGGTGAGTCGGGGAGTCTGATTGTGCGCGTGTGGCGCGGGCTGATGCTGGACAGACAAGAATGCGCGCGAGAGTCTGTACTACAACCAGTTCGAGAAGGTGCAGTGTTTGGGCGAGATCAAGGCCAGGTTCTACAGGGTGCAGGAGGTGGGCAGGATATTGAATCGGGATTGCCCGAGCCCGACGAGCCCGACGGGGTTGGTCAAGTTTGGGAAGGTCGCGGAAAAGGCGTTGACGGGGAAGGGCGTGAGCCACCAGGCGTGGTGAGTCGATTCCTTCTGGAAGCTGATGGGCAGTAGAGAGGGATTTGCTGACGGTGGAGCAGTACCGGCGACGTGAAGAGGACGTTTGGTAGATGTGGGCGGGTCTTGACGGAGCAGATCGACCCGACGGACGAGCCGTGGGCGGAGTTTACGTTCAGGTATCGGTCGGAGGATGTGCTGAGTGCGGAGGGCATCCTGCCGAGCTCGCCAGCGCCGGCAACGACGTTCGACTTCTTGGATGGGTGAGGTAGAAGGCGTAAGATAGAAAAAGAAAGTTAAGCTCATGGAGAATTGGAGGTCCGCAGCGACACATGGCAGGTGAGGGATATTCCTACGTAGCACGCTGTTGGACGATGCTAACGATCCAGGTATAGAAGCACCTCCGTGGAAACAGCCTGAGCACATCTTCCGAGTGTCGAATGAAAGCAACGTGGCTTCAAGTCAATCAACCTATCACCAATAAGCCCAAATGCGCCTTCACAGACACCGGTTCTTGATCAGCTCATATGAAACTGA
This sequence comes from Macrophomina phaseolina, assembly GCA_020875535.1. Lineage (NCBI taxonomy): Eukaryota > Fungi > Ascomycota > Dothideomycetes > Botryosphaeriales > Botryosphaeriaceae > Macrophomina > Macrophomina phaseolina. Next base: position 6,037,131 of record JAEQDS010000065.1, read on the forward strand.
ACGAACAGGTTCCAAATGCCTTGAATGTGATCCCGCTATTCGCTTTCATGGACGCTGGAGGTACCATGCCAAGAAGCACGTATACACTGCAGGAAAACTCGCCCAAATAGACTGGTAACAGACACGTGCAACTCTTGCAGTCTGTTACCAGGCTAAAGTGGGTGCAGCGCAGTGGAATGAGAAGGCGCGGCTGAAGTGAGGATGGCAGTAAGTCGTGCGGCTTCCAAAAAGAGCGACTGCCCTGCCAAGTCGTCCACTTCCTCTCGCCAATCTCTTCTACTTCCAATCTCTGCACGCTCCCTGCTCCAACCACCCGTACTGATCATTGCGCCGACCCAACCAGCTTGGTGGCCTCGCCCTCTCGCACACGAAACCCTAATCGACGCCCGGGCTGGGTGCAACAGAAACAGGTCAGCCTGTCGCTCAACCACCTGCTGAGTTATCGCCTCTCACTACAGGACGCACCTGACACCTTCGAATTTCAGTAGCTCCTCTTCTGCATTTCCACCCAGCAACCCCTTTAGCTTCGCCTGGTTTTCAGGCCAGACCTGCACGTTCTTATCGCATCGAAATGCACAAGTGAGATTCCAGGACATCGCCTACCATGGCAATCATGCCTTCCATACCTGGCCTCGAGGCGGAGCTCAGAGTCAATAGTGTGCGAGCTATGGAGATAGAGAAAATGAGACGAACATTACCACGTTGCATATCGAGACAGTATCTGGCGCAAACTTTTCCATCCCCTATAACCGCACGCATGCCTCCAAACACAGCAACAAAGACATCTTGATGCAAGTTTTCACTGAAGGGCAGTGGATAAATGGTCGAATCCTCATTGCAATCAAGCGCGGCAGCAAAAAGACCCAGACGATATCTATCACCTGGTGGAGGTCCGTCGAAAATGGAAACTCTCAGGAGAAGCCTTTCATGTTCTCGAACATCAACACAGGTGAGGATATCGATTTTTCTCCTCAATACATCCTGTACTGACCATCACTGCCTATTCGCAGATGAAGAAGGAGATAAACCGCGCGCAGAGCAATTCTTGATCAAGCTGGAGCTCAAAGGTGAAATCAGGTAGCTTCTGTTCGAGGGAAACCTGGGTGCTCAGACATCCGCAAAAGATGAGTCTCATTCAATGGAGGGCATCGAAAAGATACCAGAGAATGCTTTGAAAGGCCGCGCTATTCCCATTTAACTAGGCAGGTTCAATATTCGAGAAGAAATACGCCGCAGTTCTGACCGGGATAAGCCTCGGAGAGTCTCAGCCTACAGCGGCGTGGAAAGTCCATAGCTCTGACTATGATCAGAAAGAAAAGCCTTTTGCCACCATTGTATATCGTCATCGGTCCAAAGAGGCCGAAGGACCCCATCTTCACCGACATCAAGATCGGTACAGTGTTGAATCCAATCTTTTAGATGACCTGCAAACTTGTCTATATCATGAGAGAATAATAATAAAGGCTATGTTCCTGAAAAGGCAGAAGAGGCCTACGGGGAGCTTTGCCAGATCAATGTGACCTTGCACCGGGGCAAAGGAAAACCAGAGGCGCACCCGAATACTCTCGGTGCACAACTATACGAGAACGAGGATATCCCCGAGAAAGGACTGAATGGGGCGTGCTCTTTCCCATCTTACGAGGTATGAGAGTACTAAGTCTTTCTTTCATGGCTCAGAGTATTAACCCACCCCAGGCTTGTAGAAGCCCGCAGTAGTGACTGAAAGTACTGCAACTTCTACTACACGATGGCTATACTAATCCCTCTGCCAAATTCACATTCTGTTACCGCTCGAGGGCTGGCTCGGAGGCAGAAGCGATCATTCCTAGAACCAACTCAAGCGAGGCTGCCAAACTCAGTCCCGTAGACAAAATGACTCCAGATGAGCTTCGCGAAGGGCTACGCCAACCCAGGGTACGTCCATATGGCTCGGTCTGGCCTTTTTCTATGGTCCACTAAAGCCATAGTCGTAGGAGGAAGTTGTCCGCCTGCGGGCTACCAAGGAGGGGGATGAACAAAGGTGTGAGCCGGAGGGGCCGCAGCAGGAAGTTCTTTTGGAGCATCCCCCCACGCCCAGCCAAACGGGTGGAGATTCAGACCTTGAGCTCACAGCTGTCGGGCCAGTGAAGAGTAGGCGCATATCGGGGCCTGCTGAGGTCATCGAATTGCTCGATGAATGAAAACGTTCTTCTACGATGACATTATCACAAGTGCGGGACTACGAGTCTGCATAAGTGGCCAGCGGAAAGGGAAGCGACGTTGCACCTTTCTTGCAAAATGGAAAGCAGAAGTCACCTCGCTCATTGAATCCTCGCGAAGCTTCGACAAGCAGACCGCATCATCCGGAAAGAGTCTCGCGCCACCACGAGCACCGCTCAGTCATAGACGGGCCCTTGGCCTCGGAGATTCCGTATCCCGTCATCTTTAGAAGATTACCTTCATTCCCATACACGGGGAGAACTCGGCTAACCCTTCAACTACACCCAGCGGCTTCCCGATACTCGCAAAGGACACGATCCAGTTCTGGAGGATGTCGGCAGCCCCCCCGTCCACTGGCCCTACATCTACCGGAGTGCCCACGCTCTGCGACACGCCTGGCCGGTAGAACGTGTACCCGATGTCTTGGCCGTGGAGCCCCGAGACGGCGAAGATGTAGGCGTAGCTGCTGTTGGCGAATGCGGCTGACAGGGCGTGCGCGGTGCAGTTGATGACGGCGTCGCCGATGATGAGGGCGGTGCGGGAGATGAGGTCGTGGTAGGGTTGGGAGCCGTTGTAGATGGGTGGGTAGAGGGTGTCAGTGAGGAACGAGAGGGCGGAGTCGTTGAGGGTAGAGAAGTAGTGAGGGAGGAAGGATGCGGCGTCGTGGAGTGGAGGAGTGAGGACGAGGCCTGGATATGCTGAGTATCCGTGATTCTAGGAGATGAGTGTGAGGAAGCTCGGGAGAGTTCAGACCTTCGTCGTCGGTGCGTGTTCGCGGTCATGGGTGCATCGGTGCTGAGGTTGCGAGCGTGTTCGAGACTGCCTGCGTTTGCGAGATGGAGAAATTGCTGGAAACTTAGATCCTGAGCGCTGCGCGGCAAATTTGGAAACCAAGCGGGAGACTGAAGAATTGCCTGTCGAAAAGGTACCGGCGCAGCCCCATAAGCGGCGATGTGGTGGGTTATCGAGCCGCTCCCACCAGACTCTCCGACCACCGTTACACGGTTCTTATCACCGCCAAAATAGTGAATATTTTCTTGAACCCATTCGAGTGCCATGCGCTGATCATACAGACCAGCATTTGGGAGGCCGCCGGCGTGTTCGAAATCGGTGCCTGACATCCAGCCCAGTGCACCGAGCCGGTAGTTGATGGATACGAAGACAATGCCCTCGGATGCCCCATTCTGGCCACTTAAGCTCAACATGTTGCTTGGATGGCCAAAGAATACCTTCGACCCCGTAGAGTACCCGCCACCTGTATTTGTATCAACACCGCCAGAGCCTGAAAGCGGGATACAGGATCCGTATCCGTACCGTGGATCCACACAAGAACGGCTGCACCTCCGCCTTGCTTGGCTGAATATAGCTTGTCGAAGGCTTTCTCAGTCACAAAAGACGTCGAGAAATAAGCAATCCTCGGTTTCCTCAGCCTTTCTCAGCTTCGGTATGATGGAAGTGTAAGGAGAAAAGTCGGTGAAGTTGGTTTGCGGCACAGTCCCGTTGGCGAGGTATCCCGGAAGCCATTTCGGGGGCATAAAGTTCCAAGCCGAGTATGCCTGCAAGCAGATAGGGGATGTTCCACTGCTGTCCTGTATGGCCGTCCGATTGACTGCCGGAGCAGCCGGAGCAAGGAATCGAAGCTCGCCGACGGGGGGCGCGGCGTATCTGATGTTGGAGAAGGTAAAATAGCTATCGGGTTGCTTGTGCAAGTTAGGCCTACATTGAATTCCAACGCGCGGTAAAGCTCGTATCCAAGGTCGACAACTGGCAATGTGTTGCTGTAGTTGGACGGGAGCCAGCGACTTTGTTCAGTAAAAGCTGAACCGCTAAGAATTCTTTGAACCACATATTTTAAACCGTAAACGTCTGATTTGAAGTGGAATTGATAGTAAAAGCTGGCAGTGCACCTTATATGGAATTTTGCATGTACATAGAACTCCCCGCATACGAATGCGAACACGGCCGACGCCAATGCAAGTATTAGCGTGCACCAGCTGTGTGCGGAGTAAGTGTGTCCTTTCCTTCCTAATAAAATGCGCGGTATGGAGATTGATCGCCCAATTACCTACGCAGGTTCGTCAGCTCATTTATTTGGATTGCGTAGCGAGTCGTGGGGATAAGGCCCCATAGTCGTACTCGTACTTGAGTCTGGCTTTGCGATTATTTACTCACCGCCCGTTTTTCAAGCATGTGCCAGAAGTCAAGAGCAAGAGACAGTAGTCCTATCATTATGTATCGCATAGGTTATGGGCGTTTGAAGCAGTCATCTGGACGCAAATTTCCTCAATCTTGATAGCATTTACATACGTCCGGAAGACTGCGTCAACTCCACACAGCCTCCTCCTACACTAGTCCGCCAAACCCCCAAAACGCAGCTGCACAAACGGCTGCCAATCTCCCCCTCCACGCCTCCTCCGCCTTCTCCCGCTGCGCCGCCTCCTTCAACCCCTCCACCTCTTCCGCCTTGATTTTCAGCTCCACCAGCGCCGGCATCATCAACGCCCCTGCATTCCTGCACACCCGCCTGTTCAGCCAATCGAGCAAGGCTTCCACCTGCTCGACCAAGTCCCCTCCCGGGGAGACCTTCTTCCGCGATTGTCTCAACAACCTGCGCTGACAGTCCCGCATTGCGGTGTCGAACAGCGCGACATTCCCTTCACGGGCGCAAGCGCCGAGCGCGAGAAGGTGGGAGAGGTGTGTATCGTGTGCGGCGTTGTCATACTGCCAGGCGAGCATGAGAAATTCCTTCAGCTCGAGGAACATGCTCGGGAGGGTGAGGTGCGAAGTGTCGGGACGGGCGCTGGGGTTGCGGCGCTGGAGGAAATGCGCAATGGACATGCTCAAGCGGACACCCTCATGGTCTGGCGGCGGGGGAGGAAGAAGGTGTGGTGGGCTGGAGTCGGCATCGGTGGTGGAGCCGGGCTGGACGAGGTCGTAAAGGGCGCCGGCACTGGCCTGGAGGGCGGGAGGGAGATTGGACTGATAGATTTCTCCTGGTTCCGGCGACTCTGCGGCTGGAGAGTCTGGGTCTGTGGTTCCGTCATAGATGACCGCATGGTGGCCATCTTGATCTGGTCCTGACCTGAACTTGCTCTCAGCCGGTCCTTCATTGTCCGACACAGCGTCTGCGGCTTTGCGTTTTTGCGCTTGGATATGCGTTGGCGGAATCTGTGGTGTTGTGTCTATGGCTCGAATGTGCCCCTGCAGAGGCGGTGGGGAAATTCGCCAGGTGATCCTCGTAGCGCCAGACGAGGTGTCACTGGGATAGTGTGCTTCGATCTGTGGTGGAGTGGCTGCTTTCAGCAGCGCAGAGGCTTTCGGGGGAGGCGATTCACGAACAACAGCATGGTAAGGAGGCGGAGCATCTTCGACAAGCGGATTCCAGGCTAACTTCCCACTATCAATTCTCCGACACGGATAAGAATCCCATAAGTTGATCCCTCCCAATCCTCCAGGATAGGTAGCGTGCAAGTCCAATCCCGGTGTCTTGAAGTCTTCTTGGGCGAGCCGGGCACTCACAACCTTGAGCTGGTCCGTTACTAGGCCGGGACGAAGATACATATCAAATTCCTTCACCTCGGTGAGGACCTTAAGGGAAGATAGCAACCGACTGGGAGCACCGGCAAGGGGGCGTTCCAGTTTTCTTGGCAATTGTGGCATCACCACATACGCACTGCTTCCAAGCGCTATGCGAACATGTACAAGAGAGAGTGATGACTGTGAATTATCCTGCAGCTGGGAGCGCGTTGTATCGGGGATTTCATTGGGCAAGACGACGCTGACATCCAAATGTAGACGTTCTGCGGGGAGAACTAAGTACATGTCCTTCCTCGTCTTCGGTTGTGCCGGCCGAGTGGTGATGGGAAGGTGAAAATTGACCAGGAGACCGGGCTCTGATGCTTTAGCTACACCCACCCAGAGCGTGAGCTTCCCGCGATTCTTCAGCACCGCCTCCGACAAGCGCCCAAGGTGCTGGTATCGACCCGACTCCTTATCATTCCATCCAACCAGGACCGGCTCCGCGATAACTTCATCCAGGATGACATCTCGTACGTTGGGGCGCGAGCGAGGAGCTGCCATGAGGAGAGGCCCTAGAAGAGATGATAGTTAATAGTAGATAGTCTAAACCCTGGCACAGGAAAGTGCTAGATGCCCGCCCACCCAGGCTTCGACGAGCTTCGAGCTTCGAGAGCAGCCTTGACTCGAAAGCGAACCAGGCAGAGCTGGCAGACAACCGGCACTGAGGCGGACAGGCTGTCTGCAAGAAGAGCGCGGCACACGTCGGACGAGTAGTGGAGCTTTCGCTCCAAGTACCGGTACGCGACGGGCGCGCTGTCTAGCGAGAGAGTCTGTACAGCGCCCAAGTGGTACGGACGATGGCGATATGCGACGCGAAAGTTAGAAGCGAAGACGCGTGGACGCAGTGATGGGTTGATGGATGGTGGAGTCGTTGCGGTCACGCGGAGGCTGGGAAGTCGACGTCGCGTTTCCGCCGCGACCGCCAAGACGACCAATCCATTTACGGTTTAGCGCACAACCTACCCAAAGTGGAAAGGGCTGACACCGCCAACAACACAACGTGAGCGATACGCACACAGGCCAGCCCGGCCATATTATTTCTCAATGGCGTGTTTTTCGCTATTGAGGCTTATTCGGGTGGATGAAATGACTTGTGTTCTTTGGAGGGCAAGTGGAAACTTCGAGAAAACCTCTCGGCACACCCTCTTGGCATTTCCTCAGCAGCGAAGAGATTGTCCAGCGGATCAAGCACAATACATTTACATCAACATGATTTATCATCCTTTCATTACCCGATATGTCAGAGCCGCGAGCCAACAGGCAGTCTATCAAACTGGCTTTCTCCTATCTAGAGATGCCGAATGTTGACGAAAACAGCGAACCACGATAGTCTTTTCGCCAACGACAGCGACGCCGCGCAAAGCCACATTTCTCTTCCCATGATGCACTCACTTCAGAACAAGCCTCAAAGTCACTTTCATCACCACTGCCTCGCGATCCCCATACTCAAGGCCAGAAAAGCGGCAGGCAAGCACAGCTGCAGACCTTATTCGGACTCGCCTCCTTGTCGACGCACTGTGAGTGGTTGCACAAGCCCGGCGTGGCGTTTTGCAGTTTGGTGCGGTAGGTGACGCAACGCTGCTTTGCGCTGAAATGGTAACTCTCCATCTGCTGATTGTCAGCCCGTCATCGTTTGGGTCAGGAGAACGCGGGTGGGCTGGAGGTACCTGGCCACTGCGGCCACAGGTGTGGCTTGTCACGTAGGGGTAGCTGCCGTTTAAAAGATAGGCGGAGCGCAGAATTTTTTGGCTGGTGATGTAGGCGCTGGTGCTATTGGCGCTTGCGGCGAGGGTGGCAGCGAGACCAATGTTGAGGGCAATGGTAGTCAACTTCGTGGCTTTATCTCCGGTGGGGTGAGATGTTGTTGGATGAGGCAGAAAGATGCTGGAGGGTTAACCAGTGAACACTGAGATCAAACTGGTAGTAAGAAAAGAAATTTTGACTGGCGAGAGCTGTGGCGGAGTGGGAAGATATCCACGCTAGGGATCGGGGACTCACGGTACCGCCCAAAGTGCCAAAGCCAGAGCCGATCCGGTTATTTCCATGCGCTGCAGCAATAATCTTACTTGTGCAGCGGTGAGGAATTAGGAGTGATACATGTATGAGGAGCCGAGCGATGCCGAACCGTGGCACATCTGGCGAGTTTTCAGAAGTAGGGAAAAGTGCTGCATCACATTAGCAACGGCCCAGTAAATGGCTTCACAAAACATCGTCATCGCGGTTTTATGGTTTCATGCATCATATCCTGGTCCTTGCATTTCAATATCGTTCGCATTTTGCCTCTATCCAGGCTGTCCTGTTAGCCCATTTCCACAAGCCCACGAATCTCAAGCAAAGTGAAGTCCGGGCTACAATGGGCACCATATTCCCGGATTAGTCGCAGTCAATGAAGGAGCCGCAGGTGCAGTTGCACACCGAGCTGCGGCCCTGGGCAGCGCAGTAAGAGCCTAAGCAAGCGGTCTCGCCCCAGAGCTTGATACACTCCTCCACACAATGATGCTTGCCATCATCCTGCTTCCCAAGATTTTGTTAGCCAGTGGCCCAGAAACGATATTTGGTTACGGAGTGCTTACACTAGCATCAACGTGGGCATTGTTCTGGCACGGAATGTTGCTGAGGCCGGCGGGGCTGACGGTGCGGCAGGTCGCGGCCTGGATGGGAGATGCCAGCTCCTTGGCGGTGGTGGTGGTGGTAGCAGCAGCGGCGATGGTGGCAGCGACACCAATGTTGAGGATAAGCATGGTGGCCTTCATGGCTATGGAACCTGTTAATGAGGAAGCTGAAGTTAAGAAAAGACGAAGATACTTACTCATCTTGTGGTTACAGCTGCAAGTGGCTACTATGTTGAAGTCGGCGTTCCGGATGCGGGGCATGTGAGGACGAGGATAGATGTTGAGTAAGAGGGTCGAGGTTCCGAGGGAAAGGAGGTTTTTATATGCACTAACGAACGGGTTGGAAGCTGCAGCGGAAGGCAGGCACGAGACCGGTTTGCGCGATACTGAAATAGACAAACTGTGATAGAAAGTCAGGTAGACTAGTGGGTACCTCATGTTGACGTTTTATCAAACTTTGCTGAAATACCCAAAGACCATAATCTATTTCACGCCAAATGCAGTCTCTCCAAAACTTCTTTGCCTCCTCAGCTATTCAGGTATTTCCTCACTAGTATCCGAGAGAGCGAATGTACTCCTTCAATGCGTATTTGCAGCCCACGACTGGAAGCAGGTATAATTGTGCCAGCTCAGCAGCGGGTACAAGCTGTCCGGCTGAGCGATGCAGTACGAATTGGAACAGCTCATCTCACCCCAGAGCTCGTCTCACCCCAGAGCTTAACGCACAGCTCAACTCACTTGTGCTTGCCCTCACCTGGTGTCCAGCTCGTACTAGTCACTGATCACTGAGATGTTTCTTATTGCAATGGGTACTGGCCTTGTGATGTGCTGGTACGGGATTGGGCCACACCACTGGGCTCGATAGTGCGGTACGGCTCACATTCGTGCACACTTGCCAGCACTTCATCAAAATTACTTAAGCAGCACTGTCTGTATAAACTTGCAGCTTACAAGGTTTCAAGCACTTATGCAGACAAGATCCAATCTGTGCCTGTCCATTGACCCACCATGACATTGACCTGACAGAAGCGAGCTTGAGGAGGTGGTGATATGCACCCCTCCGCAATGTGAAAGCGATAGAAGCTTGCGAATCACAAATCTGGTACCCGGGGCCGCAAAAGAGACAATGTCCCGGTTTCAACCAGCACTGGACTCAACTACCAGGAAAATAGAATTGCCTCCAAGTCATGCAATTACCGCAGGAAGTCATTCAGGTTCATGCAACTTCCGGGCGAGCTGCGCAACATCATCTACGCGTGCGTGATCGAGGACTTGCGCTCCACTCCGGAAGCTCCACACGGTCTTGTCGTCAGCTATGACGATTCAATCAAAAATTATACGCACTTCTACTCCAGCTTTCTCGTGAATGTACTGAGCCATCACTCGAACATTCACTGAAAGAGGAAACGTAATAGGAGAAACTTGGTGGCGACATGGTACATCAAGTGCTTGCAGACTCGCTCCATGAGTAGGTGTTATCAGTCATAAAGGAAAAAAAAAAAAAAAAAAGAGAATGACCAGCTTACCCTGCTTGGTATGAGAGGCTCACTTAGCAATCAAAACCTAATTTCACATAATTCAGTCTCTTTCCAATACACCTCGAAGCCCCATATATTTCACCCAACACCACACTCAGACCAGCCCAGCGCTCGCGATAGCCTGCGCGAAGAGTCCTTATCATTCTCCTTTAGCTCATCAATCGTTCAATCTCAGCATCATTCACCCAATGGCCTCCACCAGCACACCTATATCCACCACTTTGTTTGATCCACTTGAACCCAACAGGACACACCCCCATCCGCCTCAGACACGTCTGCTTCTTCGCCTCCATCCTCTTCTCTTCTTCCGCCTTCTTCTTCTTTCTCTCAATCTCCGCGAGTTCCGCATCACGCTTCCGCTGCGCCAAAATCCGTGCCATGCGCTTACGTTCGCGCTCCGCCTTCTCCAGATCATCGTGATCGTCGTCCGGACCACCGGACGGCTTGGCCGCTTCTTCCTCCTTCCGCGCCTTCGTCTCCTCCTTTAACTCTATCTCACGGCGCAACATCTGCTCAAGCTCATGCTCCTTTGCCTCAGCCTCAGCTTTGTCCCGCTGCAATTGCTGCCACACAGCATCACTCACGCCCGCATCCCGAGAACCATCCGCTTCCGCATCGGGAAGTCCCGCATCCGAGACCCTCGCCTCTTCCTTAACCGGCGCTGGCGCAGCCTGCTCCCGCGCGCTTTGAGAACCCGTATCGAACCTCGGCGGAGGCGCGTTGGCGGGCTGGTCCGGCAGCGACAACAGCGAGTTCGGATCGACGGCCGTCAGCGCCTGGCCAGCCTGCTGTCCCCTGTGCGCGTACTCGCGCAGCATGCGCTCCATCTCCTCGACGACACAGCTCTCGCTGAGCGGGCGGGCCTCGCGCGTCGGCGGGCCGGACCGCATGACTTGCCCGACGACGTTCCTCGCGAGCGAGAGCACGTCGCGGGCACTGGCCCAGCCAGGTAAGGCCGCCAGTGCGGTAAAGAGACGCAGGAGCGTTGCGCGGAAAGCCGGGGAAGGGGGATCAAGCGCCGCGGCATCAATGGCCGCTTTCCTCTTCTTCAGCGTTTCAGTGAAGAGCTGCAGAGCGGCCTCGGCGCTCAGGGGGCGGAAGTCGACAGAGGCGGGGAAGCGCGAGGTCAGGCCGGGGTTGGCGGACATGAGCCTGTTGATATCGGCGTCGTAGCCGGCGAGGATGACGACGAGCCGGTTGGCGAATTTGGGTTTCGTCATGCAGTCGACCATCTCATCGAGAGCCTCCTGGGTGAAGGCGCCGCCGTTGCCCAGCTTGTAGGCCTCGTCAATGAAGAGGACCTGCCCCAACGCCTTCGCGAAGAGATCTTGCACTTTGGGCCCCGTGTGGCCAACAAATTTGCCCACGAGATCCGTGGCGGAGCATTCGTGCACTTTGGCTGTGGCGAGAAGACCCATGTCGTAGTAGACTTTACCCATGCGTCTTGCTGTTGATGTCTTTCCGGTGCCTGTATGGTATTAGCGAGGGCCTATAGTGGAGAGTGATATGCAGATACTCACCTGGAGGCCCGCGAAAAAGAAATGCGAAAGGGACTTGCTCTGTCGGGTCCAACCCCAGCGCTCTCATGTTGGCAACGGTATTCTGGTACCCCTGGAGCTGGTTCACAATATCCTCACAGTCTACCACGCCCTCGAACAGCTTGGCGATATTGGTGGCCGCCCTCTGGCCTCGGTCGAAATCCGGGTCAAAATCTTGAGCCTCAAAGGTCGCGGAGATTGGTTGCTTAGTCTTGGAAATGCGCTGCTGATGCTTCAGCTTGGCGCCATTGAGCAGAATGTCAATTTCTCCGGCGTTGCCGAAGTTCATCTTGTTGCGCGCCCGGCTGAGCATGCCCAGCGCTACCTTCTTCGCCTGATCAGATGCTGTGAACCCCTGCTGTTTAAGCTTCATGTCGAAGATGGAGTCTAGCTCCGCGTCAGTGAAGTCCTCGAACGTGAATGCGGCGTCGAGTGGAAATCTCCGGGTTAGGCCGGGATTAACGTTCTGGAACATCTCCTCCATCTGGTCTCTGTATCCCAGGAGCAATACGCAGCGGTCATCTCCAGGAACACTCTGGACTTCCGCTACAATGGTGTCTATGACAGCAGTCTTGTACGGGTCAGCAGTTCCACCAATGTTGCCGTAGAGGCCGTAAGCTTCATCGATTACCAGGACTTTGCCGACAGTTGCGGCGAGAATTCCTTTGGTAGTGGCCTCTGAGGCTCCAATAACGCTTCCAATGAAGTCAGCGGGGTTCTTGACCACCACTTACAGTTTTATTAGTATCAAGGATCTCATCAAGAAGCTACAAGGGTTACTTACCTTCGCCATTGGACAGGAGGCCAATGTCAGCAAGTATCTGTCCGTAGAGCTTCGCGACGGTGGTCTTGCCAGTCCCAGGGTTACCCAAAAAGACTTTGTTCAACGAGAACTCTATCAGAGGCTCCTCATCAAGCTCTCTCATGTAGTTGTACTGGATGCTATCAAAAAGCGCCTTAATCGAGTCTTTGACAGAGGAAAGGCCAATCATTTGCTGGAGTTTCTTCCAGGAAGTGTTGTCTTTCAACACATCGGAGGGGTCCGGTCCGAGGAGGTCTTCTTGCGTCAACAGCAGGTCGTCGGTTGCCTGGCCTGCCCTTCTCTCCCGACGGAGCCGTTTCGCCTGACGGCTCGCAATAGCAGCCAGCACGTTCTCGACGGAGCGTGCATTCCCGAAGCCATCGCGGCCACGACCTCGCCCGATCCTCCTCGCAGCGATACGTGCGAAAAGGCCGTCAATCCCGAGTTCAACTTTCATGCGTCCCGCGTATTTCTTGTTCAAGCCAAATTTCAGGATCTCCAGTAGCTCCTCATCCTCGTAGTCCTTGAATTGCATCTCTTTGGGAAAACGACTCGGAATGCCTGGGTTGTGCGAGAAGAAGGCTTCCATTTGCTTGTTGTAGCCGGCGAGGATAAAGACCACCTTGCCTGTCAGGTTCTCCACCTCGGCGAGGAGGAAATCGAGAACCTGCCGCCCGCCCGGACTGTTGCCAGAAGCAAGTTGGTAGGCTTCGTCGATAAACATTGCGCCGCCACCATTGTTCATGATCTCTTCGATCTGTTTCTTACAGCCAGAGATGCCGTCGTTCGACAACCTGGAGCCGGTCGTTTCTACGAAGAAATTGCCCGGAAGGGCACCTACCGATGTCAAGAACTTTGCATACAGCCGAGCAACAGTTGTCTTCCCTAAAAAGATGTCAGGGAAGTATTTTCGGCCGGTTTTGGTGAGAAGCTTACCTGTGCCTGGATTGCCCAGTAGAGCAGCACCAAATCGCTCATGCTTCATGTCGATATTCTGACGAATCGCTACATCAATCTTTTCTTTGATGTCAAGAAACTGTGCTTTGACATTTTCGAGACCGATCATGGCCATCAGCTCATCCAAAGCGCTGTTGGACGCACCCTCCAGATTCTTCTGCTCTTCCCATTCCTGCCTAGCTTTCGACTCTGGCAGCTTCCACTGACCTTTTCCTTTCTGCTGATGGCTGTCCTTACGAGGAGGAGGATCCTGCAGCGTCGATGTGGAAGAAGTCAAAGAAGCTGCCGAGGGTGTGTGTGACTTATTGGGCTGAGAGGGCACCGTCGATGGCTTGGTCCTCTGTGTGGTATTTTTTGCCGATACAGGGGCATTCTTCAATTCTGCAAGATCTCTGCGATGCTGCTGGAGAACTCGCTGTCTCTCCTGTTGCTCTGTCTCGTCTCGCCGCAGCATGCGTTGGTGATCAATCTCGTCCTGTATCTCCGCCAGCTCCTGAGCGTAAGCTTTCTGCTTCGCACGGCGCCTCTCTTCAAGGTCAAGATCCCTTTGCATCTTCTTGGCCTTCTCTCTCGCATCATCCTCACAGATAGTGCAGAAGGATGGACGTCCTGCAAAACACCGCCATGATAGCTTATGCTTCTGAGGGCATTTGTCATGCATGACCACGTTGCATTTGATGTTAGAGTGGTCTGAAAGCTGGTGGCACCTGGAAGGGCAATCGTGGACTCCGCAGTTGAGCTTGGTGCCACTGCCAAATGTTAGTAAAAATGACTTGCTGAAAGAGCCATACATGACTCATCATTGCCAGCGTCTGCCAGCAGTAAAAGTGGTATGTAGGAGGAGGAAAGAGCGGAGCAGGAATGAGGGGAGGGAGAAACAACATACCATGGAGCCGAACAGCCACCATCAGGACAGTGCTCTTTGAACTCAGTTAGATGTTTCAAGACCATCTGCTTACCCGGGTGCTGCTGACATCTGACGGGGAGGCCTTCGTAGATGTGGTTTTTCTTGCTCATGTAATCGAGAAACGGCCCCCATGTGTCCTTTCCCTTTTTGCTCTGCAGGAAGGTCTTTGAGTTTCCAATGATAATGAGCCCGAGGCGCGCGCGAGAAAGCAGCACGTTAAGACGCTCTGGAGAAGACATGAATCCAATCTCTCCGGTAGAGTTACCTCTTGTCAGAGACACGATTACAATATCGCTCTCTTCACCTTGATAATTGTCTGGTATGCTGTTAGTAACAATAGGGGTAACGGAGACTAAGAAGTAAGGAATTACCGATTGTCGAGATCTTGATCCGCCGCTTGTTGTGTTTTGCACTCTCCGAGGAAATCAGGCCAGCTTTAACGAGGTCAAAGGAGTCCGGGTCATTTAAGATAGGGTCGTTTTTGTCTCGCATCAAGTGCTGGCGCAGGAGGCTAAGCTGGCCGAGGTATGGTGTAAGCACGACTTGATCTGACGTGCCGTAACCCTGTTGTGCCAAATAGCGAACAATTTGAGTGACCATCTCTGCTTCAAAATTGTTCCTCTTGCTGACTCCCGAGCCTTGGTCGCGCCGGTCTGGAATTACGTCTTCGGCGAGCTCAGCCTGCTCGTGATTGAAGAAGATCACACGATCCTGAAGACCGCGAAGAGCGGGCCGGTTCTGAGTACTTGGAGCATCCAAGAGGTCGGGATAAGTGAGATGGCGGATGAGTGCGGAGATTTCCGGGCACATGCGGTGCTGTTGAGCTAAAGTAGTGTGAGGGAACCCGGCGAGAATGAGACGCTCGAAGAGGGACCGGTTCAAGTCGTAGCCTTTGCCCTTCTCGACTGTGAGCTCGTAGTTGTTGACCTTGGGCCGGAGCTGCTTATGATCGCCAATGAGAATCAGCTGCTTTGTTTGAGGAGTCATTGCAGTGAGAACATGGCTCTCAAGGATCTCGCCCGCTTCTTCCACCAGTATGATGTCTGGGGATGCATTCTGAAGTTGCTTGGTGTACTTGGCTGCCGCAGTGGTAGTACAGGCGATGATACGCTTTCCGCGAAGAACTTCAGTCTTCTGTTGATCAAGAGTAGTCTGAAGCTGTTGTTGTGATGAATTATATGCCTTGCTCAGGCTGGAGATACTGGCGATGCTCTCCTCAAGCAGTGTTCGAGTCCACTCCTGAATCTTTGTTTGCCTGCGCTCATAATCGAGGTTCCAAACCATAGCATGGGCGACGGGCACAATCTGTTGGAAAAGCCCGGCATTTTCGCCTCTGCGCCATCGATCGAACAAGTATGCATCGCTGATAGCACGGCCGCTCCTATCAGCCGTCTGAAAGCCGTTATTCAGATTCGGAACCTGGAAAGCTTCAAAATAGATCCAGTCATTGTCCGAGAATTCCAGATAGTCCATAAGTTCGTTCTTCTTCAAGTGAAAGCTGGCGTAAGTGGAAACAAGTGACTTCAAGCTCGCCTCGGAGCTGTCAACCTCTTCGTTTAGCTTGTTGATAACATCCCAGGTAGCGCGCGAGCGTCGATAGCTGTTTGATTGCTTGAACAGACTGAGATGCTCTGTCTGCGGTCGAGATTTCGACCCCATGCGTACCATCGCATCATCCGGAATGCCTATGTGGAGTAAGTCCTCAAGGAACTGGTCCAGGGCATGGTTCGTATAGCAGATTACGAGAATTTTCTGCTTAGTCGAGTCGTGAAACGCCTTGGCAAGAAGGGCGCCGATGAATGATTTTCCAGTGCCTTGACCAATTAGCCTGTGGAGCTTGAGAGTCGCTGAACCCAAGAAAGAATGGAAAAATGATAGACTTACCGGGTGGGCCCTGGATAAGACTCACGGTCTGTCTCAGTCCAGAAAGCAAGGAAGACGTCTGGGACTGGTCAAGGTTCACAGGCTTAGGCAAGCGTAATGTGTGGTCCAAATATTGACCAGCCGAGCTCTCGATGCCATCTGCGACGTATGCTGGGCAAATGGTGGAGCTTCGAACTCTCGCTGCATTTACATCACCTTCGGAAGACAGGAGTTCTTCTGCAAGAGGCAGCTCCAATTTTGCCTGCAGGCAATCCAATATAGGTTCATAAGCAAACATTGCTGTATCAACCAAGACGAAGTCCACATCATTGGAAAGCTTGAGCGAGAGCAAAGTTCTCTCAAGAGCCCGGGAATCAGGAATTCGCAGGGTGATCACCGGTGGGTCTCTGAGAAGGAGATCTTCAACCCTCTCAAGCGTGGCGAATGCAATGATTCTGTCTTTGTCCATCAGGCAACCGAAAGATTGATGCTTGAGAAGCTTGCGGTCTTCCTTGAGCAAGTCCCTGCGTTGTCTCTGGTCCAGCTCAGCGAGTCGTTCCACACCGGATCTGCACCTGACTGTGATCGAAAACGGTGCACGATGTTTTTCAGCGCCACAGTGAAGCCCCACAAGAGATAGTCCTCGAAGCCTGGTGTTCCTACGCCTGCCTTGGTTGCGCTGCGAAATCTTGAGGTCTTCCCGGAGTTCGGCCAGCATATCTTCTCTCAAGAGGCGGAACTGGTTATCCAGATGTATCCCGACACGATCTTCTGGGTCAGCCTCGATTATGGCATCAGCGCGGCGATAGAACGGCTTCTCCTTGGAGATGAGCTCATCCTCAGTGGGATATATTGCGATCTCGCGGAAATCCGCGAAATCGTTGTCATGCCTTCCGCCAGGCCCAGACGCCGTCGGCATTAGCGAGACTGATATGGTATGAAGGACGTGCTTGATCCGATGGCCAAGGGCGCGGATGTCAAAGTTATCAGAGTCAGTGAAGCGTGCGTCGTCGACTGCTTCTTGGGCAACAGCTTGTACATTTATCGGGGCGGCAGAAGTCCACGAAAGTAGCTCCAGGAGGAGCCATGCAAAACAATGCTCTGATTCTGGTGTGAGGCGGCCGTTTTTCGACGCAGAAACGAGCGTATCCCACAAGCTCGGAGGATTAACCACAAGGACGAGCAGGCGTCGGAGAAAGTCGCCATTGCACAACTGCTTCAGGAGTGGGTCGCGCAGATACAACAAGAAGGGCTGGAGCTCATTGTTTAGGAAGTTGTCAGAAAGGTCGAATCGTAGGCCTGTGCGGAGAGCGCTGGAAGCTGCATTGCTTGCGACTAATCTCTCAACACAAGCTGTCCGGTCGGGCTGGTCGCAGATGGCCTCGATGAACATGCTTGTGTCACGCGCTTTGGTTACAGTCCGTTTTCCCTTGAGGACTGAGGTGAAGTAGGTTGACAGGCGGCTCGACCGGGCGACTTCTGAGCCTAAAGAAGCCGCCATACTGTCTTCAAGAGCGGCGTATAGTGCTGATTGCGGATCGTTCCTTGGATGTGATGGTGGGAGTACTTTGAAGTCCTGGTAAGAAAAATTTTCGAGGAGTTGATACGTGAAAGCAACTGCGGGGTCTGACAAGGTGCTGTCGTCGATAAGCCGATGGTGCAAACGCATTCGTTCCACCGCAGAAGCTGAGGTACTTATCGAACGGACCAGAGTCAACCAGTTCTACGGATACATGAATAAAACAGTGGACCGAGCTGTCACAGTTGTGACGGTTATGCTAGGCATCAGTGTTTGAAAATGTCGTAAATAGGTGAAAGACATACCCAGGGTCCGAGCCATGCGGCGATGAGTGGGGGCGCTGTTTCTGGCAGAGTCGTGTCTGTTGCTGGTAGCTGCATACTTTTCTGGAGATCGGTCCACGATTGGTTCCCAAAATATGTACCTTTGAGCGCCCCGTTTGCATATGTCGACGTGGCCTACGCCGCATCAGGCGGCAAGGCAGACAGCTAACATGCTGCCTCCTGCTGTGTTCCACGTTCGCCACTAGAAGCTCAACGATAAATATCACTCATTATCTGCTCCACCTTCTGGAACAAGCCAAGGCGAATCACTGACTCACAGTAATAATCCACATGGAGTCCAAAGCAGGAGGTTGGCGGGGCCGTGGTCGTGGGCGTGCTGGCGGCAGAGCTGCTCGCACCATGCCAAGATTCACGCATCCCCTTCGTCCTGAATCGCGCCCGGCGTCACCGCCCGTTGGGCCAGTCTTCAAGACAATCCTGCTGAAGGACTTGACAGCAGACGCGGATTTTTTGAGCAATGTCCCGGTCATCAGCAACTGCAGCTGCATCGGCTCCTACAACTGGGTTAGCGCTGGCAACAACCCAACCATCCTTGTTCCAGGTACGTCCAGCACAGCCATAGATCACGCGACGAGTTTTCGCCTGACAGAGAAACCAGGATGTCCACCAGCCTGGGCCCCTCTCCCAGAACCGATGCAGCTGAAAGAGGATTCCGGAACATACTTCCGCGACATCAATGCCGCAAGCTACTCCGCGCACTCCATCGAGCCAGCCGTGCGCGCCATCGCCGCGCAAGATCCCTCGTTCTCAGGCGAGGACGTGGACATCTTCGCCTGCGGCAGCACGCTCGGCAACCTGCTGCGCTTCGTCCGCAGGGTCGATAAGCCGTTTCGATTCGCGGTCGAGGTGATCGGGAACACCGTCTTCTTCGTGCGGCGCGAGAACGACCCGCGAGAGACGATCCAGGGCGTGCGAGGCTACGGCCACACGTTTCCGGAGGCGTACACCACGTGGGAGGAGGAGGCCGAGGGCTCGCAGTCGCACCAACGGCTCGTCAAGTACGACTTTGCTGGCCTTGCATGCGTGGTCAGGTTCGAGGGCGACGGCTACCTCAAGCACCTAGACCCGGACCCACAGCCTGGCCCTGGGATACTTGCAGGGCCGTCCAGTGCAACGCGGCTGCACGTCCAAAGCGGGGGTCGCGTTGTGCCTCAAGCGGCTGTATTTGACCTCAAGACGCGGTCGGCGAAGAGGATGGACCAGGACGTGCTGGGCGAGGAGATGGCGCGGCTCTGGGTGGCGCAGATACCGAATTTCGTTCTAGCCTTCCACGAGCGCGGCACGTTCAACACAATCCGCGTGCACAACGTTCGCAAGGAGGTGCAGCAGTGGGAGCGTGAGAACGAAGGAACGCTCCGTCAGCTTGCGGCTCTCATCCGGCAGATTGCCTCAACCGGGAAAGGCAGGAATGACAAGCGGATGGAGGTGCGAAGAAAAGACATCGACGTGCTGGAGGTGCGGGAGCAGGTGGGCGACGTTCCTGCAGCGCTGCCAGAGGAGATGAAGGCATGGTGGAAAGGCGCTGATGTGGACGGTCAGTCGGACAGCTCCTCTGACGACGGCAGCGACGACGAACCGTTCTTCTCTGCGGGCTCGGATACCGAAGCTGGGGCTCTGCTGCTCGAGAGCGACGACGAGTCGGATAGGGATTACACGGCGTGCTCCGCTGAGGACTGCGGATACTGCGGCCGCTGCCGGTACTGAGAATGCGCGGCCATGAAATGAGTGCGGGACCAAATTGATGTGAAGAGAAGAGAGGGTGGTGATCGGGTTGAAGTCTGTCCACGGTCGTACTTCCGGCACTAAGCTGCAGTCCGCTAGCGCCACAGCTGTCATACTCTCCGGGCTTGTCACGCTCGTGCAAATGAATTGGTGTTATTCGATACCGTCTCTCCACTTGAATGCCGCTTGACTCAACACCCGCTTTGCAGCGTTCAAGATCTGCACTACCGATTGCCGCACTCACCCATTCCAACGACTCGTCGGTCAACGCAGAAGAGACCACAGAGTCCATGCGAGAAGCATCATTATTCTCCCATGGATGATATACATAAATCACATCACAAACAGACGCCGAATGCATGTACTCGTAGTGCCGTGCCGTATCCTCGCTCTCGTAATGCCAAAGGGCGTCTCTTCCCCTCCCTCTACCACACAAATGCATCCGCCTCAACCTCGACGCTCAATCTCCCCCTCCTCGCCTCCACCAACCGATATCTCCTCCCTGCCCCGACTACCACACTATCCCTCTCCCTTCTCCCCACGCCCGCCAGTCCCGCCACAACCCCCACCACCCCATTCCCCGGCTCCGCCAGAACCACCACCGTGTCCGCCACGCTTGTCGGCGGCGCAACAATGCTGTTCTTATACCTCCTCAAAACGAACGGCAGCGTCCCGGCCATGAGCACGATGATGGCGACGCTGGCGATGACGGAGGCGCGGAAGGCGTCGAGGAGGGTGGCGAGGTTGAAGGGGATGGCCGAGAGCGAGATGATCAGGACCTCGGCGAGGACGGCGAGCAGCGCGATCCACGCGCCGAAGATGTTGTGGCGGCGGAGGGACGTCACGAGCGCCGACACGGCGTGCAGGCTGGTCGAGGCGAGGATGGTGTCGGACGCTGTGGCGTGGCCGGCCGTGAGGCGGCGGTAGGGCTCGAGCGTTTGGACGGCTGTGAGAGGGCGTGTCAGTCTGGGCGTCTCTGAACTCTTTGGTGGAGATGGGGGCGATTGTGGTTGGGGAGCCGGGTTCGACGCACCGTTGGAGATCTCGGCCCACCAGAAGCGGATGACAATGCCGAAGCAGGACATCATCAGCTTGGGCCCAAAGGTCTGGCTATTCATGAAATCCTCGAAGGGCGAGGCTTTGCCGTTGAACCAGTAGTAGAGGATGAGGCCGAGGAGGACGACGAGGATGATCTGGAAGCCAATGATGGCAACGGGGCGGAGCAGCCATGGCAGAACGCTGCCCGACCTGTCTGCATCCTCGTCAAACAGGCGCGTATTCTCGTCCTTCGTCTCCGCGTACTCAGACTCGGCGACGATGGTGAACCCGTACGTCCAGCCAGCGGCCCGGTCGTAAGACTGCCCGATGCCGAATTTCGTGGTCCTCGTACCGCTTACTTTGTTGCGGTGATTGTGCACCGCCTCCCGCATGCGCGCCACGACAGTCGGGTTCTGCATCAGTACGGCAATTCCTGCAATGCTCGTGACTTCTGCATACACGCCGGTGGTCCTCCTGCGCCTGCCGAAAATGATCATCACCACGATGACCAAGATGACGGCCAGCAGGCCGCATTCGGCCCACGCGAGCCTGCGATTTATTGCCAGGTAGCGAATACAGTCCACGCCCTTGCCGGTTTCCCTGCACGTGCCGCTGATGCCGATGTAAAACACCTGTGAGGCTAAAGCAATGGTAGCCGTTATGATGAGCGTTACCAACGTGCCCGCAAACACGAGACCGTCTTTGTGCGAAATGCTGGTCGAGAGGAGGTGCCACAAACCAGCGTTCTGGTACTCAAGGCATAGCGACTCCTTGACACTTGCACCACCTGGCCGAGTGAGCTGGAAGAAAGGGGTTATCTCAGCGATGCCAGCGAATATTGTACTCCAGATGATACCGTAGATGACCGCCAGCAGAGTTGGCATGTAAGCCCCCACAAAATAGTCGCTTAATGTGAAGCCACCATTGTAGGTCGCAAAGCTGTCGTCTGGGATGTTGCTGAAGTTGAATGAGTTGCCTGATCTGTCCGACACAGCTGTTGCGCCAACCACCAGGGGGCCAGTCCTTGTCACAACCAAAGAACCGCCCGGTATATTCGATCCAGTTGCGGTAATGAGTAGAGGTTCCCCTGGTTTGTATGAGCCGGCCGCGGTTATGACCAGTGTTCCGCCGGGAACGTCCGCACCGGTCGTGGTGAAAATGAAAGTTGCAGCTGTTGGTTCCGTGATGGTAATCCTACTCGCGCTGGATCCGGCCGGTATGTATGCGCCCGGAGCTGTGGTGGAGGACCCCAAATCCGCGCCGTCGAGAGGTACGAAGGCCTCGGGAGAGGTGCTTGCAGTCGTTGGGGGTTTGGTAGTAGCGCCATTTTCAACCGGTACGTATGCACCTGGGTTCGTAGTCATGGTCACGCTGCCATCATCGGTTGGCGGATTATCTATGGGAATGAATGCGTCTGGAGCGGTGGTGCCAACCACTATAGGGGTCGTCGTGACGGGGTCAAGCGGAACATATGCATCTGGGTTGGTGGCCGATGTCATGCTGTCATCGACTGTCGGAGTGTTGTCAATCGGAATGAAGGCGTCCGGGTTCGTGGTAGCAGCTGGCGGAACCGTAGTGGACGGAACCGCCATGTCCGGCGTCGTTGTTGCCACAGCGCCCAAATCTGGTGTAGTTGTAACTACATTTTGGCGAGGGTAGTGCATCAACATCGGCGCTCCATCCCGTCGCTGGACCTTTTGCGCGTTGTGCTGATTCGAAGGAGCGGCAGACCACTGAAGCAGTGCGAAGATGGATATTGTGAGCACGCAAAATCCAGCAAGTGACACGGTCTTGACAGATGCTGGAACATGGTGCTTCTTGGGCAGCTCTGGTGGCTCTGGTGGTGGTGGTGGTCAGAGAAGGTTTCCTTATCCCTTGGAGAGAATTGAGCTTACGGGGACCGCGGGCGAGTTCGTCCTGAGGAACACCGGCATACAAACCGGACGCGGGCATTTCTGATGATTTCCAGCGAAGAAGGCCTGCATCAAACTCACCGCATCCAGAATCACGGGGAATGCAGGCGGCATTTTAAGAGTTCGACCTTCCAGTACACACAGGACCGTCGACTCAGCCATGGCTTCGTGGCTGTACCATCCGTGCAGGCCAAGCTTCCTTCTCTAGGGTCCGTGTTGGAGCATACACCGGAAGCGGTGCTTCCCAGCCACAACAAGCTGCCGCCAAGTCTACAAGCGCTAGAGGCTGGAACATTTAGTCCTCGCTAGTTCCGCCAAGCCTCAGCTCCTCCACAGCATGGGAAACGCCGAATTTGTTAGCAGGCAGGCTAACAGAGCGATTTCAGGGAATCCGTATGCCTTGACTGCGCCACGGTTCGGAATTCTGCGTGTTATTAGCCCTCCTCGCTTCAATTCTTGGCGGCTAAAGCAATCTGGGGACAACTCGAAGCATGTGAAGGGGTTTTGTTTTGTTTTCGGGGAGTCGAGGGGTCCCGCAGCTGCTCACATCAGCAGGACTGTGCTCACACACGCCTTGTTGGCGTCAATTTCGTTATACATAGACGTATTTTTAGAATCGCTTGACAAACACCACATTTCGAAGCTCGCAGCAACGAAGCCTCGCTATGAAGATAGCTTGGCTCTTCATCAGGCCCTTCGTCTTGCTGATTACTCCGCATTGCCAGTCGCTCGCCAGAAATGCCCAATACGCTCGAGGGATATGGACGTGCAGAGATGCTGAAATAAGCTCTGACAACTTTACCAAACAGTGTCAAGTGCGCGCGGAATCACTGGCAGTTCGGACAAGATGGTCGAACATCGCTCAGGTGATTCCGACGGTGAGGGTAATTGTTACGGCTTAGTAAGTTTATTCGGCCAAGGAGGTGTTGCGCGGTTATATATTGATACTCGGGGCAGGCCAGCTGATACGGATAGGTCGTTGGCCCCGAGTGATTAATAGAACGATGAATACACCGGGCATTCGGCGAACGGCTGAGAAGTGCAGATGCTGAGCTATACTTCGAAGTCCTCGTTGACATCTCCACCACTGGTGTTGAGCAGGTAGAGGAATTCAGTGCTAGAAAATACCCCACTATTACCCCATGTTGACCCTGAATCCACATTACTGCACCCTTGAGAGTTTCGATCTCGCATCACAATAGGCGCCTCTGGCAAGGCGTAAGAGTCCAGCCATGGATGAGCCCGAAAAGTATCGTCAAGTGGAGGGGCCTCGGAATGAGGCTGAGATATGAATCTGAAGGATCCATGCGGACTGCGTTCGGGATTTGTTGCAAAACCAGGCGGATCCATAGCTTGTCGCGCCTGGGGAGGTGCACCATCTGGGTTTTGCGATGCGTTTTGAAAGCGGTCAAACGCTTGGTTGAGACACGCACGCACAATCTCGGGCACCCTCGAAATTAGACGCTCAGACGTGGCTTCTGTTCTTTCCGCAAGCTCATGCTCGAGCTGGCCCCGCACAAGGCGTGGAAGAGTCTCATGGCAGAAACTTTGGTACTTTGCCACCAAGTCAACTGACGTGGTTCGATCGTTGTAGGACGCTTCCCAATCTGTAGAATGGATCAGCCTTTTGATTTAATCGTCTCCAATACACCAGGTCAAACCGTGGCATGCCATGGACTCACAAGGACTTGGGATGAAAGTGTCTTCGGGAAAGCAAATGGCGTAGACGCGTTTCCACTTGTCGGGCTCGGTTTCGGCCGATATGCGTTTTTTCGATCTCAGCAGGTTCAACTGACGCGTGTCGACGCCATCTACCTCCGGCAACTCGGCCTTTTCTGGACATCTCTCTTCGGCTCGGAGGTGATCCTTCAATTTCTCATCATCGTCGAAAGGCGCATAACACCTAGGGCACAATGCAGGCATTGTGTGGCATCTGAAAATGTGCTCTCTGCAGTGACAATATTAGTCCTCCTCTCCCAACGGCCGGGTTGAGTCACGTACTTCACCCGGGCCACAGATCGGAATCCAGACATAACGCATGATGCAGCCTTTGGGGTCTTTTGCGGCTCTCTTTTGTAAAATGGACATGCAAATTTTTTGGTGATTTCCGAAGAGCTCGCACGTGTTGCAGACGAAGCATGTCTCTTACGGCCACCTCTGTCTTCATCAGATTGCGCTGAACGGTCTCTTGATGGGGCGCGCCTTTTTCCGGCCAGACTACCAGAAGCAGGTTTCCTCTGTGCTGACACCCGGGCAGACGATGGAGTTCGGCTGCTGCTGGTTCTCTCCGCCCCCTCGGCGGGAGCTTGCAAAGTGTGGAGAAGTTGCAGCCACGATGCCACCCTACGTGGTCCTGGCACGCCTGTGTGCCATCGGAAGTCTCTGGAGCATGAGAAAAGTCCGTCATCCAGGGGACTTGGCGCGAGTGCGCTCACGCGCGGCGCGAGGACCTGCATGCGGTCGGAAGTTGTCGCGGCGACAGGCCGGAGCGTCGCCACGCCAGGCGCAACAGCTGCGAAGACCGCACACGCACCAAAGCTCAGCGGACGCGGGAGGTCTTGGGGGCAGAAGGGGCCAGGCACTGCCCAGTGTATGGTGTACGGCTGTCGTGGTCTGACGGACTGCGGTCGGATGAAGGTCATGCGTTCGCGCGCAAGTGAGCAGCTGGGCAATTGAGAGAACATGGCGCTAAACCCGAAAAAGGCGCGCCGAGCGCACGCCACCTCCTGGCACGTGATCCATCCTCAGCCCCAGGATATGCCGTGCCCAAGGAAACACATGCGTTCAGGCGCAACACCAGGTCAAATCAGCATGCTTTCAGCGTTTCGGCTCTAGTAGGTTACCGAATACACCTCCATTTACTCATATGCCTCCATGGATATGCTTGTCCCAGATCTCAGCCGAAGCAGTCGTCCGGACGCGGATGCTATCAAAGTTCATGAATATTTACATCGGGACGATTGCTCCATTTCCCTACCGTCTACTCAGTCTAGAGGAGGGTATTCCTGGAAGCACGCCCTGTCTTGCGCGTGTTTTGTCCGACCGGGTGTATTTACAGAGCCATTTTGAACATCAGACCATTCAACTGAATAATCTAGAACGTCGAAAAGAAAAAGGGTATTGCGATTCGTTATGGGTTCTGGGCCACCATGGCCCGATTCTCAGCTTCTGTGCATGCCACCACGGCCTAATCTACTGGGTTCCGCCCAAGGCAGAGGCCTCGTCCATCACGATGGCGCAGACCTCTTGATCAATCAAGCCCTTCATATCAGTTGTCAGAAAATGCATGTTGTGTATGCTCTCATGGATGCGCTGGTATACATGCATGAGCGTTTCGTGTGTATTGCCTAGTTCACGAGGTCTGAGAAGGTCGGCGAGCGCCGAGTCTTCGCAACGGTGAGTACGTTGAACAGCGGACAAGAGAAAGATGTTTACACTCACGTGGAGGAGGCATATCTTGTCCCACAGAGATGCCTGGCCAGAACGCGCGGCAGATGATTTCCCACTTTTCGCCTAATTCCTTCCCTTTCATTCTATTCTTCATGAACTGCTGTCTGTCGCTCGGGAGAGCGGCGAGCTCCTCCCTGTGCACCGATCCAATGTGTTCTCTTTGTCCGGGGAGCATTTTGTAAGCAGAGGGACTCCATGCAAGTTTTCAAAGCTCGCTCACTCACTTCAGCCTTGCGATGGTCGGGAAGTGCCTGCACCTGCACGAAGGGCTGTGGTTTTCCAACGGCCAACGGAGCTTGAAAGGACAGCCAATCAAAAGATGAGCCTCTATGACTGTTGCGGCAGGGGTCCGCAGAGGCTCAGCGGTAGGAGGCCCTGCAGGCCGGTGATGCGTCTGGCCATTAGTAATATCAAGCTGGGCTGCCGCAGCAGTATCTGCCGCGAGAGTGTTGGTCAAGGCCCTTTGCCATTCGCTGTATCCGAAGAAATCGAAGTCAGGGACAGCCTTCCCGTCAAGGGATATATCATGTACATACTTGAACTGCTGAACAGTGATAACGCCTCGATTCCCGGCATGCGCCGGATACAACGCTTCAATGTCAAATCCTTCCTCGTTCTGCAAATAGCAAGTGACGTAATCTTCAAGTGATTGGCCGGTACTCATGGCGGCCAGGACCGCAGGTGTGACTGAAGAATATCGCAAGAATAGGACGAGGAAGAATAACGCAGTTGCGATGAAAACCAAGACGGGAAGCAAGCTGTAAATAACGCAAATGCGTTGAACGCGCCTCCCCGGATTAGCACTGTGCCTTGGTTTAATCCAGCGGGGTCGTAATTCGGCCCAGCGAGTTTCGACGTGACGAGGGCCGCTACGTGAGCCAACCAGATTCTCCCGTCATGTACATCTGAAGTGTGGCTGCTTACTCTATCCCATGCAGTGGGAGATACTGGGTTCTTACTGCTGGTTGAGTGACCCCGCCTCATGGTGATTGGTGGTATCTGCAGGGGGAAGGATCCTGTGGCGCTTCGGCTCTCAGCAACTGCTCCAACGCGTTCTTGACGGGCAGACTTTCTCGAGTTTGATGACGTAGATCCTGTAATCTTTTACAGCAGACACTCACCTGCTATTGTAAATAGTCCCGACAAAATCAAACATGCACGCAACTGACGGAATCGCGCGCCCCGCAGAACCTACCCGGCGAGCAATGACCGCAGTTCGATAACCTGCCCTACCCCATGGGGAGTAGGAGTATTCATATGGACGTAAATGCCACTTCTTTCTCCAGATATTTATATTCGTATGGATGGTTCTGAACACCAAGCGTGTTTAGTATGTGATTTTGCAGCAAGGGGTCTCTCTTTTCACTGCGCCGAATTGTGCTACTTGCGTGACATTCTAACTTTCGTGGCAAAGACCGGTAGGAGAATGCCAACAGCGCGCGATGACGATGTTTGATAAAGGCCAAATCAAGGTAAAATTTTTCAAACGCTCCTCCAGCATTCGAAACCGTCAGTGCCATGTGGGAACACATACATAAGATGAAGTCATACTTTCTCAAAATTTTCATGAACGTTGTAGCGCAGTAAAACTGAAAAATACGGTGTATCTCCAATATATTCAGCTTTCTTATCAGTCCCGTGTGATGCTGAACATCAAAGAAGAATAGGAGGCTCCTCCGCCAATGAAGGCCAATGAAAGAAAAAGCAACAAAGCGCAGTCGGGCAGAGTAGATAGCAGCAAATGGAAGTGTCTCCTCCGCCTCCATTTGCTTCTGCGCATGACCATCCGGTTATCCCGCTTAATCACCCACCGACATCGTAGCGTACGTCGCCAATATTTTTTAAGTTCCCAAAGCACACAGAAGTTATTCGCAAGGATATCGTCCGTATCAAGCCTCAGGCACCCCTGCCCTGCAGGTACATGTGCGACGACCGCCACCGGTCCCAATTGCAGCACACCCCCCTGCACGCGGCAGGCGTCCATCGCCAACCTCCCAGTCTCCTGCCCGTGCTACCTCTTCGCCTTTGGATACAGCCCTATTCTTAGTATTGCTTGGCCTTCCGAGTAGTACATCAATCGATCATGGCGATTACCCACATGGTATAAACTAGTGCATTTTGTACCAGATCGAGCATCGATTTAAAATATCGAAAATCATCCTGAAAATAATATTCCATATGCAGCATTGAGCTATTGTTGGGGCATGGATCAAAAATACAAGACCACAAAGGCTACGAGGACAGTGCATGAAGAGGCCATTCCATCATCAGCTCTGTCGACATACTGCGCAATAACAGACACCATAAAGGTCGCTAGAGACCTGCGGATACAATATCTCCGGGTCGATGCCCTTTACGTCGCCAAGATGACTCAGAATACGTGACCAACGAACGAGCCTACCTTACCATTACCGCTAAGTGTATAATGTCCAGCTAAGATGGCTTTCCTGACTCTACACTTCCGGAGCCGGAATACCCAGACATCAAAATGCGCTTTCTTTGCCAAGGTGGGGCCGAGGGTCCCGTTTTCCTGCGGTCGCAGAAAAACCACGTGTGGAAACCAGCGGACGATTCCGTTCAGTGGATGAGGCTGGACGCTATAGGAGGGCCTCCTGTCCCTGCGCGTCCCCCATCTCAGACCATACAGCATTCTTGGGCGGTGCGCGACCAACATCACAGCGGACAGCGATGGCGAACCACGATACTTGAAAGCGGGCGCAAAGCAGTCACTGGGCTTGGCTTCGATGTTTCAGCTCGCTCCGAAAACCGTCAGAGAGCGGTGGGTCGAAATCGTGCAAGCTTACACAAGACGGACTCCGTTAGCGCATTCGCACAGGCTTCCAGCTCTAGCAGGCATCACGGATAGATTCTACCAGGTACTTGCATCCAGTAGCTGGCAGAAATCTGGGCCATGGATCTCCACAGGCAGTTGCTCAAACTCGTCTAAGATGGAGTAGTGTTGTGGAAATGTTAGACATTCCCGCGACGACCTCCCAACTGCTTTTTCATACTTCATTGCTGATGCAGATAATAGTTGTCATGTATATTCTCATTTCGCTTTATGCAGCCTGAGAGTCTTGAGAGACCAGTACAAAGCTGCTTGATGGCTACTTACACCAGCAAGACCTTCAATGATTCGATTCTCGATGAGAATTAGCCAAAATAGGCCTCCAAACAGTATTGGTTTTGGCTTGATCTGTGGAGCACATTGACTGCAGGCGCTTGAGAATCGACGTTGGGATGACCACATCATGGTTTCTCAGAGTGCGGAAATCGCCAAATCATTTCCGACATGATCTCGGCACTTCGCCACCCAAATACGTCCTGCCTGAATGTCCCACACGTGCTACACCAGCCACAGGTGCCATGTTACCTCCACATGCCTGAAACTTAACCTCACCCCACACAAACTGCAGGCATTTCACATAACAATGCTAGGAACACCCCATGAAAATACAAAAACGTTACATTGGAAATGCCCATAAATCATACAAAACATCCCAAAACGCATTTAATTTCCTCACCCGCTCACAACTTTGCTTTTTCCGCTCCATTGATCAACTCGGCGCCAGCCCCCGCAATCGCCAACTTCCCCGTCTCCTTGACCGTAACTTGGAAAACCACGATCTTCCCGTTCTTCCACATCTCCGTCTTCAGCGTCTGGCCGGGCAGGACCGTACCCGCGAATCTGACCTTGATATTCTTGAAGGGACCGAACGTCTTGAGAATATGTTTGCCCGCGATACCGAAGAAGCACAAGCCGTGCAGGATGGGGGTTT
Source organism: Macrophomina phaseolina (assembly GCA_020875535.1). NCBI lineage: Eukaryota > Fungi > Ascomycota > Dothideomycetes > Botryosphaeriales > Botryosphaeriaceae > Macrophomina > Macrophomina phaseolina. The sequence continues at coordinate 6,066,891 of JAEQDS010000065.1, forward strand.
CGAAGCCACCGACCTTGCTGAACTCGGGATCGATGTGCAGAGGGTTCCTATCGCCTGACAAGCGGTAAATCGCGGCCTGCTCCTCGGTAGTCTTTTCCTCTACGACGGCGTCAGGGGCGCGCTTGGGCGGTGTGTGCACCTTGGTGGCGGGGCCACGGTCAGCTCCCTTCTTGGGTCCACCGAAGCCACCAGAGCCGCGGATAAAGACTGTGGATTCGTTGTAGAAAATGTCTTCGCCTGTGTTCTTATCCTTCGTCACGGTGCCGGTGACGATGATGCCGCTCTTGCCCTTGTCTACGACCTCAACGAGGCTGGGGTATGAGACAAGAGTGGCAGAGGTCGGGATGGGGAACTTTCTGATCTCAAGGTACTGCTCGCCGTGCAACAGCATCATGGGAGAGAAATTGGGAACGACATCGCCGAAGTTAAACGGTGCAACTGCGTTAAAGGGAGGGATGACACCGAAGGTGGGAACAACTTGGAAGTTCTCGTCGTTCTCAAAGACGAGAGGGAGATCGGTCCGCTTTGCTCCAATACCTAAGTCTGATAAAATCTGTAAGCCAGGACTACCTTCAATCATGTTTATTTTTATGCGACTTACTGTAGAGGATGACATCGCGGTCATCATAAACAAACTCAGTACCCTCGGCCTTTGCCTTCTTCGCCTCTTCAATGTTCTTGAGAATCTCGTTGTCTCCGCTTCCGGCAGAATCTACTATAAATCAGTCACGAGTCTCCTCAAGAGGGTTGAAAAGCGACCGGACAGCGTCATAGGTAGAATTTGGGTGGCATTGGAACAGTAAAGTGAACAGGGTATACATTTGATTCATTATACAAAAAGATCTTTCTAGCGAAAAAAAAAAAAAAAAAATTTGTACAGTAGCAGGTGGAGCAAAGGCTAACTCAGAGCTTTGACTTACCGCCCGCCGGCTTACTCCTGTTCTGGATATTGGCCATAACCTTTCCAGCACTGTCGTTCGGCTCCTCGGGGTGGTCGGCGCGGCCGTCATCAAAGTTGATGATCTTGGGCCACACCTGCTTGACGGCTTCAGGGGTGAGCTTGACGTCCACAGGGAAGCCATGGCCGCCGGTACGCTGCCATCTGGTGCGGGCCTGCCAACCGCTGCCAACCTCGTACAAACCACCGGTGGGGTCAGGGACGCTGTCGGAGCAGAGAGCAACGACAAGAGGAGCAACGTAGTCGGGCTTGAAGGCCTGGACGAGCTCCTCAGGAAGAATGGTGCGGGTCATGTTGGTACCGGCGTTAGGTGCGATGGTATTGACGAAAATATTGTACTTGGCACCTTCACGGGCAAGGGCACGAGAGAAACCCAGGATACCGCACTTGGCGGCGGAGTAGTTGGCCTGGCCAAAGTTGCCGTAGATACCACTAGTCGAGGTGGTGTTGACAATGCGGCCGTACTTCTGCTTGAGCATGTAGGGCCAAGCAGCCTTGGAGACCTTATAGGTACCGCGGAGGTGGACGTTCATGACAGAGTCCCACTGGCTGTCGTCCATGTTGGCGAAGGCCTTGTCCCGGAGGATACCGGCGTTGTTGATGATGATGTCGATGCGGCCGTATGCGTCGATGGCGGCCTTCACAACAGTCTCGCCCTCCTCAGCAGATGCCTTAACACCGACAGCCTGACCGCCGAGCTTCTGGATCTCCTGAACAACAGTATCGGGGTCTGCCAGATCGTTGATGACGACCTTGGCGCCATACTTAGCGAAGAGCAGAGCGTAGGCGCGGCCGAGACCAGCACCACCACCAGTGATGAGCGCAACCCTGCCCTTGAAGTCGGGGTTCTGCGCAGGGGGGTTTGGAGGCAGCTTCTGAGCCTCCTCGAGCAGCTCTACGAAGTTGGCAGGGCCGGTGGGGTAGCTGGGCTTGGAGAAGTCGTTGATGTCGTTCCACTTGGACAGAACGGCGCCAGGGGTCATGGTGTTGTCGGCCTTCAGCAGACCACCCTTGGCGCGCTCCCACCTCAGCTTCGCAACGTGACCACCGCCGACCTCGAAAATGGAGCCGGTCTCTTCAGTATTAGAGTTGTGGACGAGGACGGCCACGAGCGGGACCACCCAGTCGGGCTTAAGGTTCTCGAGGACATCCGGGGGCATGATGGTCTCGGTCATGCGGGACGCGGCAATGGGAGCAATGACGTTGGCGAGGATGTTGTATTTGAGACCCTCCTTGGCGAGAGTCTCGGTGAAGCCGACCTGAGCCAGCTTGGCAGCTATCGTCCTGTCAGTAACTTGCCACCCTAAAAGGGAATATTGCGCTTACCGGAGTAGTTAGTCTGGCCGAAGTTGCCGAAGAGACCTGCTGCCGACGCGGTGTTGATAACGCGACCATACTTTTGTTTCCTGAAGTGCGGCCATGCTGCCCTCGCGCACTGCATCCGACATTAGCTCCAGTCCAATGCCCATTCCAAAGGGGAGGCCGCCGAAGCACGCGCACCTTGTATGCACCCTTGACGTGGACCTTGTTGATCAAGTCCCAGTCCTCATCTTTCATGTTCTTAAAGCTAACATCGCGGAGGATACCGGCGTTGTTGATGAGGATGTCAATGCGGCCGAAAGCCTTAATGGCGGTGTCGATGATGCGGTCGCCATTCTCGACGCTGTCGTAGTTGGCGACGGCCTTTCCGCCGGCCTTCTTGATCTCGTCGACGACGACATCCGCTGCCTGGGGATTTGCATGTGAAAGTCAGCACGGACAGCTTCCCGCGGGGGATAGCTCTCTCGAGCTGGATGACGGCACCTTTGAAGACGAGCCCTCGCCCTTGAAGGAGACGCCCAGGTCGTTGACGACGACGTTGGCACCGCGCGAGCCGAAGAAGGTTGCGTAGGCCTTTCCGAGACCTCCACCGGCGCCCGTCACGACGACGGTCTGGCCGTCGAAGCGCAGCTGCTCGGCCATGATGTATGTGGTGTGGAGATCGAATACAAAGAAGGGAAGGGAGAGGGAGGCTGCGCAGCTACAGCAATGTGGAGAAGAATGCGGAGATGGAGAAGGGGAGGAGCTGGAGAAAGAAAGGTGTGGGGGGAAAGGGAGCGCAGCTGCAGAGCGGTATAAGGTGTCGACAGTCGGGCCCGGTGCAGGGAACAGTGCGCGTGGACGCAGCAGAAAGCCGAGCTGCTTCACGGCAATCGTCGTCACAGCCTCGGTTGTGCGCCGGCAGGCGCAGCCATTGGCGGGGCGAGATCACTAAGCCGCCCAGGCTTTGTGGGGATTGTGCCCCAGCAGCCCCCGGCGCTGGAGCGGCTGCCTTCACATGCCAGACGAGATGACGCGCGACCGCCTGTACACCCACGCCCGCCGCCCGCCTGACTGACGCTGTTCCGCCGCACTCACCGCAGCAATGGCCGCCATCCTCGACGACAAGTCCGAGCACTGCATCCCCTTCATCCTCGACCGCATCCGCGCCCACCGCCAGCAGCACGGCGACAATGGCCGCCCCTTCTTCCTGGGCCTGAACGGCGTGCAGGGCGCGGGGAAGACGACGTTGGTGAGCAGCAACGAATTCCATCGCCCACGATCCTTTCCAAGTCGCGCATGTCAGAGCACACAGGTGTCGCAATTAACACCATCCACGCCCCCGACAGGTCACCACCCTCTGCGCAACTCTCCGCTCCCCGCCGCACTCCCTCCCCACCGCCGTCCTCAGCATCGACGACCTCTACCTCCCGTACGCCGCGCAACAAACCCTCGCGCGCACCCACCCGTCCAACCCGCTTATCCAACACCGCGGCCAGCCCTCGACCCACGACCTCGCGCTCGGCGCCTCCGTCTTTGCCTCGCTCGCCTCCAAACAACCCACCGCAATCCCGTCCTACGACAAGTCGCAGCACGCGGGCGCGGGCGACCGCGCCCCGCCCGACACCTGGGTGAAGGTGAACCAACCGAACGAAGCCCCGATCGAGGTCGTCGTGTTCGAAGGGTGGTGCGTCGGCTTCCGCGCGCTGTCGGACGCGGAGCTGGAGCGCAAATGGGCGGAGGCGAAGGCCCGCGCCGCGCAGGACGGTGCGGGCTACGACGGACAATTGGCGCGGCACGAGCTGGCGCACCTGAAATTCGTGAACGACAAGCTGCGCGAGTACGATGCGCTGACCGAGTGAGTGCCTGCTGGTTTCCTTCGCGGTTCCACCCTCCTCCAACCCCCACTTTCGCTATCGTGGTGTTGAGAGAGAAGTGGTGCGGGTGATTGTTCAAGCGGGGGTGAACACACACACACAAACAAGCAGAAAAGAGGGTGACAAGGCTGATGAACCGCTGCCCCGCCCGCGCGGGCGTGCGCGCGCCAAATAGCATGCTCGACGCCTTCGTCCACATCGACGCCGAGCAAACGACATACGTCTACGACTGGCGTCTCCAGCAAGAAGCCGCGCTGCGCGCATCCAAAGGCACGGGCATGACGGATGAGCAGGTCATCCACTTCGTCAACGGCTGTAAGTTTGCTCAAACGCCAACGCTCCTCCCTACACGCCAGAATGTCCGGCTGAGCTACGGCACAAAGATTACCCTGCCTACGAGCTCTACACGGACAGGCTGCGCGCCGGCATCTTCGATGGCGAAAAGGGCCGCCAGCTGCGCCTCGTCGTCGGCAAGGACCGGCGTGTCAAGAGCGTCGAGAAGCTGTAGAGAGGGAGAACAAGGTATGTGTTATTGATACAGCCAAGGTCTGTCTATAAGGTAAGCGAGTAGCTGCACGTACAATGTGAATACTGCGCCACCGTAAATGATACATAGTGAAAGTAAGCAAAGCGATGATACGCAGAGACAACAGGCTAGGCACGGCAGCAATTCAACCTGTTACTCTGCCATCGCGATTCCACTTGTATATTTGACGTTGTAGAAGATCCGCACGTACATAGTGTATATATCTCAGCAGTAGGTTTCTTGAAATTAAACGCACCTCTTTACCTATCTCCCTGACCAGACGCGCGGGGATTTAATAGACGGGTGAATTCTCAAGCGGAAGGAAGGCCTTCCCCGACGGAACCCCCCCCTGCGGCGCTTGATAAATAATGCTATGCCCATCGTAGGGCTTCGCGGGGACGGGGGAGCACGGCTCATCTTTCTACCGCAAAATAGAAACCGTAAGCTAACCACTCGCGCATCATTCTTGATACCCTGCGCGTGCTTTACTTCCCGGTTTGGCTTCGCGGGCAGTTATATGTATTTTACCGGGAACGGGGAGCTGCGCCAGCGAAGTCGGGCCGGCCAATCAAGGCTGAAACCTACCTGGTTCTCGCTGCGCGGTATGCTTGCACAAGAGGAACCTACCGTATCTTTCGAAAAAGAGATATCTGAGAGTCCTTACGCAAAGTCATCGTGTCTACACGCACTCGAGCATTCGAGCCGCTACCCAAAGCCAGTTTCCTTGGACACCAAAACAAGCTGCGGCAGCTGTCGGGCTCGGCAGTGCGAATACGAGGCATGTACGAGGTTTCCTCGTATACGGTGCGGTACACGTAGGCCAAAAACTCTTTCTGACCCATGAGCACCCCAAGAAGCAATTACTTTCCAATGTTCCAAAGCTTATGACTGAGCCGTGCGGGTGATTGCTCATTACGACGGCAGTGACGGGGAGGAGGGTGAAGGTGTCTAGCTCAGGGCACATAAACACCGGTAGATTCAATTCAGCGCCCTCCTCCACTTACCTTCCATCCAACGCGACGTACGGCAGCTAGAAGCTGCAGAAGTGTCCCTGGAACTCCTCAGATGCCACAAAGAGGTTGGAAGCACTCCTGATGGAACCTCTCCCGCCAGCGACCAGCGCAGCCAGCCACCCTCACACGCCGTACCGCAAAGTTATCACAGCCCTGACATTACCCAACCTCCGCATGTCTGCCTCAGCGCATCTTCCAACAATGAACGAGTTGGCCTGGCCGGAATGAGGCAAAAAATTTCCTTCGGCGATATCTCATTTTCCTAATTCCCCGGCAACGAGGAGACGGCGGTGAACGGCGCTGACGTCCTGCTCCCCGGGGAACTTGCGGTGTCTTCCTTCTCACATATTCGATCCCCGCAGTGGTGGCCGAAATAGACGAGCGTTTTTGGCGCCTTTATTGGTTGTTCCACCAATGACTGTCCCGCGAACGGTGACGTGGAAGTTGGAGATCATCTTTGGCGACGATTGAGAGACGGGCCGACGGGAGAGTCGTCCTGTTCGTCAAAGGCTCTGTCTCCGCGGACGAGGGGGTTTGAGGGCGAGAAAGAACTGAGAGTGCGCGGAGTCGTATCTGGACGGGTGCAATGAGTAAACATGAGTAGGACCTGCCGATGTTGTAGGAGAAAACGATTGATCCACGCTGACCTTTGCGCAAAGAGATACACCTAAAAGTACGGTCAGATGCCAATGCGATGGTGAGATTTGTAGGGATGGCAAAATGCGCGAAGAATGCCATCCGCGCCTGTAACCGAGATTGTTGCAGCCGCCTTTCGCAAAGCCTCCGTCATCGAATGTCCCCACCAAGCTAACCGTCCGCCTCTCTTAGGGCGCACAGAATAGCCGACCAGATCGGTGTGGAGGGCGCTGTCCATCAAAGGCCATCTCTCGTTTCGATTTCGTACCTGCAAGCCCTAGCTCTGCGCGGATTGTGCCCAGTCTCCGAATTCAGATGGATCGTGTGATGCGGCTCCTTTAGAGCGCATGTAGCTCGTACCCTAGTTATAGAGAATAAGGAATTTTTCTCTTCAGCGGTGGGGCAAGCATGGCCTGCTATGGATATGCATATTCTTGGGACCAAGGATGGGCTGTTGCTGTGGATGAAAACGAGATGGAGGCAAGCTGTTTCCCGAGGCTGACAATATAGGATGTGCAAAATTTGTGCCTGATGGAGAATTGATCATGAGCCATCTCTGTACCCCTGTTACACCGTCAGTTGGAGATCGTAACACGAACTGATTGTTGCTTCCATCTGCTTCCCTCCTTCCAGGACGGGTGATTGAAGCACACCGGTGACCCCTCTGCCCCATATGCATCGAGTTGGGCGCCCTTTGTCGCCGTTCCTCCGCGTATAGGTGATGACCGTTATACATGGTATGCAGCATGGGTGTCAGAAGCACACAGTACGGCTACGATCTGCGTCCTCAGTTTGGGAGTACCGCCGAAACAGACGAGGGGCATGTTGGTCCGCAACCAACCGAACGGAGTGGATGACAGCGCCAGGGAAGCGGTTAGATGCGAGTTGGAGGTGCGTGGAGAACCAAGCACCAGGAGCTGCTGCACCGCAAGGCTCCTGAGCACAATCTTCATGTTTCTCAGCCGACCCGCTTACACGCAGCATGCTTCTGAAAGATTTGGAACGCCTTGAACGGGTACCTTGGGCAAGCCCAGGAGCATGTTGCCGACCCCGCGCAAATCAGCTGCAATCCCTTCCCAAGAAGGAAGATGGGATGCCATGGAGCGTGGTATTGATTCGTCCGAGCCTGCGCACATATCGACAGGCCTCCGGCTTCGGTTCGACCCCGGCGCAGAACTAGATCGTGGGAGAGGCTTAGGCGCCAACATCTGGCGGTTACTCGCGTGCTTCGTGCATACCGGGTCGTCCGTAGCTGGCCTTTGACGGCTACACAGCCTCCGGTTAAGTGGCGGAGATGAATCCTACAGGCTGCGCATCAAGGGGTCAAAGACAGGCATGAGATGTATCGCATCTTCATCGTAGGATCTGTGTACCAGAGAAAAAGTGGCCGTTCACCGTTCGCTCGTTTGCGAGAATGGGGGGTTTAATGGAGCAGACGGGAAGTCGGTTTCGCACAGGAGGCAGGCCTTTGCCCAAGCGGACGGGCGCCCACGTGGCCACCTCCAAGAATAAGCGAGGACAGGAGAACTCAGTACTGCTGGCCTTGTCTCTGCTCCAAACACACTCTGTCCACGGGCTAGACATGACGCCGCACCGCCTGTTCCTTCAATCTTGGCAAGGCCGCCGTGCACTTCTAGGCCCGCGGCCATGAATATCTCAAGGAGAGAACCAAACAAGAGGGCACGCGGTCGTCTGTCCCAAGGCCATGTCCTCGGGAAAATTCCCGTCTCCAAGCCCTATCGGGCTCTGCCGGTGGCGGATGTTGCCCTGCCCGCCATCGTTACCGCGTCATTTCGGATCGCGGTGCTCTCGGTAATTTGGTACTCGTAGACAGCCTCACTCCCGGAAGGGGATGACAAACAGTCCTAACGTGCAAGCTGGACGCAAATGGGCGTTGAAGGGCTTCTGGGGTAGGCACGAGGACGAGGGGAAGGACGGCTTACGTCGTTCGGCTGCGACAGCCGCCTAACGCACTTTCAGCTGGCCTCGAGCCTGCCAGAAACCTGCAGCAGGCTAGGCGCTTCAGCAGTGTGATTGGGAGTCACGACGGCCGATGATCAAATGACGCTGGCCTGCCAGAAGATCCCCAGTCCGCATCGAAGCGGCCGGGCGGGGGCCCACCGGTCTAAATGCAGTGGAGACCGTCACAGAACCAATGTGATCCAATCGCCCGAGTCCGCCTGGCAATCGCTTTGCCGTAACGATAACTGGCATAGAGGAGCTTGATGAGGATGTACCAAGGAAAGGGGAGGCTTGATTGGGATGTCTGTCCGCGACCCTCCTGCTCTTCCGCCAGTCAGCATTGTGTTCATGCGAGCCCACGCAGGCGGCGAGTTGTGGCCGAATGCTGAAGTCTAGATTAGGCGAAACCCCGTAATGACAAACGCCCGCATCATGTCTTGCCCATTGCTCGAAGGCCTGGAATCTAGAACTTGGCGACGTGCTCTGTGAGTAGCTTGCGTGGTCGTCTCGTCGTTGCAGTGGTTGTGGCCGCCGGTTCACCGTCTTTTGCGGGAAACGCCCGCCTTTTTGAGCAGCGGGCTGCTCCCGTAGGCAGCTGACTTTTTTCCGCTTCCGAGGGTAGGATGCATATTGATCGCCTGTCAGGTGAGGGCCATTGTGCGTATCATGTTTCACGAATTCGCGGCTGCGGCCGTCGAGGGGGCGGGTGCTCTTGGCCCCATGCGGCAGCACAAATTGGTTCGCCCGTGTATCCGCGCTCCTGGGTCCTGTCCTGGCCATATTGCACATGGAGCAACCTCCGGAATAAGTGAGAAGATCTTGAGGCTCGCGCAATGTCCTTCTTGCTGTTGTCCCTATGATATGACGCACATGATCTATACGGCCGTTCTTGTTTGGTGGACGTGGCCGTACTGGCGTTCTTGCGGGGCTATCCGGCTGCCGCTGCGTCAGGCATCGTGTGTCCACGCTGAGCGCACCCACGCTATCCCGAGCAGCTGGTAGAGCCCTGGGCATCCAACCTGGCCCTTGGTGATTCACGTCATCCACGTCGTACAAGAACAAGCCACAACAGTCGAAACACCCAGACAACGCAGCGTGAACGGTCGGCGACAGCATGGCAGAGACTGTGTCTGGTGAGTTCTATGAGCTCGTTGAGCTACACGATCGAGAGTTCCAGAAATTTTCCCTCGACAACGAAATATACTGTGTTCCGGTTGACACGGTGAGTTTTTTGTCTCCTTTCTTCAGCCTTCCGCAGGGGCCGCAAGTCATGGCTCCTTTCTTAACTCTGGCAATGGTCGGATAGTGTGCGAGCCAGCAGATGTCGGCGTGGTCCAGGAAAAAGCGCTGACGCAGCAATAGGAAGAAGAAGAGCGCCTCGAAAACCAGCACCAGATCCTGCGGTATCTGTTCGACAGCAGGTTATACTTCCCGCCGATTCAATATCCCACCAAGGTCCTCGACTGCGGTTACGGGCGTGGCAATTGGGCGTTGGAGATGGCGCAGACTTATCCGGACAGCGAAGTGAGTGCCTCGGGTCCCGTATCCACTCTGGAGTCGGCCAAGGAATGACGCAGGGACGCCATCCAGGAGATTGGCAGATGGCGACGCTCAGCGGACCGGTGGAAACGAGACCAAACCTACACTCGTGCTTCCCCGACCCAGGAATAGCTTCAACGCTGCATTGAAAGGAAGGGCATTCGGCTAATAAGTCGTACAGATCACGGCTGTCGACGTGTATCCAACCAATGAACTTCCCGACGACCAACCGGACAATCTTGAAATCGAGGCCTGGGACCTCAACCAGCCGCTGACGCCGACGTACAAGCCGAACGAATACGATCTGATACATTCGAGGCTGGTTGCACCTGGAATTAAACGAGATCGGTGGCGAGGCTATATCCGCGATATAGTGCGGCTGCTGAAACGCGGTGGATGGGTGCAAATGGCCGAATTTTATTACATCATCCAGTCGGACAGCGGAATGCTGACAGACGAGCATGCCCTTATGCAATGGTCCAACGGATACCGATATACGATGGAGCGAGACAGAGACCCGCGCGTGGGCCGACATTTGGGGCAGTTGATGCGCTCGGCGGGGTTGGTTGACGTCCAAGAGGTCACGTACCGAATGCCGATTGGAGGGTGGTCGCCAGGTATGGGTTCTCGTTTGCACATTCCGCATACGGCAAAGAAACTGGGAGTCGTACCACATTTGCTGGGTTGGTGCAACGTTCGGCTAACGGGGCGTGTGTATGGCAGATCCGAAACTCCAATGGGTGGGCGAGCAGAACCTCGAGAATATCGGCACAATGCTCGACTCGCTCGCGATCTGGCCGTTTACGCAACGCATGGGCTGGTCCAAGGAGCAGGTGGCCGCTCTGACGCAGCGGGCCAGGGCCGAGGCCGCCGATCTACGCCTGAAGCTGTACATCCCGCTGTAAGGTTGCCTCACTTTGCAGATATGACAATGGTTAACGCATGATGCAGGACAGTGGCCTGGGGACGGAAACGAGCGTGAATCTTTGCGGGGAAGAAGTGGGTCTTCTGCGTCGGCGGTTAGCAGTCCGGCCAAGCACTGCGTGTCAGGCACGCAGGAGTGAGATGTGAGATTGAACCGACCCAAAGATGGCTGAAATAGCATTTAACAGATTGTTTTGGCGCGGCGTTCGTGATTTGGCGTTGTTCCTAGCATCCAGAATGAAATGTATTTGGTTCGCTGACGGGCTCTCGATGGCGGTGAGGCGGGCGTGAGGTCACATAAAGTGAGGGTGATGGGCGTGGCGCGTCCACCGATGGCGACCACGCAGCGAGCAGGTGAACAAGGGAGGACGTGACGGATGGGAGATCAAAGGTGAGATTGACAAGAGCCTCCGTTACAGCCATGAACCCAGCAGCGGGCCGAATTGGTACAGGGAAGATTTGGATCTGGATGGCAGGCGCCGGTCAGTTGAGCAGACTGCCCGCAGTCCCCAGCTTCGGAGGGTCGTCTCGGGGGAGAGCTGTGAGGCCCGTATATGAACAGGAGAATGCGGCGAAGCAGAAGCACGGGCAGGATGATGGAGTGCGGTTAAGGTTTAGGGAGATGATAGTGTACCGTGCCGCTGGAGAGGCGGGCTCAGCGAAGGGAGCATGTTCCCGAAAGGCTTGGGCAGGATCCCGCCTGGCCGTGCACGGCGGCGGGCAGGCGCAGGCCGTCATTGGAAAGAGGGCTGGCGGTTGGCAGGGCGGACAGACGGCCGGGGCGGCGGCTGGCGAGCTGCTACACGCGCGGCTGCGGGAGGTTTTGTGCCAGAAAAAGGAGGAGCAGCGCAGTGGGCCTCCCAGCACGCTGGTTCCGACATGTCATCTCGAGCAGCGGCTGGAGGAGACAGCCGGCTCAATTTCAAGGCGCATCCACGTCTCTCGTCCCCGCGGCATGACTCGGAGCATTGCCCACCACACGCCCGAGCCCGGTCGTTTTCTGGCGGGCAGGCCTCTGGGGATGCGGAGGATCGAGAGCTCACCGCATCGCGCGCGAGCGTGGGCCGCCATCGCTGCACGATCATTGCCACGACGTCCAGAGGCACAGAAACACGGCCTGTCTGGGTGCATGTCTGGGTCCACATCCCGGTTGATCCGACCTCCAGAACCCTACCTCGCTCGCGGAACTATCGACCTTGGATCCTAGCGCTCGCGGAAGGCGGCGCGCTGCTAGGCCCGCATATGAATTCCAGCACGTGCAGCGCCGGCGGTGGTGTCGACGCCCTCGCCGCTCCGGCAGCCAGCCAGCGCTGGCCAGGTATATCTTGCCTCTGCACGCCTCACCTCTGCGTCCGCCCTTCTCGCGAGATGCTGCAGCGTGCAGCGCTCCCGCCCAGCTGCCAGCTGCCAGCTGCCCGCTGCCATGGCATCTCGCGCACTGCTCACCGCAGGCTCCTTCCTCCGGTGCCTCTCTCCACCGCTCTGCCCAATGTCAGCCGAGCATGCAGCCCAAAGCCGGCGATCCATCATCGAATTCACCGGCCAGCGTAGTGTACCAGCCCTCACGCCCGCATATGACTCCCTGCGCCGCGCTGCCAGCGTCGTCCTGGCCCCTGACTCGCGCCGCGCTACCACCGCTGCCCGGCCCTTCAAGCTGAGACCTGCGGCCCGCGACTGGAGCAGGCCGAGCAGAAACCAGTCCCGGCCAGCCGTCTCCCCGCCGCCCGTGCTGCAATTGTCTCTTCTTCGACGAGAGCATCGGGACTACGACCGGCTTGGCGTGGCCCGTGTCTACTAACCAAAAGAGCGACTGTCACGTGACTCGCTGTGACGCTGCGCCTGATCGGGATGCATGGCGGTAGCAGAGAAACGGCAGGCAAAGCTGCAGTGCTCGCATTAGGCTTTCGGCGCACGCGTCCATGCAGCCTGACACGGCCATCGCGCTGCTTTCATCAGCTGCCGCTGTAGAACCACACCTCGCCGACTCTTGTCCCCGCGTCCAGAAGCAGAACTCCGAGGTGCCGGCCGACACCGCCCCCCAACCTCCACGCGCTCCACCCCGCAAACCCGCTCGAGTCCCGGTCAGCCACCCACCAATCTTTGACGGCTCCAAAAAGAAAGCCACACTGTCATCAATGCCAGGGATCGACGTCTTCCCGTCTTCAATAGCCTTTCGGCAGCCGAGCCACCAGCACGAGCCGTTGGTGCTGTCTCTTCGTCACCCACGGGTTCCTGACCTGCCTTTTAGCCTGTTGTGCACCGCCGCCACCGCCGGACGTGCGGCCAATTCGCTTAGAGCCTCCTCTCTCCGCTTGTTTCGTGCATTCTCGTGTGTTTCTCCGCCTGCCACCGCGCCGGCATGCGCTCCACGGGACCAAAATATCCGCGCAGTAGGCTCCTGGTCCCGGCCATGCACCAATGTATGACCGGAGCAGTGTCATCCGTTCCTGTCACGTCATGTCGAGCAACGCTGCTATGTCATGCCCGCGAGCCTCGTCGGTTAGCGTCTTCAATTGCGGGGTGCTCGGATGGGGAGTTGGTGGTGTATAAATGGAAGCGAGCCGGCGCGGTACTTGCCTCTCTACTCTTTACACGCGAGAAAGCTTGTTAGCTTGCTCTCTTGCGCTTAATTGTAAAATCTCCGTTTTGCTCGCTTGATCACTATGGTTACCTCGCATCTTCTTAGCCCTCTGCTTGCTCTTTTAGTGGGCACTGCTTCGGCAATCCCGGCACCGCAAGAGTTCCCCCCGCCACCGCTCCCTGGCGATGGATCTTGGGGTCTGGAGAAGTTCACAAGCCTGGTTGCGTTCGGCGACAGCTACACGGATGAATCGCGGTTAGCCTACTTCATCGCGACTGGAGGCCAAGCTCCCCCCGTTGGATGGATTGGCCCTGAGGTACGTGCTATCATGATCAGAAATAAAAAGCAGAAGACCGGCCACTCATTTTTTGATCAGAGCAATTCTACTTCCACCGGCGGACGTATTTGGCCTCGCTACGTTGCAGACTACACCGGAGCCAACCTTTACGACTATGCCGTTTCTGGAGCGGTCTGCTCTAACAAGCAAGTGAACCGGTATCTTGCGTCGATCAACGGTCCATTCCCTGATGTTGAAGGCTACGAGATTCCGGCCTTTCTTGCTGACAAGGCATACGCCGCCAACGGCACCTCTGTCTTGAACATTCCCGACACAGAGACTGTCTACAGCATGTGGATCGGCACGAATGACCTTGGAGGCAATGCCTTCCTCACAGAGTCTCAAGCCCCTGGTCTTACCATCGTCGATTACATCGACTGTGTTTACAACCAATTCGATACCGTATGCCACCATTTATAATCCCAGCCTTGAAAAGACCTCCGACTGACCCGTTGGATAGCTCTACGAAAACGGCGCACGCTACTTCGTCCTGATGAATCTTGCACCTCTTCAACTTGCCCCTGTTTACGCCACGCCTGAACGCGGCGGTGTGGGGCAATACCTGAACGCCACCGAGACGAGTTACCGTATGAAGGAGCAAGTCAACTTGGCCAACAACGTCTACAAGTACCAGACGCCGTACGAGTTGCTCATCGCCAAGCGCTACCCCGACGCACATTTTGCCATCTTCGACATGTACAGTTTGGTAGGTCACATTGAGCACAGTCCGCTTGCCTTACCACTCTGTCAAGCCTTCTACATTGTACTCTGAGGCTCTCGTATTCAATGGTGCTAATGCTTGCCATTGCAGCTCACCGACATCTACATCAACCCGGCCGAATACCTCAATGGTACCGCGCCGCTGAACGTCACGAGCTACATCAACACCGGCGACTCAACCTTGTCCTTGACTGACCGCGACAGCTACATGTGGTATGATGCGTTGCACCCCAGTGAGCAGACCGACCGCGTCATCGCTGCCAATTTCGTGGAAGTCGTCAGGGGTACTAGCAAATGGGCGACGTACTGGTGAACGACCAGGTCTTTGTAGATATATGCAGCTCCCGAGAGCGAACGACGTCTGACGAGCTGAATGCGTAATCTTCCCCAGCTGGAATCTATTTTTTTTTCCCTGCCTGTTGGCATGTGCAGAACAATGATGACATGTTGGATGGAAACCTGGGAGTATTGATTTCGGAGACGGCTGGGCTCCCACACCAATTACCGCGGACTAGCACTCCCACCAGAAAGGACGGAACCGAGCAGCCACTCAACCCTCGGCATCCACTCAGGACTCCTCATTCACCAAGGTGTTTGACGTCCAACTCCCTCCCTTGAATATCCGCGTCTGACCGTCGGACCAGCCGAGTCTGCGCGCCCCGCACTCCGCGCAACCATCGCAAGCGGAGGCATTCCGCGGTTGGCGACGGCATACCACCCAGGTGCAGCGCCCGCCATACCATGAAGAAGCACTCACAATAGCCATTCGATAACCGTCTCTTTTTTTTTTTTTGTTCCAACACAAGGGCCCTGCCCCTCATTCTCTCACCACAAGACAAAGAGCCCCCCGCTCCCCACACCACCACTCCTTCCCCAACAATCGCATCTCTCTTTCTCCAGCAGGAGCCTTCCCGCAGCCGTACAACCAACACCATGTCGTCTCCCTCCCACCAACAACCCCCCTCCCTCCACCTCCACACCTACTTCCGCTCCTCCTGCTCGGCGCGCCTGCGCCTCGCCCTGCACCTCAAGCACCTCCCCTTCACGACCACCGCCATCCACCTCCTGCGCAACGAGCAGTCCGCGCCCACCTACACCGCCCTCAACCCATCCGCCTCCGTCCCGACGCTCACCCACACCGTCGCGACTACCACCACCTCCTCCCCCACCTCTACCGACAAACCGGCCCCGACCACGGTCACCATCCCGCAGAGCATTCCCGCTCTCGAATACCTCGACGAAGCTTTCCCGCACACGCGCGCGCTCTACCCCCCGCCAACGCAGCCCGCGCAGCGCGCCCTCGTGCGCACGTTGGTCAGCGTGATCGCGTGCGACGTGCAGCCGCTGACGAACGCGCGGACGATGAAGGCGGTGAATGCGGTCGGCGGGGAGGGACAGGCGTGGGCGCGAGAGTGGACGGTGCGGGGGCTGGATGCGTTTGAGAGGATATTGGAGGGGGTGGGAGGCGGGGAGGAGCGGGAGGGGAAGGCCGTGTGTGTGCCCGACGTGGGCCTTAGTGCGGCGGATGTGTGTTTGGTGCCAGCGGTGTAAGTGAGACTTTTTTTTTCCCCCTTTCTTCTCCTTTTTCCTTTTCTCTCCTTTGCGCGGTGGCTTGGAGGGCGGATTCGTTACTGACGGGCATGTAGGTGGGCGGCGCAGCGGTGGGGCTGCGATTTGGAGCGGTGGCCGAGGATCATGGCGGTGGTGAGGTATATGGAAGGGCTGCCGGAGGTGAAGGCCGCGCACTGGAGAAGGCAGGATGATACGCCGGAAGAGTTTAGGGAGGGGTGAAGATATTACTGAATATGGCAAAAGACGTGAATTTGAGGAGATGAACGACAGTTCGTATTCAACTTGGAGTACTGGGTATGAAAAGGAATATGGTATCTTGACTGATTGGAGCAAAAGGCGTCTTCGCCTGGGTATCTTGAAAACAAAGGGGGGAGGCATGTAAAGAAATCGGCGTCTACGTTGCTGTCGGTGCAGCATCAAGCCACGCCCAGGTAACAGTGACTCTCCCACTGGCAATTGGTGCGAGCTTTTCGAAAGCGCTGGGGCTGACATCGATGTCGGTGGGTTCACAGCCAGTGCCTGTAATCTCATGTCAATTTTCAATCAAAGAGCATCAGACGAATTGCGGACTCACATCTATCCACCACGGTCAAGTCAACGCTCCGCTCGGCATTGACTTCCTCATTGAACCTGCGCGCCCTGATCTTCTTCCCACATAGCACCACCTGATTCGGATCCGAGCCCGTCTGTACCTCATCCCAGATCTTCCACGACAGCGATACAATATCGTCGTTGTCGGTTGACGTCTCACCGCAAGCGCCCAGCCCCGGATTGTAGAAGGTCAGGTCGCCAGTATGTTGGTCGGAATTGTTGGGTAAGGGTAGGTTTTCGCTGCCACTGTTCTGCGTCAGCACAACCCCGAAAACAAGACAGAGACAGCGCACCTCTGCTTCGACAACCCAACACCCAGTCCCACGGCCAACGCGAGTACGGCGAGTACGACGCCGAGCAAGACGAGAAGGAAGGTGCGGCGCTTAAGGCCCAGGTATTTCTTGTGCGGGGGGCACGCAGCGTCGAACTTGGAGCGAAAGGTCTCGACGAAGGAGCGCTTGATGCCGGTTGCCTGGCCGGATTGGGCTGCGGGTTCCCAGTCGGGTATTTGGGTCGCATGGGCGGGTTGAGCGGTAGGTAGGGTTGCTTCTTTGCTGGCGGCCATTGCTTGCGTAGTTGGTGGTGTGTTATCGCTGGGTGGAGTCGAGGCGGATAAAGTGGGGAGTGATCGTGGGCGAGAATGATCGTAGTTCAGTGTATCTGCATGATGGCGAGGAGAAAAGACACGGTTAAAGAGCGCAATTGAGGAGTGGGACGGGTGGACAGTGGAGCAGGGAAGGCGGTTGCGGTGCGCCTGGGTTGTTTGCTCGAGGCGCGCGCGACGGGAGAAAGAGGCCCGGCGGCAGCGCCAGGAACAGCGCTCCACTGTCCGCCCGCACGGCGCAATCTTAATTCTTGAGCTTATCTGCCTAGCGCTCAACACCACCCTCACCCCACGCTGGACGGCCTTCGCTAACCAACTTTCCCTCTTCAGGGCCCTTGGTCCATCTCAACAGCAGTCCAACGACTCTGGGGGCACCAATAACTCCATGGCGCTGTTCAATCTCTCCGTTGCCAGGCACCCGCTGCGGCTCATCGCAAATATGCCGAATCTCCATCTCCGCCGTCGCCGGACATTTCCGTCCCGCGCCGCAACCTGAGCGCCATTTGCATTTCATTCATGTCCAAAAATAAAAAATAAAAAAAAATTCTTATAGTCAAAGATCAGCACTGCTGAACATCTTGCCATTCATCCCGGGAGCTATCCATCTCTCAAACAGATCCTTCTCTATCCAAGGCCCTCTGCTCTGTGGTATAACCGCATTCAAAGAAAAGCACAAACCATCGCGCTCTTCACGGGCTGCCCATCGCCAGCGTCGGCAGCATCACAGCGCTCCTCTGCTACCCCATCACCATCACCGGCAAGCTAGTACAGACCAATGCAAATATCACCCCTCACCCGCGCCGTCAAGTGGATCTCGGCCTCCAGGTCGAGCTTGATGCCGACGAGCAGCGCCGCCGACTTCTGGTTGCCGTTCTCGTCCGTTGCACCCTTGAGTAGCGAGCCTGTTGGTGCTCATCATCGTCATCAGTCTCCGGTCTCTTCATCCTGCTATCCTCATCCATGGGACATTCCTACCTGCAGGCTGTGCGAGGTTTGCCGACGACGGCGGCGGGGGCAGGTGCGAGCCCGGCTGCTGCTGCTGGGGGGCCTTGCCGTCCTTGCTGTTGACCAGAGCGCGGCGGCCGCCGCGAGCCTGGCCGTCCGAGTCGCTGTCGCTGTTGTAGGCCGGGCCAGTGGGGTTGCCGAAGGGGGCGGTCGTGGTGGTGGGGTTGGTGCTGTGCGGGTACGGTGAGTTTATGCTGCCCAGCGACGCCGGAGCCTGCGTACCTGGGAGTAGACATTGTTGCGGTTGGGGACTGTGTGGGAAATATCCGATTACGATTATCTCTTAAAGGCGTAGCAAGTCGGAACCGGCCGGCTTCTTCGGTGATGGGCTGAATGCAGTAGAGGTGAGGAGAGCTGGCTGCTGAACGGTTCGTCCACCTTCACGCCCTGCTAATCTTATATACCGTATTTCGACAGGTCTTCGGTGTTGTGGCACCTTGGGCTGTCTGCATCCTTCGAGTTCCAGACGCCACTCTCAACCCCGCCAGCTTCGACACGCATGAATCCCCTTCCCCCTCGCCCTGGATGTATCGTTCGACGGAGCGTCTCCAGCAAACGAACCGCAAAAGGACGACTGTGAGGCCTTGCAGCTCTTGCACAGTTGAAGCAGCCCAGCCGCCTTCTCGAACGGGAAGGAAGCTCGGACCTGGAGGCGACGCAGGGGTTCTGAAACTGAGAGCGTCTCGCAGCCCACCCCGTCGCTCGCGTCTGATCTGAGTATCACGCGATATTCCTGAGTTCGTCTGCTGCGCGGTGGGCATCTCGTCGCGATGCTTGTTACCGCATTTGTTCGACATTGGAGCCGGCCGACATCTGCCACGCCCAATCCGACTCCGCACCGCTCAATCTTCCTGGATACGAAACCAGCCTGCAGAGGACCTTGCATATGATCTACACGCATGCCTATCGCCACCCTCTGGCCTGATAATTGCACAACTTATCTGACTTTGCACCAGCAGCACAAAACCAAATTCATGCAACAGCACCCAGCGGCAATGACAGGGCCCCACCCTATACGCCAACCCACTACCACCACCGAGTCCACAATCAGCAACCTCGCCACCCCACTATGGTGCTCTCCATGCTCCTCGCCCTCAACGCCTGCCCGGCCATGCTCGGCACCCAAGAAGCCATCCGGCAATCGCAGTCCAAAGAGCGCCGCGAGGAGCACCGCGCCCGCCGCTGCAACCTCATCGCCACCTGCGTCAAGTCCTCCATCCGCAGCCGCGAGATTAACGGCCGCCAGGTCGTCCTGCGCGACCAGAAGCTCTACATAGACACCGGCACCGCCGCCGAGAACCCCGACAATCCGAACCCGACGGACGCCTCAACCGCCGGCCACCCTTTCGCCGGCTACTTTCTGCCCTACCCAGATGCGCACTTTGAAGGCTTGGTGTCGACGATCACAGACGTCGCCCCGATTTTGAACTGGATCTATGTCGATAAAGATACGTATGAGGTTAAGTATGGCGTTCGCGCTGATGCGCAGCCGCATCTCACAGGCCCGTTTGATTGCACGCGCCAGGATCGGAGGATGACGTGCGAGGGTTGGGAAGGATTCGTCGCTGTTGAAGAATATCCGGCGGTATGGGCGCTGTATTTCGACCGCGACGATGACGGGTTGAGGGGGAAGGTGCCCTTCGGCACGAGAGTGCTGGAGATCGAGTTGCAGAGACGGGAGAAGAAGGTCAATCCGGAGGCGTTGAGGGAGCAGAAGAGAGAACAGGAGATTTTGAGGAGGCAGTTGGAGGCGCAGAAGGAGCAGCAGCGGCAGGAAGAAGATAGTGCGGAACAGCCACTGCAGGAGCAGTATCTGGAGGGTGGGATGGCGCAGGCGCAGCCACAACCTCAGCGGAGCCCGGAGAGTGATGCCGAGGATGGGGATCACGAAACGGGATTGTCCCAGGCTCAATCGTTGCCCGCACATGTTCATCCAGCCCAGGAAGAAGCCGGGGGTCCGTTACAAGAAGCACAGGCACATGCTGGGCAAGAAAGGCCATCCACCCCAGTTGTTAACGAGACAGACTTCGCGACGCTCAGAATCAGCACCGCCGGATACCAGATCCTCTCGGCTAAGGAACCACAAGGGACGGTTGCGACGCCCACAGAAACCGTATGCGCCGCTTCCATCTGGTCGGCGCAAGAAGAGAATCCCAAGCCCGACAGAAATGACTCCGTTGTCTCTTACGCCACGCCTGATAGTTCTATCTTGGGAGACGATGAGGTGACGGCTGCGGAGGCAGCTTACAGGGAGAACGACGCCGTGGGTGCTCCATCGCCATTGTTCCAGCCAAAGTACAAAAGGCCATATGTAGAGGATTCGGATGAGTAATGCTGAGATGCTATCCTGCCATAAGGCATCTTTAATATTTTCTTGCAACATATTTCCTCCTCTCGAATCGCCACTGCTATCAAGAGACATTTTTAGATCTGGATCTAGACTGCTTCTCCTCTCTTGAAAATTCGCCAGAAAATTTTTTTTAGATAAACATAAACTTACAGCATTCGGGCCAATGAGAACATCCATCGAGCATATCTCTGATAACCATATCTTTGACGCCTATGTGTCCCGAGGCTTGCACCACCCGCAGCGTCAACGACAAAAGTGGGGCCAACCCCCCAGCACGTGCCGGATGTGCGGGCGGTTCCTTGACGATCACCCGCACCTACTTGAGACGTGCCTCGTCCTGCGGCGACGTCTGGGAAATATCTGAAACTGGGCCTGACCGTCAGGTGAGCAGCCCTATGCACTCATCTCCCACCGTCTCACTGCAGCTTCAGACCAGCCACAGCTGTCAGCAAAGAGCCGCACAAGCGGACGACCCAGAAGCGTGATCACACGTGGGAGCCAGGAAAGAATTAAACTTTTGTGGAACGGCATCGCTGCTCCTGCATTCTTACTCGACTCCGTCATGTCTGTTTTCCGGAACATAGCACTCTCATATACACATATTCCCTTCGGACCGGAGACCAGCAGGCATTCCGTGAATGCTGCTGAAGGTTCGAAATCAGTTACGATATGACCGGCGGCTTCTATGAGCGCTTGAGCGCCATAAGCGCTGATCAGAATGATGCAGACGGTATGGCAGAGCTAGTTGTTGCCGCGCTGGGGTCGTTTGGGCGATACTACATCTGCTGGAAGACGCGTTCGGGCGAATACAAGCAAGGTCGGTCAATCACTTCAACGCTTTACTCAACTGCGAGCATACTAACCGTATGGTCCGAACTCCAGAGTCTTCAGGTCTCCCTCTTCCACTGCAAGAATGGCTTTTCCCCTCCACAGGCGAAACCCGCGACTTCCCCACCCTTCAAGTCGTCCTTGGCCACGACGATGACTTCTTCGCCTCCGACGCCCACGGAAAAGTTGAACACAAAGCCGCTCCTCCACCCGAACGCACGGCTTCCCCCCAAACCATCCCAAACAGTGACAGCCCCAATCCGGCCCTGGACCGCGCCTCCCGCCGGCGCTCGCGAACAATGTCCCTGATCGGCCCGCCCGCCAGCTTCCGTCTCTCCGTCTCCCCCATCATCGAAGCCGTCCCGAGCGTGCAGCCGCCTCGACCAACCTCTAACCCATCAACATCCTCTCACTCCCTCTCCTCCTCCCTCTCCTCGTCATCAATACAACCCCCACCATTCGTCCCCGGGCCCCTCGCCCGCGTCCGCACCGAACGCGACTGGAAGCGCCGCCCCCGCAGCATCGCCTTCGGCGATGAAGAAGACTACATCCCATCTCCGCCTCACGCCCCGCTCCTCCGCCGGCGCTCCAGCCGCGGCGGCCGCTCCAGCCCCTCTCCACCGATACCGCTGCCGAAGACCTCGTCGTCGTCGTCGTCGTCGTTGTCGTTGATGGCGACGCCGTACTGTGTCTGCGGCTGCCATTCCGCAAACCTCGCTCTGCCGCCACAACCATCGTCATCATCGGCAGGAAATCCGGCATACGTGACTAGCGCTGCGCAGACACTGCCGCCGCCGCCACCACCACCGCCCAGGCCGACGTACGTCAGCGCCGCTGTGCAGACGGACGCGCCGCTGCCGCCATCCCCGCAACGCGCGCACCGCAGCAGGCGTGGGAGGAGCAGGAGCAAGAGGAGGAGGCACCGCGCGTCTGTCACGCCCTCGTACGCCTCGGCTAGCACATCTGACTATGATGAGGACGAGGACGATGACGATGACGATGATGACGGCTCGAGCGCCGCGGCGACGGATATTACCACCCCATCGACGTACGGAAAGGTGGTGGCGGTGGTGACCGCGCGCGATGCGGCGGCAGCGGCGATAGGGAAAGCCAATCCGGTCGTTATGGGCCAGATGCAGAGCTATTTCCGGTCGAGCGGGTACCAATTGGGGGATGCGTTGAGGCCAGTGAGCGTATTTGCGGGAGGAACGGGCGCGGGATATTGGGTGGGAGATGGGGGCGAAGGTACGTTAGGCGGGCTGGGGGTGTGGAGGGAAGCGATGGGTAGGAGGGGGACGGTTTGATGGGAGGGGAGGCGGGACGGAATTCTGACGCCCAAACGCTCGTCTTTCGCCGCGTCAGATCGTTTCCAGATCACTGATACGGCCACAATTCCCAGAGTGCGGTCGGTAGTAGTCATGGGGGTTTGTGGTATTCTCTGCGAGGGCTATAGAAAGACGCTCTCAGACGGTCCGCAGCCCCGCTTGGTACCTGGAAGCCGTTGCCCGATGACGTGCCTTGGTGTGCCCCGGCCGGTGGCTCAGCGGCCAACCTCAATGCGTCTGCCTGATGTGACGAACAACCATTCCAGAAGTGAAATCCAGCTTTAGACACAGTTGCAAGAGAAGCTCATCGAATTCATGGCGTGGCATTCACCATGTCCCTTCGCTTATTCCTTCACGCGTTCCTACATGTCCCCACGCTTGGTCCCGCACAAAGTTCTCGGGGCGTTTAGTTCAGCTCTCAACCCAAGAAATGAGATCAACTAGAAGGGTTCATCGTTGTCCCAAGGAGTATTCCTTAGCTCCTTGCGAAATATCAGAGTTGCCGTCGTCCACGAAGTTGTGCTCCGTTGAAAGAGCCGAGGAAGTTCGCGACAGTATGCAAATGTAACTGGTCTCCCATCTTGCTATCGCCCACCTGCATCTGAAACGACTGCGGTTTTGGCAGCTTAGCAATTCAGCCTGACCTTCCCATTCTGCCATAGTGTTGGTATGATACAGAGAGCGGTCGTCCCAATCGGCCTTGGCATTGAAAGCTCCGAAAATAGTTGATATCTAGGCAATATGACGCCACTATGAATTGAAACAAGGAGAGGTAGAAGCCCCTATTGGGCATCAAAAGGGGGCTCCAGCCATTTATCGAATATAGCTGTCTATTTTACTTGGAATCAAAGGTGCTGACTTTGGTCGAGGCAGGAGGAAGATATATCGGCGGTGAAAAGCCCGGGTTTGCCTGGGAGAGCGAATTTTGCACCACGGTTTGCTTCTTGATGCGGGCTGTTGCCGAACACAAAGAACTTGCGAGAGTAAATATGCGAAACAATCTCGATATGCCTTCTGCAAGTATCAGCGTATTTCAATGGACAAGGCTAGGAAGAGGGGCGAATTGCACTTACATTCTCCAGCAAGACCTTGCCGACTCGCTGAGTCCCTTTGACCTTGGAAAATCTTCGTGGTGTTGGATTCAGGTCCCCAACCTTGTCACTTGTAGACTGGGCGCATTTACCCTCGTATCGGCATGCCCAGGATTTACATTTACAACAGCAGGGATTGGAACCAATCAAGAATCTGGCCTTTTGTGATCTTGACGATATCTTCCGCCATGATATGGAAAGGGCAAGGGTGCCATGGCGTTGTATGATGTGAAGACCTCTGTTCAGACCTCTGTTTGTCGGGACAATATGTTCGCGCATGCCCAGTCGAAGTTCAGCGGGAAGACCGAGAAGCGGCGATCGTCATTGGTCATAAACTCCAGGTCTCGCTTCACCACAGGTGGGTGCACTCTCGGAGGCGTGTGGTATCTTGGCCGGAACGAGAGGCGTTGTGAAGACTTCGCATGGACGTTTGTCGAAAAATGCCACTGCCTCTATGCTGGGCTTTACACTTTCACGCGAACTCGAACTAGGAACCATGTATGCCTATTCCCATAAAACACGTAAAGGATATTTGGGTCGACAAGCTTTGATGCAGAGATGAGAGGTCATACTGTTGTATTATCTGTGATGTGCCCATCTGAACTTTAAACGTATCCCATTGCTGGCGACAGTCCGAGCAGACGTCTTACTGCTCCAAATGGTTTGTTCAAACTTCCAAGTGTGACCATCAAATATGATAGTGCTGCTGCTGGATCTGCATGTTACATCATGCAAGCACGGAAGTGTAAGGTCCTAGTTGTCGTTAGCCTAAGTGGTACTTCTGCTACAACTTCGCGGAGTCTTTCTCCCTTGCAGCCTAAGATGAAAATTGAGCAAACCTGCACGGTGTTAGAAATAGCCATTCAGCTTCTGGTGTGCCCAAACGCACTACATCCGTAGCGAGCAACGTCAGAACTTAGCAAATATTTGTGAACTATCGCCAACTCGCTCAGAGCCTAACTCAATATCGGACGCATGTCGTCGAAAGACTTGTAGAAGCAGAATCATAGTGCGTGGGTCGATTTCAACTGATACCCAAGAAACTGGTATCCGATGTTGAATGCAGCGTTGGAAACGGGACGCCAGCAAGTATAACGGGCCAAGTTCAGCTCGGACTCATCTGGAATTTGTGCTTTTACCACTCCAATGCACGACCGCGTAGAACCTCATAAGTGTATGCTACTCTTACCAGATAGCCTGTGCTCGAGCTCATGGGCAGCTGATGCTCAAAAATGAAGCGATTCCATGTTCTGGCCAATATGACCATTGTAGTCAGTATAGCTCTGGTGGCATGCCCGAGATGAGCACGGACTGTGGGCGACCGGAGGCTCATCGTTCACGTTATCGCGGGAGGTGCATATGTCGCAAAGAGCGGTGAAACGTTGGTGAGGTGGGGAGGAGACGATGCTGAGTTTGTCTTTCGTATGTGGTTGTGAGAGAGATACCGGTCTGTGAGTATAAGCTCAGTCGTTGTGCAGTGGTGTAGGCCGAAGCATGTGAGATTCCACATCCAACGCTCATAAGAGTGTGATCGTCATGATTCATCGGGACAGCAAACAATCAGGAGGTAATCACTGCGTTGTTCGTCGGGTTTGTCCGGGCCTCCTGCAACAATGGCACCATTACCTAGCCATGGTCTCAGTACAGGTGTGCGAAGGATGATTCCAAGGACGACTGCAGACCTATACTTTGGTGTCTGCCAGTGGTGCCGGATTGTTTGATTGCTCGGATGGTACTGCCATGGAAGGCGAATAGCGATCTTTCGTACGGGTGACGCAAGAATCAAATTCCTTGCCGCTGACCCTTCACACATGCTCCGCGGGGGCTACGGATTCACCAAGGGGTAATTCGACCGCCTCCACGTATTCTCATGTCTCGGAGGCTTCCCATCTCCCCGCTTGACCCGCTACCCCCACTGGAATGTTGACCGCAACTACTGCGCCGCATGTCACAACACAGGAATGTATCTGTACAATTGGTATAAGTTGCGAGTCGCGCTCCTGGGCTTATATCCGGTCGCACAAACTCCGTCGAGGGGGGTTCATAGTAGCTAGTCATGGCTCCTTTAGTGCGAATGGGTCGCCGTCCCGGCGATGCTGATCTTGGATTCTGTTGAGGCCCTTCCCCGATACGGATGTGCGGATGCGAAAAACTCCATGGAGATGGCGGTGTCCTGAGATTATACTCTAACGGTGAGGGTGACCCCTCACTCCTATTCGGAAGGTCGTTGGTCATCCTAGGGCCCCGATCGTTCAATCGACCCATGCCGTTTGCAGCGGAGACCCCACGCCGATCTTCAGTAGACACGCATAGCTCGAAGTCCTTGGGGTCGTGGGGAAGTACGTAAGAGGCGGTCCGGATCGAAGGCGACAAGATAGGGAGAAGGCTGGGTATTCCTGGGGGCGCTCGGGATAGGGAGTCAGACGAATAAGAGAAAGCCACGCCGTGATGTCAGAGGAATCGAAGCAGAAGAAAACTTTTCATCATGAGGCAAGTTACGGAAACCTGTCTCCGAGAGCACTCTACCCTGACTCAACTTCTCCAGAGGAGTGAGCTGGTCTGATTCAACAGCTCCCCCTCGCGTCAGGTGTGGAGGCCCACAAAGTGGCCGCGGGCATAGAGGTTGGCGGTGCTACTGCCCGGGCATACAAGTTCTGGCCAGGCGGTTGTTGTTGTGCTGGCAGCACTGATATGCATCCACAAGCAAGCCACATGATCATGATCATCACGCAGCCGCCGAGTTCCATGCGCCCCCGGACACACAGACTGGGAAGTTATCTGAGCTTGCGGCCCCCTTGACTCGAGAACATGGTGCTTATCGAAACTCCATACGGAATGTTGACCATCCCGTGCGATATCGGTTCGGCCTGATCAGGACAGCAGAGTGATCCAAAGAGTCATACCTGGCGAGGCCGGCCGCCACCGAAAGAATTGAGACAGATAGACGTAAGAGTATCCCTAAGAGGTAGCGATTGGTAACAGTTTTGGGAGGCAATTCGCTAGCACAGGCTAAGGACGAAAAATTTCAAGCACATCACGAGCCGATGAGAAGACCTGTGCAGGGATGACCATTACTTGCAGAGCGGTGTGAAGCGGTAAACATCACTGATTTGCAATTGATTTACAGCATCTCACCGTAAGAGGAAGGCGTGGGCAACGCTTACCGACTCTCGCACGCTCAAGAAGGGACCACGAAATGATATACCATGGCCAAGGACGCGGAGAAGCATGGGCAAAATGGGATCCCTTCAGCGGTCTTGGAAGAGTTAGCGACCGATCAGCGTCGTGATCCGGCGCTTTCTGTGATAGCATCGGGCGACCTGCTCCGCACAAGAAGGAGATCGGAGGTATCCTCGGAGCAGGCGAGGGACAGGCTTGCAGATGCATGGCGTGTTCGGCCGCCCGGGCCGAGCCATGCTCAGATTGCGTCGGCTATCGAATTTTCTTGGGGGCTCGGAGCAATAGCGAGCATGCAGCGGCGAACAGGTTGGCCGAGGGGCCACCGAACAGAGCCATCTAATCTCCACAGGGATGTGGGCGAGCAGTCGACGGTGGTGGTTGGCATGCGGGGACATCAGCGCAACCGTGGTTACGAGTCGAACGATCACCCCGCAAATGCTGATGAGATCTGACGCATTGCACGAGCGGCGGCAGCTGGCACGGATGTCTCGCAGGGCGAGGCGTGGTGAGGACAGCTCACGTCACGGTGGTGTGATACAGGCGGACGAGCGAAAACGGCAGGCCAGTGGCAGACGCGGGCAAGACAGGCTCGAGCAGGCGGCAGGTGACGCAAACAAGACCAGATCTCGAATATTCGGCGTCCAGAGCGACGTCAGACGGGTCGAGAGCCGCATCTGGTGCCAAGTGGGAGGCGACCAAAGGGACCAGCAGGCTGCCCTTCCCCAGATGGCGATCACCGCGCGCTCGGGGCAGATCCTCAGGGCCGGCGAAGTGCCGAGTTTCGAAGCGGCAAAAAAGCAGTGCAATATTCGGAGCCGCGTCGCAGCGGGATTGTAGGCCGGAGGGTGAGGCGGCGACAGCGCTGGACTGCACGTGTGTGGGCGCGCCTGGCGTGAGCGCTGGACCGAAACGGCGCAAGGCGACAGGAGACGGCTGCTCGGCCGAAGAGGGAAGGGCGGGCAAGTTGGGGAGGTGTGGAGTGGGCTCGCGGACAGGACGTGGTTGGCAGACAGGGCGGCGCATCGAAGACCGCTGGGGCCACGGCGAAACGGAGAAAATGCCGCTCCACTGAGAGACTCGGAAATCGCTCGGGCAGATGCAAGTGTTGAGCCGGGGCGGGCACTCGACTAGAGGGCTCGCTCCGGAGGCCAGCACGGCGGACTGGGATGGCGCGATGGAGCGGAAAAGTCAGTCGATACTTTTTTTTTCTCCACAAATGGCGCTGCGCATCGCCCGGGGCCTGCGCAAATCTGCTCAACGGCCTGCTGCTGCACAGCCGGAGCCCCAGACGTGTGTGGCTGCGTACCTTGCAGCAGCGCGCGTGCGACGAGCCGGCATGCTGCTTCCGGCTAGCTGCGCCACAGCTCTGCTTTCCAGATGTGGTGTTGAGGCGTGCACCCGGCTTCGCCCGACGCTGTACACACGACCGGCAGGACAGGCGGATCTCGGTGATAGGGACGGTACCGGCTACATCTGCTCCAAACCACTAGCTCAAGCGGGGGCTCCACTAGTCAGAGCACGAGCAGATGCGGCATTGTGGAGATAACGACAGCTTGCAACTGTGCAGCCTCGTCCGGATCGAGACGCGCCCGTCTCGCCCCTGCCGTGCGACACCACCACCGCAAGAAAGGGGCGCGCCCGCTTCACGACGAGAGGGTTGCACGCCAGCCGTGTGCCACCACCGCCGCCCGCTCTATTTTTGTCGCCCCCCGGTCCAGCATCCCGCAGCGCAGCGGGAGCCAGCCCGGTTGGGAAGGCGGCCCCCCACAGTCCACCTCCAAACCTCAGTCGAACAGCCACTTCACGCTGCATCTGCACCGTCGAAGCTGACGGCGATCGCTGCGCCGCCGCTGCCTCCCCGAGACAGGGGACCGACACGCCTGCGTGCAGAACAGGCAATACTACCGGGCCTCGCCTGCATTGCGCCAGCGCTGCTCGCATGGGCCTGATACGCAGCGACGCAGGGACGCCGATCAGAATTATTTCCAGAATCCGCCGTGCACCGGCAATAGCTATAGACGGCGGTACATTAGCAGCTGCTGCCCGGTGTTTGCCCGCATTCCTACTGTGGCATGGGCGAGTGCTCACCGACTGTTGTATGTTTGGCGGCCTCGAGAATCCTTCGCGAAGTCAGCATCTGGCCAATATCAGACTCCGACGCCCTGCGCCTCAGCTTCACAGCGTCAGCACCGCTCCTCTGGCCTCCGGCAGTACCCCAGAAAACTCCAGCTCTGCCCTTTGTCGCAGCCCGCCGCCAGCCCCCGCACACACACACACACACACACACACACACACACACACATTCCATCTCCTTAACCCTCTCCTGCCGTGCAACAGCCCCGGATGCTGGTAGTGACGTTTCATTGGCCCTGGCGCCCCCCCCCGGACGTCTTCACATGTGCCTGTGGTTTTGTGCATGCCGTGCGATTCGTCATCCAAACAATCACTCCCTAGCTCCTGAAAGCCCAGAAATGCCCTGCCGCGATATTGGAAATTGCTGCTGAGGAGCTGCGGTTCCGGCGCTGGGCACGTCCCCGCCCCTCCAGGCGCCGACGCGAAGCAGTTTGGGCGTGAGGCGGGCGTTGGCCGAGGGCAGCTCAGGCAGTCAAGCGTCTCGTCGTCTCCCCCCCGACCCCGGATCGGCGGCAGCGGGCTGCAGAACGTGGAGATGCTTTCGAGCAGCATTATTCTTCCGGCGGCGGTGGTCGTCCTTATCTCTGGCACGCCTGCCACCTGACACGGCCCCAGGCGCGCCTGACCGCAGCCGGTGGCCGATAAGAAAGGCATTGCGAGCGCATGCTCAGGCAGGCTGACGGGGAGGGCCGGCGCCATTTGTCATCTGTCTTGCGCTGGCATCAGCTGAAAATTTGTCGAGCTGTTACGTCGGCGGTGCCGGGGCCGGTGGGCGAAACGCATCTCCACATTTCGTGGATTCCGCCGGGCAGGCCGCTCGGGCGGGCAGGGCGGCGCGGAGGAAGGGCAGCGAGTGCATCGCGCGCGCCGGACCACGCTTGCACCGCCGCGCCCGTCTGGGCTGCTCGCTGGTCGCGGGCGCCGGCGCTTGAGGCGCAAAAAAGCAGCACCGAAATAAAGCCTTGGGAGAGGCCCCAGCCCCAGGCCAGCGAAAGTCCCCACAGCCGGCCCCCTGCTCCGTCAGACCAGCCCAGCGCGCTATCAGCCCCAGCGCACCTGGCACGGCACCAAAGCTCCAAGCACCCCTTCGCGCGCCCCAGCCCGCGCAGAAAATTCCTCCCTCCCGGCTCGACTGTTCGGGCTTGGCGCCGCTCCTGCTTTTCCGGCTGATCCTCGTCGACTGCGCAGCACCCGGCTCCTCGTTCCCCACGTTTCCTCTGCTGCGCTGCGTCACCCGCGGCTCACCCGAGCGCGCTCTTATAAGATTTTCATCCGCCCCTCCCACCCCTTCTCCGGTTTTCGCTCGCCATACCTTCCCGCATCCCGCCCAACTTCCACCACAAAATCCTCCTCCATCCCGCCCCAGCTCCAGCGGTGCTTTCTGTCACATGCACCAGTCAACCTCCGCAGTAGATTTCAAAAATCTGCTGAACCCCGAGTCGCCCTCGCTCCACCCCGACACTCAGCAATCGTCGGCCGCCCCCGCTGCCGCCGCCTCCACCGCCCCCCAGCCCACGACCCCGATGGCCGCTGCCACTGTCCAACCCGTCGGTCTCATGGGCTCAATGCTTCAGAACGCGCAGCCGCACCAGGACGACCACCGGCAGGACCTGCCGCGTCCCTACAAGTGCCCGCTCTGCGACAAGGCCTTCCACCGCCTCGAGCACCAGACTCGTCACATCCGCACCCACACGGGCGAGAAGCCCCACGCCTGCCAGTTTCCTGGCTGCACAAAGCGCTTCTCGCGCTCCGACGAGCTCACCCGCCACTCGAGAATACACAACAACCCCAATTCGCGGAGAGGCAACAAGCAGCATGCCGCTGCCGTCGCCGCCGCCCAGGCCGTGGCCAGCAGCGGTATGCTCGACAGCGCCCAGATCTCCCACATGATGCCTCCGCCTTCGAAGCCCATCTCTCGCTCTGCGCCCGGCTCGAACCTGGGCTCTCCCAACGTCTCTCCGCCGCATTCGTACTCTAGCTACTCCAACCTGCCTGGCCTGGCCGCGTACAACCGGTCGAACCCGACTAGCTCCATGGGCATTCTCGCAACCGCCGCCTCGCAAGTCGAGCAGCAGCAGCAGCACAACGCTCCTCAGTTCCCTTCCAGGCCCGCGCATTTCGGATCCCACTACAACCACAACAGCGGCCGCCTACCCGGTGTGACTGGTCTTGCCGCCTATGCTTATTCGTCGCAGCCCATGTCTCGCTCGCACTCGCACGAAGAGGATGACCAATACTCTCACCGGATGACGAAGAAGTCGCGGCCCGGGTCTCCCCTGTCGACTGCGCCGCCCTCGCCAACTTTCTCACATGACTCGTATTCCCCCACGCCTGACCACACGCCTCTCGCTACCCCTGCGCACTCCCCGCGACTACGCCCCCACGGCCTGCACGACGTGCAGCTGCCTCACATTCGCCATCTCTCGCTTCAGCACGTCCCTGCCCTCGCTCCCATGGAGCCTTCCGCAAATGGCGAGGCTCCGTACATCCCGAGCCAGACTGGCGGTCTCAGGATAGGCGACATCATCTCAAGACAGGATGGCTCGCAAAGGAAACTGCCTGTACCGCCTGCGCCAAAAGTTGCCGTCCAGGATCTGTTGAACGGCGGCAGTGGATTCTCCTCGGGTAGCAACTCCGCGACTGGGTCGGTCGCCGGTAACGACCTCGGCGAACGCTATTAAGCCACCAAGATCAAATGCATGATACTCGGCGTTTTGGTTTGGTACGGCCATGTTCGGTTGCGCTTAGCGAATTTCAGCGTTTTCGGATTATAGATGGGAAATGGGACACAAAGCGATCCACGTATACGTGGCATCCTATGGCGAATATTGGGCACGCTTACTCTTCACTCTTAATAGCCGATCAGTGCTATACTTTTCTTTTCTCTGTCGATTGTTGTGCCGTTATTGCTTGTTGATTTTATAGACTGGACCGGTGTTTGCGGGTGTCAACGCAAAGGCTCACTCATACCCCCAAGCGGTCATGGTAGACTCGCACGATGTACATTTCCTACTGTTGCTTATTTTCGGACTATGGAAGAGGACATAAGATGTCTCTCCGCGGCAATGGATTGATTACGCTCGGCAGCTTGATAGATTTTTCTGTCTAGAGAACGCACTCTACTCCCCTAATTCAAAAGTCACGGTTTTTGTTACCATCTGATGCCTTTTTGCTCTATAGAAGATTGTGCGTGCGAGCGAGATGAATTAACGATTGCCGGCAGCAATGTTTTGGGCGTATGTGTGTGACGTGATCTCGTCTGCATCTGACGCTGCTACACCAGGCAAAAGCCAACGACGATCACACGGCGGGCTGTAACACGCGGCTATGCGGTTTGGAGTAATTCCCCCCCACCCCCACCGGACCAAGGCTGGAGATCGAAAGATCGAGAACGGCGAGCAGAAACGCAGGTTCGGGGTCTCTCGAGTCTCAGACAACCATCGAATGATGACGCCGCCCACGTCCCCAGATTAGCCACAACGCGCACACACAACCCCCGGACCCCGGACTTTCGGAGCGTCTCCCACCTCACCATACTGTCTTGCTCGTCATGCAGGCAGCTCTTCAGTCTGGTCGAGCAGTGATCGTCGCTGAGGGTAGCCGTACGCACTCCTGCATAGATGCAATGCGCCATCCTGCCGCCTCCGCACCGGACGCCTTGCCATGCATTTTTCCCTCCTTCCGTTCCGCACCCCTCCACCCTTTCCCCCTTCTCCACACACTTTTCCTGGCGCTGCGGGTTGCCCCATGGGTCAAGCAAGGAGAAGGGGACACAACCCAGGCAGCAGATCTCTGCACTAACGGAAATAAGTTTCCCGGCTGATCCACCGAGACAAAAGAATCTGAACCCTTTCCTAAGCCATTTCCCTCCTTACGTGAAACCACACGATACGAGTCACTCGCCCGCCCGCGGTGAGAGCGTCCCAGATCGCAGGGGTAGGAAGCTTCTCCAGGTGGTGCGGGGACGTCGTGTCATCCAATTGTTCCCGTCACCATTTCCTCAACGCTCGCTGCGTGGCCGAGAGGGTGGAATGAGAAAGTTCAAACTCTGTCCTCCCCACCCCACCCCCGTTCCCCGTCCTCGTAACCCCTTTCGAGAGAATCCGGCGTGCCCTGCCCCATCTACGGAGCACGGTTCCGCCGGCTACAAGCCCGCTGGCTGACTCTGACCAAGGGCAGTCATGTTTTTCAGATGTCTTGAAGTTAAATGATCCCGAGGGGTCCAGGTTCTTGAAATTCTGACGCGGAGTCCACGGCCGTCATTATCGGAGCAGCTGGCACCAATAAGCTGTCGTCCCGGTACTTGCGTCTGGGCAATTACCTCCCCAAGCTTGATATTACCCCAGCTCCCCGCACCCCACACGCAAAGAACGAGGGCTGCGTATTTGGTTCGACGACTGCAGCTGTAACCACTTTCTTTTTTTTTCAGCTGCTCCCGGCGCACATGCTGGGGTCTCCGTGCGGGGCACTCCGGCCGGATCAGACAAGGTAGGAATGGACGTCTATCACGTTCTTTGTAGCGTTGGGAAGGGACCAAGAGGAACACGGTTACGAGTGATCCAGGCCCGGCTGATCACAAGTAGCAGAAGGGTGAAGTGAGGCAATCTTACTAGGCGATCGCCCTGCCTCTTGCCGCCGGCTTACCAAGTCAGAAAGACCCCGCGGAAACCAGGAAGGTCATCCCGGGCGCAAGGCAAAGCAAAGTCATCCTGCAGCGGCAGAGACGGGTACACGCGGAGCAGGTACATACATACCCGCCGGTCAAACAGGGTACGAGTTACCTCTGGCGCCGCTTACCGGTCCCGGTGCATACGCTCCTTCCTTTCCACACCGTAAAAACCAATGCAGGAGTTAATGAGATAGGGTGGGTTGGGCCGGGAGCCAGTCGGAGCGCTGGAAACGCTGTTCCGGGTGATGGTGCACACAGCTGGCTGCGCTAGTTCTTGACGAAGCTCATCACAAGGTGGGAGCTATTTCCGGTGGAGCCGCTAGGCATCTGAGTGCTGGCGACCACCTGCAGAGACAATGTGTTGCTCGGCGGTACTTGTGGCATCGTAGAGGCGTGTGGGCTCGTGGTGAGATAGAGGGAGGAAGCGCGGGCAAGATTTCCGCGCCGACTTGGAGCCAGTCGTAGCGCGTGGGCGGATTGTGTGCAGGTTGCCGGATCACGCAGGTGCATGCGGAGGAAGGCAGGTGCTCTCTGGCGTTGCTTGGCACTCACGCAGGACAGATGCGGGAACCCCACACTCCAGCCGCGTGAGAGCCTGGGGTTGTTGCCGGTGGAGTGACGGGCTCGCTACCCACTTTATTTTTCCTTTCGTTCTTTCTTTTCGCTTCGTACGCATGCATGTGGTGTGCAGGCATGCTGGGCGCCTGCATGTGCTCTCCCGCCACCGCAACCGCATCCCCACCACCTCCAGCCACGGCTTGCAGCGTGCAGCAGGCGAATGCAAGACAGGTGCAAGTACATCAGATAGCGCTCCGCTCACCGCTGTTTTCCCTTCCTCGAGTCTCTTTCGCGGGTGATACGTGGATCATTGTCGTTGCTCGTTCGTCTTGTTTTGCTTTGCTAGCTGCCTCCCTCCGCATTTACCCACGCAGCAATCAACCCCTCCGCGATCGTCTTGGAGCCGCGCGGCGCGGGTTGGTTCGCGCCAATCAATTCCTCATCGCTAGGAAGAATTGCGACGCTTCGAGCACGCGGTGGAAAAACTTGAGGCAGGTTGAACGAGATGGCGGCTTATCATCTGGCCGATCTCGTCATTCCCCCTAGTGCGGAGCAGTGTGGGTGCCGGGTAGGGAGAACAAGCGCCACGATGTGGATGGGCTTCCAGGACTGCGGACCAGCTCTCTTTACGATTCGGGCCAGAATGCGGCGAGTGACGCTTCTTTCTCAGCTGGGGCATGCATGCTCTTTTCCTGTGTGGTTGTTTTGTCGTCCGGGGCAAATGGTACTCCACATTTCTTGCGTGCCCCGGCCAGATATCTGCACTCCGCATTCGTGAAAATTACGTGATTGCAGCAACGCGCGAAAGCATGTGCGGGCCTCATCTGGAAGGGGAAACTGCTGGAACGTCGCGGTTGATTGTGCCCCGGAGCGAAGGGGGCGAGGTGAAAATCGGCACAGGACAAAACCAGGACAGGCTCGGATTGAGAGGCAGGCAGGGCGCCCGCGCCAAGGCAGGGTCCAACTCGAGTACGACAAGCGCGAGTGGAGTTGTCGAAATGCCCCCATCACCATAATCATCATTCTCCTCTCATCATCAGCAGCAGCAGCCGGGATGAGCATTTCTTGCGTATCTGACCA
Source organism: Macrophomina phaseolina (assembly GCA_020875535.1). Taxonomy (NCBI): domain Eukaryota; kingdom Fungi; phylum Ascomycota; class Dothideomycetes; order Botryosphaeriales; family Botryosphaeriaceae; genus Macrophomina; species Macrophomina phaseolina. The sequence continues at coordinate 6,102,249 of JAEQDS010000065.1, forward strand.
GTCGCTGTCCCCTCGTCCGCATCGGGTGATCGCGACATGGCCCAAAGCGGCAGTGACGGCAAGCCCAGGCGACAATCCATTACACAGAAGAAGCAAGGCACGGCAAGTCAGTCCGCAGCAGCTCCGATCGACGCACACAACAAGGCAGAAAGCGACCGTTCTAGGCTCCGCTGATTGCTACCTTCCACTTCCCTGGCAGTCGTCCTGGGGAGTTGGGCAAGCCACCAACGTCGCCAATTACCTCCTTTCGTTGCATTTCGGGGGAAGGGGGCAAGGCTCACGGGCCAACCTACCGCCGCCCTATCCGTATCGCGATGGACGGGTTGTTGCGTCAAGGCTGCCCAGGGCGTCCATTCGCATCGTCAGGGACCGAGCAAAAGTGCGTGCGCGTGCGCGCCACAACATGGCAAGCCGGGAGCACGACGGCCGCCGGCCTGGGCGGAGCTGCGAGGGTTACGGGTTACGAGAGAGAAACATCAGAAGCGACGAGGCGCGTTTCGCACCGCACGCATCACGAGCGTACTTACATACGTAGTGTTGCTATTCTTGCCGGGCGGTTGAAGCCACGTCGACGTTACGTATCATGTTCGGCTGGACACGGAACCTGCTGTTTGATGATGAGGGCTTGCGAAACCTCAGGATGCATCTTTGTCGTGTTCCGGCTGCGGTTTCGGTCGCATGCGTTTCCAGAACGGGGGTTGGCCCCGATTTTTGTTGCTTCTCTCTGCTCACGGCCTTTTTTACCCCGTGGGTACTCCAATTTTAAGGCGCCCCACACACGTCAAAGGAACGCAAACCAGAAGCTTGGACGCGCAACACCTTGCTGGACCCCACGCACACACACACCACACAATCGTCCAGACGTTGGAATCGGAAGCACGCGCTCCTTCGCGCCTCCTCTGTCCACGCTGCCTGCTGCCCGGTTCCCGTCATTCCCTTCGGCCTCCCCGCATTCCTGCTTCCCCCCCCCCCCCCCCAACTATTCGCCCACGAGGTATTGCTAGCCATGCCTACCTCCACACGCCTCTCTCTCCCTCTCGGCTTCCTATCACCACGGGCAGGGCGTTCACCGGATCACCGCCAGGTTTCTCGCTGCCCTGGAGGGCGGGCAAGCGGGTACTCTTGCCCGGGGCATCTAAGGACAGCTGATTCATATCCACTGCCCTTCGCTCCGGTTTCCTCCTGTGGCGCACGCCCGAAGCACGGTGCCCTCCCTCCTCTCTCTGTCCGCTGGTCAGGGTAAACCGAACTACGGCGCCCACCGGAAGAAGTCTTTCGCACGCCCGGCGCGCCATGTTGTATTATGAGGCGGACGTGAGGCTGAAAAGAGGACCGTGCCCTCCCCCCTCCCCATGCCGTGCGCATCGGGCTGATGCGTCTCAGGGAGAGAAGCCATGCGGGAGTGCGTGAGGGAGAGTGAGTCGTGAATAGTGGGTGGCCCCCCCGCCCCCCGAGAGTGCCGCTTTGGGCTTCCCCTTTCGGGTGATTGTGGGGTTGAGGCGTGGAGAGCGGAGGGCATATCTCAGCTCACTTTTTGTTGATGGGGGGCAAGACGATAGTGGGCGGTCGCTGTTTGATTGGGTGAGTGTTTCTTATTGCTGCATATCTCGTGTTGTCTCCCACTCATCTGGCTGCATCCTTGTTGAGATGGGATCAGCCTGGTGTTGTTGGTGGTGGGATACGGCTCTCGGTAAATCCGACGATGACGGGTGTCCACCCTTGTGCCGGGACTTCTCCAGGACGCACGCTCGCGACGCTACACGTCTGTGGGATGGGCTTTGATACCGGAGCTCCACCTCGGGAGATGAAATGAAAGATTTGCGTGTCTCATTCGCACGAATGAGGAGCAGAAGACACGGCAGCCGCCGGCTTGAGTCGCTCTGGTCGAGAGATTCTCTGGTGACATTCCCCTTGGGGTCTCCACGGGGGTGAACGTCAACGCAATGCCCCGCGGTGGGCGGGCGGAATGGCGGAACGTCACTGGCGGAGAGGTACGTAGCGATTGTGACGGTGGATGGCTCGGCCGGTCTGGGCGGCACGGCGACTGGAGGCCGTGGGTGGCCGGTTGGTGGAAGATGAGCCTCACTCCAACAACATCTCACGGCCGGTTGGCGACGACCCGTAGGCCCACATCTCGACTCTCGTCAGCTCGGTGGAGCTCTCGCATACCTGCTGCCGGCTGCCACCCGCCGCTGAAAAGCTCTGTCAGCGTGCTGGTGCGGATCCCACGCCAGGCTCTGCAGTCACATCGCGCGCGCCTGTGCCTGCCTGTCCAGTGTCGTTGCTGAGAATGCTGCCGCCTGCTTCAGCGTGGCTGGGCATGCCCGATTGACTGGCCACCGCGCACGCCGACAAAGGCCCTTCTTCATCCGCCCCCGTCATCTCAGGAATTGCACTGGATCTCGCCGTAGGACCGCCCGAAGGCGTTGACGATCTCATTTTTGTTATCTCTTGCTGCTGCAGAAGCGCCTCCTCCCCCACCAGGCGTCTCATCACGCGTACACAGATGGGGTGTGAAAAAATTCTCCGCCGTGGCGCCACGCCCGCAACATGACACACAGGCCCCATCGACGGCTCTATTGTATCTCTGGCTGGCGCTAGTGGAACGCCGCAAGGGTGCAGAGATGTACATACAAGTGCCCCGGAGTAAGTGCCTAAATGACGCCAAGACGGCGAACACGATGGCGCGCATGTAATATCTGTCTCCGCGAGCGAGGCGGCAGCACCCGCTCTGACAGCATCCTTGCAGCAGGAAGCGAGTCGGCGTGATACGAAGGGGCAGAGAAAGAGAAAGAGCTCCACACCCGCGCAAGACAGAATTTTTGGAAAGACGTTGCAAGCCACAATCTCGCCGAAGAGGGTTGTGCAAGCGACGATAAGCGGCCGCAATTTCGCATGAGTTGATCCGCAACCACTGAGGAGGGGGATACGAGCAGAGCCGCCTGGCATGCCGTCACGAGCGGGCTTCGACCCTTCCGACAAATGGGCGCTTCTCGTGAAAAGGGAAAGTCGATGTGGGTGAGGAGGCACGGCATGGTCGGCCTACCCGCGTACCCGAGCAGATACGGCTCCGACATGGCAGCATCGCAAGCGATATCGATGAAGCCAATATTGGCGGCACCCCTGTTTCTCCTTCTCCATCTCCCCTTCTCAATACCCCGTACCCGTATGCGTGTGCACACACGTTCGTGCGGACTGACCAGGCATACAGCAGTGCCGCCTCCCGTTGCCGTTGCGCGCCCCGGATATGGGTCCCGCAATCTGCTTGGTGTCTCGTCTGGGTCCTCTTCTGTCTTGCCTTGTCGCGGTGCGTGGGCGCGGAGAGGTTCATGCCGCGCATGGCTGACGCGAGCACTGACGACGAGAACGAAGGAGGAGTCCCTCCACCGTTCTTTGCCTTCCATCCATCCGCGGGGCAGGCCAGACACCGCCAAAAGCCGCCCACGCCCCTGTTTCACATGGGCGGTTTCGGGAATCGGGGAACGTGTTGCGCATTACTATTGCCGACACTAACTTTTCTTTGTCTCCTGGAGACGGCGCGCTGCTTGATCGCCGCATGGAGCGAAGGAACGAAGGAAAGAAGCGAGGCGGAGCTGGAGATAGGGAAATATTGGCTACGGCCTGTGTGATGAGCTGCCAGCCAGCAAGCATGGCCGATGAGGGGCACGTGGGGTGGGCAACGAAAACCCGGGGTGTGGGCGTGAATTTTCCCGTGCTTCCACTTTTTTGCTTTCGCGCTCGCTCTGTCTCTCTCCGCTCGCGCCCGGCGGGCGGAAAGCAGCCTCGGCAGTCCTCTTCCTGCGTGTAGTGTGGCGCAGGCCCGGGCGGAAGAGAAGTCAGCTGGGAGGGCAACGAAAGAGAAATCTTGTCCCGCCAGGAAGCGCCATTTAGGCTAAAGGCGATTCCGCCCTGTTCACAACCCCCCAGAGTCTTGTTTCCTCTTGGAAGAAGGGTGGGTGCGTAGCAAGGCCGGCCGGCGATGGCGGCGGGCGCGGCGGGCGTCGGCGTGCGCCCGAGCTATGGCGCAATTCCGTGGATCGAGGGTTCTGGAGCGCGGGGCCCCCTCCCGTGCTCTGCCTTGTCGCGAGAGCATGAGTAGTAGTAGCATGCACACAGACGCGGTAGATTAGCGACGGCGGCCAACCCACGATCCCAACTCCCTATACCACGCCTTAAGGTGCTAGGCTCTGCTGCGTCGCTGGTTGAGTAGCAGTTACCCCGTATGTCCGTTGCCCCATTTCCCCGTTTCCCCATTCCCCCGGCGCTACTGTTGCAGGCTCAATGCTAGCAGCCAAAGTTTGTGAGCCTTTGGTGTTTCGTCGAAATGTCGGCCCCGCGCCGGGGCCTTTCCTTCCTGCCTGCCTGCCTGCCCCACGGGCGGAAAGTCTTGTTTCCTCTGCCTGCGCCTGCTGGGCAGAGAAAGGCAAACGTGGCTCGTGGCGGTGGCGGTCGCTGCCCTCCCGGCGCGACACGCGGTGCGAGGGCTGGTTGGGGACCTGTTGCTTTGGTGGCCCGTCGTCATCACCGCCGCTTGGTCCCTGAGTAGTAGCTCGACTTTCACATGCCTGCAATCAAATGCATCCCCCTCTCTCAGTCGTCTTCCTTTCACATGCAAGCCGCGCGGAGTGGCTGCTCTAGTGGCTTTCTGGAAGCTTTCATTTTACCCGCCCGCCATTCCTGCCTGCCCCCATCGCGTGTCCTGTCGAAAATTCTCTGTTGTAGCCGTGGCCTTTTCCTTTGCATACCCGGTGAATGCCGTTTCCAGCAAACACCAACCAAACACGATGCGCCTGCCAGAAACGGAGCTCCACAACGGCCATCCACGGCCCCACTTTCTCTCACGATGGCGCCCTCGCAGGTTTTTTTTTTTCCCACCTTCACCACCCAGAACATTCTCATCGGATGTGAGCGACGCGGTGTCTTCCTGCCGTGTTTCGCCCGTCCACTCAGTGGGCGTGCTTGTGTCAAGGTTTCCCGTCTTCTAGAACGCCGGTAGCGCCCGTAGGGCGTCCAACGCTGGGAAGCGGCCCCCGGCGGAAAGAAGAGGGAGGCTGGGTGCGGCAACCTGGTTCCCTTGTCGAACGGTCTATTTTCAAGGAGAGCGAATGGGGAGCTGGGCACACGTCACCGTCTCGTCAAGTTCAGGCACGCCTTTTGTCGTTCTCCTTCCCCATGCAGTAGGACTGTGAAACAATCCTGCAGACGCCAGTTTGCGTACTTACCTTCGTCCTTGCACCCCCGGCAGCTGGCGGGATGTGGAGTGAGTTGGGAGGGGCGCGGCAACGGATAAGAAAAAAAAAAAAGGCGTGCTTGTGGGGAAAGAGAAGCAGAGGGGATTGCAATTTTTTTTTTTCCGTTTCTATTCGTCTCTCCACTTCATGAAACGAGTCAAGGCGCGCGCATGGTCTTTTTTCATTGACCCTCTTCTCACCCTTCTCGTGCTAGAGACTGGGCCGCTCGTTGGGATGAGCAGGATATCGAAAGGACATGGTAAGTTCCGGGAACAACGACGAGCCACTGGGGAAGTGCTTAGCGGATATGCCGATGAAGCGGGCCCCCTCACCCTAGGCAATCTCTCTCTTTCTATCGTCCGTATGCTATGTCCACGTACATCGCGAGTTTGGAGTGGGATTCCCGCTGCCCGCCGCGCACAGGCTCTCGCGATCTCTCACCACGATCCCCAGGCGCCGTGGGGGATTGGCTCATCCAGAAGCGGCGCGGCCAAGCGAGAAAGTGGACAGTAAGAGAAGAGGCCATTGCGTGCCGTCGTGGCGTCATCATCCAACGGTGTGGGAAAAGAGAAATAGATAGGCTGCCGACGCCGACGCCGCGGCCGCGCCGCCGCTGCCTCTCTCGGTGCCCTTTCTGCTGAAATGACACGGGTTGCAAGCGGTGTGTGCATCGCATCCAATGCTTTTCGTGATGTCTGCAACGGCCCAGGCGCAGGCCATGCCGCCGCGCACTTCTGCCCGTCCAAATGCTGCTTGCTAGTGGTGACGCACTATAATCGTCTCGCAGCGCGGATGTGCGGATGCGGCTGCCTTACGCTCGCGGTCGGCCCAGGGTATGGGAAAGAGAAAGCTTGCAGTCGATCGGAGTGTGTCAGATCGGCCCTTTCCTCGCTCAATTGTATCATCGTGCAGCGGGTGAAGCGAGAATAGAGCTTGGGTTGATGGTTGGGGAACGCCTTTGGGGTGCAGATGCCGATGTGCCGAAACATAATGACGAACGATACGGCATGATAGAGGATACATCAGAGTCAAGAGGGAAGGATTTCATTGGGTTTCGGCGGAGAATGCTCCGCTTGGCAGGGAGGAAGACGTGCAGATAAGCAGGGGATAATGTTTGAGTGTGCGCGCGCGCTTTCTCTCTGCGATTCTACCATCTTCTCTGTTATCGCGAAGGCCCAGCCGCCCGGTTCGGACTGTGTCGTGCTCGATGGGTTCGACTGGATGCGCGCGTCCGCCTCGCTGTACAGCTGCCGAATCGAGCCTGGTTGGGAACGAGTACTTGGACGAATGGCGCTGTTGTGTAGGCAGGTAGATGACACTCCGGTATTTTCTAGCGCCTCAACAAAGCGTTTACCCGTCCAGTCAACGCAGTGCCAGGCTAGCTGCTGCTTCAGCCCCCTTTGGCCCTGTTTCACCTTGTCGTTGGCACAGCGCATCGAGCCAGCAGCCACTCTCCCTGGCCGGCTGCGCGCGGAACGCGGGGGAAGAGGGCAGTGCAGGAATGAATGACCAAGCGGTGGTGACGGGCGATCTGTGGAACACACAGGGCGTCCAGAATGTGGAATCCAGATACCGCTGGACGGGGTGGATTGGTTTAGGCTGGACGCGGAGGAGAGCGAGCACAGAATGCGGGGACCCCACACTTTTGGCCCTCCCTCCTGTCGCCCTAGTTGCCCTGTCTGCACTCCCGCCCATCGGCTTTCCCCACGCTGTTTCCCCCCCTTTTACCCCGTGTCACCCCAGACCGCAGGCTCTTCCCTGCCGTGATTTCTTTTTCTGTGGGAGGTGGCTTACGTGCCGCGCAGGAGCTTGAGGAAAAGGCGGACAACACCAGGCGGCGCAAGCCGAAGGAGCTGCGCGTCGCTGCTTCGAGCAGGCCGCCATCGAGCCGAGCTGAGCTCATCGCGTACCATCTCATGCGGTGTGTCGAGTAAGCACCAGCTCGCAGCTGGTTGGAACTATTCCGCTGCTTGCGTCCTTTACTAACGGGAGTCAGGCAAAAGCATGTGAACGAGAGCGCCCCTCTAACGAGATAAGATCTAATACGGCGGCCCGGAGTGGCTTCCTATCTCCAGCCAGCCCGTGAAGATGATCGAAGAGGCGCACCTGCTGAACCTCACTAGATCATTGGCGCTTTGGAGCTGGGCGGGCATTGAAAGAAGAGGCACTGATGGATGAAGGAAGACGCACAGGCACAGTGGACAAGGCTGACGGAGCCTGCTGAATGGTGACAGCGAAGCCTCCGGACCCCCCCGATGCTCGCAATAACCTAAATTTCATCGTCATATTTCCAATTCCGCCGTCTGGACCTTGGAACTCGGCTACCTCTCGGTTATAGCGTTACACAACCGTAGCCGTCACCTTCCGGTGTGCCGAAAGTACGTACCGGGGACACAGGGCTTGGACACTAATCATAGAACGCTGAGTAAACTGCAGGTCGGGTCGAGAACATCAAGGAGTATGTCAATCACTGTTGTGTTACAGACATTCTTTTCCTTGTCATGCACGCAGACCGACTGCGGCATGTGGGGGGAGGAAAAGAACGTATGGGAGAGCAAAAGGAATGAAGGACATACCCCGTTATCACACCACCATCTGCCCACCGCCATACGCCCCCCGAAGCTTTAGAGGACCATGACTATATGCCACTGTTTAATCCTCTGGGTGCAACACACCCGGTCAGTTCTGCCGACGCCGTCTTCTCCGTCCTTTTATCCATCCAGTGCCCGCGTCGTTTCCCCGATCATTCGACGGAAGAAAAATCAACCACCGCGATTGCGCACCGTAATCGTATCCATCCATTCCAGGCTTCTCGGTTTTTTTTTGTCTCCCGTCTGATCCTGCCACGTCCCTGCCTCCCTCACCGGTGAACCCAATCCATCGCCCCCGCCCGCACCTGCCCTCCCCTTCCCATCCAATAAATCTCGGCGCAGGCGCATCACGCCGTACCACCATTCCGTGTGTCGCGCGCGCGTCCGCCCTATCAATCCGACCACACGTCACACCCCCACGGTCAGGGCCGCACATACCGCCCACAACCCCCGGTCAGCGACAGCCTGCCAGCGCACCAGCTTCTGCACGTCGTATATTTGTGTGCTTGTATCTAGTGTATGATGTGCTGCATCTCTCGGGACGACGACGCAGATCTGCCGCTTTTACCGCCCTGTGGGGAAGAGGAGAGGTGGGCGATTCTGAGGCGAGGGGGAAAAAAAAAGAAAGGGTGAGTGGGGTAAGAGCGTCTGTGATCATTTCCGTGCATTTGGTGTGACAGGCTGGGCGGTTAGTGAGTGTGTATGTGTGTGATGCTTTTTGTGATCGGTCTTTTTCTTTTGTATCTTCCTTTTTTTTTTTCTGGTAGTGGTATGCCTGAGTTTGAGAGGTGGATAGACCTTGCATGGAGCTTGATGCCCGTGGGGGTACACGCGGTACGGTGTCTCGTACTGCATGAGAGAGAATGGGCACCGTGAGTTATCCGTCCGTATTGCCTCTATGTAAAGTTGCGTTGTGTAATGAGAATCTTGGTCGTTAACCTACTAGCTCTACTGCATTGAGTCCGAAATAAAACAGACAACGAGCTCCAGTATCTCGCAAACGTCTCAAAAAAAGATTGAGAAGTGAGACACATCTTAATTTCCGGAGCTGTTCTCCATCGTCGACACTCTCTTTACTGCCAGCAGATAGATTGGTGTACTTAGGAGCAGTTGCGAAATATTCTCCTACCACTGTTCTTCATCATTCTCTTCCTTCCACTTCCGTTTCGCCGCAGCAATACCAGCCTTCCGAAACTCACTCACGGTGGCTCCATGTGTTGCTTCGTGATATGCCTCCCCAATTTCTCGAGCTCTCTGGGAGAGAATCTGTTTGTCTTCAGGCATCTGCAGAGCTTCGTAAATGTGGAACCGCAAGAGTTGTTCCGGGTCGACCTCAGTGTACTTGATGAGATCTGGGCCACCAACTGGATCTACAAGACACAGTGGAGTCACCCACAGGATGGAAAGCTTGCATATGGTCTCCTCATGCCCCGCGGAAATAGCTAGACGGTACCTTATATCGGCAAGCTTAGGTACTCTGGGGCCAAAACTGTACATTCGCTCTACACCCACAGGATTCTGGTCGCGAATTGCTTGTATTAAGAGAATGTTCAGAATCTCCTGGTAGCCTTGACATGTGTTTGCTCCTGGCCAGGATCTTCCCAGCCAGTTGAGTGGCTTGGTTCGTCAGAAATGGCTCCGCAGTGCGGTTTGGGCCCTCCAGTAGCGACCTTACATCCCAAAGCAAGTTTCAGGGAAATTTGCCTCCATTTTGTGATGGGTTTGACCGCGTTTCCTGCAGTGGTTCTTTCCCAACTGCCAAGAATTCAACCCCTTTGACCTTATACGTCAAGCGACGCTACTAAGCTTCACTTTAGCGAACCCACCACTCAAGCGTCCTTGCTATGCTGGTACATGATTGCGGCTTCCCGGGCGTGCTGCGTCGCGGCTCTCGTACCCTCATCTATACTGGCGTTTTGGTCTTTGCGATGACTAGTGGGGACAGTGGAAGAGGTCCGCGCCGCAGTTTCTGAAGATTAGCTAGAATGTTTGTACACGGTAGATCATGTGTAAACTCTTACACACATGAAGGTCTTTATCAATCATGAGACGAACTGTTAGGGAGCTTTTTCAGAGCTGATAGAGTATGAAAACTAGTTAAGCGAGGTCACGCTAAAGTTTACTTCATCTCCCGCTCTTCTTTCATCACTACCCGCCCGATCCCACCTCCTATTGAGTCTTTGCATCTGACCATTGCGATGCCGATGAATGCAGCCTAAGCGTGACCGCTGAACGCCCGCATTAGCCCTCTGCCCTCGGTAGATACGCAAACGCGGCCAACTCCGCCATACCCGTCGAAGAATAGGCCCGTTCCACGCCAGCCAACACCTGCCATCCAACAACACAAGCTGTGCCGCGCGCTTAGCAAGTAGCAAGACGTGACTTGCATCTTTCAGTCAATTCCGCTGACGTCTGTCATTCCGTCCAAAGCCGCGTTCTTCCTAAACACGCTTTCTAATTCTCTCCAGCAAATCTCCCCGCTCGCTGCCATCCCAACCACCGAACCCCTCAAAGATGCTACCTTTATTTTTCTCTATCCCTCCCTCCATATTCCTCTTCACCATGCTCCTCATCGCCTACCCAACCTATGCTGTCCTCACGCTACTTGTCCACCACCGTGCCGTCCGCCGCGCGCGCCTCGCCCCCGCCCTCCCCACCGTGACCGCGCCCTTCCCGCTCGCGCACCCGCTGTGGACCGTCATTGGGCGGTATCTACGGCCCGTGTGCATGGCGCTACTTCCGGCGCGGTGGTGCACGTGGGTGCGGATCGCGAAGGTGGGATGGCCGTTTGAGGAGGGGAGGAGGGTGCATGAGGATGTGTGGAGGGAGAAGGGCGAGGGGCAGGTGGATATGGCGGGAAGCTTTTTGAGCGTGAGCGTGAGTGGGTGGGAGGTGGTGGTTTGCGATGAGGTGGCTGTCATGGAGGTGTTGAAGAGGCGGGACGTGTTTATCAAGCCGGAGGAACTTTATGGTGAGTGGTTCCTTTTCGTTTCTCTCTCGGTCTGCCTCTCCATCTTATACTACTTGTTCTATTGCACGCAAATTTGGGCCGCATCCACGGCCCATGGCTCTTTTTGCTCTGCTTTCGTTCTCGAAAAATGGACAAGGAGAAGTCAAATTGCGCGGGGCAGAGGTTGCAAAGCATGGTCTTCCTTTCATAAAGCGAAGGAGGATAGAACCTACGCCCAACTCCATTACCCGCAACGAGGAGATCCCAAGCGTGTATGTACAAAAGAAAGCCAAGCGGTCCTGCGAAGACCTAAACCGTTCTTTTACCAAGGCTGTGAAACGGCCCTAAATTGTCTTTCTGCCGCCTGGAAAGTGCGATTTCCCGAAGTCATGCACGGCTAATTAATTCCACCAGGCTACCTCAATGTCTTCGGCCGCAATATTGACACGGTACGTCTTCCATGTCTCCGCAACAGCCTGACATCCTTTTTCCTAACACATCTGCTCCTGCCGACGCAGATCAACGGCGACGAATGGGCCCGCCACCGCAAGATCACCGCCCCCTGCTTCAACGAGCGCGTCAGCGCCCTCGTCTGGGACGAATCCGCCCGCCAAACGCGCGCCATGCTCGCGCAGTGGATGTCCACCGCCGCCACCACCACCACCACTACCGCCCACCCGATCTCGTCTGCCGTCACCACCATGGCCGATGACATGCGCCTCGTCGCGCTGCATGTCCTCTCCGCCGCCGGTCTCGGCATGCGGCAAGACTTCGCGACCGGGATGCGCAGCGCGCCGGCGCCGGGGTCGGGCCACAGCATGACGTACCGCGACGCATTGATGCAGGTGCTGCAGCACATCGTGCTGGTCATGGCGGCGCCGGAGTGGCTGCTCCTGCTACCGGGCGCGCCGGCGGCGTGGCGGGGCGTCGTGGCTGCGAAGAGGGAGTTCAGGCGGTACATGGAGGAGATGCTGGACCGCGAGCGGGGCAGATATCGAGGCAAGGAGCAGGCTGGCGGGGACGCGTTCGTGAAGGAGGTGCCGAACCTCATGGTCACGCTCATTCGCAGCTCCGACGCGGCGCGGAACAAGCGAGAGCGCCTTTCGGATGAGGAGATTTTTGGGAATCTGTTCTTCTTCAATTTCGCGGGGCATGATACCACGGCTAACGCGCTGGCCTTTGCGCTTGCGCTCTTGGCGGTTGAGCCGGAGATGCAGGAGTGGGTGGGCGAGGAGGTGGCGATGGTGTTTGGGGAGAGGGATGTGCGCGAGATCAAGTACGAGGAGGTGTTTCCGAGGCTGGTGAGGTGTCAAGCTGTTTTGGTGGGTTCGCTTCATTGTGTCTCTGCTGTGAACGAGGGCGAACTTGGACAGGTTTCGCTAACACGCTCTAACAAGAACGAATCGATGCGTCTGTACGGGCCGGTCCCGTACTATCCTCGCCGCGCTGCTTCGGCGCAGGCTATTCCTCTCAGCACAGGGGCCTCGATCCCTGTTCCTGCTGGCGCCAATATCGTCCTAAACAGTGCAGCAGTGCACACCTCACCCGCATGGTCACGCGGGACAGGGCTGCCGGCAAGGGAGTTCCATCCCAAGCGGTGGATCAAGACAGACAATGGTGGCGAAGTGTTGGAACAGCCAGAAAATACGACGTATCTACCGTGGGCCTTTGGACCTCGCACGTGCCTTGGACTGAAGTTCGCGCAAGTGGAGTTTGTTTCGGTACTCAGTAGCGTTTTCCGCCAGCATCGTTTGAGGCCGGCCTTGGAAGATGATAATCCGCTTGTGCTCAGCGGGCTCAGACAGGAAGAGAGCAGACTTGCGGAGCAGAGAATCAGGGAAGCTCTGGCAAGCGCGGGCATGGAAAAGCACCTTTTGGTTGCTCTGGAAGAAAAGGAGAAAGTGGTTTTTAGACTGGAGAAGGTGGCTTGATCAAAAGTCGGATGTTCTGAAATCTCTGTTATCTCAGACATCAAAGGGCTAGTGTTCCTATCTGTCCCGTGGGGTTTGTTTAACTTCTATTACTCTATAGGGAGCAGATTCTATGTGGGAAAGGTGTTATTTGCTGCTTCGTACGTAATCGAAACTCGGAGTCCTGCAGCGAGTGATGAACAGACAGCAAGCCGTATCAGAGGCACTGGTTAAAGCTATTCAAAGCCAGATCTAGAAGTGAGCACTGACAGAATGTCATGGAGATGGTTGACGAATTCAACGATACGGATGACACTGCCACAGCATACGATACAAGAGCGGAGACGAGTACCCTAAATCCCCACGGCGCTGCTGCTGCCTAATGATCTGTACGGATTGTGTCATGTGTGTTCGTATTTCGAATGTACACTGTAGGACGCATTCGGCTGCTAAGGTAGACTTCTGCATGCGGTTATCACCACTCATGCGGTTCCAGGGAGTGCCTCCGGCTTTGTGCATTGGAAATACGAGCACATACAGCATAATTGAGTCTTAGCAGAAAGCCTGCACTGAAGTGGATACTGATCTTACTATCGACCACGAGTTCTACACTTAGTTCCGAGAGTGAAGTAGTACGGTTCTTCTAAAGCATGGGTGACGTAAGCGGTGTGCGTGGCCCGAAACGGTAACGGAGCTGAACTCGAAATGGTATTCCCGTCAACAAACTTACATTCTAAACTTTGAGGAAGAACCTTCAACCATCTTTGATCGAAGGCTCCATGTCTCGGTGTCAAGTATAGATCCGATTGCAACGTGAATTAGATCATCGTTAGGATACTCCAACAGCTCTCAGGCAAATGCGATGAGTCGAAAGATGACAGAGGGAGCGATGGACTGAAGTCACACTTAATGCTTCTGTTACAACGGGGCCAAGAAACAGCTGCATCTCTTTTTCAACATGGAGAACCCACGCCGCTGCGGCAAGCTGCTACAGTGCGAGCACTTTAGGTGCGGGCTTGCGGGTGTAGGCTCGAGTAGCGTCAACCTGGTGCCATCTAGCCACTGTTTACTATACTCGTCATCCGGAGGTATCTCATTAACCATACGCTGCATGGGATCGTGCCTTGGGACCGAATCAACGCCGCTAAAATGTGGGATAATGATGCGGACATTACCAGTAGTGTCCAAAGCGGCAATGTACTCAACGATGTCAAGATACCAGCACGACTGAAGGGACCGTCCGTCTATTTCCTGATCTGCCAGCTGCACATGTAATGAGCGTAGCCCTGGTAGAGTAGCCATCGTCGTCCAAACTTCTTCACAAGCGGACCTATGGAATGGGGGAAGGAAACCGACGCACGGGTAGATGGTATGCCGGAACAGCCAGGATAGATTGATATGCTCACTTCGCAAGGTTGGCGGAGAGAGAGCCCACGAGGCCGCGTGTTTGATGGCCGACATCCGTGCCCAGAGGACATCCGGAGAGGTGTTCCCGCCCACTTTGGGCAAGAGGGTGGAAGATATGTTTTGCCAGGCTGATTGCAGATTCCGGCCAACGATGAGTCTTGAACCAAGGCATAACGCTATATGCAAAACACGAGTCACTGCCTCGGGCTTCTACGCTGAGTGAGATCTGCCCAGTGTCGTGCTTGGCAGCTGCACTTTCCCTGTGCTACTCCGTCACGCGTTCCTATTGCTTCGCATCGAGAAAATCACCTGGACGAAGACCCACGGCTCATCGGCGGAATCTGGCCCGGAATCCTTCGTCGTGTGCTTTCTGATCTTTCTTTTCCAGCCAGCGGAGCCTCTCCAGTATCATGCTGGCGTGGATACAATGACCGTCTGCAGCGTTGGCTGAACCAGGTCGGTCTCTCAGGAGCTTGAATTCACCCCTGCATTCGTATCAAAGGGCGCAAATGGCGAGATGTCCTCTCCGCCCCCGCATAATCCATTCATGTGGAGAGCGAGCAAAGGATTGCTGGACTCGCCTTGGCGCTTATTCAGCCCCGAGCCAAGGCAACAAAGGGCGGGCTGGACAGCACGTGCAGCGCGTCAGATCTGCCATAAGCAGCCACGTCCCCCGCTCGACGCGTGTGAACTCAGGACTCCTCCTTCTAGCCGTCTCTTTAGTATTGGTGACCTCTAGCACGGCCCGCTCGAGGGTTTTACACCTCATCGCGCGCAACAGCTCCCAAAATCTCCGCAAGTATGTCGATCACCCGCATTCCCGCTGCCCGCAACACCACAAAGAAGGCGCCTCTTTAATCAGCCCCATTAGCTCTATACTTCAGCCCCTCCCTCCCTCACACCCTCCGAGAAACAACGCCAACAACGACACCAACACCAACAATCACAGCCATGTCTGCCTCCCCCTCCCCCCTCATCGTCCTCGGCGGCAATCTGGTCGGCACCGCCGTCTTCGGCGCCATCCTCAATGCCCTCTTCGGCCCCAAGCGCGCCCTTACCATCGGCGCCGGCATCTTCGGCACCATCTTCATCGGCTTTGGCATCAACGCCATCCTGCGCCCCGAACACGCGCTCTCCTTCTTCGAGTGGGACTACCCCGCCGAGCCCGCCAGCCGCGAGTTGCTCGACCGCGTCATGATCATCTACGGAGCGCGCGACATGTTCATGGGCGTGGCGATATATGCCGCCGCGCTCTTCGGGAGCAGGAAGGCGTTAGGCGCGATTTTGATTGCAGCAGGCGCGACTGCGGGCGTGGATGGATTGGTTTGTAAGATGTCGGAAGGGGGTGAGTGGGCTCATTGGGGGTATGCGCCCATGCTGACGGCGGTGGGGGTGTTGTTGATGCGCTGATTGCGATTTCGGGGGTCTGGAATGCCTGGTTCCCCCTGGTGGCGCGAATGCAGGCATACATATGCATCTCTGATCTTCACGGGACAAAACTAAGAGGAACTGTGTTGTGAAAGGACCTCTGCCGTTGTTTTCTCGCCTTTGCTGATTGACCACCTCAAGTGCGGATTCAGGGCTGCCTCGCTTCGTTCCAAACACGATGTCAGAATTCGCAGAACGCTCTCGCACAGGGGCAGAAGAACGTTCTACGGCTGTGAGCATGAGATATAACCGCTTGCCGATCGCTCGTGGAAGGCATGCGGCTAAGACTTGGCCGAGCTGCTGGCCATTAGTACGGGGCTCAAACACGAGCAGCTGATGCTTTCTAGATTGTCGGATAGGTCGATGGGAAGCATACCTTTACCAGCGGGATCTCAAGATGACTTGCGGCAGTGCGCTGGTTGCGAAGTGCACGGCGTCTCCTGCGAGGGAGCTGGGGCAGGAGGGTGAGGTCAAAGGGATTTATGTAGGTTCGATTCGGTTATTGTTGCAACAGGCAGACGGGTCTCGATCTCGGGGTGTTGAAGGAGCAGGAAGCCGTTTAGGTAAAGTGGTGCTACGTTGCGTTTTCCCATCCCCTCGAGAGCTCGCCGTCGGGTTGGTGTTGCGCGCAAACCGCAGTGGTCCTTCGGGACGTAGACCACGCCCGTCGCTAGATCCAAGGCATGACCGCTCTCGTTTGCCGGAGGCGGGCTCTAGATTGACTTGCAGAGCCTGTCCATACATCAGGGCAATCCAACGCTGGCACTCGCGGGGGGGAAAGTCTCAGGCTCGGGACGTAGCGTTTCACTGCTTGCCGCCCGCAGACGAATTCGACCGTCAGCTGCATGCCTCTTTTTCGTCGAAGTGGTCGTGACGGGTGAGAGCGCAGCGCTCAGAGAAGCCCACGGGAGGACGCGTTCAGCAGACATCGCGGCCGAGGTGTGCCAGTGAGGAGGAGTTGCAGCCTTGTGCCGCGCACGCGCTTCCTACCTGACGGGCATGCGCCCAATGCGCCCGCCCAACTATTTCTGGCAAAAGCTGCGCTCTGGTCGGCAAATGGGAATACGCGGTAGGAAGGCGCTAAGGCAGCCCCATGCCAATAGCCGATCCCTCGCAGCTTCACTGTTTCTATCTCCGTCTCCATTTCCCCACAATTTCTATTGCGGCTCCAGACGAGGAACACGAGGAAAAGCGCGACGAGCTCGTCATCCCACACGCGTGATGGCCTGCAGCGCCAAGCCCTCTCGCGACTTCTGCCCTTGAGACAGCTTGATGTGAATCCTTCCACGCTACCTCGGGTCTCCAATGTAGCTTCTTATTCCACGACATCCCCCGCACGCGCCGCCCTCGAGGCATCCCTGTTTCCTCCATCTCAGGTCTGCTCCGCCCTTCTGGTCGTTGAACATGCTACCCCGCCTTTGCCGGCTTGCCGTTCCGCTCTGCGTGGTCGCGTTCCTCCAGGACCTCGTATCGGCCGCTTGCGAGTGCGGGTACTCGGTCAACACAACAACAGATCCACAGCATGCTGTGTGGACTGACCTACTGGAAACCGATTTCCTACACCTGGATAGTCTCAAAGGCGTAGGCTGGCTGCCACAGGTCTACAACACCACCCCTGCAAACGAGCAAAGCAAATATGGCAAAATGGCTTCTCGGGACAATGTCATACCAAACCCTCTGAAACACTCGCAGGACTGGGCCGGAGAATCAGTCAACGGCGGCGACCCAGGCCTCCAGCTCGTTGTACGCTCGCAGACTGTGGATGAAATGGTCACCTTCGGCGAGGTTGCAACGAGAACTCGGGCAGACATGCTTTACGGTAGTTTCCGCATAGCCATGAAAGTGACGACTGTGCCGGGCACATGTGCCGCATTCTTCTGGGTAGGCGATTCGCGGCAAAAGACGGTCGTACCGGACAGAAAGCTTACTATGCAACCGCAGTTCCGGAACAACTCAATGGAAGTAGACATGGAATTACTCTCGGCGCAGTTCAACTCCACCTCCAGCCCTCTCAATCTCGCCATCCACACGCCTGAATCAGCCGCCAATGGCTTCGACGCTGCCAAGACACCTGGCTTCGCCATCCACCAACTCCCTTTTCGGCCAGACGAGGGCTTCCACGAGTACCGCTTCGACTGGCTGCCTGATCGTGTCTCATTTTACGCCGATGGCGTTTGGCTGAGTGACTTGAACACCACCGTACCGAACAGTCCTGGCGTCCTTGTGATCAACCACTGGAGCAACGGAAATCCGAACTGGTCCGCCGGCCCGCCGGTTGAAGACGCCGTCCTGACTATCTCGTATGTCAAGGCATACTTCAATTCGTCAGACACACAGCGCCAGAATGACTTTTCCAAACGCTGCTCAGAGAATGCGACTGCAATAGCCAGCAGCGTGTGTCAGATCCCCGATCAAACCATCGCCCCAGATACTGCTGGCCCTGATGGCAACGCCACGGCCAAGACGTTCTTCTTCTCGGACGACCCGCAAAATACGCAGAATCAGACCGTCTTCAGTGACTGGCCAAGCACCGCCCACGCTATCGCACCAGGACAGCTCTTCGGCTCCTTTCCCATGGCCGTCACGGTGGCCTTTGCTTATTCCATCACATCCGCTCTGCTGGCATAATTCAATTGCAGCACTTACCTATCTTAGTGTCTAATCAATGTACGTAGCTTAGCACAGTAGTCCATACACCACATGAGCACAA
The DNA here is from genome assembly GCA_020875535.1 of Macrophomina phaseolina. Classification (NCBI taxonomy): domain Eukaryota; kingdom Fungi; phylum Ascomycota; class Dothideomycetes; order Botryosphaeriales; family Botryosphaeriaceae; genus Macrophomina; species Macrophomina phaseolina. The sequence continues at coordinate 6,120,476 of JAEQDS010000065.1, forward strand.
ACTTCCCCCGCAATTCTCGTGAGCACAACACATCTCCGTTCAAACCACAGCCCGAAAAGCACCTCCCCTCCCCATACACTGCCAACACCGTGGCCGCCGCCAGTGATCCAACCACCGGAAGAACCAACTGTGGCTGACGTGCCGCCGGCAACGACTCGATTGTTTGCGCCTGCGAACCGATACAGATCCTGAAAAAGCTCGCCAGCGCCATATGTGATTGTGTCCCCCCACAAGTGATGGGCAGCGCTCAGGAGTGAAGTCTGCATCGAGCTGCGGTGGCCGCCGATTTTTGTGAGTCCTGGTAAAAGTCAGAATTAACACATCGTCTCTCACCGTCAGAGAGAGCTTTCTCACCACAGCGCCAGAGGTTCAGCTCGCGCACTGCGACCTTGGTAATCATGGTCAATATTCTTTACAACCAGCGGAATGTTCTGGTTTCGTGCGAATTCAAGCCCAGCTCGGATGTCTTCGGCACTGGAAACATCGATGTGATGGTCTGGAATACTTCCCAGTTGGCAATCTCTTGTGATCGGCAGCATCGTATCGACTGGGCCAATGAGGTCCAGCGAATAGCTGTGCTCCTTGGCTTGGTATGAAGCTTACTTGTCCTGATTCAGCGTAAGCCCGGCTCCATTAATTGACAAGAAAGGCATCAGAATAGAACGCGGAGAAATTACAGTCATGTAGCCTTCGAACTGACTAAAGACGAAGGAGGCGTTCCCTTTCTGCCTTTGGACCTCGGTACATCTTTGAGGTCTACGGTATTTTCATGTCCTTCGTATCTGATGAAGCAAGGCTTCGGTATGGGCCCACCAACATCGACTCTCCTTCCAACAGTGACAGTCAGGGCTCCCCATCGCTTTGGCTAACATTGTTGATGAAGAGCTTCCCAGGGTTATCTTGCGAAAGATTGGGTGGGATACTGGTAAGGAGAAAAGAGAGGATGCCGTTCTTCACAAGCATATTTGGCAGCAATAGGGCGAACATACTGGCCCTTCTCAAGGCGTACTCTCTAATACTTGTACTAAGTCGTGCACAAAAGGACGGCAGACGCTTGAACCTGATATGGTGTAAGAATATCTCGTACGGAGATCCAAGGCACAGAGTGATTATACAGGATGTTGCTTGGCTCCACTTTAGTCTCGAAGGTATGCGCATCAAGAAGAGCGTGAGTAGGAGTTGGTGGATAATTAGTAGGGCCAAGCCCCTGCACCCTAGTGGACCTACGAACTGCCGAGGCTCGACCACAGAAATTCATCAGAGTGCGCTATATTTGAGCTTCTAGAATGTTTCAAATGGAAAGATTCCTCATCCGAACACACCGATAAGCTTGGCAATCAGCGAAATATCGAACCTTGAACGGAGACCGTAATTTGCTGTACACTTGTGGCAGTTCTCGAGACCGGGAATGATGATGTGTTTCTGACCATCCCCCCCTTTTTTTTTCTCGTACTGTCATCTTGACCGGCGGGCTAAGAAAAGCTCGAAATGCAGTCATGAGTCCCTGCGGATGGCCTAACTTCTGGTTGCCTGGTCTAAGTGCATACTGCAGACCGCCACTATAAGTTCAGAAACGAGAGTCACGACCGTCAAGGACCTATCACAGTCATGGCGAATATGAGGAGGCGTCGGAGGCCAGCACATCGTAGTCATCAACAGTGATTGTTGCGCAATATACAAATTCGGGGCTACATTGCCATCCAAATGCCGGGAGCGCACTGCGCAGTGCTTGAGCTGTTCTTGGGCACTGTATCGGCAGGATTGCGTTGAAGAGATGGCTGAAGGACAGTCTTCAGCTCAGGACAGCTGCTTTGGATGCACGATGACCTATTGGCTACGTTTTCAAAGACGTCGCTTCAATGGAAAGTGTCCAGACCTGCTGAGCACTACAAATCTTGCGTGCTCCCAGTTTGCCCTGTGTATGACACAAATGAAGTTTCAAAATTTCTCATGGCGGCTTGCCTCGGCGCGCTCGCTCGCACGACACAACCACTGATCGGGTACCCGACGCTGGGCTTTGGACATCCATTGACATTCGACCTGCGGCCCGTTGCTACTCGGAATGCCAAGGATTATCAAATCGGTAGTGAAAAGACTGAAAAAAGCCTTCTCTCAATAACCTACCAAGATGTGCCTGTTACGAGTGCCAATCATCATTGCGCAGACGGGAATCTGCGCACCCTGGCCCATTCCACCCGGATTGCCCCTGGCTTCGGTAGATGACTTGGAATGTGACTGTTCAAATGTGGCGCTGCAGCCTGGGCCGCTACGGAGGTGCCATCGAATCCAACAACCATGACTATGCCAAGGCCTCTAAGCGGTTGAATCCTTCCAGGCAGAAGCGGTGCACAGGCCGCCCTTTTTACGCCGCTTCGCAGACCATGTCCTCGTGTACAAAAGAAGCGGCTTCCTCTCGCCAAATCTATCCTTTTTCTTTTTCTTCTTCTTCATACTTACCTGCCTGGGGCAACCGAGAACATGAAGTCGGGAGCCTACCCGGAGATCCTGCATTGCACTTTGCGGTCGGTTGAGGGGTATGTAGTGGCTTCGAGCGAGCTGCTACTCCTCTGGGCCAATTTTTGTTTGCCTCTATACGGATCACAATCTTTTCATTGAGGTTGCTGCCATGCGCGGAGCCTTGAAGAAAAGACTGTCTAGTCTCAATTCCATCCAACTCCGCCACTTGTTGTCTGCCTGTAATTTCATACTCTGAATCCCGCCACGACAACCTTCGTGCGCTGGCTCTCGTAGTCCGAGATCGTCAAAGGCCATTTCAGTAGATTTGATGTGTCATCTCAGACCAGTCCGTCGAGTCGACTCTTTTTGTATTGAACGCGTTTCTTCGCAATAACTACGCCTTGACCGCCTTCTGCAATGCATATGCCTATATACTGCTTTGCAGTCTCCATCTCTTCGGCTCCATTCCTCTGCAGTCGTGCTGCTGGTCAGTGATGTGTTCGCCGGGTATGGACTCGTAATTTGCGAATTGACTTGCGCAACATCTTGCCATGAATTTATCAGAGTCGACAACGATGTTCTTGGATGGGATGGCCGCTTTCGGCTTTAAAACTTTATTTGGATTCGTGAGACTCATCAAGGAGAAATAGGCCGAGGATGATTGCCGCGACAATATAGTGTAGGGCCACAGTCACTATGGCTGCAATGCAACTAGATGTCGCACCAGCCGAGCCGAAGACGGGCTGAACGACCATCCTACGGGGTATGCACTGATGAACAAAGAGAAACCAGTACCACTTGATTAAGATGAAAGTTAATATTCCGTAGGCGTTTTTGTTTTTTTTTTTTTTTTTTTCACATTTCATTATCCTCCATCTTCATCCTCAACGTTCACCACTCCCACTCTCATCACCACCTTCCACCTCTCCCACAACAACTCGCTCCTTCCCACCGCCCTCCCTCTTAACCTCCACAACCTCGACCCTCCTCCCCTTTGCGGGCCTAACCTCCGACGCCTCTACCACCGTTTCAATCCCCGCCGGACTCCCCTCCTCAGGCCCCATCGGCAGACTCTCCACGTCAATTTCCCAATTCAGCAGACTCTTCAAAATAACCTCCGCGCCGGCCTTACTCATTACCATATTCGCCTCTTCACACCTTTCATCACAACAGCACTCCAGACATCCCTCCATGCAATGACACTGCGCGACCCTCTCACACGCCTGCCTGAGCAACAAATCCACAAACTCAAACGCCTTCGTCGCGATGCCCGCACCCGTCGCGCCGCCCTTCGCATCATAAAACGTTAGTCTCGCCGGCCTCTTCCGCGACGACTCCCTAGCCGCAAATTCCTTGAGCGCGCTCTTGCACTCCGTCCTGACATCGCCGGGCAGACTGATGACGAAGTTCGGCATGAGAGACAGCACGGCATGCTCGGCAGCATGGATCGCGCCGCCGACGTGCAGACGGCGCTCCTTTAGGATATCCAGCGCTTGTCTGGGGACGTCGAGCCACATGCCGCGGCTCATGATGACGATGGGCGGATTGTCGACGGCGACGGCGTCGAGGATGCGGCGGCGCTTGTCGACCTTGAAAAAGCCGAAGACGACCTGCTTGATGCGAATGGGCCCGCAGAAAGCGCGGCTGCGAGAGCCGGGGATGGTGCGGATCTGCTCAGTCTCAATGGGATCGACATCGGTGAAGTCACGCTGCTGTGTTGTCCAGTCGACGGTGACGCGCTCGACCTTGGCGAGCATCTGGTCGGGCAAGAACTCCTTGACGAGGTAGGAGTTGCCTTGGTGCAGGAAGATTCCGCCTTCATAGATGGTAAAGAAGGCGCGCGAGGCTTCCAGCTCCTCGAGGACGGCGTTGCGTCCGTTGGTGGTGTCGATGATGGCGAAGTGGTCTTCTTCTGTGTCGCGGATGGCGACGTGCTGCGAGGGCCGCGGCAGGAAGCGCTCGTTGCAGTGGTAGAAGTTGAGGTCGTCTTTGCGCATGCGCTCGGCGGCGATGGTGAAGAGGAGTGGGCCGAAGTATTTGGCGTCTTCGTCTGGGCGGATGGGCATCTCGTGCGCGGCGCATTGGATGTGGCCTTCGAGGCAGAGCATGTTCTCCAAGTCGACTTGGAGCTCGGCATTTGGCTTTGTGAAGATCTCGTCGGGGTTTTGCATGTAGTACTGGTCGGTGGGGAAGCAGTCGCCCACAAGGACGGAGAGGGAGTCTTTGTTACGACGCCCCGCACGACCGCTCTGCTGACGGAGGTTGGCAATGGTGTAGGGAAAGCCCACGGTAATCACAGCGTCAAGCGAGCCAATGTCGACACCCAGCTCAAGAGCATTGGTGGCGACGATGCCAACGAGCTTTCCATCAAACATCTCCTTTTCGATCTGTCGCCGGTCTTGTGGAGTGTAGCCCCCGCGATAGGCCATGACTCTGTTCATAACCTCCGGTCTCTCAAGGTTGTTGAGCTCGGTCTTGACAGCAGAGATGAGGCCTTCGCATTGCTTTCGTACCCTGCAAAACGCAATCACCCTCACTCCACGGAGTATCAATTGGCAGAAGAGTTTTGCTGCTTCAGCCATGGTATCGCCTCTTCCGGAGGTTGGATCTCCAGGGTCCTTGAATGGCGTGTTCCAGCAAATGAATTCCTTCCTACCAGAAGGGGAGCCATCAAAGTCGGTCAGTCTGACCTGTTCGACGCCGAAGATGGTCTTCATATGTTCCTTAGGGTTAGACACTGTTGCGGAACAGGAGATGAATTGGACTTTGTTATTGCCGAGCGCTGCACAGATGCGCCGCAACCTTCTCATGATCAGTGCCATATGGGACCCGAAAAGGCCGTTGTAGACATGCAGTTCATCAACCACAACGAATTTGAGATTCTGGAGAAAAGTTCTCCAAGACTCCTCCTGAGGGAGTATGGTGATGTGGAGCATGTCTGGGTTGGTGAAGATGATGCGTGCTTCATCGCGAATGTAGTTACGGCTGGTAAACGGAGTATCTCCGTCAAAAGTCTCGACGACAATATCCTGCAGGCCGTCCATGAAACGGAGAATATCCTTCAAGCTTCGCCGTTGGTCTTGTGCCAATGCTTTCGTGGGGAATATGTACATCGCTCGGGTATGGTGGTCCTTCTCTAATTCATGGAGTACAGGAATCTGATAGATTAACGATTTGCCAGAGCTTGTGGAGGTGGAAACAATAACGTTATGGCCTTCGAACAGGTTGTTAATGGCTTCAGCTTGGTGGGCATATAGACGCTCAATATTCCGCGTGTTGTACAGAGCATTCACCAAGTTTTGTGACAGCTGGAAAGTCAGATCTCCATAGATGGGCTCCTGCGGATCGAATACCCGGTGGCCATCGGGGACAATCTGGCCAGTGTACCATTCCAGCTTCTTGATCTCTTCTATTATCTCCGCAACTGGTTTCCGCTCGGCAGGGATAGTTGTGGGCAAGTTATTTGTTCGTCCACCAGGACCGGGGGTTGCATCGCGGCTCTGGGAAGGTGTGGGAATGTAAACCACGTACTCCTCCTGGAGCTTCTCCACCGGATTCTGCTCGAGTTCAGCACAGTCGTTGAGATACTGGTTGACAGCCGAGGTGAATTTCGCATTCCGCTTTTCGATGAGATTTAGCATCTGTTTTTGACTGTAGACGGGGATTTTGAGGTCCTCTCCTCGCAGTGGCCTGGTGACCTTTGTTGGCTCCCCAGTCTTCTTGTGTTGGACCTGACGCTTCAAATCGCCATCGACGAATTCGAAGAGCAGGACCTCACTGTGGTCGTTTTCTTTGTCCTTATCCTCGGGACCGGCCAAACGGAACTCATGGGCCTTTCTGCCAGCCATGTTATCCTCTGAGCCCATCAAGTTCACTTGAAGCATGGCCTCATCGACGTAGACGAAGTTGATGGCCCATGGCACCAATGCTTTGATCTGCGCAACATCGTCTACCAGCAATTCGCGCTTTATATGCCCTTCAACAGTGCTTTTTATGTTGTCCAAAGTGGTGGCAAAATGCTTGCGAGTGCAGCAGAAGGTGTAGACGAGGTTCAAGGCACGGTAGGTCTGTTGGAGCTTCGTAAAATGCTCGGGCCACGGTACGGACGACTCGACGAAAGTAGAGGAGGCCCCTCGTTGCAGGGTGGGATTCGCGTCGTACTTCTTGGTACGGCGAGGTTTCTTGCCGCCATCATGAGTCTTGGTTGGGACGGTGGCCGTGGCAGATGCAGAGGAGGCAGCTTGTCCGGTATCAAGCGACTGGGCGTGTTGGTCAGGCTGATCTCCTTCGGCAGGCGTGCCGTCTTGTGCCTTCCTCTTGCGCGGGCGTCTGACAGTCTTGTTGGTCAGGGAGGCTGCTTGTACCCTCACCATGGTGGAGGCATGTTGCAGTGTTGGGAGGAGCAGAAGTGGCGAGGAGCGATGACGCCAAAGAAAGACGCGACCGCCGGCCGACGATTTGGCGCACCTCTGCGCAAATGACAAGCAAAGGAAAACCAGCAGCGACGAAAGGATACAGTGAGAGCGTGGATCCAGGCCTATAAAACTCGAATACCTCTTGAGATGGCAGCAGCAACGCGTCAACGCGTCTTCACATGCTCACGTGCTGCGAGAGCAGACTCGGGTCCGCGCGCATCTCGTCGAGGCTCTTGACTCGCCTGCGTAAACACCACACCCACCGCCTCCGCCACCAAGACCTGCGCCGCTCCCACCTGTTCGGCCTCAAGCTCCATCTAGACCCCTCGAGAATGGACAATTGAACCTCCGTCGATCTGGCACCGGCTCTATAATCGCAAAGGCGAGCAATGGCGCCCAGCGTTAGGTCAGCAAAGCGCCGAAAGCTGAGCCCGTCCGAAAACAATGCATCTCCCGCCGCCGCAGAGAACTCGACGCCCGATCCCACCTCCGCAAAGAGCACCCTGAAGCGAGCGACTCGTCGTGCTGGTCTGGCTTCCACCGGAACTCCTCGCGCAAGCTCCAGACTCGCTGGTAGACGCGGTCTCGCTGACGACCTGGATGACCCGGATGTGTACGATGACATCGACGGCGCTTTTGGAGGCTCGCCCGCCAGGCAACTTCAGAGCGATGCCGTAAGCGCTGCGACACGGATTAAGAAGCCCGCCGAGCCAAAGAAAACACCGCGCGCCAAGCCGAGGGCCGCGAAGCAGAGCGATTCGCAGAAGGAGAACATTCCGGAAGATAGCATTGAGAGTGCGGTCGAGCAGTTGCCAGCGCCGAAATCAGCGAGACGTGCACGGGACACGAGGGTGCAAGATAAAACTGCTGCGGCCGAGGCGAGACACGGAGTGGAGGAGAAGGCCATATCCACCCCGGCACGCTCGAGAGGTGGTAGAGCAAAGGAAGAGGATAAGGTTGATTCAGGCTCCAAGAACACCCGTACGACCAGGAAGGCTCTAAACGATCAGCAGGAAGAGCCGGACGAAAAGACGGAGTCTGCCAAAAAGCCTGGCGCAAAGGCACGAGCACCAGCCAAGCCGAGAACCCCCGCTACGAAGCCGACACAAGAGAAGGCGAGCCTCCTGGATCTGGTTAGAAGTGGAGACAATTCGAACGAAGAGTCCGCTTGGGACGCTACTCCTGAGCTCGTGGTTTCTCCCGTAGCCAAGCGGCGTGGCCAGCCGCACAAGGCGAAAAGCACGAGGAATGATACGAAATCTACCGTGAGCGATGGAGGCCATCCCTCTACGGATGCTTTGACTCTGCTCAAGGCTCGCGTGCTTGGTCAAATCTCCGGCAAGGAATCCGTTCCCTTGGTGGGTCTCGATGATGAGTACACGAAGGTTCACCAACTGGTTGAGCAGACAGTCACTGCTGGAGAGGGCAACTCTATGCTCATTATAGGTGCACGCGGTAGTGGAAAAACAGCACTGGTCAACCAGGTACTGAAAGAACTCTCCAAAGATCAGCGGCAAGATTTCCACATCATCAGGCTGAACGGCTTTATCCACACCGACGACAAGCTTGCCCTCCGCGAGATTTGGAGACAGCTTGGAAAAGAGATGGAAGTTGAAGAAGACACAATAGGCAAGAACTACGCTGATACGCTTTCCACTCTTTTGGCTCTGTTGTCCCATCCCTCGGAGCTGGCTGGCGAGGAATCCGACGAGGTCGCGAAAGCCGTCATTTTTATTATGGATGAGTTTGACCTTTTTGCCTCTCATCCTCGGCAGACGCTACTATACAATCTGTTTGATATTGCACAGTCAAGAAAAGCGCCCATCACTGTTCTTGGTCTGACAACGAGGATTGGCGTCTCAGAGAACCTTGAGAAGCGTGTCAAGAGTAGATTCAGTCATCGTTATGTCCACCTATCGCTAGCCAAGAGCTTTACCTCGTTCCAGGAGATGTGCAAGTCGGTCCTGACATTGAGGCCAGAGGAGCTGAGCGATTCTGCTCGAGCCGCGTTATCCGCTCAGTCTCTCCCCAAGGCGCGCTCGGGACCTAAAAGCAAAGAAGCTCGCTATTCAAGAGACCTACTCACCTCGTGGAACGACTCTATAGCCGTAAGTTATCCTCATATGCAATCACTGGAACAGTAACTGATAATGTGCATAGGCTCTTTTCTCCAACCCAATCTTCCTCCAGACCCACCTTGCCCCGCATTACCACCTTCAGAAATCTGTTCCTGGCGCCCTCTCCACATTTCACCTCCCCATCTCTCTCCTCTCTCCTCAAACCTTCCCCCTTACCCCCGCCCACTTCACCACCTCGGGCCCCTCGCCCAACACCGTCCTGCTTGCCCCCCCCGATTCCAAGCTCACCCTCCTCCCGCACCTCTCCGACCTCGCCCTCGCTCTCCTCGTCGCCGCCGCCCGCCTCGACATCATCCACGACGCCGACACGTGCAACTTCAACATGGCCTACGCCGAGTACGCGTCGTTGGCGAGCCGTGCCAAGATCGCTTCCGCAGCAGTTGGTGCGCTGGCGTCAGGCACGCGCGTGTGGGGCAGGGAAGCAGCGCGCAGGGAGTGGGAGAACTTGATCAGGTGGGAGCTGGTGATGCCAGTTGTTGGAGGCGGTGGAAGCGGTGGGGGAATCGGGGGCGGGAGTGCGGATAGTGCGATGGTGAGGTGTGATGTCGCATTGGAGGAGATTGCACCGAGCGTGGGGAGGAGTTTGGAGAAGGTGGTGGAGAGGTGGTGTAAGCAGATCTGAGGGAGCCTTGATCTATGATACAGAAACTTTGCATAACTGGGAGAAGGAGATCTTCTTGCATTGCCAGGTTGATTAACTTAAAGACAAACATGCCTGCATAGGCTTTTTCTTCTGAGCAGAAGGAACCGACTGTTTCAGCGAATATGTTCACCGCAATCTTCGGGCCCTCAATTTTTACGAGTCTGTCGGCCATGTCGACGAGTGGATGAAGAGCCTCGCAACGATGGACTGTTCTCGTAAACAAGCCCTAAATGGCGCATAAACCTGCTCGCTCGCTTCCCTTGCGAATCCTCTCCCCCCGTAGGCGCTTGGCCGACCTCATGCATGCACGACCCCAGCCCTACCCCACTGCAGCTCATTCGACCCGGACCAACTAGATATCTTGCATACACATCGTACAGAAAGATGCTCTCAGTAGCCTTGTTTCGCCTCGTATTTTACCTTATTCCCGGGCGAACTTGTTCTCCAAGGATCTTGCGTCACTATAAACGTCGACGACTGGGTTTTCCAGTCCTCGTGGGGCGGTTGCTAGTGCTTCTGCTCATCTCCACCGTGGCTCTCCGCAGAGAGTATGTTGAAATTCTGATTCCGCTGTTTTTCTCTGACGAGGCAGTGGGTTGTTAGGTCTTGTGATCCTCCCCGCCGCCTGCTGACGGATGGGCCCGCTACGATTTGCGCATAGCTTAATCGTCGAGAACTCAAACTTCAACGAATTGCTATAGGTGTGAGGTAAGCCGTTGTCAGACTCAGTCTGAATAATCATGACGGCGCCACTTGGTTCAAGCATAAGACCTACTTGCTTCTCGATTTGACTAGCGTTGCGAGGCACACGGCTAGGTAGGCGGAGAGCAGACATCAACGCCCGCCCAAGATATCGAGATTGCTGACAGCCGCACTATAAGCTTAGGTATCACATTTCGTTGCATTAACCTCGAGACTAATAATTGGGGGAATGCGCAAGGTGCAGGAGGCAACCCCAACGCAGATATTGGCGCAGCAGTACGCTTCCATTTAGGGCAATGCGTTCAAGGGTATATACCCGAATCCGGCTTGGCGCAAGGACTATGTTGAAATATTTTGTAGACTACAGCAGTGAATACAGACTGCACCTTAAACCATGCTGTATTTGCACATTGAGAACCACCGACGCGTAAGACGACCCTTGGTTTCCCTTTGCAGAACAAGTAGAAATTGACGCACACTCGCTTCTCAGACGAGGTCACAGTGGGGTGAGCGTCAGCACAGCGCCGATCCGCAATACCATAGCATCCATGATTGTGCATTCCCCGTGCTCCGTATGCAGGGACAGGGGTTTGTGGCGCCTGCACGCACGAGCTTACCCCAAAAACGCACTGAGAGACCAGGAGAGACGCAGCCCGTAGACGAGGACCATCCTCTTCTGGAAACTCTGCCGTTCGAGCATGTACAAATCTCGTCTATCGCCAATGCCAGATCACATGGATATGCATTTTCCCTTGGGTAGCGTTCTTTTCGTGATGTGCACCGTTGCAGCGGCCTAGCATTAGTGCTCTCTTGCCACAAACACTTGCCGGTTTCACCTTTCTCACGCTTTACTAAATGCTGACTTGCAGCTAGTGTTGATAGCAATGGACCCATTAGGCCCGTGGTCAGGGAGCCAGCGCGGGAATATGGGATCTTCTGCCGCGCATGCTGGATCCACGCGAGTGCGACTGGATCTCGCGGGCTTACTGCGAGGCCTCAGCAGGCTGTTGTGCAACGCCATTCATGCATATCCCTCTCGTCATGCTGATATTGTCTCCAATACTGCAAAAAACCGGTCGTTGTTCAAAATTGATTGGACATTCGAATCATGACAGTCAAGACCTTTTCTTGCAGCAGTGAATAAGCGCAGAGTCCATGAGCCTCAAGTCGTTAGTCTATCGACGACCGGGCTGTATATAAGGCGGCTACGGGCCCTAATCTACCCCTCAGTTCTCTCTATTCTCAAAGTTATTCTCTTCTTCTTCTACTTCTTGTTCTTCTTCCTCCTCCCCCAAACCTCGTGCCGTATCGCCTATCATGCAGACCACCAAATCGCAGACCCCTGTCTTCTTCGGGCCGTCAATGGCCTTCGGCGCTGTCATCTTCACTATCCTGACCTACCTCATCCACAAAATCCTCAAAATCGGGTCCCGTCCGAAAGGCTTCCCGCCCGGCCCGCCAACCCGTCCCTTCTACGGAAACCTCAAAGAAGTAAACGGCCCCAATACCCTGCAATTCGCCTTATCATCTTCCAACACATAGGCTCTCACTCTCTCACTCTCACTCACTTACACGCCCTCGCAGATCTCTACCCTCCGTCCTCACCTTACCTACGCCGCCTGGTCCCAAACCTACGGCCCCATCTACACCATCATGCGGGGGCCTGACCCCTGGCTCGTCATCAACTCGGCCGCCACGGCGCACGACATCTTCAACAAGCAGGGCCAAGTCACCGCAGGGCGCCCGAACATGCGCCTCGACGTCGCCTGCCGGGGCGGCTACGCCCCGGCCGCGCAATCCGGGGCCTCGTGGCGCGCGGCGCGCAAGATGTGGCACGCGGTGCTCAACGTCGGGGCGTCGCGCGCATACCTGCCCTACCAGGAGCTCGAGGCGGAGAAGCTGGTGGTCGACGTGTGCGAGGACGGGGACGCGTGGCGCACGCACGTCGAGCGGTTTAGCAACAGCGTGGCCATGACGATGACGAACGGGCGGCGCACGCCGGCGGCGGGGGATCCGCGCGTGCGCGAGGTGATGGACGATCTGTGGGAGATCTCCGTCTGTGCGTTGAGGTGGGCGTGGTTGGATGGGGTCGCCATCGCGTGGAGCCGGTGGGTGCCCGCGTGGATGGTGCCGGGGAGGAGGGAGGCGAAGGGCTTTACGGAGAGGCATGAGAAGATGCTGTGGAGGCTGTGGAATAGCGCGTTTAAGTCGCCAGAGGGAGCCGAAGTGGTGCTGCCGAGTTTTAATAAGGCGGTGCAGGAGAAGCTAAGGGCGGGGTATCAGGGGATCACTGAGAGGGAGGGCACGGAGGTGACGCATAGTTTGTTGCAGGCTGCGACGGATACGACGGCAAGTACGCTGAATATCTGGGTCGCGGCGATGGCGATGTTCCCCGAGGTGCAGAAGAAGGCGCAGGAAGGTGGGTCTGGGGTTGCTTTTCTAGTGTCTACTTGTGGCTGACGGCTTCCTTCCAGAGATTGACAGAGTGGTTGGCCCGAACCGCCTCCCCTCAGAGAGCGACGCTGCGAATCTCCCCTACACGCGGCAGTGCATCCAAGAGTGAGTTAGACTGCTCTCTCAGACGTTTCGGTTGCTTATCTGCTCCCAGACTTCAACGCTGGATCTCCGTCGCTCCGCTGGCACTTCCCCACGCCACCACCGCACCAATGCAGATTGGGGAATATCACATCCCTGCGGGAACCGGACTGATTCTGAATACGCATGCCATCCATCGGGATCCGGTCGCCTATCCTGAACCAAGGGAGTTCCGCCCGGAGCGCTGGGAGGGCAAGCTCCAGATGGTGACCTCGGACGAACAGGTTGGTGCGAGGACGGAGCTCTTCTCCTTCGGTGCAGGAAGACGCATCTGCCCGGGCCAGCATCTCGCGGAACGTAATCTGTTTTATGTTTGCTCGCATCTTCTGTGGGCGGTCGATATTAGAAAGAAGAAGGACGCTGCGGGAAAGGACATTGAAATTGATATGGACGACGTGCGGCCCGGGTTGGTCAACACTATGAATCCGTTCGAAGCTGATGTCAAGCCGAGAAGCACGGAGAAGTCGGTGTGGGCAAAGAGGAACTGGGAGCAGAAGAGGAGCGCGTTATTGGACTCCGAGGAGCAATGGATTCAGAGTCCGGAGGTTGTGGAGAGCGTGATGGCAAGGGCAGCCAGATAGTGAGGTGGCGGCGGTGATTTGCCAGAAGAGCGAGTAGACTGGATGCTTACCTATATAGCGATTTTATCTGTGCTGCCAGGGATCCTGAGGCTCTGATAGAGCCTAAGATATCGTTGTGAAAAATAAACGTTGGGAAGTTCAGAAGTAATCGTCGATGCGGCAAAGCAGAGCTCTCACCAAGATCAGGCAGGATTCATCAGGTGACGCCGGCATCCAAGCCAGGTAATTGAACCTTTTCTAGTCCAAAGCGTGCGGCTTACATACCTGGACTGCCTTTGCAAAACTTGCAAGTATCGTGCGAGGCTTCTAAGGCCTTGCCAACAGATCAAGCTGTGATGGAGAGGCGGTTCACCGCTTTATATGGCCAAAGCCTACTTGAATAAAAAAAGGTAAGATCCAAAGTAGGTCCAGATCAGACCACCAGCCAGCCTTTTCAAGTATCTGGGTTCTGCATTGTTCTTCGAAGACGCATACAAGATGAGTCTAAAGTAGAAGTTTCAGTAAAGTGATCAAGAATAGCTTGGAGCTCATGAGCCATGCAACAGTCATAATTGACAAAAGAGGTGGAGAGAAACACTTCCGAGATCGATCGTAATGTCCTTCTCAAGAAAATTCAGGATAGGGTTCATGCTGCACGGAGGCTTGGGCTCAGTTACTTGTTGGTCGTCGATTCTCGGTGTATTTTGCAGAGAAAGGAAGAGACGATGGAACAAATCGTGTAGATGATCCATGTGTATCGAGGAGCCTACGTCACCATTGCTGCTGTTGGAGCTTTGGACTGCAACCCTGGGCTGTTCAGTGAGGATAGGCAGGCCCGAATGTACTACGATATGGAAGTTCACGGTCTTGCCCATGCACCCTGCGCTGACGAGGAAAGTGGAACAGTAGTCGTGGGAGACTTGTTTGACTTGAATGCGAGATCTACCATGGATGCTCCACTTTCCAGGAAGGCATTCTTTCCTCCAGAGCCCTGTGCTTTGGATTTGGGGCGGCTCGGTGGTTCTGTCCCTCTGCTCAAAACTGCAACGGAGGGAATATTGCAGGAAAAAAGTTACAGGTGACTGGCATTGACCCTGGCTTTCGCCGATTTGCTCCATTGCCGCATCCAATTCCAGACCACATACATTACAGGATCCGACCAGCGCATCCAGGACAATGGAAAACTATTGTAAAAACGTACGGAGATCGCAAGTTGACATATCCCTCAGATGCGCTGAGGGCCGTCTCTGCTTTGGCACAGCTTTAGAGAGTTCGGGAAAATATGGGACGTTATGTTGCGGGCCTATGGGAGAAGGATATTCTCGCCCAGCTTTGGTGCGCGGTTAATCCGCTTTACAGGCGGCACACTTAGATATTACAGGAGGATGTACAGGAGGATAATCATGAAAGGACTTCCAGGTTCATTGCTCCATCGTGGTCGGAGGCATCAATTGATGATGCCGTGTACTGGCAACTCAGGAGCTGTGCAAGGGCAACTTCCTGCCAGTTACTTGACGTCCAGGTCAAGCTGAGGTCTGCTCAGACTCGGTTTGGAGATGTTGTGGCCGGGCATATGCGCATTCGCGAGCGCATCAAAAAGACCCTCTCGTACGTGGCTGAATCACCAGGGTCCATGTGGACGATGAGGAATCGCAGTTCTGTCATTATCAAGGACCTGGTCTTAGGCGAGAGTGTCGTGTAAGCAGGTAAGTGCTGTACCCAACATGATCCTCCGGGGGCAAATGTTGGCGGAGGATCGCGAATCTACTGCGTCGAGTTGTATCCATTGCAAAGAGTCCACCTTTTCGGTCAAAAAGGGCCAGAGCCTCAGAAGGAAGCGCATCATGGGTATACGACGGACAGAACAAACTACTCCTGTGCGGCCTTGGGATTGGTCCATGAACCCGCTACCGGCTCTTTTCACCGTGTAGGATACTTTGGAAGACATCAACAATGTGCTGGCGGTTTTGCTCCGCTAGAGAACGAACAGTGGTGGCATGAGGGATGGGAATGGCGGGACGTTCCCATTATTTGACGAGCAGTTTAGCGCAAGGAATTAGCATTTATTGGTTGAGACAGCAACGACAAGCTTTTCTTGCTTGGGGCCATGTGGCTATCCTTTTTTGTATGGTTTGCCTGCGCTACGGAAGCACAGAGGGGAGAGAATTGGTATACAGCTGCTTGTGACTAAATGAATGGTCGGCGCAGGAGGCTGCAGCGACAAGCGATGACGTGATGGCCGAAGCGAAGTCGGATGCGACACATCAACTGTAGCAAATAGGCAAACGTGGGGTAGGCGCACACAACATGTGAGCTTTCCGCTGCCAGAAACTCTTAGAAACAGTGAGCTAACAGATACCTCACCTTCAGAAAATCGCCGCTATATATCAGCTGGTGTCCGCCGTGAACAGCCAGCTGCTGAATTGTCGCCAGTACAGCACCACACACCACCTACTTGTCATGGCTACTTTTGCGTATGTTCCCAGCCAATTCTTTGGCCGTTGTCCCATGCTAAACACCGCCTAGAAACCCTGGCTTCTCGTACACATCTTACGCTGAACTGCGGCCCACGTACCCGCGTTCGCTCTACGACCTTGTCTTCTCCTACCACAAGGGGCCCCGGACCCTCTGCGCCGACCTCGGATGCGGCCCCGGGATTGTGACGCGTGCCATTGCCGATGATTTCGATACGGTCATCGGGGTCGACCCTTCGCCTGGCATGATTGAGCAAGCTCGGGCGAAGACGAACGGCGTCGAATTTCCAAATGTGACGTTCCAGAGTGGCCCGGCAGAGGAACTGCCGTTCTTCGGAGAAAACAGTGTAGACGCTGTCGTGTCTGGACAAGCAGCCCACTGGTTCGACTATCCGCGAGCGTGGAAAAGCCTGGCGCGTGTTCTGCGACCAGGCGGCACCATCGCTTTCTGGACATACGGTAACCCGTATTTCATCCAGTATCCAAAAGCAACTGAGATCGTTGCCGAATGGTCCAGCAACACCAGCGACCCGGACAAGCTGGGCCCGTACTGGACGCAACCGGGGCGCAGCTACGTCGAGCAATTGTATCGTCCCATCGAGCCGACCGACGAGTTTTTCGAGGACGTCAAGCGGTACGAGTACGTGCCGGACACGAGGGAGGCGGGTGCCGGAACAGGCGAGCAGGCGATCCGACTGTACCGCAAGGCGACGGTGGGGCAGTGGAAGGTTTATCTGAGGACGTGGAGTGCGTGGCACGGATGGCACGAGGCGCACCCAGGCGTCAAGGCACGGAAGGATGGCGGGTCTGGCGACGTGATAGACCGGATGTTCGATGAGATCAGCGCGGCAGAAGGCTGGAATAGCGAAGATCTGGAGGTGGAGCTGGAGTGGGGATCTGGACTGGTCCTCGCGCGCAGGAAGTGACTGAATTGGAAGGACAGCGCTAGACCACCGGCAGCTGGCAGGAGGCAGGCTGCGAGGGGAGACTGTGGTGGGCGTGCGGGTAGCGTACGTTTCGCCAGGCGGCGGGCGGATGGGCAAGGCTTAATTGCGGAACGGAGCGATGCCATGGCTGGGCTTTCACATGGCGGCGTGGATGACGTTGTGTTGTTGATATGTTTGGGCGGTTGCCCTTGCAACGCGTGGACCGACCGTGGTGCGGCCTGCGCGTTCGGCGGCTCTCCCTTTGGGCCTGGACGTACATCTGCCACCGTGCAACACCACCATTCTGCTGTACAACCTCACTCTCGCCTCCCGCATTCCGCGCTCGCATTCTCGTTACGCCAGTCGCCCGTGTGCTGCATCGCATCTCTCTCGCCCGCAAAGCCAAGACCATGGTACGTTCTGTCCCAGCTGCCCTTTCCCGTTTGGGCGCTGCTCCCTGAAGCCGCCATCCCCCAAACAACCCCTCCCGGGCCGCGATCAACACAACTCCCCCAAACACGCTGTCTGCCCCCGCGAATCCCCATTTCCTGCGCCCGCGCTTCTTTCTCGTGTCTGTCGCTCTGCGCCTTCTCTCCGCGCACCCACCATGGCGTACGACAACTCACAAGCCCAGGCCTCCACCAACTACAAAGAAGCCTTCCAGCTGTTCGACAAGCGCGGCAACGGCCGCGTTGCCCTCGACCAGCTCGGCGACCTGCTCCGCGCCTGCGGCCAGAACCCCACGATGGGTGAAATCAAGGAACTCGAGAAGCAGGCCGGTGGTGACTGTAAGTTGGCCTGAACAAACATGCCCAATAAGCAGCGTGTGGCAGCGGCTCAGCACCGAGCGATGCTCGGTCGCTGCCATTGCCTCCGGCATATGGCTGACATGTGCATTTCCGCCTCCAGTCGACTTCGAGACCTTCTCCAAGATCCTCAACCGCCCTGGTGGCTTCCGCGACCCCGGCGACATTGACGAGTACTGCCGCGGTTTCGAAGTCTTCGATCAGAATCGCACCGGCTTTATCGCCGTCGGCCAGTTCAAATACATCATGACGCAGCTAGGCGACCATCTGGATGAAGATGAGGTGGCTCAAGTGCTCAATACTGTCGACACGTCCAATGGCGAGGTCCCATACAGAGGTGCGCACACGTTCCGCCTTTTCCAGACGCCCTCTCCATCTCACTTTTTGTCTGTTCGGCGCTGACATCATGCAGAGCTGGTCGCGACGATCCTGGCCAACTAAGCGCATACGCAATACACGGCTTCTCTTCTACTTCTCCACGTAGCCTATAACGACGAACGAGATGCACATCATCGGCGGCGATGCGGCTTTTGCTGGCTTGATTGGGGTTCTTGCTTTGGGCGTTCAACGGGGCTTATATGGCGGGCTGGAATCCTTACATCACGCACAATGATCTCGGGGGAGAAAGGGGAACACACGACGAAGTGTGATGCTGTGGTGTTTGCTGGAGCTTTCTTGGGCACTGGCCCTTATGCTATGACATCTCCTAGGGCGTTCTTTGACGCGAATTGATAGTTGACTTCTACACCAACACTATGGAACTTCCCAACATACCGATTCCGGTCCCTCTTGAGCGGAGTTCAACCGTAGGCACTCAGCCGGACGACCGGCGCTGCGCGGGGGTGATGTGTGCTCTTGCCGTAGACCACAATAACAACAGTGGTGCTCGGTGGCTACTTGAATTAGGGATGCAAGAGCGCGTAGGGGCTAAATCTTTTTTTTTTTTTTTTTTTTTTTGCCCTGTCGCAGAGTGCTATTGTTCACGAAGAGGAACAGCCAGGCGGACGGACAGTTGGATTAAGACAGCGATATGTACACTCCCGCATTACCCCAACCATAAGCTAAAGGCCGCTCGGCAAAGGCGCACATGCAAATCATGCGTGTGATTTGCCGTGGTTTGTTGAGCAACAGGGCAGCCCTCGGCCATGGCGTCACACTCGGAGCCTCGTGATGCCCCGCCAAACCCCACACATCCCACCAAGTCTATCACTGACATCTCTCGCTCTTCCTCTCTCCTTCACCCTTGTCCTGAAGAATCTACCTACCCGCCTTTCTCGACCACGTCTTGGCTATCCACATCACCAATATGCCTGCCACTGAGGAACAGTTCAAAGCCGCCTTCAGCGAGGTCCGCAACCTCGCCGCTCAGCCCACCCAGGATGAGCAGCTCGACGTGAGTTCCCGAGATACTTTTTCTTCCCAACGCTTTCCTTCAACCGCGGGTTACTTGTACGCCGAAGTCTGGGTTGCAGAATGCTGACGTTGAGTGTCTTCCGTGTAGCTCTACGCCCTCGCCAAAATCGCGCAGAACGAAGACATTGAGCAGAAGAAGCCCGGCATGTTCGACATCAAGGTATGTCATCGCTCTATGATTCTGTCGCCTGCACTGCGAAGTGATAAATTGCCGAGCGTCGCATATATGCTCTGTTCGCATCTGCCACGCGTGCTGTATGCGGGATGGCAAGCCATACAACCTTCGCGCCGGATACCTGTCTCACTACTTGATGGCCTTATGTGGAATAAATGCTGACGATCTTTGCGCCCAACAGGGAAAGACGATGAGGAACCACTGGCAGAAGAAGCTCGACGAGGGCGTCACCCCCGAGCAGGCCCGCGACCAGTACGTCGAGCTGGTCGAGAAGTTCAAGAAGACCTACGGCACTAAGTAGACGGATACTCTCGTTGTATGAATTGGGGGATACCGTAGTGAATGGATATACAATCCTTTTGACGAGAATATAATCGGTTTGCCTGGACAGTGCTCTTTCTGGCACGAGTATGCCTGGAATGTTGACGAGTGGGTGCGCTCCCCTTGGCTGTGATTTTCCACCGAGTGCAAGCCGTTATTGACGCAGCGACTTTCTATTCTCCCGTCCCTTGTCTGGTGAACGAACAGCACCAAGTTTTGAATCGAACTAGAAGTGGCCTTGATCGCTACCCAGGCTTAGAGTGGGCTTCGATCTAACACAGGAAACGGTCCACTCCCTGCAACTCTCTAGCTTTTCCACTTACACAACATTCTCTCTCGCTATGTGCGACCACCATGAAGGCTCATTAATAGCCACTCAACGGCCTTCTCACGGTTCTGCCTCGTTATATTTTCCTTTGTTGCAACGGGTCTTACGTTCTCGTCAATCCTCGGACACTGAGCAGCTCAGTGGAGAGACTGCCAATAAGCCAGCCTTTCCGGATCGCCGGTCGGTGGAGCTTCTGGGAAGAGCCGCACTCAAAGCATGCGACGATCTCGGTGGGTCTGTCGGGGTGGCCCTTTCAGCGCGCCAAACACATAGGACCCGGTGCGGTGAGTTCTAGGCCCGACGCAGCCTCGAAACTGTCTAAGATTCAGTCAACTAATGAGTTTCCAGATACGCGATGTAAATGCCTGACCTGATCATTCCTAAGATACGTGTCAGGCACTGCATACCGTCGCGCTCGAGGCTTGACAGTCCGAGAGCTCGAGCGACGGGTAAATGCGCGCTTTCGAAGCAGCTAGACTAATAGTCTCGCTCTCCGCATACCAGCTGTCTGCCTTCCTACTCAGTATGAACTGCCAGGCACGCCTGGGCAGGGCTTCGGTAGCCACATCCGCCCCGCCGGGAATGGAGCACAAGGCCGGCAGTAGATTCGGTGAGATCGATGCGCCATCGGAGCAGTTTGTGGTCTGCGACCTGCAGTTCGTTCATCATACGCTAGGCTTATAAGTAAGTCCTACTGAATGGCGTGGAGTATTGCAGACGGACTGCTTCTGCCTTGTACTCACTGCTGATTCAACTCCAGCGTTTCTGGGCCCCTTCATTGTAGCTTAAATGAAACCGGCAATGACGGGAGAACCTTGCGACCAGTGGTGCACTCGGGCCATTGTGGCAGTAAGGCAGAGGAGAAGAACATTTGCGCTTCTCATCGAACTCACTAGCCATGGAGAGGGCAACCGTTCAGCTTCAGGAGAGTCTGAGGGTAAGAGGGATGTGTGGAAGGGTCAGGTCCACATGGACAGAGGGGAAAAAAGTCCGTTCAGAAAACTGCTTCTCGATCACTTCTGCACCTCACCCAGCATAAGACGACGGGCATTCTGAATGTACTACGAATATCTTCTGGTATTGTTCATTTGCTACTTTGGCCCGGCACCGCCTGCAAAATTGGGGTTCTCTGATCAACTGAATTTGTCCATGCGGCAGCCATGAATTGGTAAGTCAAATGTCGCCCGCTTCGGGACAACATCTTACGGATATGCGGAACTGCGGGTCTCTTCACAAAATTCCAAAGCATTCCACCCAAACCTCGTAGCCGGTGGAAGCACCGGAAAGCGGGGTATTGGGAGATGTGACGGCTTTGGGCACTGCCGGAGAGCGAGATACTTGGCATCAAAAGAACAAGGGTGGTGGAAGCAACGGATATGCCAAACCAGGCACGATCTGACAGCACTATGACTGTCTCCTGAATGGACTTGTTGCCTTAGCTCCGGGATCAACAACCTCATCTTTTGCGTATCAACGCTCTCAGATGAACACCACACCACTTTCAGCTTCGGCCGCGGTCGGAACGAGGCCCGGTCTCGGTGGCTCAGCTTACCGACCGAGCCCGTCAGACGCCTGTCATGCCGCAAGATTCCGGGAAGCCGTCTTCGGGCGGCAGAAAGCTGAAACGCGCCCAGCGGAGAGCGTACAGCGGGCCGAGTAATTGGCAGAAAGCATGCTGACGATCGGACTTTCGATATTTCGGCGAAACCAACGCTGCAGGGGGGAGGAGCAGAAAGCATATAGTGAGGGTGGACGGCGTGGGCACATGCGGACACCACGGCAGCCCAGTCCCGAGCGAACGGGAACCTTTGTGCAAGATCCCTTCCGCTCTTCTCTTGGTTCCCGTTCATTCGATTCTAGACTCCTGCTCTTCTTTTGCTGCGCACCGTACGGCTGGTGTCGGTGGGACGCGCAATCTTGTGAGGGGTCAGTGTCTCTTCTTTATGCCAGACCGGGGGGAGATTGATCATCATTCAAGCTGCCGCGGCTGTTTCGATCTTCCCACAGCAAACTGGTCGGACGCCCAATATCCGATAACGAATCTAGCTCCCCTCACGGCCAACTCCGCTGATTGGTCGTCGCGATGCTGGTCTGGATCTGTGGTCGGAAGATTTATTACTAAGGTGACGGACTGACCGCCCTCCTTACTCCGTAAGCCATATAGGACTCTGTACCTTGCAGCGGGCGCCCGGACGTGATTAGCGGCCTCTCTCGAACGCCTCACTTTGCCAGCAGCGCCACCAATGGCTAGGGCCCCCAGCTCCAACGCTTCAATGCTATCTTGATATGGGAGAAGGCGCACCGATCACCCCCCCAGACATCCAAGAAAAGGGAGCAGAGTCAAGGCGACACAATGCTACGACGTACTCGGAGCTGCGAGCGCTTGAGAGGAAGGCGGATGTCAAAGTAAGCTACACCTCGAGCACTCACATGAGACGATTAGTGGTCCGAGAGGACCGCGGAGACGCCCGAAGGAAACACAGCCATCTCGCTTCGCAGTGCCCATCGTTATTGCTACATTACTCGCGGTCGTCTGTCTGGTGATTTCGAATTACCGCAACAGGAAGGCGACTCCGTTGCTATTTTCCGCCGCGTGCTTCGCCCAGTCGCAGCACGATCGCTGCACGCCTCAAGCGGAATTTTGCCGACACAGCAGGACCAGGGATTGCGGTTCCGCCGGCACTGATGCTGCAGGGATCAGTCATCCTTGCAAGGCCTGCCCCAGGTTCTGGCTAATGCAGACACACTGCGTGCATTCGGTTCCTGCGGCAGCTCTCTTGCTGGCGCTCCTGCTAGAACAGTAGTTCCCGTCAGCTGGAAGCCAGGACATTGAAAAAGGGGGCCACAAGAGCAAGAAGCGAGATGTGTGAAAGATTTCATTATCATGGGAGAGAAGCCGTAGTTGGCGGAATGAAAAGTCAGAATTGCTGGCCGGCCGGGGGCCCTGCCGGCCTGAGGAGGTTCAATAAAAAAAAGGGAGATGGGGGAAACGCGTTGACTGGGAGTTCCTGAAGACTTGTCCAATCAGCGCCCGCGACGATGCCCAAAAGGAGGCAGGACACCCAGTCCCGGATGAAGCTTAAAACCCTCCAGATAATCTGCCGCCCGCCTCGCCGCAGCCACAGCAAGCTCAGGACCCAGCGTTTCGTCACATATACTTGGATGCACGCAGATCTTATTGTGCGCACGCCGCTCCGTGTCCCTTGAACGCGCTCCGAAGCTTCTCTTCCCTTGTTCCCTCTCGACAGACCATCCCATCTATTTCACTCTTATACTGATCTCTCTGTTCTACTCTTTGCATTCGCACGTTCCTTAGCATTTCTTTATACAATCGTACGGCGTCATAATGCATCATGGCAGCTGCCGGGGGTTCGGCAGGCTGGCCAGCGCCTAATTATGTCGACCCTCCAGACCGTGTCCCGTACATCGCGTCGATTGAGATACCGTTGCTGTTTTTCATGACGCTGGCTGTCTCCGCCCGCTTCTACAGCAGAGCAGTGCTACGACCCATACTAGCATGGGATGACTGGTTTATGCTGCCGGCATGGGTAGGGCGTATTTCTACATGCATTTTCGAGTCTAAGAACTGATCAGCGCATTTCTTCCAGGCTTGCCTGGCAACTGTCACAATAACGAGTCTTTACTCTACCATGCATCTTAATTTAACACGGCACCTCTGGGACGTCAAGCCTGAGTGGGCGCAGGAAGCACTAAAGGTGAGCATCAGAAAAGAGAAGATCGTCAGTGGAGCACTTTTGATCCAAAGGGTTAACATGTGCATCAGATCAATATACTATTCGAAATCCTGTATCCCATCGGCGTTGCTCTGACAAAAGTTTCCATCTGCCTGAACTACCTCCGCATCTTCCCCATGCAGACTTTCAACGACTACTTCTGCAAGGGCGCCATCATCTACTCCATCTGCTGGTGCATCAGCACCGTCATCCCGCAAATTGACCAATACGCCAATTGTCCGCCCATATCCAACCAGAGGGAGCATATCCAGATTAATCGGGACTGTATTAACCAGCAAGATTTCCTGATTACGACCGCCGCATTGAACAGCTTCAGTGACCTGTGTATCTTTCTGTGGCCCGCACGCTTCATCTGGGGCATGCGCGTTCCAAAAGAACAGCGATGGGGGCTCATCGGCCTCTTCTGTGTCGGAGTAATGTAAGTCTAAATACTTCCCCTTGCCCACCCTCACCTCGGCACCCAGCCCACCAGATCAGGATAAAAGCGCCGCTCCTGACAAAAGGTTCTACTTTCCTTCCGAACAGCATCTGCGTTGCAGGCGTCCTCCGCATGTGGTTCTTCACTGTCTGGTTCAAATCGAAAGACCCGTACTGGGACGGCGTGTGGAACTACATCATCCTGGCCTGCGAGACCAACATCGGCCTCATTTGCGCCTGTCTCCCCTGCTGCAAGCCGCTCCTCGTCCGCCTTTTCCCTTGCATCTTCAGCAACCACGAGTCCCGCGCCTCCGACCGCAACAATAACAACGACCCCGCCGGCCCCTCTCCACTCGACCCGGAGGCCCAGCGCATCCGCAACAAGCGCAGCTGGAGCTTCTGGGGCACTGGCACCGGCACCACCCTCACGACGACAACGACGACCACGAGCAGCAGCAACGCGCCTGGCGGCAACACCCGGCGGTCGGCCAATGCGCCCACGCCCAACGCCGTCGCCGGCAAGAGCGACACGGTCATCCTGATGGACGATCTGGGCAACAACACGGGGCTCGCGCCGACGGACTACGACGAATACGACAGCATCACCGCCAGCCACGAGGCCGACCGCAGCCTGACCGTCACGCCGCAGCCGATGAACGGAAGCTTGACGGATGTCTCGTCGGCCCGTCGCGACATCGAGCTGGGATTCCCGCCGCCCGAGTACGAGTACATCGCCGTGTCGGAGGACGGGCATCCGGGGCGGAAGATCATGCCGTGATAATGCGTGGGATTGCATCATATTTGCTGTGTTCTCTCGTCCTCGCGGTGGTTGCATAGAAAAGGGGGTTATTTCTTTGGAAAGAGAGGGACAAAAGTATAATTTTGGTGGAATGGGCATGACTTGGTTAGGATTGCTGCATATCCTCCGTTTTTTTTTTTTTTTTTTGTTCGAAGGGCGCACTATACCACTTTCGCGATGGGACTGCTGCATATTATTCTTTTTGAGATATTAATTCGGATGGCGGAGAGATGGGTATGAGCAACCTCGATGACGACATTTTACCGTTCATCTCGTTTGGAGCGTGTCGCATTTTTCTTTCTTTTTTTTTGGGTTGGCTCGTCGAATCAGGACGCCGGTGGCGCGGTGCGACGCGGGTCGTTTCAGCTCAAAAGCTTGTGGACGGAAACTGATATCCTTGCGTGGTTGGAAAAGTCGGTCCTGCTCGATGCGCTCTATATGCGGAGGTGTTAAAGCGGGGTGCGCCGAGAATGACAGGAAGGATGATTACCGTGCAGGAGCGCGGTCCGGTATGTACTCTTCGCTAAGGTCTTGGACGGATGGAAACAAGGAAATGTGCTGATAACGCTTTGACGCGGTGACCTTGGCAGACCATGGAGGATCTAACTGTTGTCGCGCTTGGAGGACTCTTGAGGCAGCAGAGAATTAGTGCTTATATGCTGAAGCTTACCTTCTTTGCACAATATTCCGGGCCTGGACCGGGCTTGAAGCTCATCTGTTGATTGTAAATAGTCAAACTCGCCGGTCCCTTGATTTGCATGCGGAGAAGGCCCCGATCCTTGCCAGTTTCACAAGCCTTAGGGTGATGGTGATGTGGGGCCGCTGCAGCAGCTTTGAGGGTGCACTGAGATCGTCCCGTGTGTTTTGTCGCTAGGCTGAGTCGATGTCAATCGCGTCTCCACATTGCTCTGTTCCTGCAGCTTCAAGGTGTGTTTCTAATGAGGCTGCACTCTGACTGCAAATTGGAGGGGTTGGGCTAGAAAGTCATCGTTAGAGGCGTAAGGGTCAAAGACGAGAGTGATTTGAGTCCCTTGGCCCTTCGCGACCTGCCACGCTGAGCGCGTCTTTTCACTGTGCTACTTTTAGTCTGCGGTCTGCCAAAGTGTTATGCATGCATGATTGATAGCTGCAGCAACCATTCTGAGCTAGTGACACATTGATACCAGCTGCCCCTTACTGCAGTAGCTTAGAAAGGACAGCATAAAGCATAGCAACACTACAAAAATCCGAAACATGCAGGCCGTTGTAGATGGACATGGCAATTCGTCCATTACATAGCGATGCGTCTTCCACAATGCAAGTAAGTCAGCTGTAGCGTTCACACATAGCCTTAAAATTGTCCAACAAAAAACGTAATTCGTCAACTCAAACGCTAGGCAAAGCCGAGTACTAATGCGAGGTGGCTGATTACACGGCACATCAGCTTCTAGAGACTCTGTCTCCTTGTGGAGGACTGGAGGAGGATTGGCTGTCGCGCGCAAGGTGATACAGAATTACAGCACTGTGCACAGATGTATTAGTTGCGTGGTTATTCTGATCACATCCACGTGCCGCAGATTCTGCTCGTATCGGCAAAGGCGAGTAGTGATACCTCTTTTGACAGCTTACGGTCGTGCCAAGTAGATGGATTCCTACTACACAACGAAAGGCTTGTCGGAACGGGGCCTGCCTATATTGGCAAATTATCATGAGAGTGCCATAAAAATAACAGAGGGAGCGATGCGGACAGTGAATGTCAATAGTATCAGCAGAAATATGCATCTGGACGGACCCCTTCATCAGTGCTGGCATGCCAGAAAACTCGGATTATATCGGGGCCTCCATTGAGGACTCCCTCGCAGAGAATATGCTGCTTCCTAGAGAGTTCGTGTACGTCATGATGCAACGGCTACGACTATTGGCGAACGAGAGATGTGTAGGTAAGCGCATCCAGGCAACAGTGTGGATCAATCGTTGGCTTGGCGACATTCGTTTCGTAGGCGAGCTTGTATATTTAAGCACGCAACCCCCATGGAGGCATCATTTACTCCTCGAATACCACAACTATTTGCTTTTACTGCGCTTTCTGCGGCGGCTCGACCCAGAAGCCTTGGATCCCTGACGTGCCTCTCTCGCATCGACTTCGGCGGCGCCAGGCACGACGGGAGCGCTTCAGAGGGGAATTTCAAAGGCTCAAACTCTATGGATGATCATGCCCTGTCGTGGGAGGAAATACTCTACGATCCTGAGATTCTCACTAAAGCGGATGTGGAGTGGGTAGAGAAGCCCTACATAATTAAGTCCAACCCGCTTTCGCCGCACACTTCGAAGCACGTTCCGTCGCTGAAGCCCTACTTTACATACGGCTGACCTCTAAAGGGGATTTCATAATGGCCCAGCTAAGATGACGGTAGATACCGTGTATGTTGATTTGTCTCTTGCCCAGTAATAAATCCGCTGAATTGTTTCATGCAAGTGGGTTGCATTCGAAGGTCATCATGTCAGGATGAGGACCGCTCAACATGTGCGAAAGGCGGGAAAATGATTTTTCCTCCTCGAAGAACTGCGTCCAAATGAATTGCAGTAGGAAGTAAAGATCTGCTGGTCAGGCAGCTGTACATGTGGTCTTAATAACTGCGCGTTTCCGTCAGTTCTGAAGACTTCGTCCGTGGGGAAAAGATTATATTCCCTTTCGATTGACACTACTTTATCCTCTTCCTGCATTATCTCTTCAGAACCAATGATCCGTGGGAAATTCGAGAAAGACATCCTTTACGACGTACTGCGGGATTATAAGGGGTTCCGTGATTTGGACTTGCATTACGGTAACCCAGGTCCTGCGCCCCGCATCTGTGGAAACTTGGGAGCGTAATTCTGGTAATGAGTTATACTCTCTCGTCCATAATTATCAGCATTGGATAAGAGAATGCTTACAACTCTTCCAGTTTGTGGCCAGCCATCCGACTGATGCACCTGGGTTGATTAGCTTTCTGAGGTATGCGATTGCCGAATGCTGCCGCGCCACAAAAAACCTTGCTAGTTTAGCGCCGCGAATCTGCAGAGATCCTTCAGCACA
Organism: Macrophomina phaseolina; assembly: GCA_020875535.1. NCBI lineage: Eukaryota > Fungi > Ascomycota > Dothideomycetes > Botryosphaeriales > Botryosphaeriaceae > Macrophomina > Macrophomina phaseolina. The sequence goes on from JAEQDS010000065.1 coordinate 6,148,455, forward strand.
AGTGTCATTTGACATTCTAATTCAAATCGTGTATATATTTCCGAACGAAGACCTTCTCGCACTCTCAACCGTCTCCTTCGCCGTTACTCAGCTTTCCGAGACGATGACCGTTTCTAGGAACAGGGAATACGTCGTAGTATGCTTGGTTTTCGAGGCTCACACCATCCTTGATGAAGATGATTCTATGCGGGATAAATCCTTTCGACACGCCTTCGTATGCCTCGAATCATTGTCAACGCCCGGGATTGGTGTGCGCGGCATCTGCATGGGTGTTGCAAATAGATGGCGCATATGGGGTCGCTGTGCCAGCTGGCGACAGCATACCTGTCCAGAATTCCTCCATCTACCTCTGCTGTAGCTAATTTTGAGGCTTTCAGTGCCCCAGTGGGCCAAATCATTGTTGGAGTAGCTTTGAGGTTTGCTGCTGGGGTATTTCTTTCATTATTTAATCTTACTCCAGCCGTAAAGGCTGCTTTAACTCAAAATTTGCGCATCACAGGGAATACCATGCTCCTTTTGATTGAAAATTCAACAATTGATTCGAAGCTGAAAAATTAAGAGCATTCCAAGAGACCAAAGAAACGGTCAGTAGCGTGATCACACGAGTAATTATCAACACGAAAGAGCTCCAGGATTACATCTTACAGAGTGAAAAGTTAGTAATGGCCTCTGCCCTCGTCGTCGCTACACTGCAAGGCTTGAATTGTTCACAGCGAGCAAATGAATTGGAACTTCGTTGCGGCATACATTTACCCTGCGTACCCCGCTTCTCCTTTCAGTAGGGTCATGTACCTCGTCTCCCTCAATCACCTCTAATGTTCGTCGATGTCTACATTGACCATGTTCGCAGTCGCCTAAAGCAATAGTTAACCACAGCTATCCTTCAGAATCTGGAGTGAAAATTGACTTTCCTTCGCAAGCTTCTTTATGGGGCACCCACCAGAGAGCTTGGGCCCAGGCGGAGAGCATCCACCGTCGCATTCGATCTTGGGATTTTCGGCATAACAGCCATCATCACACCAGCAGACGTTTCCGATCGTATGGTCCGGATCGGCACTACGTGGACCGTCAGCATCAACAGAAAACGACATAATTTGTGGCCATACTAATTGAAACACTTCGTCTGTGCAGCCACGAAGCCGTCGAGCGCGGCAAGGGCGAGGAGTGTTGAGAAAATCTTCATCGTTGCGTGTGTATTCTTGAAACTGCTTGAACGATGTTGAACACAATTTTGAGTGGGCTTTGCTTTGATTTATATCTTCGTGCAAGTAACCAACTGTTGGTGCGACGCAAGGCCCGGAGAGGGGGTGGGCGGAGGGGACAGAGGGACGTTCAGATGAGTACAACGGTTTTTACTATAAGTAGGGATACATGTTTCCGGAATGAGGAAGTCTAAGGCTGAGAGAGACGACCGGCAAAGTGTCTAAGAACTCCTGGACTACTGGTTGGCTTCATGAAAATTTTGATTATGTCATCGGCTAGAGAGGCGATCTCCACCGTAAAAAGCTATACTAGCAGGCAGGGACCAAGGTCGAAAAACACGAACTCCTGCGTGCTATACAATGCCACTCAATCCCGTTCAATTTTACGCAGCCGCAGAAACCCTTCCACCACCTAAAGGATGAGAGAGTTGCACCAATTTCGGTATGAATTGTGTTCCTCATCGCGCTACGTCTGTTTGCTGTGACAAGGACGATATGAGGAAGCAATGACAGGGAAATTCATGGTCACAGGAACAGCGGGGATGTTCGACCTGCCGTCGTCGTGACTAGCGCGGTAAAAGAAAGAAAAATACCAATGATAACTTGGTTCATAGCATTTCAGGTTGCTCCAATACCCTGCTTGTTGCAGCCAAGCCCGCGAGTGCTACACAATAGTTGAGGCGCCAAGATCACAACTGATCAGAGGTGGTTAGCGGACAGAGCTAGAAGCTGAAAACAAGATCGTGAGCTGCACGCTTGGCCGTACCACGAGGCTTCACCAAAGTTTTGCATTGTCGAGATATTGGAGCGGTGCGTGTACGGCGTAATTGTAGGCCGCGCGATAGAATCACCACTTTAAGATGCACGATTGGTTCTACGTTTTCGGCGATGTTTGTTGCACGAAGAACAATTCCTTGGAAGTAACACAGGCCGACAATGTGGCGTACGTTTAAAAAACACTGGTAGGATGCTAGTGCTCACCTCTCAGCGTTGAAATGCCCGGCTATGTTGTCATGCAATTCGGACGTTGTCGACGGAAGGCAACAACTTCGGGTAGCTTCTGCATGCGCGCGGTTTGAGAGGCGAACGGATCCAGGATGCGTACTACATCTTGAACCTCTTTGAACCATGTGGGAAGCTAAAGTAAAAACTGCATGTAGGATAGGTGGAAAATGATGCGAGATCTCTATATCGGGAGTGAACACTGTTGCTTTCGGCGACAATTTCTTAACAAAAACCATCAAGTGCCAATGCAGCATTGCAACGAGATCACTGGAAACAATGACAAAAGCAGAATAGCTGTTTGGCAGCACTGCTGCTGTCAAGGCAGTGTTGAATGGCCAACATACTTCTGATTCGTTCGCTCCGACAGGGGCGCAAAAGCGGCTCCGCACTGCGTTCGACGTTGCGTCGAGTGAAGCAAATACGGGGAGTAACAGATCCTCCTTAGCAGCCGATCAGTATCACTGTTCCACCTTGCATCGATCGTCACTTGTGATGCGGTCAGGCGTGCCATTTTCTTTTGTTCCGACGATTGACCAGTTACCCAAATAGGCTAGGCCGGTGGGATGAGCTGCACATCCCACACGGGCCGACGAGGTAGCTTTACATCCCATCTGAGCCGGTGCCGTTACTTCCACATCCCACTCGAGCCGGTGGCGAAAATGGTATGGTCAAGGCTGAGGAGGAAGCATAGAAGCTGATAGATCGTCATGCCCAGCCTCACATCCCACTCCGGCCGGTCCTAGATCTCTGCTAGATTGGCGGCCCAGCTTCAGCCCATCCCACAGGAACCGATGGCCACGTCATGAATGAGATCACCAGAGCATAAATAGAGCCGACAGGAGCACCTTGCTCACACTCTGTGCCCTCTCCATGCATATTTTCAAACAGCCTTGCCTCTGAAGTGCTTAGTGTTGACTCGTTCCTACGTTCAAAGTTGCTTACTAGCGCCCGCCGTAACACCACCGCAAAGTATGGTCCGCAAGCTGAACTACGATGACTTCTCAGGAGCTACTCGCCCCTTTCGTGCTGATGTAGAACTGGACGACCTCGAGGTCGAGGGCAAAATCCCACCAGAGCTGGACGGGACCTTCTATCGTGTGCGTATCTACAGCTTATGAATCCCGCCACTCACTCATCGCCAAAACTTTTTCGCCATCTCATGATTAATCATTCGGAAAAACTCTACCTCTCGAGTTTTAAGTTTAATGTCATTTCAGCAACGAACTGGAGCTCATTCGACTCCGTGGCCTTCAACTTACCAGTCGGACAGGTTATGCATGACCCATACTATCCTCGAGACTACTACAAAAACGGCAGCAAGACCATCCCGTTCGATGGAGACGGCTCTATCAGCGCGTTCCGCATCAAGAACGGCAACTGCGCCTTCAAACAACGATATGTGCTGACCGAACGCTTCCTCGCGGAGCGTCAGGCCGGCCGCGCCATGTTCGGGATCCTCAAGACGCCCTTCTCCCACCACCCGTGCGTTCGCGCAGTACAGGACAACACTGCGAATACAAATGTTATCGTGCATGCTGGGAAGCTCTTGGCGCTGAGTGAGCAGGGACCGCCGTATGAGTTGGACCCGAGTAAGTCACCCTCAAGGCAGACTGCGTCCTTCCAGCTGGCGCACTTGGAGAAATGGCCACGTCCGAGGTATGATTGAGACTAAGAATCCGGGCGGCATTGCAGATACGATGAGAACGTTGGGGAACACGCCTTTTCCAGGGCAGATCCCCAAAGGCGCTCCGTTTACGGCGCATCCCCATGTTGACCCAAACTCTGGGGATCTTGTGGGGTATGGATATGGTCTGAATGGGGTCGAGAGCAATGATGTGAGATTGCCCGTTGCCTTGGCAGAGCCGCTTCACACACTCTGACCCTTCATGTTGTAGTGCACTGTTTGGGTATTGGACAAAAATGGTAAAAAGACGTTTGAGCGCACTCTGACGATGCCCGGAAACGGCTTCGTGCATGACTGCGCTATTGTAAGTTGAAGTCCAAGCCGGGGCCATAATCTGATATCACTGAGACGAAGCTTCAGACAGAGAATTATGCCGTACTACAGCAGATGCCATTCGTGGCCGATGCCAGGAACGTTGAAAAACCGGACGGACATATGTGGTATGTAATCAGTGCGTTAACTCCGATTACCTGAGCCAATCACACAGTAGGACATACGACGAGTCCGTGCCGGCTTGGTTCGGCCTTGTTCCAAGAAAGCATCTAGACCAACCGGTGCGCTGGTTCAAGTGGAAGAATGCCATGCCGGTCCATACAGGCGCGTCGTGGGAGGAGGACGGGAAAGTGTAAGTGCACACAGACGGTGCGGCGGGTTCTGCGGCTGTCCCCTGCGGCCTGACCGCTCGCGCAGATATTTCGACACCAGCGTCGCTATCGGAAACGCATTTCCCTTCCTCCGTAAGTGCCATAGTCCATCACTTGAGGGAAATGAGTGAGGCTAATCATCTCCGCAAAAGCAACCAAGAAGGAATCGAGCGACGAAAGCGGCCAGACGGTGACAGTAAACTATGTCAGGTTCGAGATTGATCCGCAAGCTGAGACGGATCGACTGGATGATCCCGGTGGGATATTCACGCAGTTCTATCCAATTCGTGATTCGGACAGACGCTGACCCACATCCGCGCAGAGGTTCTCGTCAACGTTCCATGCGAGTTTCCACGGACGGATGAGCGCTTCCTAACCCGTAGATGTAAGTGTTCGAAGTTTGCCAGGTGCTGAGGTGTCTGATTGGGACAGCGGAACGACTGGAAAGCGAGATAAAAGAGGGATGGGGGCTGCAAGATACTGCTCTGAATCCCGGAGCCAAATTCCTATTGGCCTGGCTCACTTCTCAATCCGTTCCGCCTCCAAGTCAGACCCGTTATATGCTCACACGCTTATCCTTATCCATACGCAAAATGGAGAGGTGAAGCACTTGAAACTTCAATGCCACTAACGGAGCTATCAACGACTCAGCGCGTTACACCTTCATGGACTGTTTCGACCCCACGGCCGTAGCAGACCCAGCGCTTCTATATCGAGGACTTAACTGCCTGGCACGGTACGACAACGAGGCAAAGACGCTGGAAGTAATGTCCCCCGGACCAGGAGTCCTGGTGCAAGAACCATGCTTTAGCGCTCGCGGACCCAACGCGGCGGAAGGGGATGGCTTCCTGATCACGTTGGTGGATAACATCCCCCTTGAACGCAATGAAATCGTGAGTCCAGACCTCTCCAGTCCTGTTTCCAAGAGAGAGACATTTCCTCGTCCCCAGCGCAAGCGCCGCATCGATATGAGATGAACATGACAGCCAAGGGGCGAAGAAAGCTAAATTGCGTTGGTGCCCGGCAGATCATCCAGGACACGCGTGACTTCCAGCAGGTAGTGGCACGCGTCATCCTGCCATTCCGTAAGTCGAGGTGTGCGAATAGGCTTTCTCTGCGCCGCTACCGTAGCCGCCGCTCGGCGTTGATACTTCGTCCGGGCAGGACCGAGATCGCGGCGGGCGTCGGAAGGCTCGGATACGAAAGGGGGCGGGGACGGTTATCACCATGGCTAACGGCTTGCTCGATTGTGTCGTAGGCCTCCGATCGGCCGTGCATGGCAACTGGGTCGACGCCGAGCGCATTCCGGAGACGGGGCCTTTCATCGAGCCCCTGCCCGACATGGGGCGTCTCTACCCCGTGAATTAACACTGACGGAAAGCGGGATGACGAAGCATGCGGCGCGGGAGAAGGTTCGATGAGGCGCACGAAGATGGGCTTTAGTCAGGAAAAAACGGCTTCTCATGGCCGGACGGGCGTCATTTTTCGCACCGGGGGGGGGGTCATCTCTCATTGGGCGTTGGCGACGGGCTGGCACGCGGGGAAGGTTGTGTCAAGGTTTGACTCGTGGGTTGCGACTTGTTGCAAGTGCCAAACTTTAAATCGGCAGCGCTACTGCAGGGCAGATATTACATATCCAGGCGAAGGGGGGTGCTGCAAGGCTCTCTTATTGGGCTCTTCTGGACAACGTCGGCCACGCCGTAACGTGCGAGTAGCTAGCTTTCTCCCCCCGACTACATACGTGAAGCAGCGTCAGTTCCTGCCTTCCCGCGGGCCCCAGTTGCTGCTGCGTGAGTGTCTCTGCCGATCTCCCCTTCCGCCCCAACCTCCGAAGCGCAGGATTTTCGGAGCAGCCAAGCCCGGCTCTAGGACGATTCGAGGTCCGAAACCCGTGTCCTGAGGTCGGCATGCCTGCCGAGTACGTATGCGCTTGCGGGAAGCGTTTCCGCCGGCGCGAGCACCTCAACAGACATGCTCAAGCCCACCACAGCTCAAGTCGTCCTCATGTCTGTGGCGTCTGTCAGCGCGCATTTGCCAGAAGGTGAGCTGTTCATGCTTTCATGAATCTGTCCGTCGCTTCTTGAAGAAGCTCAGGATCTCCTATTGTCTCTTTCTCTCAGTCCCAAACACTTCATCCGTACAATTTGACACCATCTTAAAAGCTTGCTTGGACCCGACGGTCAACACCACTCTGACGCCTGTAACCTGTTAGCGATGTCTTGAAGCGGCATCTCGCGCATCACCAAGAAACCGGCAGCACCCGCCTCCTCCGAGCCTCTTCAGCGTGTGATCGGTGCCACACCCGCAAGGAGCGCTGTTCCGGAGAACTGCCATGCACCCGCTGCGTTGAGAGCGGAGCCCTTTGCCAGCGAGAGCGCCTATCACCACCTCGTGGAGGAACCTCATCCTCAGCCGCAGCAGCAGTTCGACCGCCCAGCCCTCAGGGAACTTCCTTTTTCCGGGACAGCAGCAGCAGTAGCAGCGGGTCTGATAACGAAGCCCCAATGACCCACAGTCCGCAAGGCCGGTGCGAAGACGAAGAGAGCTTCTCCCCGCCGCCCTCCTACACCGCGACCCCGAGCCCATACACGCGGCCTCAGAAAGACGCCCACCACTTCCAAGCGCAGCAGCACCAACAGGCACTGGAACAGTACCATAGCAAGCAACAGCAACGCCCAAGTAGTACGGTCCTCAACCTGATATCCGCCGCGGCCGCCTACAAATCCATCATAACCGGCCTCGACGCCAGCGGCAACCCCGTCGAAACCAACGCATCAACGGCCCACCAACCAACAGCCCCCACGACTACCGCCATCACCCCTAGCAGCACGGCGCCGGCCCTGCACACGCAAGCCCCCGTCCCCTCTCCCTCCTACTACGCCGAAACCCACCACCCCTACCCACAAGCAACGCACTCCGCGCACTCCACCCCCTCGCCCCCAACCCAGCAGCCCCCATACCACCAACTCCACGCGCCGCGACCCCTCCGACCGCTCCGCTCCGTCCGACAACTCGAGCCCCCAGCCCCAGCAGCAGCGCCGCAACCGCAGCCGATGCACCCGCTCACGCACCCGACGACCGCACCGCACGCTCACGCGCAGCTGACGCACATGCGCCTGGCCGCGCGCACGACGACAGCGTACCCGACGATCCTGACTCCCCACCCGTTCATCCGGGCGCTGGCGGCGCGGCTGGTGTCACCGGAGCTGATCTCCCTGTACTTTGGCGACTTCCACTACTGCTGGCCGATGCTGCACCGGGGCCGTTTCCTGGAACGTCTGGAGGAGCAGCCGGTCGAGCTGGTGTGGAGCGTGGGGTTGGTGGGAAGTTTGTTCTTGGAGCAACAGCGGCAGCAAGGTGGAGCGTCGACGGGTGGGAGTACGAGCCCGTGGGGCCCCGGTGGGTCGCCGGGGAGTGTGACGGGCTCGGTGAGGACGAGGAGGGACGAAGAGGAGACGAGGAGGAGTAGGCAGCAACAGCAGCGTTGGGGCGAGAGGGGAGGTGGTTCTGGGAATGGCGGAGGAGGTTCCAGACGCAGTAGCGAGGAGCGCGACACATTCCGGAATGCAGCGAGAGAGGTCCACGAGTGGTTGTTGACCAACTTGAGCGCTCATCTGAATCAGGTATTATCACAAATTTTTTCTTCCTTTCCGTACTTCAAGCGAGGTAAAGGGTGTTGGCAGGGGATACTACTCGGGCAAGAGACGGATATTGCTGGAAGAAACAACAGAGTACTGAGAGGAAACATATGCTAAACGAACCTCTGCCTCATAGTGGCGAGTCGAAGAGTCGTATCCGGGAGACGAAACCAGCCAGGCAAATTTCGTCGTGGCTCAAGCCCTTCTACTGAACATCATTTACGGTATCTGCATCGACGTAAGCCCTGCCAGAAAATCAATGCCTACAGCTGCAGAGAAACCCGCTGATAAACAACTCACAGCAAACAGCACTCCGCCTTCGCATTTCCTCAAGTCTCAGCACACTCATCGAGTGGATCCGCGAAGCCGGCCTTTTCCAAAGCGATAGGATCCTTGATCACCACGAAAGGGTCTCCAGCTCGTCCTCAAGCTGCAGCTCCGGTCTCGGCCAAGGCAATGACGCAGACTATGAGCGCTGGTTGGAACTAGAAGCCAAAAAACGGTAGGTTTGTTGCTTATAGCCTTGGCCTCTGTCCAAAGTTGACTAAACCCTCATCAAGGCTTTCAATGTCCATCTTCCGTCTCGACACCTACCTGTCCATCATCCATGATCGCGCCCCCTCAATCCGTTTCCAGGAAGTTCGTGTTCCCCTCCAATGTACGCTCGCCCTCTGGGATGCATACACCGTCGACGACTGGCGGCGGGCCCGCCTTCTCGAGCCCAATGGCCGATTGCACAAGACCTTTTCCTCCATCTGCGCCACTGCAGCCTCCGCAAACACCCGGCAAACCATCCCTGTCCTGCTCGAGGAAGACTTCGAACTCGGCCTCTGCGCGATGCAAGCTCGCCTATGGGAAGACACACAGCAGCGGCACGAGGAGTTCGGAAACTCGAGTGACGCGTATGATTTCGGGCCAAACCGAGGTACTGCGGGGGCAAGAGGCGGAATAGTCCGAGAAGGGCGGGTGGTGGACGGCCACGAAGTGGGGCCGAATGACCTGATTGCGCAAGAGTTTGTCGGTTTCGGTGAGGGATGGCACGCGCAGCTAGAACACTGGCGGGTCTTTCGTGAGCGCTGCCAGCAGGTCAACACTGGATACGCGCCGCCGGCGCACTGGCGACGAACGCGCTTCAACACATCGATGCTGTACTTCTTGTCGTATGTCCGGATGCATGCGGATGTGGTGTTGATAAGACGATTGAGCGCAAGCTTGCAGAAGGAAAAGAGCGGGAGGACAACGCCGGCGTCGATGTCTTCCATGTCGAATCGGAGGCTTGAGAACCGCGTCCATGCCTGGGCGGGGTCGAGGAATGCAAGAATTGCGGTGAGATATGCGGCGCAAATGTTCCGCTTGTATGCGGAAGAGGTGGACATGTTTGCTTCGAGTTTCCAGCGCATTGATCCCTTCAGCATTGGCTGCATGCTCCGTGCAGGCCTCGTAGTATGGGCTTACACTCGATCCAACCTGGTCTGCGACCTGTGCTCTGACCTCTCTCCCGAAACCCAGGAGGATCCAGGGATGTCGAGCCCCTTCTTCGGGCCGCGGGTCGTATGCGAGTTGGCAGAAATCTGGGGGCCAGTAGACTCCGAGTACGCCAACTACTGGATCTTGAACGGCGGAAAGGCATCCATGAACGGCAATCTCTTATGCGCCTGCGGCCTTCCACAGATTATTGACGCCTTCACAATTATAATGAGGAGGGGAACAGCCGACTCGGTATTCGTCGAGCCAGTCGTCAGGATACTCGAGAACCTGAGGTATTGCCGCTGAAGACGAATAGATTAGCTCAAGGTCGCACAGGAACGGAGTTACAGGCCACCAAAAGTGTATTTATTCTTGCTCTGGTGGAGGGGAAGGCTCCGGTTCGTCGGTTCTTCTCCTCTTTTGAGGTGGTTGACCTGACCTTCCTCCAGAAGAGCTGTTCGTGAGCGCTGTCTCGTCGACAAGAAGGCCCTCAGCAGCAACATCATCATCTTCACCCCACGCGTACAACTCGTCAGAGCCGAGTTCATCCTCTGAATCGGCGACTTCCGTATATGTCCGTGTTGCTGGCCGCGCTGGAGAGGCCAGTGTTTGAATGGGCACTTCCACCGTTTTCAAGTCAACATCAGAGAGTCCAGACTAGGGATCATTAGCTAGGAACGATACAGCCGGTTAGAAAAGCTTACAGATCCTATGGAAAATGGAATTATGGCGCCTAATCCATCAGCGTCTCTGAGAGCCACCCCCGCAACTTTAACTATGCCAACGTAGCGGATCTGTTTGATCTTCTCGTCGTTAAAGTCCACGAGCCTCCCCGGATCAGGCGGCCAATCTCTGAACACGACAAGTCGTGTTGCAATGCCATTGTCCCATTCTGACCCCGCCATCGCAGGAGCCAGTAATGCAACGTCTTCTCTGTATCGGGTTGTGACCTGATTTGTGACGACTACAGGAATATCTCGAACCGCTGCAATCTTACTTAATGAAGAGATGAGGCTGCTCATCACAGCATATCGCCTCCCTGCTGTCCAATTCCCGTCCTTTTTATTATCCTTTGCGGCTCGAGTCCGCGGATAGGCAGAATCAAACAAGGTCGAGACAGAATCGATCACAACCAAGGAAGTCCCCTGCGGAGGAAAAGTGGTTGGCGGGTGTAAAACCATGGCGAAAAGATGCGCCAGCGATGGGACAAAGTAGTGGTGGAAGCGTTGGAGCATATCAGTCACGGTGAGGCTTTGGTCGACAGAGGAGCTCAACCCCTCGGCGGATGACGGAGGAGAGGTAGATAGCAGTGCTTCGAGACGCGGTTTAGATACAGAGTCGGCGGCATCTGTATCTTGGTCAACGATATACCCCTAATGTTGTAGAACCATGTTCACACACCTATCCAGACAACATGGCCGCCTCTCCGTAGTGCATTCTTGGTCGCCTGGAGCCTTCCCATTGAGGTTCAGCCTTTTACTACCACTTCAAATACAGCTCAAACAGTTCCAGTATGCACATACCCAAGAGCCGTCTTGCCGGACCCTGGTGGTCCATATATTTCCGTCACCTGGGCGCGGCTAAGGCCTCGCTGGCCTTGGCTACCAGTGCTTGGCTGCAGCAGGGCATCGAGCTGTTTGAGGCCGGTCGGAATGGCGCGAGAGCCACCGATCTTGAGTGAGCGAAGTGCCTGCGAGGCGGAGACGGTGGGAAGTCTGTCTGCTCTCCGGTTAGCAAGACTGTATATTCCGGCGGGGGAGTTGGCGCACGGGCAGACTGCGAGGACGAATGTAAATCCATGTCCTGAACAGCGGTCGCTATCTGTGGCAGCGCATTGCTGGTGGCTGAAAGTTCGTCAGCCGCATGGGCCAGTATGTTGTGGATGGGTTGATGCGTGGGTGAGACGCGTCGCGAGCGGAAGACGCGCGACGTCAATGCCGCATGAGTCATGCATATGCACAGCTAGCTGGTTCCCTCGATTCAGTACCCAGCTTTCTTCTCGCTTGCTTGAAACACGGCCTCAACATGACCCAAAGCATCATTTGGACAAGAAGCTGATTTTGTTAATGCCACTGTCATTTCTTGTAACATCATTCGCTCAGTCAAGCTTTCTGCTCGTCATTCCCTTCCATCCTTCCAATGGCTGAATATACTTCCGAAATCGGCCGCTTGCTTATACGGCATCTGGCTCGGAACTGGCCTGCCATTCTTTCCTTTCTTCTCGTCACTACCGCAACTGTTGCTGTCGCTGCTGTTATCCTTGATATTCGGCGCCAGAACAAAGAGCCAGAGCCTCCGGCAGGCTGTCGCAGGCTTGGACTTCCCCCGACAAAGTCCAATCTCCGCGATCAGTACGATGCGAAGTACGCCGGCGGTAGCGACGACGATAAGTCGACCTGGAAAGTCAAGGCGCTATGCATCTATCCTATCAAAAGCTGTTGCGCTGTGGAACTTGAAAGTGGCACAGTGGTTCCCACTGGAATGAAATACGACCGTCAGTACACTTTTGCCCAGCTAGTCAGCTCCGTGGCAAAGGATGGAAGCTGGAACATCTCTCATCAGTGGACCTTCGTTACCCAGCGCCAGTCACCACACCTGGCAAAAGTCTATACCGAACTTTGGGTGCCTGACCCTTCGTCTCCTGCATATTCCCCGGAAGCCGAGTACGTCAAGAGCGAGGGGTGCATTGTGGTGTCTTTCCCTTATATCGAAGACACGCTTTGGATCAAGTATCAACTCGAGAGACTGGGGGTTTTCATCCGCAGGAATATTTTCCGCCAAACGCACCTCAGTTCCGATGGGCCCCGTGTCTCGTTCCGCATTCCCTTCAACCCTCCCCAAGAGCGCATCAAGGAGAAAGCTTATCCACGTGAAAACATGAAAATCTGGGACGAATGCCCCGAAGCGCTCAATATGGGCATTGAAATACCGGAGGATGCACTGGCCAAATTAAAATATGCTCTTGGCATCTCCAACCAACTCACCCTCTTCCGAGTTGATCCCCAGCGCTTCCGCCAAGTATACCGCTGTGCGCCACGCAAGGGACAAGACGTAGACTACCAGCCCGTTGTTGGAATGGCTGATGCAGTAGGTTATTCTACGCTCTCTGCAAGATATTTTCTCATCGTATATAGTATCCACTCCACATTGTGAACCTCGCTAGCGTCCGTGACGTCGCATCCCGCTTGCCTACTAAGGCCAACCTTGACGCGATCCGTTTCCGCGCAAATATCTATGGTACGCACAGAGAAATGTCCCAAGTCGAGCACATGATATGTACTAAATGATTTCACAGTGACCGGTCCGCCCCCTTACACGGAAGATCATTGGCGCATCCTCCGCATTGGGTCCCGCCGATACCATGTCAGTAGTCGGACAGCCCGCTGTACAATGCTCAATGTCAACCCGGCAACTGGAGAGCTTGAAAGTAAAGAGCCCTACAAGACGATGGCAACCTTCAGGAAGATCGATCCTGGGGCAGCAAAATGGCCATGTTTGGGGATGCAGATGGTGCCTTTGAGTGGCGATGAAGGCCTCATTAGCGTAGAAGACGAGGCAGTGGTGGAGGAAATTGGAGAGCATTGTTATATCCCTCAGGGTCCGTCATGAGAAACACTGTAAGGCGCCTTTACGAAAAGTTTCCTTGACCTCATAAGCTCACGCTGCAGCGTTTCGGTATTTGATATGTTTCGATTGTTTTTATGCAAACTTTAGCGCAAGGCCAGGAACGATGCAAAGCCAGACAGTCCAGTCAATACCAGCTCTTTCTTTTGATCTATCAATGAAAGCAATGAAGCTGAGCTTTCAGTATCAATTGCCATCGCGAGGGCCGCGAGTGGATACTTAGCCCACCCAACTTTCCCATCTTTTCATTCCCTTGCCGGCAAACTTCTCCCAAGGCCCATATAAAAAACTGATTTCTTCGTACTGCCCCAGCCATCGACATATCATTCAACCAAGAACGGGGGAGAGTATCTCCCAGCACGTTATTTCTAGCTGCAAAGCCAGAAAAGGAAAAATCACTACTATCCCCCGTCTCCTTGCTTTCCGTCCGCAGCGGAAATATCACGCTTTCGCTATGTTTTTCTCAACTCTTCCCCCCCCTCCCCGTATCAGCACACGTAGAGCCGGTTTCCGAGCATTCCCAATGCCATCTCATATGGTAGTATTGAAAGATTCCGTCTTTCCCCACCGTCATCAAATACAGCCCAACGAGTTCCCGAGGAGGGAATCACTCCTGTTGGCCAGCTTCTGAGTCTGAAACCTCAGCTCATCAAAAATTATCGTCCTTCCTCCTCCCCGATTGCCTTCTCACTTCCCACCCGCGGTCACGCCCTCACCCCGCTCCGCGCTCCCCATCTCCCCCGTTCCCACGCACGACCCCTCCACCAAATACACCACATCGCCCCTCGGCCCGCTCCTCCCTTCACCCTCCGCGCCCCAATGCCCCCAGTCCAATGCATACCCGACAACGCACCGGCACCGTGCGCACCGCTGCAGCCACCGCTTCTCGAGGCCGTCCTCGCGCTGCACAATCGTCGGCTTCCGGTCCGGCTGCACATGCAGCGTCAGCGCATAGTGTCGGTCGGCGTCGTCGGCGCCAGGCGGCTGCTTGGGTAGAGGTAGGATGTGTGCGCGGTCGAGCGGTGAGGCGGCGTCGGGGTTGGAAGAGGAGGCGGCGCCGCGGCGGGGGAGCGCGGGCAGAGGGGTTGTGGTTGCGAAGAGGAGTTGGGCGCAGATGCAGTGGTAGGTGTAGACGGGTGGTTCGTCGGCCTGTGCGCTTGCTGCTGCGGCTGCGGCGGAGGGGGTTGACGAAGCGCGTGGTGGAGAGGCAGTCGCCATTGTGGAGTGGGGTGTTCGTAGTGGCCTTCGGGCTCTGGCGTGGTGTATGAGAACTCGCAAGAGTATGGTTGAAGCTCGGAGGGCAATCGCGTGAGGGTTGCTGTAGGATATGGGCGAGGGAGTGGAGGGCAGAACGCGTGGAATTTCTGGTCGGACGCGCCAAGCTGTAGGGCTGAGGGTCGCGATGACGCAGCCATCTACATCCACCACGACACTTTCCATCTTCAACCTGCCATTGAACGACGGAATCGCCCACGATGCCTCCTCACCCGCTTACCCACCTTCCTATCTACTTTGGGCCCTTCCTTGTCACGCCACAAGTCTTCCATTTGACGCCGCTTAGCTACGCGCTCGTCAACCTCAAGCCCCTTCTTCCTGGCCACGTCCTTGTCTGCCCGCGCCGCGTCGTCCCACGCTTTGCGTCGCTGACGCCCGCCGAGGTCTCAGACCTGTTTGCGACTGTGCAACGGGTGTCGCGCATGATCGAGCGTGTCTATGGCGCGCATGCTTTGAATATCGCGATACAGGACGGCAAGGCAGCTGGGCAGAGCGTGGAGCATGTGCACTGTCATGTCATTCCCAGAAAAGAGAGGGATATGGATGAGAGGGGTGGAGGAGATAAACTATATGACATGATGGAGGGAGAAGAGGGCGACATAGGGAAGGAATTAAGGAGGAATCAAGAGGTGGAGCAGAGGCATAGGTTCGCGGGGCCTGATGTTGAGAGGAAGCCCAGGAGTGAAGAAGAGATGAGGAAGGAAGCAGAGCTATTGGCTCAGGAGATGGAGAAAGAGGTGGATTGATTATGGTGGACAGAAGGCAAACAACGAAGGGATATGTGGAGGAACATGCTTTGTAGAAGCGTGCTGCAGAACGCCCCATACTTGCGAACTTCACCCGGCACATCATCCTGGAACCGTGGAAAGAATTATCACTTGTGTATTTGCACGTATCCTCGAATACTTCCCGAAGACTTGACCACTTGCTCCGTTGAAGCAAATTCCGCAAATTATCATCTACTGTCTCCACGCTACGACATCGACTTTTCGGTCCCACAACTCCAAAGCATCTTCTCTGTTCAAAGGCCCCTTCTCCTCATCACCGGGCAATCTCCAGATCGTGATTCCCACGCCGCTCATCTTCAGACTTGTTACCAACGGCCCCAGTAGAATCCTCTCAACTGCACAATTCTTCCTCGCCAATTCTTCCTTCGCCAATTCCGCAAAAGCTGCCAGGACCGCATCACTCGTGCTCCCCAAGCTATTCAAGACCAACACAACACGGTGTGGCCTCTCCGCGCTCGCTCCCTGCGGAAACGGCACAAACGCGCGGTCCCCATCCGCAGTATCCGTGATCAGCTTCACCATCTGCTCCACCAGCCTCGCCGGTGGGGGCGGCGGCGACAGTTGCTGCAATCCAGGCTCCCCGTGCGCGCCCATGCCCAACTCAATCGTATCGGGCGGCAACATTGGCACCGGCGCCACCGTTCCGGTCGGCAACGACACGCGATCGAATGCGACGCCCACCGTGCCCACGTTCGCCACCACCCATTCCATCACCTCCCGCACCCGCTCCAGCCCATACCCATCCCTACCCACTTCCACCTCCGCCACTCCGCACGCGATCTTCAATCCGACAAGGTGCCCGCTCAGGCCCCGGCGCCCCACTTTCCCGCCCTTGGCCCGCCCGACGGCGACATCGTCGCCGACGGGCACGAAGGCGACTTTGTAGCCGAGCGCCTGTGCGCGCGTGATGGCAAGCCCCGCATTGAGAATGTCACCCGTGTAGTTGCCACACACGATCAGAGTGCCTGGGTGCGTGTTGGGGCCAGAGGAAGGGAGTGGCTGCACCATGCGCAGCGCTTCGAGGATTTGGGCGGATGTGGGAGAGGCAAAGATGGCGCCGGAGACGTAGGCGCTTAGCAGGGAAGGCCCAACGAAGCCGCCGAACATGGGCTCGCTAGGTGGAGTTGTCAGTTTGAGGTTGTGTTGGGCTCTTCGCTGAGGGAGAGCTTCTGAGACAAAAAGGAATTTATGGACGCGGAGAGGGTGATAAAGAGTAGTGCTGCAACTTGAACGAGGGAATGAGAAGTGACTTACTGTCCACCACCGGAGAAGCCAATCGTAGTCACATGGTTCTTTCGGAATTCGACCAGGTCGCTGCGATATACAATCTTGTGGGTCGGCGCGTATGAGAGCGATGGATGGTGCTGCGTAAGGCCGGTCAGGGCTTCGTGAATAGCGTCGCCGGGCTCGTTGATGAGGTGGAATGTCTCCTTCGTCTGGGTCGGAGGCGCTTCTGTGGCGGCCATCTTCCTGTTATTCTTCCTACTCTTTTGCCTCAAACTTCCGAGCTGCGCGTAGGTCAGGGCTACGCGGTGACTAAAGTAGTCGGAAGTGAAATTAAAGAGATTTGTTAGGATAGGGAAGCCCCGGGTAACCAGTAAGACACAGCTAGGGCTCAGAGATCCGAGGAATACACAGAAATATCGTGAAGTGCGGTTCCGGACATTACATATTCGCCCGCGGGGAAGTGCGGGGATGACGAGGAGGAGCGGAGCTGGAAGGTCGGGAAGCCCCGATTAGGAAATCCCGTGCCTGTGAGCTCTGACGGCTTCTCTCACCAAAGGCTCTCGACCGCGAGCGACATCGCTTGCCGCCGGAAGGTGCAAACTTGGTACATCCAAGCGCCGAAGGCTTACAGGTGGGAAATTTGGTGGCACGGATGCTGTTCAGTCCTGTTTGCGGAAATATGAGCGCGCAATACCGATTTAGAAGCACCGGGCGGTTGTGAGCTGGCGCAACAATCATTCACAGTTGTACTTTTCCCTTTCCAGGTCTGCATGTCCTCCTTTTGAGATCCCTCAAACTGCTGAAGCATATACAGCAAAACTTCAAGGCAAAAGAAAAAAAGAAAAAAAAAGAAACTGCTAGAAATAAACTCGCATCCCTCAAACCGCCTTTGGCCCAGCCGGTGCGATGTCGCTCATGCTCGCACTCCCACTCCCTACCCTCCCGGCCTCCGCATCCATCTCCTTCCCTTTGATTGCGCTCCACTCCTCGCGATCCGCCTCCTTGTCGACCTCATCTGCTGTCAGCTCCGGCAACTCCTGCTCGTCCTCAAGCTCCTCCGGCAAGATCAGATTCAAGATCAGCGTGACAAACGCCGTGACGGCGAACCCAGTCTCCAAGACCAGTTCAATCGCGTTGAAGAAGCCCAACAGCGCGCGATTGCCACCGTCGTACGTAAAGACGTACGCGAACCAGTCCGGCACGAGCGTCGCGCCGTAGCCAATTGCCAAACCGGCCGTGAGCACAAAGCGGTTCCGGCGCGTAAACGGCACCGTTGAGATGATGCGGATACCAGAGACGGCGACCGCGCTGAACAAGAACGTCGTCATGCCGCCGAGCACGGCGCTAGGTATAGCTACCAGCGAGGCGGCGAACTTGGCGAAGATGCCCATGATGATGAGCCAGAAGCAAGCGGCATAGCCGGCCTTGCGGTTGGCGCAGCGGGTCAGCGCAATGACGCCATTGTTTTGGGCGAAGGTGGACATGGGCGTGATGGTGCAGAGGCCAGCGATGACGCCGTTGAGACCGTCGGCCAGCACACCGCCCTGGATGCGCGAGTCGAAGAGCGCGCCATCGACCTGCAGGCGTGAGACGTCGCAGGTGGCCGTGATGTCGCCAATGGCCTCCATGGCGAGCACAATGTAGACGGCGAGTAGTGGTAAGACAATGGGTCCGTACACGGAAAGCTTGAACGTATGCACCCAGATGAAGGAGGCCGCGGGCGATGCGTCGATGCCAGAGCGGTCGAAGTAGCCGCAGGCGGCCGCGACGATGCAGCCAACGAGCAGGCCGATGACGACAGCACAGGATTTCATGATAGGCGAGCCGAAGCGCTCGCAGATGATGATGGACACAAAGACGAGGAAGCCCAGGCCGATGAACTCGGCGCTGCCCCATGGTAGCGGGCGCGGAGCGTTGATATTGGGGCAGAGCGCGTAGATGCCCGTAGGGTTTGTTAAGCAGTCGCCGCTACCGCCCGCCCAGTTTTGGAAGCCGGATTCGATGAGGCTGATGCCGATGAGCATGACAGTGGGGCCGGTGACGAGGGGCGGAAAGAGCTTCTTCAGCAATCGTGGCGGCATGAAGGACATCAGAATTTCTATGAGCGCGCAAACGCAGGAAGTGCCAATGATGGCGCCGTATCCGTCCGGGCATGGCAGCTTGTTACCGCTGGCATCGGTAGGGCAGAATCCAGTCTCATACATTTGAGACAGAGCACCGGTAGCCACGGGAATGGTGGAGAAGGAAGTACCGACGACCGAAATTAGACCAGTGCCGATGTAGTATGGGGATTTCCAAATGTGAAAGCGTGTGATCTGGATGGAAGAGAGAATGCCGCAGACGATGAGCGATGTCGACACGAGATATTGTTGTTGGTCAGTCAACAGGTTTGCCGATGCCGAGAGGATGATTGGAGGGGTGATAACGCCTGCTAGCATTGCCAGCGCATGCTGAAATCCAAGAAGGAGGGCCAAAAAGACTGGCATTTTGTCGTTGAGGCCGAAGAATGGTGCAGCACGACGATGCTTCTTGATGAACGGAAGATTCGGCCGGAACAGGAAGGCATAGTCATATTTACCGATGAGGCCATCCCTTTCAAAATATGTTAGCAACCAATGACCAGAACTTTAGCTCGAATAGAATAGATTGGGGAGTTGAAATAGCCAGTGTACTCGTCAACAGAGAGACCTCAGGATGGTCACTGAGGCGTGCATTGCAGTGAGGATGGCAACAAATAGACACCTGGCTGTCATGCCAACGAGCCCAAAAAAAAAAAAAAAAATACTCACTTTGTGGTAACGGCCTTCTTGAAACTCCTCAATTTCTCCCCAAACGATCTTTTAGGCCTTATCTCGGGGCCGATCTGATCCGGAGAGTCGTCCATGGCGGCGAAGGAAGTGTTGTGCAGTTCTCAAATTCTGATTGACTTTTTTTCCACAAGGGATTGGTCGAACCTTGCTGGCGTCTGTGTGCGGCTCAGCGACTCATGCGGTGTATTCGCCGGATGTCTTTGCCAAGCGGATCCTCCGTAGTATGCGGCTTCGCTGACTCTCCCTGTTTGACTGAAGTCGTCGTTGCTAGCAAGCCAAGGGCGAGGGACCGAAGGTAAGTAAGACGAGGCAAAAGCGGGTGGCGTTTGCGGCAGAAAGCTATCCTGCGAGAGCGGATTGGCTAGTGCTGGTGCTGACAAGGACTAGAGCTGAAAAAATCGCGTAGATCCTGCGAGCCGAGTGGAGAGCGGACGGAGTGCGTAAGGGCGGGAACAAGCCCTGCACACAAGAAACTGATGACGAGTCTGGGGAATTGTGTGATCATCGTGGTCGAGGAAGAGTCTATTTGTAGCGGGCCCGCAATGTCGAGGCCAAAGAATCGATATCTACAGGCTTCGCGTGCACTTCCCCAAAGAGCGCAGTTTGGAAGCATAGGGAGGAGCTGGCCGTGGCTAGAGGCGTTGGAACAGGCCGACATGCGATCCGATGTCGTCTTCCTCCGCCGCTGCCATCGATTTGGGTTTGTGGGATGAAGCGGGCTGAGAGGCATGCTTGGGTAAAAGGTGTAGTGATGCGTTGCTGATAAGGCCAGCCCGCCCGTCGGTTGGCTGGCGGCTGGCCGGCGGTTGGCCCGATAACGGGGGCCTCCGACCCGCTGACTCTTCATCAGATCCTCCACACACAAAAGCAATTGCTATCCTGCAAGCCCAGCTCTCCATATCTCCGGGGTGCCTCTGCAGAGTGCCGTGGCTGCGTTCCGGAACCTTTGCTGATCGTTGACCCCGCCGAACTCCGACGACGCGGCCTATCTATTGCCTCTCAAGCTCGGTGTTTGCATCGATGCGCCTTGCCTTGGTCGCGATGTCATCTTCGCCCACCTAAGTCAGTACCGTGACTTCCTTGGCGCTTCTGGTCGATGAGCTTCTGTACGAGGAAAATGAAGCTTGTGATGACAAGCGTGAGCCTACAACGCCTTACCCGAGCCTCAACTCTTGAAAATTACTCATGTGCGTTGCTCCATCTCACACACAGGACGTGCGTGAAATCGGTACCAAGAAACTTCAACTGGTGAAGGAGCCAGACATCATGAAGAAGCATTTCCACCACCTGCATTCGTGCAAAGAGGCTGCTACGAATGCGGCATATGCAGTATCCTACCGCACGTCTGGGTAAGTTCCTCCTGCCCCGCCCACCCCTTACAGGATGGATAAATCGTAACTGCACAGCAAGCTCAAATGAGTACGGGCAGTCGAGACCTCTGGTCGGATACAGGTGTTCAGGCCTCATTACACCGGCATCTTCACGGATCTCTCGATGGCCGAGCGAGAGCATCTCACCATCCTCGTAGCATCGCCATCTTAGCGGTCTATCGTATGCAACGCCTCTGATAGATTCTCGATGGTTTCACGTCCGATGGTCTGCACTTCCTGGGGCGATATCATTCATCTCCGAGATACTCTGAGGAAGCTGGACACGGTGCCAGTGATAACGCCAAGCCTTGCTGACAGCTGTCTCATGGGTTCTGTCATTCCTGTATAAGACCACGAATCTTCATCGGCTCGAAAGAATTTACGATGTTAGTAGGAAGAAGTCGCGTTTGACGGCAGGCGCACTGTTGGGATCAATTGCTCAATTCGGGGTCCGCGTTTTGAGTTGAGGCTCTGGGCCACCCCTTGATCCCGGCGCGTCGCTGCGACACCTCTTCGCCGCCACGGTGGCGTGACTGTTTCCTCTGCGAGCGCCAACCGGAGATCTTTGCACGCATTTTTCCACCCACGACTGCAACAAGGAGCTTCATCCGCGCAGAGCGCAACCAGATTTCAGGTTCAGACGTTCGAAGTTGCAGGCGCGGATGCCGCGATGCTGCCACAGCGTGAAGCCGGGAACCAAGTTCCAGCTTGAGACGTTGGAAGATGTCGACGCGGTTGCCGCTCCGGTACCTTTGCTCTGCGGATGCAATCTCCTGCGCCGTGGATGAAGAGCGCCTTCGTGCATTTCGGGGACCGATATGTGGTTTCAGACGTTCAACCCTGCCGTCAACGTCGTAGGCGGCACGCCGGTCCCAAAATAGTAATAGGGGTGCTGGAGAAACTCATTTCACTTTCCGGTGAGGTATGCGAGCCTCCATCAAGTTGTCACGGCGGTAGGATGGCGCAGAGAAGGTGGCTTTGTCGAGCACGATCGAAGAGGCAGATGATGCGTATGTCAAAGCACATTGCTACGTCAGAACGACAACAGCGCAGCGCCGACGTGTCTTGGATGGGCACAGAGCCAGCCATCCGCTGGCGAAAAGACAGCAACGCCAGGACAGAACCGTTGGGGATGCCGGTGGAGAAAGAGTCATGAGCTCCAGAGATACGGTTGCTGGTATTTTACATGTGGTGTACGCGGACGACAGGAAAACGCAGCTGATGATCCCAACGAGCGGCCGTCGAGCACAGTCTGGACGGCGCAGACGGCAAAATGATAGGCCGTTCGCAGGACGAGATACGGCCGGGTCTACGGTCGCAAAGGCATGGAAGCCGCCATCAAGCAGGACATCCGCCATGTGAAAGCCGGCTCAGACACGCTCCCCACATGGGACCTGGGGTGCCAGGTCGCCTGGACGGGCAGCAGGCAACCGCAGGCTCAACAACAACGGCTAAGCGATGATGTCTTTGAAGCCGAGGTTGAGCGCTGATTGGCGGCGGACATGTGGACTGTGGATCGCTGCCCCAGGCCCGGAACACCATCCTGGAATGCTGGAGTCGCCACCGTAGGGCTGATCGCAAGAGCGCTGCACCGCAGCAGAGTGCGGCGCGGCCGGGGCTGGCGGAGAGGGCGCTGCTTCGGGCGCGCGCGCTCTGCGAGGGCCGCCGCCATCCGCGCTCTCGGGCGGCGCGCGGCATTGGTGTTTTGGCCGGGGCGCTGGAGCAGGTCGCAGGGCACGCAGGAACAGACAGGGGAGTCTGGGTCGTCGCTTCCGGCTGATACCCGCGCACCCGCGCTCTTGCCAGAAGATGTGGCGGCGCAAAGCTTCTGATTCGCCGCGGCGTCGACATGCGGCCCGTGCACCATTTTTCGTTGAGGGCGGTAGATGTCGGCGTTGGGGAACTGCACGCCCAAGCACAGCACCACCTTTTTGGTCGCCCCAATGTCGCTACCTAAATATTACTTTGGCCCTCGGCCTCTCCACCTTCCTCTTCGACCAGCCCTCTCGCTCACTTTTCCTCTCCCTCCACGCCCGTCCCTTGGATAGGCATTTCTCAGCTCGGCATCTCTCGGCTCGCCACCACTCCAGGATCCAGCTGCTGACGCTGCCCGCTGTCACCATGCCTTCGCACCAGCCTGCCGCCGGCGAGGCGGCTGTTAAGCCCGAGTTCCTCTCGAGCCAGCCCTCCGCTATGGCGAAGCCCTCGGAGCCCAACCGCAACCCCAAGTACGACCCGACCAAGAAGCACATCACCGAATATCCCATGACCCGCCAGAACTGGTACAAGCACGTCAACTGGCTCAACGTCTTCTTCATCGGCGGCATCCCGCTGATGGGCTGCATCGCCGCTTTCTGGACTCCTCTGACCTTCAAGACGCTGCTGTGGTCTGTCCTCTACTACTACTGGACCGGTCTCGGCATCACTGCCGGCTACCACCGTCTCTGGGCCCACACTTCCTACAAGGCCACCGCGCCTCTCAAGATTTTCCTCGCCCTCGTCGGCGCTGGTGCTGTTGAGGGTTCCATCAGATGGTGGTCCCGCGACCACCGTGCTCACCACCGCTACACCGACACTGACAAGGACCCTTACTCTGTGCGCAAGTACGTACCACCTCTCCATCTTGTCACGTTACTTTTGCTAACCTGCATCCAGGGGTCTCCTGTACTCTCATCTCGGCTGGATGGTCATGAAGCAGAATCCCAAGAGAATTGGCCGTACCGATATCTCCGATCTGAACGACGACCCCATCGTCGTCTTCCAGCACCGCCATTACGTCAAGCTTGTCCTGCTTATGGGACTCGTCTTCCCTACTGCCGTTGCTGGTCTTGGCTGGGGCGACTGGATGGGCGGCTTCATCTACGCTGGCATTCTCCGCATCTTTTTCGTCCAGCAGGCCACCTTCTGCGTCAACTCCCTCGCCCACTGGCTCGGTGACCAGCCCTTCGACGACCGCAACTCTCCTCGTGACCACGTCCTTACTGCCCTCGTTACCCTTGGTGAGGGTTACCACAACTTCCACCATGAGTTCCCCAGCGACTACCGCAACGCCATCGAGTGGTTCCAGTACGACCCTACTAAGTGGTGCATCTGGTCCTGGAAGCAACTTGGTCTCGCCTACGACCTGAAGCAGTTCCGTGCCAACGAGATTGAGAAGGGTCGGGTGCAGCAGGCTCAGAAGAAGCTCGACCAGAAGCGTGCCAAGCTCGACTGGGGTGTTCCTCTTGACCAGCTCCCTGTTATGGAGTGGGATGACTACGTCGAGCAGGCCAAGAACGGTCGCGGCCTGATCGCTGTTGCGGGCGTTGTCCACGACGTCACCGACTTTATCCAGGACCACCCCGGTGGCAAGGCAATGATCCGCGCCGGTGTCGGCAAGGACGCCACCGCCATGTTCAACGGCGGTGTCTACGATCACTCCAACGCTGCCCACAACCTGCTTTCCACGATGCGTGTCGGCGTCATTCGCGGCGGCTGCGAGGTGGAGATTTGGAAGCGTGCCAACCGCGAGAACAAGGAGGTTGAGTACGTCAAGGACGACTATGGCAACCGTGTTGTCCGTGCTGGCGAGCAGCCTACCAAGGTTCACCAGCCCATGGTCAGCGCTGGCGCGGCATGAACGTAATGAAAGGTGCAAACGGAACGGAATATCAAAAATTGGGATGGAGGTGAATAAGTGTTTCAAGTTCAGCGATGTCTGGGCTCTCGTTCTAAAGGCGTTCAACGGAGGGTAGCGGGCATTGATCTCGTTTGTATCTGGTGAGATTGATATCTAACTTTCTCACATGCCGTGCTCCTAGAATAGGGCGCGGTTTTGGGGCGGACATTTTGAGTCGCTATGGCGGCTCTAATGCGCATATTTAGAAATCAACTGGTCACTCCAATGTGGCATTCTACTCGCTCATTATTTTCAAACCTTCGATTGAAGTATGAACTTCGATATTTCATGCGTGAATGATTGGGATTGTCCAGATCAAGCACTTGAAGCTGAGTAATTGCAAGGCCCGCATGATGGTCGCGACTAGCAACTCTGGTCGGGCGAATGCTGCAGCATGGGCAAGTGACCAGGTCATGTATCCATCTCGCATCTCTACTGCAGTGAAAGGGTTACGGTCGCACAAGGAGGGTGCCTCAACACACGCGTGCCTGCCCGCTTCCCTCGCTTCTTCCCGCCTCCCGCAAACGCGTGAGTGCGAGCGCGAGCAACGACGCCACCCATCCACCCCGACTTGCCTACAATTTTGTTGCTTGTGACAAGAGGCGCTGCAAGGGCCAAGACATCAGCCACGCGGGACCCAGCCTTGCTTCTCTCCGGACCGTCTCTGCTGCCTGACGCAAGGGACGGCGCTTGTCTGCCAACGGACCACAAGCGTTTTTTCTCCGCCGGACGTGACGTCAACGCCTCCACGCCGGACTGCGTCGTTCCTCTTTCGCTGGGTATCACGGCACCACGCACTGCCTGGGCCTAGCCGATCGCTATGCCGTTTTCCGATCCTCCGCCCCTGTCGCAGCCGCCACTCTTTACTGGGTTTGCAGAGGATGAGGCGACGACCGAAGACGAGAGTGAGGGTGGTGCTTTGGCTGAGGGCGAGGACGAAGATGGGTCGGATGGGCCGGCGAGGAAGAGGGTGAAGAGGGTGCACGGCGGCGCGGACGCGCCCGTGCGAGAACAGCGGCTGTTGAAGAGCTTGCACCGGGCGGTTAGCCCGCCAGCGAGGAGGGTGGGTGCAGGGGAGAGTGAGGCGGAGACGGAGGATGAGGATGATGCGGAGCCGCGGGGGCGTGGTGCCCGGAAGGTAGAAGACGAAGCGAAATCGGCCGCGAAGGAGGAGCAACGGGAGGCGTTGAAGGTGGTCGAACAGGCGGCAGCATTGAGCGGAGACGGTAGAGAGCAGCGGCCGCAGAGGACGAAGTTCATTTCCTCGCCCATCCAGCTCACACGTATACAAGATCTCCCTCCCGCGGCCAACTTGGATACGGTTACCTTGAAGGATATCTTGTGCGACCCGCTCATCGTCGAGGTGTGGCAGTTCAACTACCTCTTCGACGTCGACTTCTTAATGAATGCTCTAGATGAGGACGTCAGGGACACAGTCAGAGTGAAAGTCGTGCATGGCAACTGGCGACGCGAGGACCAGCAGAGGCTGTTGATGGAGAGATGGGCGAAGGCGTACCCGAACCTTGAAGTCATTCAGGCCTACATGCCTGAGCCTTTCGGCACCCATCACTCCAAGATGATGGTGCTTATTCGCGCAGACGACTTGGCGCAGGTTGTAATCCATACCGCCAACATGATCAGAAAGGACTGGACGAATATGACCAATGCTGTATGGCGGTCTCCACTCCTGCCGCTGTTACCAGAATCAATGCAAGTATCTCAGCCCCAGTATTCGCAGAATGCAACTTCGTCTTCTTCGCCCGGAGGAATTCGTAGTGAAAATCACTCGATCGGTAGTGGCGAGAGGTTTAAGACAGATCTTCTACGTTACCTAGGCGCCTACGGGAAGCGTCTCCACTCTCTCACGGAGCAGCTCCTCCGCTATGACTTCTCTTCTATCCGCGCTGCGCTTGTGGCCAGCACACCGCACCGGGTGAAGCTGGATGATACCAAACCTGAGAAGCAGACATCGTGGGGTTGGGTGGGCCTCCGCGAAGTGCTCCACCAGATTCCAGTCCGCGCCTCAGCAAAAGCGGCAACCAACGAAGATGAACTTCTCGTAGCGCAGATCTCGTCAATCGCAACACTTGACCAGACCGGCGCCTGGCTAGAGCACTTCGAAAGCGTGCTAGCAGCCCGCAAGTCTACCGCCGCCGTGGCAGCACCATCCTCCAGCGTCAGCACCACTTCAGAAAAGACGAGCGGCTCTTCCGCCTTCAAACCAGCCTCCCAACTCCCGATCTCTTCCTCCACTCTCAAAAGCGCACAGAAGAGCTACCCTCCCCTCAAAATCATCTTTCCTTCTGTCGCCGATGTCCGCACGTCCCTCGACGGCTACTACTCTGGTGCCTCCATCCACCTCAAAACGCAGAGCGCGAAACAGCAGAAACAGCTTGGTTACATGCGGCCCCGTTTCTGCCGCTGGAACACCGCCGCCGCTGCCTCACCCACCACCTCTTCGTCGGCCTCCAGAGCCGCTCCTCAGAACGGGTGTTCTGCCCTAAGGAGCCTGGCTGCCCCCCATATCAAGACGTATGTCCGGTACAGGTATCCTTCTGATCAGGGACTGGGTGGTGAGGGAACGTGCATTGAGTGGGCAATGCTGACGAGTGCCAATTTATCCACGCAGGCGTGGGGGGCATTACCGGTGGTGGGAAAGGAGGGGCCCGGTGGTGCTGGTGGTGCTGGTGGTGCTGGCGGTGCGAGGGCGAGGGTGAAGATCCAGGGTGAGAGCGGGAAGGAAGTGAGGGTTTGTAGTTGGGAGATCGGAGTTGTGGTGTGGCCGGAGCTGTTTGTCGATAGTGGAGAAGGGGAGGTGGTTATGGTTCCAGTTGTTGGGAAGGGTTTGCAAGGTGAGGAAGATACAGTGGAACTCGCGGGAGAGGAGTGGAAAGGCAACGCCAGTAGAGAGAAAGAAAAAAGAGTTGTGGTGGGGTGGCGGATGCCGTATGATCTGCCCTTGACACCGTACGGAAGGGGGGATGAGCCCTGGTGCGCAACAGCGAAGTATGGGGAGCCGGATGTTAAGGGTTATGTATGGGATGGGTTTTGAGCGGCGAAATGGAATGGAAAAAGTAGAGTTAAGCCACGACGGCGCCCACAATTCCGGTCCAGTGCGCGGGGACTCCCAGAATACATCGGCTTCACGGAGCAATGAGAACTTCCGTTCATGGTTTCAAGAAGTGACCTTAAGTAGTTCATATACTTGATGTGGAACAACCAACTGGAACAATGGTGCCAATACGGTATAGCACAGAAGTGGAAAGATGTTGGCATACTAGAGCAAACAATGAAACAAACATCAATTCGACTATGGGAATTATATTACAGCGCGACCTTAGTAGTAGATAATGACAAGATTAACAAAGAATAAAATGACTAGACGAAAGGAAAAGCACAAGAGAAAAAACATATCGCCATACTGCCTTACTTGAGTGCCAGAGATCGTTGCCAAGCCGTCTAACTATGCTTCTGATGAGGTTTCAGAAGAGTCATCAGCCCAGCCCGGAGGACCCGTGGGATGGAATATCCCCTTGCGGATGGCATTCGCCCGGAGTGTCGGTGAAGGACCACCTGCACGCATTCTTGTATTGTAAGCCCAAGTTGTTTCGCCGAACATGACCTGTTTACGATAGTCCTGAAACTCCCTCGACATTTTCACTACTTGCTTGACATGTCTTACTTTCAAGATCGGTATCTGTCGTCGCTGATGTCCTGCCTTGGCGTCCCATACTGCAAGAGAAACGGCCGTTTGAAAAACTAATCCCAAAATGAGTTGTGTTTCAATGACCACAGATTAGATCCATACCATTAGAGATCTGCCTTCCATTCCACGCGAGCTCGTTAAGTGTACTGTCGTAGTGCAGGAATTCTTCAACTGCCTCGCCGCAGTGAAATTGTTGTCCACCGTTGATGTGGTTATCTCGAAGTTTGAGAATTTTAGAAGACCATATCTGCTGTCATGCCTCACTACTCAGCTGTGGATAACTTATTTGCACATGAATTCGGGTCATGAAGGCTACATCGAATACCCCTACACGATTTGTTGTGAGGAAAAGGATCCCTTTGAAGTACTCCAGGGCGCGAAGGAACACTTGATACAACTTAGCGGATCTCTTCGCCAATCGTGAGGCTGCAACTCACCAGACACAATGACGTTAGTCTTGTGGTTATCTCTTGTTCTTTTCGCAACATAAACGTCGGCCTCATCCAGAAGAAGAATGGCGTCCCACCGCCCTGCATCCCGGAAGAAGCGTTGTAGCGTGCGTTCCATCGTCCCTGGTTCATCTCCAAGATCGGCGGCTGTGATAGTCAAAAGAGGCCTTGCCGTGTACTCTGCTACTAGTTCTGTTGATTTCAACTTAATGGTTAATTGGAAATATTTTTCTCTCGCATACCTTACCGGCGGTGAACGTCTTGCCAGTGCCGGGTGCACCATGTAGGAGAATAATTCGCCCTTCCCCCTTTCCTCGGATCAACTCGGTAGGAAAAAGGTTATTCTCTTGGTCGTTTCTGTCATAAACCTCACAAAGTGCCATTACCATCTTTTTGGTAGCATCGGCAACAATTAGATCCTTGATCATATCTTTGTTGAAGGTTGCCTCCCTTAGCCCATGGACAGCAAACAAATCTGTGCGATATGTCAACGACGATGATAAACCCCCTGGACTTGTTACGCTCACCATAGGTTCGGTCTTGGAATGAAAATCCATAAACGTGAGACCAGCACAGCATGTACTGAAGGTCTGTAAGGTCCCCCGCTTGTTTGAGGTCTATACTATCATAGTCTGAGTATGCTCGCGTTCCGTAGCCCGGGCTGAGCGCCTCTTCTGCTGCGCAGATTGAGCACTCGCAGGCTTGGACCCGTGTTCTCGACCCAAGGCCGTACTTATAGTCCACCTTACAGGGGTGGTGCGGCTTGTCCCAACCAGGCTGCTCCCATGGCCTATCGGTATAGTCCACGATTAGCCTGGACGAGTTGTACTGTTTCATTTTAGTTGAATATCAGCTCGTATTTCTTCGCCAGAGGGGCTCGTATCCTTTTCACGCCATCCCTTCCGCTGGGTCCGCTATATTCTTGAACAGCGGACCGCCTTAAAATGTCGACGAATTTCTTGCCACGCTCGATAAGTGATGCTTGAAGATTGGCGTCGCCTGAACGACTGGTAGGGAACACCGATAATTCAGAGATATTTTTCTCGCCTTCGAAAAAAGGGATCTGTACTGTTTTTGTTGTCCGACTCAAGTATCTCCCATTGAAATCGAGGTTCCAGAGGTCCACTTTGCAATTGAGGGCTTTCTCCAGTGGCTCTGAATGCTCCACTGACTCGACGATGTAGCAGTTGAGTAGCCCCTCTCCTTCGCGGACATAGACAGGCGCGCCGGGCCTCAGGAGGAGCCAGACCCACTTGAATGTTGTGACACCACGTTTGAACATATCTTCTGCCACATCTACCCGCACGTTCGGATTTGTATCTAGGTACTCCAGCAGGATATCGATGTGCTCGTCGCAATGTCGGTTGTACTCGTTTGTGTGGCGTAGCCTGCTGATATCCTGCGATGCTTTGTAGCGCTTCAAGTCGTCTCTATGGAAGAACAAGTCCTTGAATGGGTACAGGAAAATTCCGTTCTCCAAGTCGGTTACCGGCTCAGGGGTAAGCTGATTTGGGGCCTCTGACGGAAAACCCATCATCGAGGCACTTTGTCTGAGCGGTTGAAGAGATTGGAACTGTATGACAGACCTGAGAGCATTCAAGAGAAGATTGGAGTGAATGTGGAGAGATGTCTGCCCGACAATATCCCCTCTGTTGAGCTCATCTGAAGGAGCTGAGTACGTTGGTGGTGAAGATGGCAGGTCCGCTCCATGGCCAGGGTGCGGATTTCTGAACCTGGCTGTCTGTGATCGGATGATTGTTTTGACTTCCTGAAGTACCGATCGGGTCGTGTTTGGCTCCTGAGCTACACGAAACGAGATTGGAGCAGCGTAATTCTTTTGATACAGAAATCTGTTCCCGTAATTTCCATCTCTTTCAAAGAAGTCAACGGTGTACTGAACTTTATTCTCATATGCTGATACCACAGGGGCAGAAGGCCGCTCGATTGGATCCAGGTGGGTCAAAACTTCCATGGGCAGCATATTCGGAGACTGGAGGTCTTGGAAAATCCGCTCACGCAGCAACTGTACGCCAACGGTCCAGCCCGGTTGTACTAACTTTTCCCAGTCTCGTAGTGGTATGGCGGTCTCGCTCTCCGTCTTTTCCTTCTCCGGCAATTGTCTGATTACGTTAAAGTATTTCTCGAAGTGTTTCCCCTCACCGAATATTACTCCATATTCCACGGGCCACGAACAGTCTTGAAACAATTGCCTCATTGCCTCACTCATGCCCTGCAACTCGTCAGCCCATTTTGTAACGCATGAAAACGACAACTTTCACTTGCCTTCCATGTCTTGCATTTTTCGAATGAAAGACTGTATAGTTGATTCATCGGGCCGATCAAAGTGATTACATCGGGCCCGAGGTATGCTGCAGCTTTCTCGGATTTCCTTAGCTTGCGGAAATACTCATCTTCGGATCTCTTTGTTGGACTCTGAGGGCCTACAACGTTTTCTGCCCGGGTTTTGGATTGCAGTAGGTTTCCGTCTGTGGGGAATGGAAGCCTGTGGAGATTCGCGACGGTGTACTGCATGGAATGTACGAGCTGCAAGACTTCTGGCTCCTCAGAGCCTCCAGTAGCGTCGCTCAATACGTCATCGATGATTTCCCTACCGTGATCACCAGTTGGATGGTATTGTCCCACAATGGTGTCAAACCCCGAGTCGGAGTCCGATGAGATATCCCAATTTGATGTTTCGCTTCTCCTGTCGCTGGGATTTTGTCTCTCGAGGAGGGATCCCGCAGAAACAGCTTTGCCTGTAGGGCTGTTGAA
This sequence comes from Macrophomina phaseolina, assembly GCA_020875535.1. Classification (NCBI taxonomy): domain Eukaryota; kingdom Fungi; phylum Ascomycota; class Dothideomycetes; order Botryosphaeriales; family Botryosphaeriaceae; genus Macrophomina; species Macrophomina phaseolina. The sequence continues at coordinate 6,179,774 of JAEQDS010000065.1, forward strand.
GGAAGGTCTTTCTCCGCAAGCAATCTGGCGAGCTTCATGTGAAGTTTGAGCAGTTGGTCTTTTGTTCGATCGGGGACGCTTACCGGTCTCAACCTACGTGTGGTTAGCTTCACGAAATGCTGACAGCAAGTGCATGGAGTCCGGCTTACATTTTTGAGCAATATATCGAGTATCTTCTGGGTCTAGAGATCGACTCTGTTTAGACATCGATTTAAAGTTTGTTATATTTGGGATTACTGACCGGAGTATGGGTAGCCAGTGTTGCTTGATCTGGCTTGTCCGCGGTGGCAGAACTGTGGAGAGGAACAAGTCGGTCATGTGCCCATGATTTGTAGTTCTCGAAAGATGCAGCAATATCAGCATAATAAGGCTTGAATGGCCCAGCCTCTTGCCGCTCCGTAGCTTCGAGAAGCCGAAGGAAGGTGGATACCAGGCAGAAATGTCGCTCTGACATCGTGTCCGGTGTCGCGGCTCTTACCGCCTACGTTCGCACGGTTTTCAAGAGACAGGACCCGCTGGGTTTTAAGTGAGGGCCTCGGGCGAAGATGTTCGGACGACGGGGAAGAACTTCAGCGGATGTGTTGGTAGGGCTATCGCGCAGTAAGCGTTGATGACCCTGCTTTCGCTTATGCAGGATCAGGCCGGTGATATGAGCTGGCTCTGATCCAGCTGAAGACTCTTCGTGACATGAACGATAGGAATCACTCTACACTCCCAAACCGCTGCGAGGCTTGCCATTACCATGTCTGGTCTCGAAATCGCGGGCGCCATTCTTGGCGGCATCCCTCTGGTCATCAGTGCGCTGGAACATTACTCGGATAGCGTGGGTGCACGCAAAAGCATCAGTGTTATGAGGCTGACACTTGCTTACAGCTTGAACGAATAGAAGGGATATGGAATTTCCGCCAGACATTCGACGATTTGCGCACAGATTTCCTCACATATATGAGTGTCTTCAACGACGTGTCGAGGGACCTCTTGAGGCAGCACTTGGGCAGTTATTACGCCGAACTAAACCTCGAACAACTCATAGACCACCAGCTGGGTACATACACAGAATGGATAGCACAGAGACTGCGAGAAGGGCTTGGAGTCAGGGTCTACCAGATCAATGAAAAACTGGTGCGGCGCTTGAACAAGAAACTTGTATTGCTCCAAGAAAAACTTGGATTGACAGCAGATGGGAGTGTGAGTAATTTCAGGTGGCCTTTAGAACCGACGCCTGACCGTAAGCTCATACAGGTACCGTTTCTCACTGGCGACATCATCGACGAAGAGCAGCACCGCCACTTCTTCGAGATGTGGTGGAAGAAGCCACTGTGGGCTTCTGTTCGCGCTCGTAATTTTCGAAAGCTCGTGAAGGAGATTAAGGCTGAAATTGAAAAAATAGAAAAAGTCACTTCGAGTGCCCGCTCGGAGATTGTTATTCGTCAAAGCACAAAGCAGTCTAGAGGACTCTACTCGCCATGCGATAAGTACTGGCTTGCTCTACGAGACTACACGATAAGCCTCCACGCCGCACTCCAATCCGCATGGCCACCCGCTTCTCGGACTATATCTCAAAGTCAGGCTCAGATTCTGATCGGCATGCCCGAAAAAGCCAATCAACTACCCCGAAGCACTGGATTTCATTTGGCCCTCGAATTTGAGAACACCAAAACTTCCGCTCCTATTAGCTCAGATGAATCAAACAATGTCCTAGTGCTTTGGAAGCGGGAAAGCCCATCCCAAGTTCTAGAGGATGTTGTTGTTTGTTCTTGCCTGGAGCAGCGTCACATTACAGACTTACAGGAAGACCTTCTCCAGCCTAAAAAGGGAGATTGTTTCGGGGTTCTCAAGGATGGAGCCTTAGTTTTCCACTTGCATCCCACTGCGAAAGTAGACTTGGAGAACTCCCAGCCTTTATCGAAAGTTCTCGTTAAGCAGCAGCGGAGACTTCTTTACAAGCGAAGGTGATGCCCCATCAACTAATTTGTGCACAGGTGTACTGATCAAAGACCTACATAGATGCGAGTACGCGCTGGGTCTTGCGGCAGCAGTTTTACAATTCCATGACACGCCTTGGCTTCCACAAACTTGGTCGATGGCCGACGTGTTTTGCCTGACCACACCAGATCTTAAATTTCACCTCTCAAGCCACGTCGTTTCGGATCATGGTGAGGAGTGTATGGAATCTGAGGCGCCACGTGCGCCGATAAAGAATAGCTGGCTTTTCAGACTCGGCATCTCATTGATCGAACTCGCATTCGGGCAGGAACTCAGCAAACTCCTGACGGACTCTGATTTGGTTGACGGGATAGAAGGAAACTACCCCAGATTCAAAGCTGCCTACAGGTTGATGATGGAGCTCGCGGAGGGTGATAGACCGGTTTTTGCCGCAGCGGTTGAGTTCTGCATTGATCCTCACTCGAAGGAGAACTAGCAGATCAAGTACAGCCTCCGAAATGAGGCTTTCCGGGAGAATTTCTACCTCAATGTGGTCTGCACATTGCGGGACGAGGTGTTCGGATAGTCCTCATAGAGCGTTTGGACTGAACAGTGACTTTTGTTGTGGAAGTTGTGGTGGTGATTGAAGTGACGAGAAGAACCAGAGCCTAAGCAACATGCGAGCAATATCCTGGAGATGCATTTATGGGGTTCAAATGTGTCAGGAGCGCGGCCGGCGGCGTGCTCAACCACTATAGGAGCACCCGTATCGACCGCATACCTTGCGGGCTCATCTCTTTCGTGGTGAATTTTGTAGACAGCCAAAGTGCATATTGTAGATACCGGAAACGCAACGAGAGATGAGAGATCAACATTAAGACGGCTATGTTATAGAGGAGCATTTTCAACAAAATCATCCTTCGTCAACTTGATAAACAGAGCCAGTGATGTACGTTGCTTCATCGCTGAGTAAGAACGCAAACAGCGCAGCAACTTCCTCCGGCTTGCCCATTCTGCCCAACCCTGTCTGTTTGGCCATGCTCGGAATGGTTTCGTGAGCTGGGTCAGTCATTGGCGTTTCAATGTACCCCCTGCGGTGTGTCAATTGGAATGGCGACGTGATATAGCGGTGAAGTCAACTTGCAGGGTAATGTAGTTGAAGCGGATCCGGGTATCGCCCTTTCCGGATGATTCAGAGACGGTTCCAAAAATCAGCACAGCGGGGTTGAATGAGGTCTAGCTGCTGCAAATCTTGAGCATCCACAGGGTTTACTTTTGGTCAGACAATGGTCGGGACCAATAATGCGGGGGCTCTCGTAGTCTCACTGGCTGCTTGGTTAGAATGGTTCATCCAGAAACTATCAGGTATGCTTGCTAAGCTGGACTTTCAGTGTGAATCCTCACTATTATTTTGCTACTCGCCTAGGTCCTACGCGAACTTTATAGATCTATAGCAACCGGGCCGAGCGGCGCTGAAAATCAAGTTGTGGGAGAAGGGGGCCGCGGCGCGGGGGCATTGGCAGGTGCAATCAGAAAATGTCATTGTCCTAGGTCTGTATCTCATATGTCATATCAGAGACTTCCAGACTGAACAACTCAAACAGGGGGAGATATGATACTTCAAAAATTTGCCAGTTAGCCAACATCAAACCCACCCGACGGCAGCTGTTCTCATAAAAGCGCACCCGACAATGAGCAACTGGCGCATCCGGCCTGTGTAACGGATGCTGATGATTGATCACACAAACACTAGCGTTGCTGTGCCCTGCATACGCGAAGCCTTATATGCTGTGGCGTGTGATTCTTGTGCTTTTTCTCTGCGGGTGTGGAAAGCCCACTTACTTCATATGTACGATTCTTCAGCGGACGTCTAATTGGGAGAAGAGAATATGAGCCCAGCTGGAACTGAGTGTGGTGGAACCCCGCAGTTTGTCACTTATGACGTACATCGGAGTAAAGCAGTGCGCACAAGAGTGGGCGGGAGACGGCTGAGAATCAAAACAGCCGATTCGCCAGTCGGCTGCGTGCGGAGCAGCACGTGGTTTCCCCTTCGGGCTCTATCCCACATACTCCAAGACTCAGCTTCAAACCCAATTCACTGTTTACTAGGGGCGCAGGCTATGGAACTGCGGATTTCGTAAAATGTAACCCTCTTATCCCACTTTCAGCGCGCGGGGTACGGTATGATTGGGGAGTATACTGGTTATAAAGTCGCGGTCTTCCTTGCCAGATATCTCGACAATACATTATCTGCCTAAGTTCCAGAGCCGGAAATGAGCCCTAAAAAGACAGTAGTGGCGGTCACATTGAGCGGGCTCGTCGGCCTCGCGGGTGCTGCACGCCAACCCTACGACGTCAAGAAAATCATCAATGCTTTCCGCAACCCCCCAGATGATCTCACAATCCTGTGCGCGCATCGGGGTCTCCGGTGGGTAACTGCCACAATGCATCTCCCCTATGATGGCGATGTCTGACAAGCAGCCAGATGGAATGGCACCGCGGACAACTCTTACGAATCCTACTTCCGGGCACCTGAAGCTGGCATTGAGTGCGTAGAAACCGACATCCGCCTTTCCCTCGATGGCTACCTGCCCATGATCCACGACAGCGGCCTGGGCCGCGAGACAGACGTGGGCGAGCAAACCGGCAAGGCGGCCTATAACCCTTTCACTGGACAAGGCTACAGCCCCAAGGTATCCGAATCCAACTTCTCCGGCTTCATCGAAAATCTTCACCGCCGCGATGAGTTGGGCCGGGTCAGGCGCGAACAGGTGGCAACACTACCGGACATGATCCAGAACATCCATGAAGCGAAGACGAACGTCGTCCTGCAACTCGACTTCAAGGACCAGGCCGCTGTGGAGCCCGCGTACTGGGCGCTCAAGAACTTGACCAATGCGGCCGGTATTCCAGCAAATGAGTGGTGCATCTACAAGCTTCAGGCTGAGTGGTACAGATCACCGGAGGAGTTCGAGGCATTGGAGTGGGTGCAAGATGCGTTCGCCAGCGGCATCGAGTTAGCGTTCATTCCGGTCTATCAGCCTGGCGACGTCGCTGAGTGGGATGTCCTGGCTTCGCTGCAATCGTTCGCGAAGACGAATTACACGATCAGCGCGGAGATCGAGCTCCAATCGACTGGTGGCGCTCTTCAGCTTCTGAATGAATACCTTGATGGCGATGAGTGGGACGGCGTATTCAACAGCCGTGGTATCTTGTAAGTGAGAATCCCTTGCGTGCTCTGCGAGCGCTTACTTAAACTGGTCAGTTTCGCCATCGGCGATTTCGTGGACCCATTCACGTCCAATCTCACATTGTAAGATATTATCACAACTTGGGGCGCCAACTTCCCAGCGTATATGCAGCATTGAGCTGTGCTAACTCCTCAATGTCCAGTTTCGACACTGCGAATTATACGCTGCCTGATGATATCCGCACGAACAACTCTGTCTTCGTCTATCGAGACAATGCAGCTCCCGTGCTTCTCGATACGCTTGCTAATGACAAATTCCATGACTCCCGTTCTGACTTTGCGTGGATCATTGATCAGGGCTATCATTGGGTCATCACTGATACGGCAGATGAATGGCATCACAGGCTTAAGGACCAAGGGAAAAGGAATCTCAGCTCATTGGTAGCAGATGGCCAGGAGCTTGTGGATCCGACGTGGGGTAGTGGATGGTACAAGGCCAGGAGACATGCCCGGGATCTTGACTCCAACATATAATGGAACGGGTTCAAGCGCAGATTCGGCCTAGTAAAGCAACTTGAGCGCACCGGACAAAAGCGATCATGAAAGGGATTGGCTCTTCCCTTACACATATTATCCACAGCGCAAGCTATCCAATTTCTTACTAACAGTAAGTTCACAACGTGTCACTGCGCGAAACTACGCGAAGATTGCTACCTTGGAAATTTATTGAGCGTCCTATCTTTCGACTTGCGACTGCATAATCCCCGAGATCGTCTCATTCAGAAGATATGGAAAATCGGCTCTGTCCCGCCCTGCCGTCCTCCGAGTTCTCCGAGGGGGCCAAAATTTCTGTTTCTCGCACTTCAATATCAGTTTTCCGGAACCTAGCCCCATATCTCCCTTCGGCGACAAGCACCGGGTGATCTAAGTCATCAAGGTCCAAGGTGGCCAATTTCTCTCCTTTCTGCGCAACAGGCACGTCCCCAGCGCAGTGGTCCCATGTGCCCATCCCCAGTTCTTCATGTGCCATCCGCTGCAGCTGCAGCGTCCCGTTCGCGCTCCACTCCAGCCGCGCGTACGCGCCGCGTGCGTCGCCGAGACGACGCTGCACGTACGCGGAGACGGGCGCGATTGTGTACGAGATGAAGATGATGGAGCCGCCAAGCACGATGGTGGTTACGAGGCCCAGCACGGAGAAGTTGAAGTACTCGCCGTTGATGATTTTCTGTTGCGCGGTGACCGTCAGCTCAGGCTCCCAGATGCATCGACGCGTCAGTTCACATACCTGGCTGCTGCATAAATGATGTTCCTGGGTTGTATTCGGCCTGGCCAGCCATTTCTCCACCGTCGAATCCGAAGGCCCGGCCGCCACTTCCTTCATGACGCCCTGCATGGCGGCCAGGGATGTCGCGTGCCAATGCTCGGCTTCCAGCTGCCACTGATTGTCTTCCAGCGCTCCCTGGAGGCCTTCCGACAGGCGCTGCCTCGCCAGCAGAGCCGAAGCGCCGAGCGTGTACACGACGTTGTGCATAGAGGGTTGGTGGGCTTTGAAAATCGCGCCGATCCAGCGAAAAGCGGCCAATTGCTTCTCATCCGTCCACAGGTGTTCCGCAAGATACGCAGATTCATGCTCGCCGCCGAAAGGCGCGCACCGGATCTCTTCCGGTAAGTTCGGGTTGCAGTATTGCTCTTTCACCGTGCACGCCAGCACCGAAGCGGCGTCATCTTGGACGATGGCGGAAATTTCGCCCTCGACTTGGCCAATGTCGGACCAGTATATCTGCGAGATGTTGCGGTGAGCAGAGTACCATGGGTCGTCGACCATCTGGGTGAAGATGATGGAGTTCGCCGAGAGGAAGATCAGGTGCAGGTCGGCGTCTGTTTGCTGGAGTGCGGGGACGGGGACGAAGTCGGTGTTGGTGTTGTTCATGGTGCCGTTGAGCACGGTGGCGTCCATGCCGCTGTTTGCTGGTGTTAGCAATTCCGTTCTGGACTCATTTCGCCATGGCCTGAGAGCGCCTACCCGAGTGTGTAGTCTGTATTCGCGGTCGGCAACTCCCACTCCATCGTGATTTCGGGATACCTGTATGTGTAGTTGTTACCTTCCCAGAAATTGGCCGCTGTGCCGTAGTTATATTGGATGTACGAAGTGTTTGAGTTGGTGAGTCGTCCACGCTGACGGTATCCTTTCGTGGTAATTGGAGCGCAGGTGGAGATGCGTCGCAGCTGAACTCGTTCTTTCCTTGGCGCATTGAGCCCGAAGTCGTCGTTACTGTCGAGATAACCGGTATCAAAGCGGATGTTTCTGTCCGCAGAAAGACACAAGTCCTCGTTGAACGGACAGGTCACGTTGAGGGTGGTCGTGGTTGGAAGATTTCGCTTCACAAAGGCGCGGCAGTCCGTCATGTCCGAATCATTACGATAGCACTGTTGCGAGAAGGCCGCGTAGGATGCCATCTGCCGCGCCTGGTATGAGTACAGATGTGCGGTCAGCTGGGAGACATCAGGGTCTTGCTCCTCCATCAAGATACCACATTGCGAACTGGAAACAAGCACTTCTTTCCCGGCCGCGGTGGCTATCTTTGAGGAAAAGGTGCCTGCAACCCCGAAAGCCACGATGTGGCAAACGGCGATACAGATAAGAGGCATTATTCGTCGACACGGTTCCGCTCCTCGGGCACTCCGCCTCCATGCGCTCAGTACCATTAGCAGAGCCCAGAGACCGCTCGTTCCGGTAGCCGAATTGCGTAGTGTCGCTTGTCTTTGGTGGTAAAGAGCATCCTGCGGCTTGGAGGAAGAGAGAATGTAGTGTAGGCAAAAGCAGGTGATGTTCCAGAAGTGAGTTCCGACTATGCTCACGAAGAGAGCCAAGATGGCGATGAAGATAGTCCCACTCTGACGAGGTGTGGTTATGGTCGCACCGAGAACAGGGCCTCGTGACCAATTTGTCCAGAAGCCAGTGTAGATATCGTAATGGCTGGACTGGCCTTCAGAAGAGAACGAACTCATGTTCAAGCGGTCAAGGCCCCTACCAGGCCGTTGAATGGTGGGGTTTGTTCCGCATTCGAATGTTTCGCAGCTGGGGGAAAAGCTTGCATTAATGCATGGACATGCAGTGCGGGATGTTGTCGATCCACGCACAGAGCCGGATACAAGGCTTGTTAAGACAGCTATCCTTTCCATCTACGGTGCAGACGATAGTGGCGCCGAAGAGCCGGGTGGGGGCCTCGGCGAGATTAGCTATTCTTAGCTCGCGACTGTAATGGCGTGTATAGCCCCTGTCTGGCCTCTGAATGAACGGCGACACCCAATCGCTTAGGCCATTTGACGCGGGGCGCTTCCCGCATTCCCTTGCCTCGGGCTGCCGGCTTCCAATAGAAGGTAGAGAACCCGGCACGGAGTGCGGACTATGGAACACGGTTTCAAATTTGCGCGGCCACGCCCTGCATAGCGTGCGGGGAGGAGAGCAGATACGTCGTCGATCGCTTTTTGTCACCCAAGTCTGAGTCTCAGTTTGATGCTGAATCCGACAGAGGCCGGAGTCTGCACAGTCGGGGCCCTAGCACCTGATTATATTTAGGCGAAAGTGTGTAGAACAAGGACGGTGATGGACACGAATCAGTAGGCCTTATATGGAACATATGCCATATTTGGCTGTCCAAGGCTGGCTAAATGCGAAAGTTTCAGAGACAAGGAAAAATTATCTGACATGCCTTAAAGCCACTTCGTTCCCACACATATCTGCAAAATGCAGTTTTTCATGCACAACCTCCAGCTCGGTAAAGAGATACGCGATCCGGCAATTTTTGGAAACACTATGAATAGGTGCGCTCTTTGCAGTTGCGCCCAACACATGGTAAATGACGCTACTTCGCTGCACGATGTGTCTACAGAATCGCTGCGCCGTTACTTTCCAGTCGCGGAGGGGAAAGCATTACTATTAGCCAATATACTCTTCCTGTGCCTTGCTCTGTCACATCTCCGCCGCCGTATCTTCCTCTTCTTTGGCTAGGACCTTCTTCGGTAGCACCTTGTCTTTCATCGCTCCAGCATTCCATGTCCAGTTCGGCACCTTCAGGAACTTTTGGTTTTTCCGACAGACGCGTTCTACGACTGCACCGCGAAAGAGGCTTTCCAGTCACCCTTGTCCGAACTGCACATTCACGCAGTTCCTGGAGATGTGCTTGTGGCAATCCATCTAAATCTGTTATTCCAAGCCACATCTGCCGGAGCACGCGTGTGGTGCTCATCATCTTCGCCAACTGGGTCCGAGAGCGCCCGGGCGGCAAGTGCATTCTTGCCATCTTCCAAAAGGGTGAAAGCGTGGACAAGCATCAAGTACGCTTCCTAGTCGTTCTTCTTCTCTTCATCGTACAGTAATTTAGCGCATGCGTAACCAATGGGCGTGAGCAGTCCACTGCCCCTCTCTCACGACTGATGACCTTTAGAACGCGACCTCGCAAGACTGTATTTCCCAGGCTGGGTCCGACCTCAGACATAGCGAGGGCTTGGATACCATCCAGTGTTGAATCTTGTTGGTTTTTTCAGACGTCAATCAGTCAACGCCTGCCTCTTCCCCCGGCTTATCTCTTAAGCCAGGCGGCCATGCAAAGGTAACATCCATCTCCGCATGTCTGCTAAAGAAACAGAGTCCGTTAAGCCAACGGTTTGTCTTCAAGAATGGCAAGCCGTTCGCCCGCTCTTCGTCAACAAAAACTTCCAGTGAAACATATTTGTCGATTTGGCTTTCTTCCACATTCCGATCATCATCACACGACCTTCCGCTCCACGCAGTAAAAGCGTATGTAGGGACGAATGAAGTGGATGTTGCTTCGCCTTCAGACAACTGTGACGGTGAAGAACTGGGGGAGCTCTCATTCCCGCAGCGAGCCTTAGTATGATCTGTTTTAGTTCCATCGGCAAAAGAATTCTTTCTGGCTCCTGTGCACACCTCTCGGTCGCCGATGAAGATGGCAGTATGCGGAGGTAACACATCTCCATCGTCCTCGCTTTGTCCATCCCACAGACGGGCGAGCAGAACAGCGTGGCCTTTTGCAATGCTCCTTTCGAGATTACTGGCGGCAATGCGCATATAGGTCTCTGCAGGGATCGGTCTTTCAGTTCCTCCTCCTTTGCTATTCCACTTTTTGTCCGCATCTGAGAAATATCCGTTCTTCTTAAGGAGCCCTGCCAGCTCATGGCATCCGTGGTTGTGCAGTTCATCGGCAAGCACTTTGAGTAATCTCTCGGGCGGCTCCGAATGCTCCTGGCCCGCTTTACCTTTCTTGTGACGCCCTTCTCTTCGAAATTTTGGGTCTCGTGTTGATATCCGTCTATCCACTTTCCACAGCCAGCCACTTGTGGTGACCCCGTACTCTGAAAGACTGACATCGACAAATCGGCAAGACTTCAAGAAGGTTAATTGCCCTCCTTGTACCGGCGGCGAAAAATTATCCAATGAGACGGCTTGCAGGTAGTCGAATATCGTCATATTCTGCAACTCTGAAGTTGTGTATTTCGCCTCGCCTTTGAAGATCTCGCCATTCAGCAGCCAGAGAGACAGGATGCAAACACTGAGATGCGTATCCGAGCCATATAAGCGGTTGGTATCCAGACGAGCGCCGTATTGGCAGCAATTTGAGGCAATGGGCAAAAGATCAGCGCGAAACCTGGCATTTCGATGAGCGATATCCTCGAGGATCCTATTCGTCATGGTCCGTGAATAATCCGTCACGCCGGTCGTCCCGTCGGGAAGCATGGTGTAGTAATACCTCCCCGCCTTCTGGATCACCATACGGCACGTCTGCTTGTCCGCATCCAAGATGAAATCACTCTTCAGATAGGCCAGACAAAAGCGCGTAGCCGCCTTGTGGAACTCGACCGAGCTGACCAACAACTCGCCCGGCACATCGCCCGTCCGCCACCGCTCCCGCCTGCGCCTCTTCTGCCGCCGCTTCCGCTCGTTCAGCGGAATGAGCAGATTCATCTTCGGCCCCGCGCAATAATTTTCCTGAAAGGTCCAGGCCCGCCCCCACCACGGATCATCCGTCAGCCACTTCAGGACGCTCAACGCCTCCGCCGCCGTGCTCTGCTCCACTCCCTCCCTCAACACATCCGCTCCCCTACCGGCCTCGCGCGCCTCGAGCAGCTCCAGCCCCATGACCGACTCGAAAACGCGCAGCTCCGCTTCGCCCGCGATCGGATTGAACAGCAGCGCGACCGGCCACGCGCTGAACTGATAAACCAGATCCATCGTGTGCAGCGCGGCCTCGTTCTCGGGGCCGGGATCCTGCGGCACGCACTCGCGGTCGAGCCAGACGTTCGGGCAGCCCAGCGCCTCGGCGCAGCGGGCGGCGCGCGTCAGAACGACGTCGCGGACGGCGCTGGCGGCGTGGGCGCGCGAGGCGGAGGTGCAGATGCGCCAGATGCCGCCGGTGCGCGGGTCGTCGGTGGTGCCGGGGTGGCTGGAAGCGTCCCACGGGTAGGAGATGGCGATGTAGTTGCCGGCGCGGCCGTTGACGGCGGTCCGGGTGAGGGTGTGCGGGCGTGCGGGGCCGGGGAGGCGTGGCGTGAGCTTGCGCTTGCGGGCGAGCGGGCTGTGCGTGCTTAGGCAGTGCAGGTTGGAGACCCAGGAGAGGGACTTGAGGTTGTGGAGAAGGTAGTTGTCCTGGATGTGGAGGAGCTGGGTGATGAGGCCATGTTGGTGCGGGTGGGCGGCGCGGAGGTCGCGCAGGGAGAGATCCAGGCTTGTGTTCATGCGGGGTGATAGTGGTGGGATATTTCTGCGCCGCACGGTGCACGCGACCCGGTGTTGGTCGATGGACTGCCGGTAGAGGGCAGGTTTCGGTGGAGCTTGGGGAGTTTTGGCGGAAACGTTAGCGGATGGCGTGCAGGCGCTAGCCTCTTCCTCAACAGGGCACGTCGATCCCCTTTGTCGCCCGCTCCACATGAAGCATGCCTCTGCCAAGTGTAGTCAATTCAGGCGAGGATCGAAGGCCACTCCACGGCCGCCCTCCTCCTCCACCATGCAAATCTATGCCTTCATCACTGGATAAGCTGTCACTGCACACTTTCCAACACCATCCAATTCGCCAACCGCACTCTGGCAATTATCGCCAGGCACGACGAAAGCTCCGAGTATACGCAGCTCGTGCGCTTCAGAAGCACTTCGGGCGCGATCAAATTCTTCTCGGCATCATGCGCCAAAATACCCTCCATGCTATTTCCCCTCAGAATGCTGGGTTCGAAAGCGCCAGGCGAACGAGCACTCCACTCCATGTTCTTCGCTCTTCGCTCCGCGGCAGAAGAACAACTCAGCATGTTGTTTTTCTGCGTCGGAATAGCCCGCCTTAGCAAAAGACCATTGATGCAGCCATAAAGTCCGTGGATCTGTGTCGATCGCTTCAGTTGGTGTACGCAGCCGTGGCATTTTCAAACAACAACGGGTCAGCCAAAGTTACAGAAGACCAACTTGTCCTTCCCGCTGACTACAACCGTACGGGCTAATGACGAGACTACGCCCCTACTGGCTACTCCCAAGGCTTGCTGTCCAGGCCTCGGATCAGAGGCCGACGGAGACACAACGACCGTCAAGCAGCGCTCACAGATGCATTGAATGAAAGCTTCTGATGTGGGTCATGCGGCTGGCTTTTTTCCATTAGGCTACAGTAGGGCCCGGAGTCGGCCACCGGCAGGATGACCAGTCAGTCAGAAGTTGGATTTCGCAACAAGCGCTATGAAACCGTGCTCATCTACTCCCCGATTGAAACTACCGCGAATATTTTCAATCGCGAAGGACGCATCAATTACAAAAGCTTCACATATTTTGAGCAAGATACCAGTAGCACCTATTTCCTTGTCATCACGCACAGTGTTGTAGGCCCCCGTACTTCGGAACTATGTGCCCCCAAACCGCCGACCCGATCGCAATACTCTTCCTGGTCAGCGCTCTCAGTACTACCGCTCAAAGATTCCCGCGGTCCATGTTGCTTTGAAATCATCATCATCATCATCACCACCACCACCACCACTGTTCCCCATGACTATGACATTCGTGATATCCAGCAGTGCCACAGTGTGATGGCCACTCGGAAGAGGGAGGTGGGAGAAATTGGTCGGGGATATATGCCCTATATTCCTGTCCTAAAACACTAACCTAAATCCTTAACTAACCCTTCCTAACCGGCCTAACCCTCCCAACCCCAAATGAAGGCCCTAAATTTCTATATCTAAGTTAACAGTTTATACGTTATTGCGCTGTGGTGGAGATATTTAAGAAAGATCGTGTTTTTTGGTAAAATAGGTGTGTATTTCACTACGCGAGTGTGCGCAGAGCTATATTGTACACGTTAGGTGTGCATGTTGTACTATCCCGCTTTTTTTTTTTTTTTTTTTTTGGCTCAATCACAAAGGCTGTCATGCAGATGGTGAATTTTGCGACCAGTGGAGTTATTCAGATCTCTTCCTTTTTATGCCGCGAGTTGGTGCGTTCATTTTTTGTCTCTTCCGCTGTGAAGACCTTGCTGGACTGAGCGAAGGAGGAACCTCCGCTTCCGCTCGGTAGCTTGTATACAATCTGTCTTCTCGGCCCTGCTCATAAGTCTCTTCTTCGCCCGAGTCGCGCTCGGTAAGATCTCCATCTCGTTCGTCTCGGCCATCGGCAGATTCGACAACGCCATCTTGCGAGCTTGCATTTCTGCAGTTCATCGAGCCTTGCGTACCAACACTATCTCCCAACTGCGCATCGATACGGCCCAAGGCTTCATCTGCTAAGCAAGCATAGTGACGCTGTACAGTGTTGTCTTTCAATGCGAGAAGATGCAGCCACCACAAGGCTAAATTGACACTCAACTGTCCTGCTTCGCAAGGGCCGCACCTGATTGATGCATACTCCAAAACGCCGTTGTTCAAGGTTTCTCTGAGCTCTTCAGAGGGAACATGTCCAAGAGTGGCCGCTGCTCGCTGCAGATCAATCGGTCGTTCTGCTTCGTCTGAAAGTCTACCAGACTTTCTCCGCCTTTTCGATCTATCCAGAGGGCCAATCCGCACCACGACCAGTTCCTTGTCGGTGATCAAGTAGCCGTAGCGTACCTGCAGCTCCACGCAGTATGAGAAAATCTGGACGAATGGCTTGAACCAATCGGGCCAATCATAGGGGCCGCGTTCGCCCACGTTCTCTATGATTTGCGACTCATCGAGCGTCCAGGCCCGGCTGATCTTAGTCTCTCCAGGTAGAATGTTCGCAGGATTCTCTTCCGTTGGCTCAAAGCTGTGTCCGTGTACGCGTATCCCGGCCCAATCGGGAATGTAATTTCTCCCCCCGTCATCCCGCCGCACCAGCTGTGCGCTATGACCACGGGCCATGCTGATGAACTCTTGCCGTCCGAGCAGGTGTCCGGTCTCTCTCAAAGCTTCGACCATGACCTTCAGATTGTATTCCTGAATAAAGTCACCGACGCCAGCTTCGTTTTTCGCGCGCCTAAAAGAGGGTCCGATCTGAAAATGGCGGGGATTGATGCTCTCGTCGCTCAGAAGGTGGTCGTACATTTTGTGCAGGGTGGCGTAGTTGAAATCTTCCCATTTTATGATGCGCAAGGGCGGCATGTACGATATATTTGTGGTCAGGGATTTTCTGCTATGAGACTTGCTTGACTTGGATCTCTTTGATTTTTTGGATCTTTTGGATTTCGAGCTCGTCTCTTCTTTGGCTGTGTCCTCCGGAACCAGCGCAAGGGAAGGTCCTTCCTCTGTGAGATATCGGAAAAGCGTCATCCTGGTCGATTAGTGCGAAGTATTCTAAACGAAAAAACATCTTTCAAAGCTTCGCTTTATTCGGTGGCGTCCAGCTGCTGTGCCGCATAGAGGCATAATCTTTCGGCATGGGGGCGCCCCTTCTCGGTATCGCAAAGCGAGAGCAGGGGCCTCTTTCACCCAGCTGTGCAACACGTACCCAATAACCTCAATTTCCCTGAGAGCTGCAGCTGCAACCTCAGCGATCCCTCTCGCAATTGATCACGCGCCAACCCCACTCTTGGTCATCTACCAGTGTTCTCGCCCTCGAGGCTGTACGGCGAGCTTATTCAAAGGTCGCAGAAGAGCCGGCGTCAACTGTGCGTACACATCCGGAATGCCGCTGCGTACGGCCGAATGAATTGCCTTTCTTTGACCCCCTGATTCCCAAGCCTCGACAGAGCAAGATGTCCCGTTCTAGGACGACGACACAAGGCCGGCGGCCTAACTTGAGCGGGAGGAAGCGGTCTGCGGGAGGAGCGGTCCGACGCGGCGATCTTCTCCCCGGATGCGACGGCCCCAAGATGCGCCCGTTCGCGCATCGGCGTTTTAAAATCCAATATGATGATCTGATTTCCGATGATCTCTATGGAACTACCTCGAACAACTCCGACGAATCCTCTAATGAAGAGGCAGCCTCTTCCCATGATGATAAGACCTCCAGCCGTGCGACTTCAGCGACTGGCCGTGACGAGCTATGGTCCGGCGGTGAAGGACACGTTTTTAAGGTTCGCATAAATTCTAGGGTGTACGCGTTGAAATTGGTAGGTCTATATCGTCCCAATATCCCTGACCACGAATTTGTACTGACGCAAATATCAGTTCAAATTCTTCGACATCAGCCAGGCACGGTGTCAGTTACCCAGCATGTACAGCGCGCAGATCACAGATGATGAAATCAAAGGCCACCTCGACCCTTTCTACGCAGAGTGCCGTGCATACGGTGCCATCGAAGAGAGGCTATACAATGGCGAGCTTCCGAAAAACGAGGATGACTGGATAGCCGCCCCTTGCTACGGCTATCTCCGTATTTCAGTAAGAGATGAAGATTTCCTGCGCGAAACCTTCAAGATCCGTAATTGGGATCGCGCCAATCAAACAGATACGGAGCCAATAAGAGGTCTTGTCAAAGAATTCATCGAGGAGAAGGCCCCAGTCAACACAAAGCGGCGCTCGGTTCGCAAAATGCGCAAGGATCTGTTGGTTCTTGAAAGCATTGGCGTATATCCTAGAGATATCGCGGCCCGAAACTATCGGGCTGGTCTTCTCGTCGATTTCGGACACTCATATACCGATCCGCATTGCGTTTTAAGCGTCTACAAAGAATGGAAACGCAACGCCGAGAAGAGCCAAAGCGTGTCTCTCTTCGATAAGATGATTCAAAAACTCAACATCAGGGTCTCTTCCAGAGCCATGCCTCGGAGAATCATCTATACACGCTCGGAAACGTCACGTCGAGAGCAATCAGATCTTTGGGAACTGGACGGCTCTGGTTATGCCCGACGAGCAAAGTGATCGGGCAAAGTATCTCTCAACACACATGTATTGATACTCTCAATCTACGTTCACTTACCGAAACGCCTTATGAGACACGCTTTCCGTTTCCTACTAGTATATATTAATAGACCGACATTTTTCCTGAGATGTGGCCTTGCATCATCTGCGCAGCAGTGTGCTCACTTCGAGACTCCAAGTGTATATAGCGGATAAAAATGTGAGTCAATAGTTTCTCTGATAGCAATCAAATTGAACTAAACCAGAAGCGGCATTAGAAATTACCAGAACACTACTGGACACAATCAGGAGCGTAGGAAATCCCCGCCCTTGCCGGAAGGGATAGATAATCGCAAAGCCGAGCCCATGACCCTTCATTCGCACGCATGGACAAGAATACCGATACGATACCGTATGCAAGTTTCGAAATACACCATGTACGTAAGGAAAGCACCCTGCGGACTCAAATCGATCCTCAGATCCTTACGGTCAATGCACCGCCGTCGGCGCAAACGCGCTGGACAACCTCCTGAAGAACCCATTATTCAGCCCCAGCCCTCCATCCTCCCCGCCCATGTCGGTTCCGGACATGGTTGCATCCTCCGATAAAGGATCATTCTGCCTACATATACGACACGAATCAGCACGTCCAACATGCCAGATGCGGGACCGGCAGCACAAGAGCTAAGCCGTCCTTTTTTTGCCACTCCTTTTTTTTTTTTTTTTTTTTTTTTTTTCCTTTTCGGCGACGTACCAGAGGATGCGGGGAGGGCGACCTTACATCAGAGAGTTCCAGTCCGAGTCAAACAGCGGCTGCTGGCCCTGGACATTAGCGCTGCGCGGGCGCATCTTGCCGCTGCCGCCGACGCTAGCCGCCGAGCCGGGCGAGCCGCTGCCGTCGCCGTTGTTCGAGGCTGCGGGCGTGCCGGTGTTGGAGAAGGCGGGCGTCGTGGCGGTGGAGAAGGTGTTGGTGTTCGAGGCAGCGGGGGAGTAGATGCCGGGGGCCATAACGCCGCTGGAGGGCTGCTGGAGGGAGGAAGGGCCGCTGCTCGTGGGTGGGAAATGCTGGGTCGGCGCGGTGGGGGGAGGGGGGACGTCTTCGCCGACAGAGAAGTTTTGGTCGTTGCTATGAGAAGGGGTCAGAAGAGGGCTATTGGTGAAGTTGAGGAAGGGGGGGATCACCTGGTGAATGAGTTGTCGAAAGGGTTGGAGTTGAGCAGGGCGGCCGCCGGTGTGGGAGGAATGGTGGGCATGAGTTCCATCGGACCCTTGCTGTGCTTCAAGGCACTGGGCCTCCATCCCACACCACGGAATGGCGGACCGGTCTGGACTGAGCCATGTTGAAGCGATGCTGGCATGGGGTTGTTGATTGATATGACTGACTGGCGGCGAGAAGGTGCGGCCGAGTTCATACCCGAGGTCATGGCGGTGCTCATACGTCGCAGCATGGAGCGTACGGTACCTTCAGTTGCCTCCGAACGATGCTGCTGCGCCTCCGGTGCTTCGCAAGGAGCCATGAGGTTGAAGATTCCTTTGATGGCCCCGATTGATGCACCGACTGCACTTTGCACGACAGACCAGGCGTTCTCAAGACGAATGAAGTCGTCGAGGCAAACCTCAATGGCGTCAATTTGCGCAAGGCAGACCTCCATGGCATCCGCGACGAATGTTGTACCCCAAATCCAGACATTAGCGGCCTCCTCTTGACTATTAAGAGGCTGCGCATTGATCATGGTAATGGCTGAGTTGATCATTTTGTCAATGGCCTTTTCGGCCTTTTCTTTTTGTTGCGCGGCGTCGACGTAATAGATGGCGCGCCGCTCGTCGTAGCTGCCGGACTGTTCGCGTACACCCGTCTTGACACTCTCGTAGACATTTTTGAAGGCATCTTCATGCACATATGCTATGACGGAGTTGTAGTTGTCCAAGGAGGCCAGTACCTGGTCTGCTGCGTCACCAATGACGGCGTTCAAAGCGGCGAGGTGGTCTGTTCCTTCCAGAAGGCGATGGGCTTGAAGCGTCTTGAAGAAAGTGAAGTCTCCAGTTCGGCTGGCGGCGTGGAGGTTGTGCCTTATAAGGGCCACGCGCTGCGTCCAATGAAGCTTTTTCTCCGCGATCATGATGGGCAGGTCCTGGAGAAAGTAAAAAGGATCCACGTGTGGGTGGCTATTTGACTTTATGGAGAAATCGGGAGGTGTATGGGGAGGATCAAGCTCGTGGAAGAACCCAGCTTTATGGGAGATGTCAGGTACGAGCCCTCCGTGGCCGTAGTCTACGGAAACATTCGCCATCGGAGTATCCCACATGCTGAAAACGCTGCTGGTGCTGTTTGTGGCGGGTCCAATGCTTGTTTGGAAGAGCTTGTAAGGCAGCTACATTACTCTCTCTGAGGTCGCTGTGGCCTGGTCGAGAAGCTGAAGCCCAGGCTCTTTTATGAAGATCTAGACAGTCCTGCCCGACTTCATATGATGTTGTATGGGTCTGGAATATGGTCAGGCGCGCCTCGTTCCCTTCAAATGACACCACACGTCGTTGACATACGTTATTACTAGTATCGACGCAGTTAGAGTGACTTACCTCTGTCAATGAACCCTTATTCTGCAGGGTCTGGCTAATGAGACATTATGCTGGCCAGACCTACATTTCGAGCGACGTGCCTTGGATTCACAGACTAGCGGCTCCGAAGAGAGGGGATGAAGCTCGAGATATTACGGTATGCTAGTGTGCGCTATACGCACCAATGCGCTGTTTATGCCAAATAAACATTTTTGCATGAAGGCGTTCATCCGAACAAGTGTACAGCGAAAAATTCATTCCCGTGGGCACAGTGTTCACGCGTACGAACATTCGCGTGGCAAGCAACCCGAGGTGAATCATCTTTGAAGAAGAGTACCTAGTTTAACTTAATCTGTACATGGTGTAGCGCAGTATGGTTCGCTGGACCGTAATGCCGAAGTCTCGGCGTGGTCGGTGGGGCATCTTTCTTTGTTAGTTCCGCTCGCAGTTGGCCCCCTAACGTCTGGACGAGAAGTTGAGACAACGTAGTCAATGCTCAAGGCAACACGAAAGATCACTGCTAAGAATTATGATGTAGGTAATGAAAGGTCTGCTTGTGGTCTCAAGTCGGAGATGACATGCACCCCTAATGACGGAAATCAGCACCGGAAATACATAGATTCCCGATCTGCTTAGGATTGCTGGCCGTGGTTTCGATGAATTAAGATCGACTGAAGGTAGGGATTGGATGCCTAAGCGTACATTGGCTCGCACAAGTGTCTGATGGAGGTCCTATCATGGCTTGCCATTTCCGGGCCGGAGACCGAACGTGCCGAACTGCACCACGCATCATGACCAAATTGCGTTTACTCGGCCAATCTTAAACATGGAGCTTCTGTGTATCACTATGCTTAAGGGCAGCATATCTTAGGAATAATGAACTCAGTGCATTTGATAAAAGCTCAAGTGCATACCTGCTAAAATTACGATCACGCATAAAATTGATCCTATCAGAACCTTCCAAGGGCATGTACTTGGGATAGATATAGCACGCTTCATCTTGTGCGAAGGATGAAAAGTAAAGGAAATATAGTCATGCAGATGAAAGCACGAGCAATGAGGAGGAGCACAAGATTAGAATGCAAGGGTTTACCAAAAGTTTGAGATTCTAGGTGACTTTATCCTAAACCAAAATTTCAAGATACATAATTGGCTGAATGCGCGGAACCGAATTCCATTTTATTTCTTTCTCCCTCCAAAACTCGAAGGTAGCATCGTGCCATGTCGCCAATAGATGGGAAATTTCTGATCCCTGATCTCGACAGACTGACCCTTGTCTTTGGTATACTGGCATTTTTCAGGTGTATACGGGGATTGAACTAAAAATAACCACCGCTAGCTCTTTCATGTCACACCGGACCTGGTTGACTCGACTGGTGTTATCTTTCCTGGCTTTCAGACATGCCCTCCGCAGTTTTACAATGAGGAACGAGGTGTTGCGGAGCAAGCGATGGAAGGCATTGGAAGACGGTGGACACTAGTCAGAGAGGCCATTAGCAGGGTAAGTGAGTAACAGAGGGAGTTGAAGAGAGAGTCACAAATCAGTATATTCCTGCATTATCCGAAAAGGCAGCGAGGGTCAGGATACCGAGAACAGAAGTCTAAAAAGTCCTGTACCGCGGCCAATTCGTGAGTGGACTTCTTACCGTGATTGTGGCTGCCTATGCATGTCTTCCGCTACCATTTCGGCCAAGCTGTCACCGGGAGTTCACCTCACCCTAGGCGGATACCAAATCAGGCTAACGCCACACACACGCCTATGTCTCTTGCTTTGCTGTCAGCAGTTCTTCCTTGGTCCTTATCGCAATGAAAACCGCCACAGGCTACACCAGCAGCGCATCAACCATGAATGACGCGCGCAATGAAACCCAATCGCCCAAGCATCTTCGCGCTTCTGATGCGGAGCCAGACAGGAGGCTATGGGCAACGCCGAGAATGGACGCAACCTCGATAGCACCAAGATAAGCTCGGCTCACCTGATCTCAAGAAGTTTCCCGCTTCGGATGGTTGGACTCTGGGGATGGGCAGCGGGACTGGTGTGATATGGGCCGGAAAATTGCATGTTGAGGGATGCGAGTGGTTGAAGCCATTTGCAAACAGGCTGCCGCGGCTTGCAGACCATGTCTTTGCACCCTAACCGCCAAGGCGTCGACAAGGGAGACTATGAGACGTTACAGGACAAGTGTACTGTTGAGACAGAGAGCACTTCCGCAGAGAGCTCGAGGATCTCTTGGCTTGGGCTCGCCTCTGAGAAGGTTGGGTATGGCCTCGGACTGCACATAACTGCAAATTTGACAAGCGGTTTCGTGAATGATCGAGGCAGTATCATCAATTCTAGGTTGCGCAGCAGGCTCTAACGGGAATCGCGACAAGTGCCGCCAGATGGCAAGCGAATTGGCGACTGCGAAGTGGTTTATCAGAATGCGGTCTTCTCTTCCTCCAAGTAGATAGCGTTGCAGGCTCCTGCCTAAATAGCCAAGAGCGCAGCTAAAAGGCGTAGGGGAAAGCGCTTGCAGAAGTACGAGTCTTTTCGCACATGCGACACGCACGTCTGCCCCAGAGAAAGCCGGGCCATGTATCACAGAACAGGTGGCTGTCATACGTTATAAATATGCTAGCAGCTGATCGCTTAGCAGCAAACTGAGAGAGTTACTCGGATTCCGAGTAGACTTAACAACTTCCGTTGTGGTCTAGGGGCTAGGATTTGCCGCTCTCAGATACAGAGCACTCCTCGCATCAAGCACCGGCAAGGCCCGGGTTCGATTCCCGGCGACGGAAAGGAAGTTGTCCACACTGTCTTTTTGCTTTTTTGGCGTGTCGTTGGCGTCTGGCTAGCGTTGAGGATGCTCAGGGAGCTCCAGATGGGCGATGGGACGGAAGAGGGCGGAAGGCGGAGCGGGCGAGCAATCAGGCGGGCGAAGGTAAACGCAGTAGCGTTTTGCGCGTCGCTCACGACACGGAAGACGGGGGCTGAGAGTAAGACGAGTCATGTGTTTGGGGACTGGAGGCAACGACTGGGGAAAGTCAAAAGAGCGCTTCACGATGACACCGGGTCGCAGCGGCGCGCAACGTGAAGGATGAAGAGGAGCGGTGCCTGATCTGTGACGAGTCGTGGCACGCCCATCGTCTGGAGCTTGCGGCTCCTTGGGCGAGGCAGATGGCGGGGGAGGGCGGCGCAGGGGTCCGAGGAGGGGCCGCCGCGGCGGGCTCCAGCTGTCCACAGACGCCCGGCAGCTCTGAGACACTGCATCGTACCTACATAACCCGAGACCGCCGCCTGTGCACCGCATCGCGCCTGACTGCCTGCCGCCCTCTATCCAACAAGTACTGCCGCCGTCTCTCCCAATTGTTGCTGCAAAAGCGCCTGTCCGGGCGTCCGTTTTCACACTGGCGGGCTTACGACAGTCTAGGCTCCTCCTCATCAGCTTCATCCTCTTCGTCTCCATCTCCCTCATCTTGGCTTCCTCACGCGCCGGCTACCGCCTGCAAGCCGTGCTCGGCTCTCTGCGCCCGTCGACCTTCTCCTTTGGCTCACAGCAGGCCCGCCCCTTGACCAACGTCACCATGGCCCCCGCCAAGTACCAGAAGCCTCCCCAGGCCCCGCCGCTCTTCACCCACACCCCGGACACCGTTCTCGAGCAGACGAAGAAGCTGGTATGGCCCCGGCCGTGGCCCCTCCCCGAGCCGCTCACTCGACGCTGACTCCCCCCAGATCGCCAGGTCGCGCAAGATCCAGGATGACATCGTCAAGAACGTCACCCCGGAGAAGGCCACCTTTGGCAACGTCATGCTCCCCGTCGCCCACGATGACAACAAGATGGGCATCGAGTCGCACATTCTCGGCTTCTACTCCGCCGTCTCCACCGACAAGGCCCTTCGCGACGCCTCAAACGACGCCGAGTCGATCATGGACAAGTTCAGCATCGAGATGAGCATGCGCGAGGACTACTTCAACCTCGTCGACGCTGCGCTCAAGAAAAGCGAGAACCTCGACCCGGAGTCGAAGCGTCTCCTGGAGAAGAATCACAAGAGCTACGTCCGCAACGGTCTTGGCATCCCCGCTGGCCCCAAGCGCGACCGCTTCAAGGAGATCAAGGACCGGCTGAGTGAGATCAGCATTGCCTTCCAGAAGAACCTGAACGAGGAGAACGGCGGTCTCTGGTTTACTCCCAAGGAGCTCGACGGCGTACCTGAGGATGTCGTCTCCAATCTGGAGAAGGGCACCGGCGAGAACGAGGGCAAGGTCCGCTTGACCTTCAAGTACCCCGATCTGTTCCCTACGCTTAAGTATGCCAGCAACACCGACGTTCGCAAGCAGCTCTTCACTGCCAACGAGAACAAGTGCAATGACAACGTTGCCCTGTTCCGCGAGGCCGTCATTCTCCGCGATGAGGCTGCTCGTCTCCTGGGCTACAGCAACCACGCCGAGTTCCGCATCGAGGATAAGATGGCAAAGACCCCCAAGACCGTGAACGACTTCCTCGGCGACCTGCGCGAGCGTCTGGCGCCTGGCGGTATCGAGGAGATTGCGAAGCTCAGGGACCTGAAGAAGCAGGATGTCGAGAGCCGTGGCGAGAAGTTCGACGGCCACTACTACCTGTGGGATCACCGCTTCTACGACCGTCTCATGCTTGAGAAGGACTACCAGCTCGACCAGAACAAGATTGCTGAGTACTTCCCCCTTGGTCCCACCATCCGTGGCATGCTTCAAATTTTCGAGGAGCTCTTTGGCTTGGTCTTCGTCGAGGTCACTGGCGAAGACCGCAACAAGATTTCCGAGACTGGCAAGGGCAATGACATCGTCTGGCATGAGGATGTTCAGGTCTTCAGCGTCTGGGATGATGAGGGCGAGGGTGCTGGTTTCGTTGGCTACCTATACCTGGATCTCTTCCCTCGTGAGGGCAAGTACGGACACGCTGCCAACTTCAACCTTCAGCCCGGCTATATCGATGAGAATGGCAAGAGGCGATACCCCGCCACGGCTCTTGTGTGCAATTTTTCAAAACCTACCCCCAAGAAGCCTTCTTTGCTGAAGCATGATGAGGTGGTGACGCTTTTCCACGAATTGGGCCATGGCATTCACGACTTGGTCTCTCGCACTACTTACTCGCAGTTCCACGGCACCAATACCGTCCGTGATTTCGTCGAGGCTCCTTCTCAAATGCTTGAGAACTGGTGCTGGACCCCTTCGCAGCTGAAGTCGCTTTCGCACCATTATTCCTACCTCTCATCTGAGTACAAGGCTGCTTACGAGGAGTCTTCCAACGGCGCGACCCAACCTGAGGAGCGAATTCCGGATTCACTGATTGACAGCTTGATCAACACGAAGCACGTCAACGATGCGCTCTTTAACCTGAGACAGCTGCACTTCGGCATTTTCGACATGACGGTGCACACCCCGAAGTCGCACGAAGATATCGAAGCCCTGCCCCTAAGTGAGACCTATAACAAGCTGCGCAAAGAAATTTCTAAGATCGACGGTCCCGAGGTTCTGTCATCCACCGAGGACAAGTGGTCGTGGGGCAACGGTCAAGCAACATTTGGCCACTTGATTGGTGGATATGACGCAGGTTACTACGGTTACTTGAGGTGAGTTGTTCTCATAAGCCGCGATCCGCTCATATCAGACCCTTTTCAGCTTCTGCATTCATATCTGCTTCCCATATACCCCTCGATCGCCCCTTTTGTTCTTTCATTTTGGTTTTTCATGCATATGCATCTCGTCGCACCAAACTACAATCCAACAATCCGGAACGCGAGCGGAACCGCGTGGTTATGATGACAACGCTTCAACCAGCGGAGACCTCACCATGATGCATGCGTTTCCTACGTCAATCCTTCCCGGCCTCGTCTGGATCCGATCGGATCCAGTTGCAACAACACGCGGCAGAGCATTGCCCGCACACACGTACAGACAGAAAAAACAGCTCCCGGGCAACAAGGCCGAAGCGCGGTGCAGACACGAGCCATGAAGAAGTCTTGGCACAGCTGCGCGTATGGTGTGCCTGTCCGTCTCCGCGACTAGGAGATGGACTGCTATTGGCCTGGGAGCTTCCTCCGGGAAGCAATCCTTCTTATTGGGACGTCTCGGCTTGTTCGCTTCTTTTCGGTCCTTCCAACTCGGTGGGTCCGCCCGAACAAGGGCCATGTCCTGGCATCGAAATCTCTCGAATTTGATACCCGGACGACGGCACGCATCCTTGGGCTCCACACGTCTCTGAACCCTGCTCACTTAGCCGAGTGAATGGGCCGACGGAAGACCGCTAGCTTGCGTTGACTGGCTGGAAATACCAACCGATCCGACAAACACTAGCCGTCCCGCCATCCACCCGCGGCCTTCCCGGCTGAACGGCTGTGGCTGTGTTGCCATCTGCACCTCATTTTCCATAAACAGGCTTGCAGCGTAGGACTGGCCAGGATACTTCCGCGATACTGTCTGGTTACGTACTCATCGGTCATCCTACCGTCTATGGTTGAGCATGCACGCAACACGCTAACTCGAAGGCGCTTGATTGCTCCGGAAGTGGTCAAACTAGACCATGACATCTCACGGATACTGCATTTTTGTTGGCCAGTTGCAAAGGCGCCACAACGCGCACCTAACCGGCGTCACGTTGTTGCGCGACGTGCGCTCCCCGAATCCCCGGCCTCCTATGACCTACGCTCATTACCGACATTCTGGTCTTGTTCGCTGCAAACACCGCTTTCCTATGTGCAGGTCATGGGAATCTCAGATCCGCTTTTGCTTTGCATCTGACACTATCTATGTCACTTCCAATCTATTCCCCACATGGCGCGGAGTACCCTCGCGCCTCGTAAAATCTCGCACTACAAGCTGTGCGCGCCCGGCTTGTTCCATCGTCACCGACGTTCCAGACTCCGGATGTCGTTTTCCTTCACTTTTGGTGCCGTCTGAGCTGCTCGTTCCGGAAAGATACTGCTGCATTGGATCATGATGATCCTACAGCGCTGTTATCACTGCTACGTGTCACATGGTGCCTCGCCTACGCAAGCAGATGTCCCTCTTGCTTGTCACTTATGATTCTGTTCTTGTTTTTCACGCTCATCACTCACATGCGCCCACGGTTACGTTATGGTCTTCGGTAAAAGCTCATCCGCTAACGACATGTTCGAAATCACAGTTCCCAAGTGTACTCCGCAGACATGTTCTACACTGTCTTTAAGAAGGATCCTATGAACGGAAAGGAGGGCAGGAGGTATAGACACACCGTTCTGGAGAGGGGTGGCAGCCAGGAGGAGATGCAGACGCTCGAGGACTTCCTCGGCAGGAAGCCGAGCACGGAGGCTTTCTACAAAGAATTGGGTCTCTCGTAGATAACTGATGTCGCCTTAGTCCGCAGGTCGAGGTTCGATGGTTGTGTTGAGGAGCACTGATCATGTATTAGTGTTTATGGGCGAGAACTGTCTATGCTGAATAGTGTATTGACTACATAAGAAATGGGGGAAAAAGAAATCTCGCAAATCCATGGTGCTTAAGCGGTGATGCATCCCCCTTACGAATATACATGACAATGTTTCATACAGTGAACGACAATTTAATCACAGCTAAATGAATTTCCATTCTTTTCTCACGCAGGTGCTGTATTCATTACTTCAGCACTTCATGGCAATCGAGAGCCTTGTGGTTTGCCTTATTTCGGCCAGGAGCAGCCGAATAGGCAGGAATCGCGCATAGCCTATGCATAGCCCTATCATCGCCACTGTGATACCATATTGAGAAATTTTCCCCGGGGCAAATCATCCTGACGATGACCTGCTCGGCAACTCAGCCCGAAAGAGCCCGAAAGGACCGAGACAAAAACCAAGATACATTACGGGTTTATATGGTGCGACGTGCACTCCGATCAATTCCTTCGGCGCCCCTTGCCCCGCCCCCGTCCGGGAGAGAGATGTTCGTGTCGACATCTGCACGTAAAAGCGGGGTTACTTTTCACTGCCCTTCCTTTTTTTTTTTTTTTTTTCCTTTTCTTCCCCGGACTTGAACAATGCTCTCTTTGCCTCCCTCGCCGCCGGAGGTCGTCCCGAGCGGGGGCGGTGGAGGCGAAGAAGGCATGACAAAAAGGCACTCCACAAAAACAAACAGGTGTGCAGCGTGAGAGGAAGCCCCGAGTTCGCGCCGCGACGCTCTACGCTCTGTCTCGCCTCCTTCCAAGATCTGATTGACGGGCTCCTGGGCCCGCTGGGCGAAGAGGGGGTGTGTGTGTGTGTGTGTGTGTTTGGGGGTGGGGAGGGGAGGGTTATTGTTGGTGGATGACGCTGACGCACATAATGATGGAAGAGGTTTTTGAGGGGAGGGGCAAATGGGAGTGCTGGGAACTGCACGTTCCCGCTTACTTCCTGGTCTTCTTTTGTTCATATGATCGTAGAGAAAAGAAGTGTGAGATCTTGTGTTACGTACGCCAGGGCTTTTCCAAGTTTTTTTTTTGTTCCTTAGTTTGCGTGGATTTTATTGGTTGTTTCGCCATGTAGAGCATTGCTTAGTGAACCATCAGAAAGCTACTCTAGGATCGCCGGGATCCTGAAAGTGCGTGCGCTTATATGCGTTTTTTTTTTTTTTTTGGGGCTTCTCTCACGGGTCGACCTGCATCGGACGCGGGATGTAGCCCTCTCTCTTCCGATTGCATTATTGCATGCATGCACCAGCCACAGTGAGTGGGATCGCCATGGGCGCATCCGAGATGCCTATGCTTCGTTCGGAGGGTGGTCCGACGCGATGGTCGACCAATCATGAGCGGCGGAGGAGAGAGAGGTTTAAGTGTACGTCGAGGGAAGGTTGATTTCGCGAGGTTCGTGGTGTGTGCGTGGCATGACGACGGTATATTTGTTCTTGAGAATCTTAGACATGCGGAAAAGGGGTTGAAGGTGTGGATGGAGCCGTTGTTTCTTCAATTCGTGGCTGGTAGATTCCTACGACTCGTGGGAATGTACAGTACATGCCTTGTGCACCTGCATCACCGTCATCTGTAGCTAGTTGTAGACATCTATGGTGATTGTACGGGTAAACCGCTGTGATCTCGTTCTGCGCGTGTGGATGCGTTGTTTGCATCATTGCGGAACAGTTCTTGCATGGATCGAGACTCCGCACACCGAACGATTGCTGGTCTTGGTATGTGCAATAAAGGAGACTTCTTATTTTGAAATGCGAGATAAACATGCACAAGGTCATCGTTGGTGCTGTTCGGAAGGTAGGAGATCACTGCGGCCGTCACTGTAGTCTGCTCATCCCTGGAAAGGCTTGAGAGCCTTGCTATGACTAACGCCGAGTTAGTGATTACTGCAGTGACGCAGATCGCTTGGTTCCCCCATGCGGTATGTTAAATCACAGTGGACCCCTGTGCTTAAGGCTTGCGACAAAGGTGCACGTGAGTGGAGAGCACCGACCCGGGCGATCGGTCTACAGTCGTTGGTTCGATGGTCGAGTCTGTAGTAATGTAGAACTCATCAGAACAACAGGTAAGCCATGGATCACGAATGGAGCGGCTTGATCGTTCGGGTAAAGGAGCCGGGAAGGTGCGTGTAAACGGGTTTTGGGAGTGAAGTGCGTGGTACAGATGGGGGTAGACACTTCACAGGCTGTGACGTGGCCCTCCACGATCTTCGGTGCCTCAGATGTCAAGCATATTTGACTCAACATGCTCTTCCAACGATGCATATTGGTAGTTCATCAGGCCCAACGATGGCGCCCATCATCATTGGGACGTAAAATGGACATCTACGCTATCCCCAGTTCCAGTTGCTCAGCCGCTCCACTCAACCACGCGGGAGGCGATCGCCTCGGCCGAACGCGAGTGATTCCAAATGCCCATGCCTCCGAACCTTGACGAAAATAATCTACACACGTCAAAAACAGGACCATCGACAGCTATCTATCCGGGCATCCACCATCCTCTCTGAGGCAGGCGCCCAGGCCGCTGTCACTCCGTATTTGGAGAGATACCCTTCCCTCGCCTCCGTCCTCTCGACTCCACCTCGGACATTACGGAAATAACTTCCGAATCACCGTTCACGGCAGTTTCGTTCTTTCCCCCTCCCGGCGCTGGAAAACGGGTGACAAAAGACCTCCTTCGTGGCTGAGACTTAAGCCTCCGACAGATCACCAGCTTTGACTTTCTTTTTTTACATCGCCTTGTCGTGGTGTTTCTGCTTGCTGAGTGGGCTGCATTGTTGAGAGGGGCCGCAGATGAGGTCTTTTTCGCCCACGTACCCGGGAGACGATCGCAGGAAACGAGGCCTATTCCAAAAAAGGGATACACGGTGCATACCCACCGATGACAATCCCTCGGATGTGGGAATGACGGAGGAGAGACGCCCGCTGTTGGTTCCGCGGAGAATGCTCCTCGGCGTTCCGGTGCCACACGACCTTAAGTACCCCCCCACGAAGACCGATAGCTGCACATGCGCGCTGTCGCGCACGCCCCGCCCAGGCGTATGCGATGGGAAACCAAACGGCGGATGCCGTTAGCGTTTCATGGACTGTCCACCCACTCTGATCAAGCCGCCAGTGAAACGCAGTAAAACATGGCAGTAGTTCTTCTTGCCGCAGTCAACGCCCCAGCAAGTCCGGCTCGGACTAGGGGAGGGGTGCAAGGGGGAAATAAAAAAAGAAAAAGCAAAAGTTGATCTCATGCATAATCACAGCTCAGATCAACCCCACCTCCTTTACCAGCCAGGACCCTTGCAATGGAGGGACAATCTTGTCCTGCAAGATCTAATTATGACGGCGAGTGAGCAGGGTCGCTTGCGGTGGATAGCCGTTCCGAGGTACATATGTGATACGACTTGATGATGTCGTTCGCCTAGTTCAGCCGCAGGTAGGCCCGCACATGCCAAGAGAGACTGGAGGGGTGAACAACGCCATTATGCTACCATCCGTTCCACTGTTCCCAAGAAGCGGTAGAGCCACCTAGTCTCCGGGCGCCTTTGTCCATGCATCATCCATATTAGCGCTGCATTCGCTGCGGTAGGGGACGGCTTGATAGGTACTAAGTGACCTGGGGCTAAAGGAATAATGAACGAGTCTATTATGTGCGTGCTTCAGATGCGCCAACGGAATACAAGCATGCAGACAGAAAGGTAACATGTTGATTACTTTCGCACGGCTCGGGGGATGCTTCTCTCCTTTATGAGTAAGTCAGAGTGACATTTAATTCTCCACGTTCCACAACAGCGCCAAGCAAATCTGTCGGAGTTGCGAGGAAGCAGAGAGCAATGTGATGTGTCGAAGTCTGTCTCCGCGAAGGTGACTGAGATCGCGATCTTCATGTGACAATGCTCGCTCGTGTCAGATGCCTTGCTATTTTCGGCAGATCCGGTTGTGACAAAAGTTCGAGTCTTGGAATTCAACCGCAGAGAAGCGAGCTAACTGTGAATCGCCAAGTACCAAGTTGATGTCTTTGCCGACGATCCGAGCTGCGCCTCTGCCGTGTCCAGATTAATTGATTTGGCGCAAATTGTGCGCCATATGTGTGTTATGCATGCAGCGCTCTGCTTTCGCGGTTGGTAGAAAGAAGCACGTCGGGGGCATTTTGAAGCAATGTGCAGGCGGAAACGGCTGTGTGTATCCCGTTTGTAGTGCTAGAATCGGTAGCAAGCGGAGATGAAGTAGTTGACTTCGGATGGCGTTTCGGTCTAGTGTGTCTTTGTTCTCCGTAAAACGAATATCGGTAGGTGGACGGGTCATATTGCTGCAGGGAAGAAGATGTTTCAATAGCTAATGTTGCGTGCCAGCAGTCACACCCCGTCCATCCCGTTGCAGATATTATCTACACGCAATTTGACAAGGAAGGAATGTGTAGACAGTCGAGCAGATCTGATGCATCAAACTTACGATTCTCGCCGGAGGGATCAAGCAGCTGGTGTAATTTCCATGCTGGATGGTGCACCGAGCAAAAAGAAAAGCAAACTTCGTCACTCAACTTCTTTCAGTTCCTACGCAGTTTCTGGTAACACGGCGTCCAAGCCGCTCCATGAGCCCATCTCCCGCCGCAAAAGAACGCGCTAAAGAGAAATAGATACAGCAGTAGTCGGTAAGTCGGCCGTGGTTTCGGGATCGATCTTCAGACCCCAGTCATGCAGTCAAGCGGGGCGTTGAAATCGGAGAATGCGAGACGGGCGTATGGCTTTCACAGGCCGCGCAAAGTCGCGTGTTCGCCCATATATTCTAGTCGCAGTCCCACAAATTTACGCTCAAAGCGCATGGGCTTGCCGCTTGCAGTAAATGGTCATGTCCATGCCGAAGCGGAGAGTCTTCGAACTAGCGGTCTGGAGGAAAAGCAGCACATATTCGCCGTGCGTGGTACACGAACCACTATTCCCCAGCATGATGACCATGGTCTGGCTGAGCGCGAGAAGACTGCAAGGCAGGCAGCACGGAGTCGTTGCACGACCATGCGCCTATGGCACTGGATTCTCGCACCTACCGCAGTACGTGCCGGAAACGTTCAAGGTGCTTATGCGCCTGCCTGATGATGAGATATGTATCGACGTGATAAGATGCGCCCTCAAGCATTCGGATAAACTCTGCAAGATGTGTTGCTTAGAGTCGTTATGAGGCAGTCCGGATCAGTAACACGACCCCTGACCGAACACTTGTTGGGCAAAGCGGCTGCTGCAGGATCCTGAAAGAACTATTCTGGTAGGTGGATGCAAGGCTCGGCTCGTCTTGTGCGACATTGGGTGGATTGTGATGCAATATCTTCAGGAGAGGGGAAGCCAGGAGGGGCATGCATACAGCCCTGGGCCTAGGCAGATACCACGTCTTTGGCTCGCAACGGGAGATCAGAGGGTGGAGATAAGTATGGTACTGCAACAGGTCCGGCTCCTGGATAAAGCAGTAATGGAGCATGCGCAGAGTGGAGTGAAGTGCAAGTAAAGTCGACATAGAGTGACGGAAGAGGGGACCAATTGCCTTGCAGCCTGGTATCATAGCCGGCTCTTGCGGCTAGGACAGCACTCACATTTCAGAAGGCGCTTCTGGGTGTTGCATAACGCGCATCGAAATTTCTTCAAGATGAGCGGAGGTGGAGCATGGGCGAGAACATGCGTGTGGGCTCAGTCATTAGCAGGGCCGAGAGCCACGGCGGTGGGGTGGAGGAAGTATTCTCTGCGCGTGGCTCGCAGCCGAACCAAAGGCGCGTGGGCAGATCGGCGGCGCGCCGTGATCCGCGGCGGGAATAACGCGGACAGCATGCCGGACGCGGAGTAGCGGGTAGGGACGCAGGCACAGGGTGCAGTGCCAGTGTTGGACGGGCGGAACATGGCTGGAGTGGTGCGGTGATGGCCAGCGCCGGTGCTGGTGGTGAGCGATGAATGCTGAACGCGTTGCTGCTGCTGCTCCTGCGAAGGAATCCATGTCGGCGTGATGCGAACTGAGCAGGAGGCCGGGGGGCACAGACAGCAGGGAGCGGGAGGCAGTTCAGCGCCCGGCGGGACGAGGAAGGTGTCGTCCCGTCATGCGGCGTCGAGGTGATGTACCATGGAGCTTGGCGCACCCGTTGGCTATGCTGCAGCTCGCTCTCCTTGGCATCAGGGGCCCGGTCCGACGTCAGCCATGCGCGCATGCAGACGTCAACCGCCTTGCCAACGACAACCGCCGGGCACGCCTCCGAGGCCGTCGCAGCGCTTGCCCTATAACCGCGCAAGGCGGTGCGGTCCGCAATGGCGCGCGTCGCCACGAGGCGATGCTCAGGGTGCGAGAGCCTTGATGCAGAGATTTTCGTCGCCGCAGCGCCCGGCTGGTTTCTTTTGGCGGCGCCGGTGGAACCCAGCTGGGCGCGGCAGTTGAGTCCATTAGCGGGGAGAGGGCCCGCGCCGGATCGAGATGCTGATTGCCCTTTGAGACGACGCGTGAGATGCGAAGTGCGACAGCCCTTCCCCCGCCGCTCTTGCATGCACCAGAGGCCTGTGGCTGGATGCCGCCGCAGGGGCTTCATGCTTACCCACCGCTCACAAGCCTCTTCTACCTGCCGAAACGTTCCTTCCGCGCCCGTGCCGAGAGGTGCACACTGGCCGTGAGAAACCTCCGCCGGTGCAGCGCCCGATAGCACCGTCCCTAATATCCCTTTGCAAACCGGTGACGCTTGACCCAATCGAAATAATCTTGGTCCCGTTCCATCTGCCTTAGACATATAAATCTTGCGCCCTGAATCTGTCCCGGAGCTCCCGTCTTTTTCCCCCGGCCTTCTTGCTTTTAGGTCACGTGAGGCTCCGCGGAGGTCGCTCCTCTTCCCCGGCCTTTCGTCACATTTGCCTGCTCGAGCGACTGGGAATTGATTCCGGTCCTGGCCTTCGCCGTGTGCACGTTGCGGCTGATATAAGGGCCCAGAGCATCCTGAAACTTTCCCACAGCCGGCCTGACCCATAATTCCTGTCAGCAACGCCACGCCCAACCCGATTGTTGCTTCTGTCTTCTCTCTCCTCCGCGCTGGGACGTTCATCTTCCCGATCATCGTGGACGGGCTGTCGATTTGGCGATTCCGTCCTCCCCCCAGGCTCCGAAGCCGCTATGGCCGCCTTCCGTGAACTGCGCCCCTCTTCCGACCACGCCAACTCTCCTGAAGCCCAACCCTTGTCAGCAGCCAGCAGTGAGGCTGGCGGTATTGTTGAGCCGCAGCACACCAACCCCGCCAGGGTGAGAAAGCGGCGTGCTCCAACTCATGTGTCTCAGAACGCGTGTACCAACTGCAAAAGAGCTCGCGCAAAGGTAAGTATGCCACCCAATCCCACTTGATCCGCAGCGCAGCCGCCATACTGATGCATATCCTACCCTCAGTGCGATGGGCAGGAACCGGACCCTTGCACGAGATGCGTCATGCGCGAATTGGGTGATCAGTGCCACTACGAGGTGCATGTCAAGACAGCCAAGGAAGAGATGGTCCGGAGGATCAAGAGCCTTGAACAGCAGAATGCCGAACTCCACGGGTCTGTCAGAGAAAAAGATGGCCAACTCGAGGTAATCTTTGATGCCTTGAAGAGCAGCGAGCGCGGTCCGGAAGCGATCGCAAGGTTACGTGCAGGCCAGCCATACCGAGAGCTCGTTGCGTGGCTCGGCGGCCCTCCCGTGGGCGCTATAGGAAGCCTTTCACCGGGATCCGAGACAAGATTGGTAGATATCGCCCAAGACTACGACGATTCGATGCGAATGGACACCGACTCCTCGTCTCCCGAGGCCGACACTCGTACACGTTGGTCTTTTGCCAGTCCCCAAATAACGGATCATCTGATCGCCCTCTTCTTTACCTGGGTCCACCCCGTCCACATGTTGTTCAGCGAATATTACTTCATGAAGAGCTTCAGCGATGGTGATCGCAAGTACTGCTCGCCTGCACTCGTCAATATGATGTGCGCCATGGGTTGCTTTTACTACGTTGGCCAGAGCGGAGATGAGACGCAAGCAAAAGCTCTCCAAAGACGATTCTGTGAGAATGGTCTTGCGGAGGTTGCTAAAGAGGAATCTGGGTCATTGACGTTCGCTACCACATACGCTCTTCTTTTCCTGGTCGAGCTTGGTTGCAACCAGGCCCGGAAAGCATCATCACACCTCCGTTTGGCCGCCGAAAGCTTGGTTGCGCTGGACAGAACCCCTTACACGCCAGCGGCGGTTCAGGTGACTTCAAGGGGAATCCATGCCCTCAGCGCGTATGTTCAAGCCGTTGCCAGCCCTAGAAACCGGAGCTGATTTGAGAGTATAGCCTTTGGGCGTCATTGACCTACCAGAGACCAGTGTCAGCACCAGCGTTTCCGATGAAGAGCCCCCTGCAGACAAATAAGTTCGATGCGTACTGGCAGCCGTACCGATACTTCCAGGACAAGTCCACACAACAAGTGCCGAGCCAAGCGATGGCAACGGCTGAAGAGATGGCGAAACTCGGTCAGATCATACACGAAATGGCAGGTATGTACTGTGGACGTAATGAGACCGTAACGGCGCGTGCGGTGATCCACCTTTACTACCGATTCCTTGATTGGAAGCGGAGTCTCCCTCTTCCACTGGCGGTCACGAGCGATGGTGTCACTCTATCGCATCCATTGCCTCATGTGCTCTCTCTCCAGTAAGTCAATGCTATTGGCAAAGGGTCAACAAATAGCTGCTGATGGAAGACTAGTGTCCACTATCATGTCGCCCTGTGCCAGCTTTTTCGCCCTATCCTCGAGATCGAAAGCCTTCCGGAGGCGACGCGGGCACATCTCTCCGATCTCACCGTCCAAAGTTCGCTGGATGGCTTACAGCTACTCGAGCGGTATAGGAGCCTGTATACCAATCGATACCAAAATCCGCTGCTGGCCTTCTGTGTCGTGCACATCTGCGAGACGCTGGTACGAGTGGGTGCAAGTACCAGGAACGAGCAACAGCGAGCCGTGCGATTTGCCTTCGAAGCCACTCACGAGGCGCTGGCCGGCTTTGCCTATGTCGGCCCGCTGCAGTACATGTTCCTCCAGACGGCAAGAGGGGAAGGTTCTGGACTTCCAGACGACATCGAGCAGCTAATGAGCGGGCGCGAAGTATATGGACCCGAGGAGATGCTCGACGCGTGTGAAAGAGTGGCGTTCACACAGCCACATAAGATGCTTCCAGACCAGGTAGCCCGGAACCTGGGCATGGACTTCGAACGAGACTGGAAGCAATTCATCGAGACGCATGGTGCGGGGGCCGGCAGCCAACCGGGCGGCAGGGTGGCACGCCAAGGTACAACGGTGGAGACTGGCCGGTCGGATTCGAACAGCAGCAGCGCATCAGGCGGCAGCAGCGCGCGGTCGATGCATATCAATTCGGTGGTGAATCCTTGATAACTGATACCCTAGAGCATCTTTTCTCCTTCCGCGACGGATTCCCGTAAATTGGCCAGGTAGAATGCGTGAAAAGGCAGAGGGCACCGAAAAGCGGGAGGTTGCCGGGACGCGTAGGCGGAAGTGTTCGCACAGCATTGGGGGCAGCAAGCATTGAGAGCGTCTCCAATCGCGGCGGAGGGCTGGGCCAGGGCAACGGAGCTCTGGCTGCTAGCGGGATTCGATGGCCCCGGGGGATTCACGAGAAGTGTGCGGCACAGCGGTAGCGAGCTGGCTGGGCTCTGGTTGGGGGCGAGAGCCTGGAGAAGGGCCGCGTGGTCGGAGAAGTGTTGTGGCAGGAGCGGTGGAAAGAGCACGCGGAAGGAGGTTCTCCAGACGCAGGCGTCCCCCCCAGCCGGCGTCCGGAAGAATCTCCGATTGGGATCCGCACACGACATGAGTCGGGGAGCACGACGACCTCTCACAACCTCGCACACTAGCTGGCCTCTGTGGCCGGCATTGGAGGGAGAGAGTTGAGTGTGCAGCCCGAGTGCTCTCCAGACGCCTGCCATGAACGGCGCCATGACAGCGCCTTTGATATGCTCGATGCCTTGCTACTCTTCATGCGCCTTTTGCCGTGATGACGTGCCTATTCCATCCCATCTCGCGCTGCCCTCCCTCCCCTGCCCGGGCCCACCTTCGGCTCTCTCCATTCATGCTTTCTATCTTCCCCATTGCTGCCCGCCGGCAGAGTGTGCCAGCAGTGTCGGCATTCGGGGCCGTGCCCCACATACTCCCCCCGTGAAGCGCCAGTTTGAAAGGACATTGCCACTGGCCTGATGCATATGCGCCTCTCCAGGCGACGATAATCGCTTCCAAACCCCAGTTCCTTGCGCGCCGCCGCTTAATCCCTGCGTCGGATGTATAGGCCCGCATGCGCCTTACCACAGCGCTGGATTGCCGGGTGCGGGTGTCGCTGCCCACATGCGCTGGGCGCCTGAATAATTCTCATCGCAAAAGGATGCAGCCTAGTAAGAGGGGATCGGATCCATCGAGATGAAATCCTCTTTCAAATGACATTAACATACATTTTCACATGCTCCTACGCCCAAGGGTGAATTCCACTAATCGGCGGCAAATCAAGATCCCATACTTGGTGACGGTTTCAGGCAGCACGAATTGAACAAGCCATGTTCATCCAGGCGAACGGCATTCACGCGCGGGGAAGGTGGAGCGAAGTTTGCAGATTCCAAACAGGCATTGCTCCTATTCTTGTTGTAGCGAGCTCTGTCTTCCGTATTTTCTCAGTGATACGTTTGACTTGTCAATCGTCCGGGTCACTGGGCCACACTCAGTAAAAGTATGTAACCGTGAATGTTTTCCCGAGATTAGCCATGAGCCTCCTCGCCCTCAGCGGTCGACATTCACCTTGCCATCCCAAGTCGACGCACCACAATTATCACAATGAACGATTAGATGACGAAGACGCGCGTCACGATGCAAAGACATCTCACAGCGCGGCTGTGGGTTGTGTGGTACCAAGCCTTTGATCGAGATGGTCGTAGTTCAGTAGGAGTTCCCGCTAGACGACCTCGCGAATCAGCATTTCATACTTTGGAATCAGAGATCACCAAGGACTCACCCTTTCCCGCCTCCAGTTGTTGACGTCGAAGAAGATGTAGCATCCTCGTTCTTGCTTCTCGCTAATGCGTTGTGGCTGTGGAAAAT
Source organism: Macrophomina phaseolina (assembly GCA_020875535.1). NCBI lineage: Eukaryota > Fungi > Ascomycota > Dothideomycetes > Botryosphaeriales > Botryosphaeriaceae > Macrophomina > Macrophomina phaseolina. The sequence goes on from JAEQDS010000065.1 coordinate 6,217,242, forward strand.
TGGCGTCTTTCATCATCCACTGCCTCAGCTCCTTGTGCCATCGCCAGTCACGGTTGAAGCTTGTTATTGTCAGCAAGGCCCGATGTAGCGAAAGACGGGCGTGGCTAGTCCACTTACAGCTCTTGCGCAGCGGCTTCCTGTAGAATGTCACGCGGGTATTGATAGAAGATCGCGAAGAGCGTCTCATCGGAGAAGCTCGTCATTTTCGTGTGCAGCGGAGGTACGTTTGTAACGGTGTATGCAGCAGGCAAAGTGAAGTCGGGGATAACCGGGCGTGATCCAGCTTCCGCGAAGGGAGAGCCGAAAGTAGGATATAACGGGGAGTTGTCGGGACGGTTTAGATCCAGTCCTAGAACAGTCAGATCTTGGCCAACTGCAAGGCTGGAATGATCTTGGCTATCCGGTGGGATCATCGCCAGCAGGCCTGGAAGTCCAAAACGGTCGATCTCGCACATCTGGGAAAGCCGCGTCTGCTCCGAATGCGAGATAGAACCCGATTTCGACGGTGGCTGGACTGGTTGACTGCCAAATGATGTGGTGCTGGCCTCTCTAGCCCTCCTCTCAGCCTGTGAAGCAATCAGAGACGTGTCATTGAGCCAGCACTGAATTTATGCTTACCACGGCCCTGTCATCGCGCAACACGGTACCGCCTAATCTTTCACTGACCGAGTCCTGTTGACTCTCCACAGGGCTGGACATGCCATTTCGTCCTTGATGCACGTTGTTGCCGAAAGCACCCGCATTACCTCCATATGCTGCATTCTGAATCATCCCCGTTCTCCTGTCTTGACCTAGATCTCCGCCACCACCGCCTCCCAATGGCGGAAATTCTTCGATGTTCACTTGCTGCTGTTGCTGGGGCGCGCCAGACAGCTGTCCCACCCCAGACTGACCGCCGAAACGATAATCGTCCATTGCACCGCCATATTGAGAGTGTGCCGAGGAAGCTTCATCCTGAGACTGCTGCTGGTGTTCCTGTTGCGGTCGATTTGCTTGCGCGGAGGGAGGTTGAGGGGTAGCGCCCTGGCCTTGCGCACGCTGGACTGGAGTGTGCTGGGCCGTCCTGATGTTCGGATTTGACCATATTGCCTGGGCCTGGCTGTTCTGCTGTTGGGTCTGCGGAGCTCCGGAGAGCGAAGGGAACTCCCTAAAGCCACGAGATCTTTTCGTTAGTTGGGATCTCCGCTGCGTTCGCAGTATTTACACTCCTTTCTTTCTGAAATACATACGATGGGTCTAGCGGGGTGTGCGCCTGGGAGCCTCCTCCTATCGTCTGGGCGAAGCTTGACATGCCCGATGCATTGCGCGACTGCACACTCGAGAGACCTGGTGCCCCTCCCATTGGGCCGCCGAAACCCCAACCGGATCCGTTCCCTGGAGTTGGCAGCGGTCAGCTCAGGGCCAGATTGAGAGCGGTTGAAGTCATTACCAAGCTTGCCGCCTTGCAATCTGCCAGATTGCAGTGGTGCGCCGCGGCCAGCGCCTGCCTGTTGCTGCTGAAACATGCTGCCAGGCATATTGCGTAACTGTTGCGGCCCTGCTCCTATTTTTTTTTATCCTGTCAGTGCCTACCCATGCTCTTGATGTGCAAATTGCCAGGTTCGCGGTGCCCTGCAGTCCTCAGCTGGCGGACTCCGCACGTGTGTACAGGGCGAGCCAAAAGTCCAGACGGAGGATCATCGCAGTGCCGTAGGCATAGAGCTGCTGCGGATTGAGGACCGTTTGCCAGATTGGAAGCCGGATGCAGTGGGAGCTTCGCGACAGCGGAGGACGAGGCATTGCGGCGGCGGGGAGGGTCGGGCAGCGAGTGAGGGGACGAACCTGGCCGATTCATGTTTGCGGAGTGCGAGTCGTCTGCAGCGTTGAAGTTTGCGCGTCGTGGCCGGTTTTACAGTCGCTGAGGAGAGTGCGCGGTGTTGGGGAGTGGAAGAGTGGGTGTCGTTGGCGTTGCTGGGCGTGCCGTCTAGAGGCTGCTCGTTCAACAGAGGCCCCGGCACCCAGCTCGGCGGGTGTCGTCGTGATTTTCCGCGCAGCGGATACCCCATCTTCATCCTCATTAGCACCGCGTGCTCACAGTCAACATCACTGCCAATTGACCTTCCGCGCGCATTTTCACGCGCGCGCTGTTCATTATGAACGTCCGCTCCGTCACCCGTTTCTCAAGACACGCTCGCGTCGCCGTCCTCACAGAATCCTCGTTCGCCGCAACCAGCACATCCGTCACGTCAACCTCGTTAATTCAGCAACGATGCCTCCATCGCGATAGGAACAGGAACCGCGGCGTCTCCGTCTTGAGGAAGACGGGCCTCCGACCCCGCCAGACACTATCTGTAAAGAAGGAAGATCTTCCCGTGCCTGTGCTGGACCCGGCCAAGAGATCCAAAGTGCAGGTCGACGAGGATCACGGTCTATGGCAATTTTTCGGGGAAGAAAGGAATCTCCTGTCAACGCCCGAGCAAGACAGATCACATGGTGCGAGATACAGATAATCATGGGTCAATTGCGTGGGCTGACCGTCTGCAGGCCGCGCATGGACAGTGCAAGAGCTACGGCAAAAATCGTGGGAAGACCTGCACCGCCTGTGGTGGGTCTGCGTGAAGGAGCGCAATAGGCTCGCAACCGAAGCCTACGAGCGCAAGCGCATTAACGCAGGCTACGGCGAATTCGAAGCGGAGGAGCGAGATAAAGAGGTACGCCATCTTACTATGACCGGTAACCAGCACGGGCATTTCAGCCTTCTCCCGAGCTCGTATTTGTGCAATATTGCACGTTCCAGAAAACTGCCAGATTGGGCTCAATGCCGGGCATCCAGGCGAAATGGGCTTCGCTGATGACAGTCCTGCACAGATCAAGCTTACTATGCGTGCGATCAAGCACACGTTGACGGAGCGATGGTACGCTTGGGAGAACGCACGGGTGGAGGCCGTCGTTGATCCGGAGGTTGACTTGTCTGGAAAAGGCCCGGCGTTTACTCCTGTTGTTGAGGTTCGTATAGGCTGATAATGTCTTTGATAAATCACGTACTAACGGACGAAATAAGGACGCCTTCGAGAATGATGCCGAGGGAGATGACGAGGCGGTGGTGGCGGAGGCAGAGCAGGAGGTGAAAGCAGCAGCAAAGAACAAAGCCAGAAGACAACGGCAAGGTGGAGTGGGATCTGGAGCGCAGACGGAGTAATAATTGGGAGCGGTGCAGCACGGAGGACGGGCAGGGCGTACGGAGATCCTAGGTGCAACCCCGCGAAGGCCTCAGCGCGCATCTCGGAGGTCATGGGGCTCAGCGCGCATCTCGGAGGGCGAGGCGCAGCGGGATGCAGTGTACATCATTTGTAGAATACCAGTTGTGGAATGTCTTGATTGTGAGCTGATGGCGCGGGCGGCCCTTCAGGGATCTTGGCGTGGACGACACAAGGAGTGCGGGCCGCGAGGCAAGCACGACCGGTGGCTCAAGCTCGCGCGCGCCCCCCCTCAATTACCATTCACCGCCCACGACCACCAGCGCACCCTTCTTGAGCCCGACTCCTATATCTTGCACACCCAGTCCCCTCGTCCCCTCTTCAGTCCAGAACCATACAACATAGCCCACCATGGAAGAAGTCGCCCCCGAGTATGATGTCGTCGTCCTTGGCACCGGTATGCACTTACCCCGCCGCAGCTCGCCGCCAAACGGACAGCTAACATGGAGCCCCAGGCCTGACGGAATGTGTGCTTTCTGGGTACGCACATCTTGACATAGAGACGTCTACGAGCTGCTGCTGACTCTCCGCAGTGTCCTGAGTGTGAAGGGCAAGAAGGTCCTCCACATGGACCGGAACGATCACTACGGCGGGTAAGTTGGCATCCCTGAGATTCGTAGAGGAGCATGATGGACTGACACCTGCCAGTGAGGCTGCCTCCTTGAACATCGAGGCGGTATGTATCTCGCGTCCTGATCCCAGCCAGCCCACCGCATGCTTACGCCACGCAGATGTTCAAGAAGTACGGCAACTACAAGGAGGGCGAGGAGCCGTGGAAGAAGTACGGCCGCGTCAACGATTGGAACATTGACCTTGTGCCCAAGCTGCTCATGTCAAACGGCGAGCTCACCAACATCTTGGTCTCGACCGATGTCACCAGATACCTTGAGTTCAAGCAGATTGCCGGCAGCTTCGTCCAGCAGGGTAAGGGTCCCAAGGCCACCGTTGCCAAGGTCCCGTCTGACGCTGGTGAGGCTCTGCGCTCTCCTCTGATGGGCCTGTTTGAGAAGAGGAGGGCCCGCAGCTTCCTCGAGTGGGTTGGTTCCTACAAGAAGGAGGATTCAGCCACGCACAAGGGTACACAACCAAACCAACCCCGCAAATTGCCATCAGAGATCCCCAGCTAACACGCAACAGGCCTCAACATCAACACTTGCACCATGAAGGACGTCTACGACAAGTTCGGTCTCGAGGACTCCACCCGTGACTTTATTGGCCACTCGATGGCTCTTTACCAGACCGACGAGTACATCAATAACGCCGGCCAGGCCGACGAGACCATCGAGCGCATCAGGCTCTACGTTAACTCGATGGCTCGCTATGGCAAGTCGCCTTATATCTACCCGCTGTATGGTCTCGGCGAGCTCCCCCAGGGTTTCGCTCGTCTTTCTGCCATCTACGGTGGTACCTACATGTTGAATGCCGATGTCGACGAGGTTCTGTATGAGAACGGCAAGGTTTCCGGTATCAAGGCCACCATGAAAGAGAAGGACGCGCCTGGTGAGGGAATGAAGTTCACCACCAAGTGCAAGAAGATTCTTGCCGACCCCAGCTACTTCCCTGAGAAGGTCAAGCCTTCCGGCCACCTCCTGAAGGCTATTTGCATCCTCAACCACCCCATTCCTGGCACCGAGGACTCGGACTCTCTCCAGCTCATCATTCCCCAGAGCCAGGTTGGCCGCAAGAACGGTACGTATATGTTGTTTAAAATTCCAGGACACAGACTAACTCCATCTGCATAGACGTCTACATCGCTGTCGTCTCATCGGCACACAACGTCTGCCCCAAGGGTTACTACATTGCCATTGTCAGCACCATCGCTGAGGGTGACAGCAACCACCATCTCGAGCTTGAGCCCGGCTTCGAGCGCCTCGGCAAGATCGAGGAGAAGTTCATGGGTCCCCCCATCCCGTTGTACGAGCCCATTGAGGATGGCAGCAACGACAACGTCTTCATCTCGAAGAGCTACGATGCGACAAGCCACTTCGAGACCACGACAGGTAAGATTACGAGCATTGTAGTCATTCATCGTCACGAGTGCTAACAATATGTTGCAGATGACATCAAGAACATCTATAAGAGGGCTGAGGGCGAGGACCTGGTCGTTGAGGGCCTTAGAGAAGTCCAGGTGGCCGCAGAGGAGTAAATTTCTAAGGATAAGGGGGTATAGGGGCAGCAATAGAGGAATTGGGATGTACAGGGAGATCATAAGACTGCCAATACTTCGGTAGGGAATCAATTTTACGTTGCACACATAATCGGACGCGAGAGTAGTTGAGCGTCTTGGCTGTTGCTTGTTCGCGTCGTCAAAGCTTCCATTACTACAATATATTCTCCGCTTCGGAGATTGGGATATCATTTAAATTACGTACCCCTTTTTTCCATTCATAAACGTACCTCCGCATGGAAAATTGATCACGAGTAAAGTGGCAGCCTCACATCTGTGCTGCAATCCATTCCCACCATGCTTTTACTTCTGGGCCGTCCTCGCCAACTACACTTCCGGCAGCGATCTCAACTGGCACGTTCATCTCCTCCATGTGCTTGAACTCAAACTTGCCCTCACCCCCGCCACCTAGCCACTCATGTTCTTCGCCAAGGCTGTCTTCGCTCACACCCACATCCAAGATGCCCTTGGCCCGCGCGGTACGCACCTTCTCGATCTCCAACTCAAGCTGCGTGCGCACCAAGCCGGGCGGCAGGGCGGTGAAGATGTCCATCTTATTGGCGGCGACGAGCACGGGAGTGGCGGCGGGACCCTTGCTGGTCTTGGACCCGGTGTAGCGCTTCTGCAGTGTCAGCAGCACGTCGTGCAGGTAGGCTGCGGCGTCGCTGAGGCCGGCCGGGTCGGCCAGGGCGGCGGCGTCGACGAGGAAGATGACGCCGCGCAGGTTCTTGTTTGAGGCGGCGGCCAGGGCGGCGGCCAGGGCGGCGTCGCGCAGCTTGCCGTGGCCGGGCGTGTCCGTCAGCGCCAGCTGCCGCGTCTTCGCGTTGGTGGGGTCGTGGGCGCTGCGGTAGCGCGCGCTGAAGGGGACGAAGGACTCCGGCAGGGCGAGGATGGAGCGGTGCGAGGTCTGCGAGGGGTGGGTCGGGATGGGGCGGCCAGTTTCGAGCTGTGGTTTTGCGTGGGTCGGTTAGTCGCGGTGCCCTTTGGTGTGGTGGTGGTGATGATGGGTGGTGGGTGGGATTTGATGTGGGTGTAATTGAGTGAACTTACGGCTGTGAGGAGCGATGTCTTGCCCGCGCCGCTTGGTCCGACGAGTATGAAGGCAGCGGTGTTGACCGGCGTGCGATGGCGGTATATATAGAGGTGCAGGAGGATGGGTAGGCCGAAGGCAACGACCAGAGTGATCAGAAAGGTGCTCAGGTAGGGTCCGAACAGCTTGGTCACCCAGCTGTCCGGCTCGTACCACTCGACCATGGCTGGCTTAGGGCTGTGGCCGCGTGTTTCGAGATGGAGAGATGGAGAGACCGTGTCCCGCGGTCGAGGCAGGAGACAAAAAAAAAAAAAAATGTTGCGTGGAGGGATTTAAACTGCGGACGTGGAAACAGCCCGTCTTCGGAGCTGGAGCTAGCTAGTGCAAGGTGTCGGAGTCGGCAAGCCGGGCGGTGAGGAAAATGGCGGGTGTCCCTCCCGCCGCCCAGAGCCCCATGCGCTCCACTGCAGCACTCTCTCAGATCTCGCACCTGTCTATTCCGAACATGCCTCTGAGTCCATTATGACGCTTACGGGCCCCGGTGGCGCGAAAAGCAATGACAGGTCTTACGCTGGCAGCCGCTTAGGCTGCTCGGACGAGCACGCGAGCGATGCGCTGGACGCTCGCCCAAAGGAGAAAGCAGCTGCACGAAGATTGACATCATTCCGTGTCATGAACGCTCTCATGCCCTTTAACGATATATGCTGCTTCAACCCCTCCACAGCTTGCTTTTCTTCCAAAAAGCCGTTGAACTTACAAACCCCAGTACTAATCTGGTTCTCACGCCTCAATAATACCATCATGCCTCTTCTCAGCAGCAGCAACAAGTTTGACCCCAACAAGGACATTCCTGACCTCACTGGCAAGGTACGGTCATTCGATGCTTTTCATAGCGCCTTAGGGAGTCGGGTCAAAATGCCCATCTCTTTTCACTCCGTTGCCCTTATTTGCGTCTCTCGTTTAGCCTTCGTTGCGTTTCCGTGTCTCGCTTTTCCTTGTCCTCTCGTGCTAGGACCACTCGACTGCACTTCCGCCCAAGAGCTGAAGAGTCGAGTACTTACACCAACGCTATAGGTCTACATCGTCACCGGTGGCTCTGCAGGCATCGGGTTTGGCATTGTTGCCCACCTACTCCAACACAACGCCTCCAAGATCTACCTTCTGTCCAACAAAGAGGAGCATGCAGAGGAAGCGCAAGAGGAGCTCAAGAAGTACGGAGACACCAGCCGAGTTGAGTGGAAGAAATGCAACCTTGAGGACTTGAAGCATGTCGACGAAGTCGCCAAGGAACTCTCCTCACTCGAAAAGATCGACGGTCTCGTCCTCAACGCCGGCCTGGGCGTTGGTGTGTACAACGAGACTAAAGATGGCATCGGTACGTCTCGCCATCCTCCACGACTCTGCTCAATAGCTGAAAGACTCTTCAAAGACTCCCACATGCAGGTAAACCATATCTCCCAATTCCACCTCGCCATGACCCTCCTCCCCATCCTCCAGCGCACCGAGCACTCTCGCCTCGTCGTCCAGTCCAGCGAGCTGCACCGCGCTGCCGTCTCAGACGTCAAGTTCGCTTCGCTAGAAGAGCTCAACACCGACATCGGCCCCACCAAGCTCTACAACCGCACCAAGCTCGCCCAGATCCTCTTCATCCGCGCTCTGGCACGCCATGCCGCGAAGAACGAGCTCGGCTTTTCCGCACAGGGCATGGCGACGGGTCCATGGATGAATGCCACGCACCCTGGTGGTGTGTCGACCGACCAGCAGAACCAGGCTGTTGAGGCCTATGGCAAAGTCGGCGAATTGGGCGTCAAGGCGGTGCGGCCGTTTATGAAAGATCCTGTGGATGAGGGGTGCAGGCCGGCGCTATTCGCCACCACGAGCGAGGACATTGTCAAGGAGGGCATCCAGGGACAGTACATCGTGCCGGACAGGAAGGTCACGGATCCGAGCAAGGAGGCTAAGGATGAAGATTTGGGAGACGCGTTGTGGATGCTGACTGAGAAGATTCTCATGGAAAAGGTGGGCCCCTTGAGCTACGGACCGGTGCATGTAGACAACATGGCCAGAGAGGGTCTGCATGGTGCTGCCTCGTGAGCGGAATGCTAAACAAACGATGGGTAGTATGGTCGAGTACTGGTATTGAAGTTGCTTTTAGGTTTGATGAAAGCAACCACGGCAGCTGATGAAGTATGATGAAGCTCAAGCAGTGGATAATAAGTGTCATGACCGTTCAGATTGCTTGCACATATTTAAGTTGCATGACATGATACTGTGAAATTCATTACTAAGCATAGCTCTGTCAACATGATCAGAATGTGTAATGCGTACTCGCACCAACTTTCAACCAATGTATAGCTTTTGATACTTACTGGCCATATATGCTTGAGGATAAGAAGCAAAGTATCCATCTAATATAGTGTCGCCGCTCAGCCAACGATGAATGCGCCCAGAAGAATTGTGAAAGACAATTAACGCCGAATAACGATGCGAGTGTAAGTCCAATTAGAACGGCCGATGGTATGATTCATAAGATGCAGAACCATAACGCTAAAAAAAAAGCAACTGAGATCGAAGGTTCTGACCTCGTAGCTCATGCCAATGTTGCTAATTGCGTCAATGTACGTCTTCGACAATGCCAGAATATCCATCGGTCTAGTGCGTAGATAATGCTTCATCCAAGTTCGTTGCCCGTGATACTGTAGTCGTAGTTTCCCCAAGATGCGGTCGTCTCCAACCCAAATAGTAATGATGCAACTGTCTGTACTTTCACTCACCAGAGTCCACTCACTCCAACTTGCTCATCAGCCTCCTCCTCACCCTCAGATTCACCACTCCACCGCACCCAAATGCCGGCACGATTCGCGCCATCCGCGCCAGGCAGCTCATACCCCAATCCTTCGTCACCTTCGCGACTCTGTCCCCAAATCGCACGCCCGCCGTCCCTTGCGGCCTGTTGTACAAGTCGAGGCCGAGCAGATGCAGCGGCGTGCTAAAGACCTGGACCGCGGCGGGAGCGGCGAACTGCGCGGCGCTGGCGGCGTCGAGGTGCTTGCGCAGCGCGTCGCCCACGGCGCCCGAGGCCGTTTCGATGCGCGACGACAGGTGCGGGGCCAGCAGCGGCGGCACGTTGAAGCTCGCGAAGACGGTCAGCATGTCGCGCAGGGCGAAGAGCGCGTAGGTGGCGGGCGGCACCGGGCGCGGGTTGGCCGTCACGACGCCGAACATGCGCGTGAAGCGGCTGTCCTTGTAGAGGCAGAGGGCCAGGTTGGCGGAGCTGGTCGCGACGAATTTGGAGGGGCCGGCCGTGGTGGTGGAGGCTGGGGCGGCGCGAAGGGTGCTGGTTGTTGTGTCGAGGAGGTTGGCAGTTAGGTAGGTGCCCGTGTAAAGGGAGAAGATGAGTGCGAAGGGTTTCGAAAAGATGTAGGTGTGCGGGCGGAGGAGGAGAGTTCGGAGGGAGGAAAGGAGGGAGGCGCGCAGAGTGGTGCGGCCTGATGCATTTTCGATGATGGCTCTAGGAGACTGTTAGCGCCGGTCAAGTCATCTACGTGGTTAGATGTTAGAGCCTTGGGAAGAGGCTGTGACAAGGTGTTTTGGGCAAGATTATGTGTAGCGCCGTATACCGGAACGCGAGGCAAATAGTGGCATGATTTTTATCTACCCCGGATTTGCAAGAACCCTGAGTCCGTTCACCACTTACCGATCGATTGCCGTCACGATGGGCGCGACAAGCACGCCGGCGCTAGCTGCTGCTGCGCAGTCCGTACCAATTCTCAAGCCCAAGTTTTTTGTGTTCCACGAGGGAACCTCTGCTGTCTTCATGCTGAGTGTCGTGCCATTCGCACCAGTGTTGGTGGAGATAGGTCGAGGAGAAGAAGAGGTGACGGGCCGTTGGTGATCCACATCCGTTGCGTATCGTCCCGATGCTGTTCCGCGCACTGCGGCTGCTGCTGCTGGCGTCAATGGCGGCTGGTGATGTTGCGCCGGGCCGCGATAGCTGTCGGCTGTTTCTCCGGCTTGTGCTTCTCTCATGCTGATTGCAGTCCCTGATTCTCCAGCTGCTCTCTTTCAGCTCTCGAGCAACACGTCGGGGCCTTATATTGGGGAGATAAAGGAGTGACGATCGCGCGTTGGGAGCGCGGGTTGGATTGGTAAAAGGCGTGCCCTGACAAGCTGCCATGTTCTCAAGCGACGTGAATCATGGCCTTGTGCCCGTGTTTAAGCGCCCGATATCGGCTCCACATCAATGCGGGATCGACCTGTGTGGAGAAACGTCCATCCAGGCAAGCCAGTCTAGCGCTGCCAGCGGTCTGGAGAAATCTCTCAGGACGAGGAAGACCGGTGTTCGACGTCGGCCCCTTGAATGTTCCTCACGAAGAGCAACCACTCAAGTATCTTGCATTGGCTCTTGGCCTCTATATTAATGGTGCAAATTGTATTCGTCGTCCGTCTTGTTTTCCAGTGTACCGAATTGCAAACAGCCATGAACGCCCTTGTTGAACTATGTATCCACAGTGATAACCTCTACAGTCGGCAGTTGAACAATCCAGTTCTCCCAGAACCTTATTCCATCAAGCCCCTGTTCTCGACACAATGCTCCTTTCTCCTCAGCCATTTCGAGCTCTTCAGTAGCAACACCGACACTCCAACCAAACCACTCTGCGGCTTCCTGCGCAGTAACTCCTCGCCCATATTTCTCCCAGTCCCAGCCGATGTCCCCAGGCGGAGGAGCCGTGTGGAGCTCTTGGAGCCAACCAAGCAAACTGGAAATTGTTTTCTCATCCGTTCGGTCGCGTCCCTGTACTACCAAAAGCCCACTTTTGAAGCGTCTTAGACGCACAGGAAGCTTCAACTTGTCCCACATCTGAGCGGCCTTCTCAAAGTCAGTGGGGCTGACGAGTTCGACACCCCCTCTTGCTCGGTTAAAGACGGCCCAGAGATCCACCAGGCTCATGATTCCTCCCTCGCGCCTCAAGATCCCTTTCCTGTCGTCGGTCAAGAACTCTGCAAGGTTTCGGGAAAGCTCCGAAATATAGAGAGAGTCCGATCCAGAGCCTAGCATGTCTTTAGTCGTAACCAACCCTAAAGCGGATGCGGACTGTGCGAGCGCTGCATCAGCCTCTGAATTGCCGTTGCCACTCAAATTAGCTTGGCTGGCGAACTGCTCGGCGAGCGCGATGATTTCCTTGGCCGAAGTCATCAACGCCTCGAGGTCTTCGAAAGCGCTCCCAATCATGATTTCGTTGTTCTGACGCTGTTCCATGCCGCGTCGTTCGAGACCTCCAATCCCAACGGCTTTGTTCCGTGGGGGCAAGTCGGCTGCTGGCTGGGTAGGCGTTGAGCCCTCGATTGGCTTGGGAATTGGTGGCGCGCTCTGTAGCAACCATTTCCTCTGCAAAAGAGCGCCTTTCAGTCGCTCAAAGAATATTTTCTCCCCGCCAGCACGGAAAGAGAACTTGATGCACTCTGGGCCGTCTTCATTCTGCGGCGCACCGCTCAGAATGGGCGCCGGAGATTCCGATCGGTGTATTGGGGTTGAACTGTACTCGTTGCGCTTTTCTGTGGCATTCACTAGAGAAGCACCACACATTTCACAGCTCAACAGAGAAGGATGATTCTGAAATGTGCACCTCGGGCAGTGAAAGGCGGTGGGGCCAGGAGAGCTGCTGTTGCTGCGTCCGGCCTTAGACAGAGGCCCGTAGCCTGGCGCATTTTTTGCGATGGGCTGCTCACTAGATGATTGCCTGCTTGCCGCAATGGCAGCCTTGATGAGGTGCAGGAGCGGAGGCTTGAGCCCACAAGCCAAACACGGTGGCAGGGGCGTGTTTGCATTGGCAATGGCAGGATCAAAGTTTGATGGCACAGGGTTGGAGAAGGAACATATGGGACACACCCATGTCGCAGAGGCGCTTGGGGGAGGCGCCGGCGCTGGCGGCAGGGGACGCAACGGGCTTCCGTTGCGTGGCGGGGTTGAGGTGGGACTGTATCCTGTACTGCTGCCACTGATGGGAACTGGGCTGCGGGTGGCCGACAGATTCAGGCGCTTGGAGGGCTTGGGGTAAAGGGTGACTTTGGGCGACGATTTGAGGAAACCCGCCTGTATATAGAATCAGCCTGTATGCCTGCATCTCCCACTTTCGGACACATACATAGAACTCTGGGCGCTCGACGTCCTTCAGGTTAACGGCGACGGAGAACTTGCGCGGCTCCTTGTTGTCGACATAGCAGGCGCGGTGGGAGGTCAGGTAGGCATGGCCATCTTGGAAGTCGGGTATCTTGTACTTGCTGCGGACGCGCGGTATCAGCTTAGCCTGAACGGTCAAGCTGGAGAGAGCTGCACTTACCCCTCGTACAAGCCGACGGCATCCTGCACGAACAAGAGCGTCTCGTCCGGCAGGAGCTCAGGACGCAGAGCGGTGGTGAGGTCGAGTCGGTGGAGGAACATTCAGCGAGCGCATGAGGGCAGGCGTGGTGCAGCAATGAGCGATCGGCTCGCACCCCCGCAGGTGTAGCTTGGGGTGATTCCGTCATCGCAGTGATTGGCCCCTCATACGCGGCCACCACTTTCGCCCGCCCGCCACCTGCACCTGCGAGCCTGGCGCGCCAGCTCGCCGCCAAGCCAATAAGCGATCACTCGTTTAAGGCGGCATTCCACCGACCGACCGCCTCACCCTTCCACCCACGACCGCAACCCCCTTCCCCCAACCTCCCATCTGGCCACCACACGGCCTTTCAACACTCTACTTGCCCTTACTTGTGCTCTCGTTGCTCTCTCTCCCATTCCGCGCCATGTCTGCCTCTATGCCCTGGCGCCAGCCGCCCGGCGCTGCGGCCATGAACCGTAAGCCACACGCGCTCCACAGTCGCGACCACAGTCACTTGCTCATGCGTAGCGCTGCTGCAGCCCCTACACCCGCCTACAACCCTGTTCCTGCTCGTCGCGCTTTTGCCCGACCCGAGCCTCTTTCCTCAGCTCCCCCATCTCAACCCCCACCTGCAGTCAACTCAACTCCGCCAAAGAAGGTCGAATGGCCTCCGTCCGTCCGCGAATACGTCCAACGCTCCTTTGCCGACTTGTCAGCCGTGCCCAGCATTGGCCGCAAAGATATTGAAGATACATTGAAGAGGGTCATCACCGAAGCCACTGAGGCCAACCTGCTATACCAAATTGACTGGGAGAAGCACCCCTTGCCCCAAGAAATCATCATGTCCCAGCGGAGCGGAGCTCCCAACGCCGACAACATGCCTTGGAGGAACCAGTCCACCCCTGAGAAAAGCATGGCGGATGCAAGTGGCGCGTTTCCTAAGAAGCGCAAGTCTCCAGATGCGAATCGCGATGCTGACGATGACTCACTTCCACCGTGGCGGAGAACTAACAAGAGAAGACTTGATGACCGTAGCGATCACCCCACCTCGCCAGGCGTAGTCCGAAGCCTGGCGGACCGCATGGATAAGAATCACATCACCCCGAAGGCATCCCGCGACAAAGGGCTCAGTAAGTACGACAGCGATGCCGACAAGATCGAGAAGCGTCAGCAGCGCTTCTACGCCTCGAAGAATGGCTCCAGCTCTCCGCACCCATGGAACACGTCGCGCGACGACTCTCCGGCCGACGCCAATGATGGACCGGTTGTCGGCACCTGCCAAGACCTGGAAAAGAGATACCTTCGTCTCACGTCAGCACCGAAGCCGGAGGCAGTCCGTCCGCTGCACATTCTACAAAAGACGTTGGAGCTGCTCAAGATGAAGTGGAAGAAGGAGGGCAACTATACGTACATCTGCGACCAGTTCAAGTCGCTCCGCCAGGACCTGACCGTGCAACACATCAAGAACGAGTTCACCGTGACAGTTTATGAGATCCATGCCCGTATTGCGTTGGAGAAGGGGGATTTGGGTGAGTATAATCAGTGTCAGACGCAGTTGCGCGCATTGTATTCGCAGAAGCTCGGAGGGCATCCCGCGGAATTTCTGGCGTACCGTATTCTCTATTTCATCTACACGCAAAATCGAACGGATATGAACGAAGTGCTGGCCGATCTAACCCCTGCAGACAAGACACAACCTGCGGTCAAGCATGCTCTGGATGTCCGTTCCGCTTTGGCCTTGGGCAACTACCATAAGTTCTTCAGATTATATCTCGACACACCTAACATGGGCGCGTATCTGATGGACATGTTTATCGTACGCGAACGCCTAGCCGCCCTGGCTAACATTTGCAAAGCGTAAGCTTCATTTCTCTCGCCGTCAATATGATCGTACAGGGTTCTCACGAGATCGCAGATACAAGCCCAATGTCAACATCAAATTCCTCACCGAGGAGCTTGGCTTCGACTCTTACGACGATTGCGTGCAGTTTCTGTGTGACCATGGCGCTCAACAATTCCTCGAACAGAAAGACGACGGTAGTGTGCTGTTCCAGACACAACCACAGGCTTTCAGTCTCTTCGAACAGTTGAAAGCGGGGGCTTTCCGTCGGGTCGACATCAAAGGCCAGATATGAAACCTCGCCCTAGACGACTACGGATTGCTTACTTCTTCCTCCTGCACTCGGAGAGTTTCATGGACCGAGTGTTCGGCAACCTTTACTTCGGAAACCCCGGCGGCCTCGTAAAGTCTCACTCACCAAGTGAGCAGTCACATGTGTCTGCTTGTCGCATTCGCATGCGGCTGGCTCTCGTGGAAGCGGCCTTCGCCTAGGCGCGGCCGGCATTTGCATTTTCTCTTTTTCCCTTTTCTTATATTTTTATTGCCTACCAGCCCCGGTACCTCGCAGCGCCCTGGGCGCCCACGACGATGACGCGCAGGCTTGACGGCCGCGTCGTCGGCGGGCCTGCACTCGTCGACCAGCAGAGATCTTTGGCACTCGAAGAAAGTTTCAAGGTTAAGCTTTCTGGCGAGGGCAAAGCAGTTTGGAGACGACGGCGAGTCAGTGGCGGAGACGCGTTTCTCGGTTTGGGTGGAGCGTGATACGACTAGTGAGGCGTAGAGAGGGCGATGGGCAGAGAGGGTGTGGCATGGCAGGCCGGAGGGATCGGCAGCGGCAGTCTTTGTTCGGAAGCAGCCCCGGGCGTTGCAAACGTGGCTATGCCTGTTGGTGCGTCAATGCGGGCGTGCGGGAGCTTTGTCCGAGCGGAAGGCTGCGCAGCCGTTTGGCGGGCGTCATGCGGGCGTGGAGAGGCAGGAATGACAAATGACGACGGGCTTGGAAGACTACAAAGAGAGGAGTTTTGAGTTAATGGATTTTACGGGTCCTTCACGTGGCGCGCAGTGTGGTGGAGCGTCGGGGGCCGGGTTGCCCCAGGCGCGGTGGACAGTAGCGCAGAGCTCCCGCCTTCCGGCGTGCAGCAGGCGGCGAGCGCTGCCCTTGGCTTGCAGGCCGGCGGCGCAGGAACATGCGCGGGCGGGCTGGGGGTGGGTGCGGGTTTGATTTGCTGTGCGTAGCGGAATCTTGAGCATCGACTAGCACCGCGAGCTCATCTCCACTGGCGGCGGTAAGGCTGATGAGGACAGCGGCAGAGCCCGGCGGCGCGGATAGGAACACGATCATCGTCGGGCTGGCTGCATCGCGCGCGCCGCACAGACAGGCGCATCCCCAGCGGCCCTGGCGCCTCCCCGCTGTGCGCTGACGCCTTGGGCGTGCAGTCTCAGTGTCCGACACGGCCAATTATTACGCGCCCGCCGTCTCGAGCGGAGCCTAGGTGCAATCTCATTGTTCGCTCTGGTGGCGCGCTGCCACGAGGAGTTGACGGCTTTGGCCAGGGTCTCTTGACGTGCAACTCAAGCCATCATTCCAGCCCGACGCTCCACTGCTGGCGGGCTGCTTGTCCGTGTGTCTGTCGTCGCCGTCCTTGCTCGCTCGCCTCTCCCTCTGCTCGCCCTCTGCCTGCCTGTCCGCGCCTGCGCCCGCCTCCGCGCCTGCGCCCCCGCCGCCCCCAAGCATCCAACTGCCTGCGAAGTGCATCGATCGCCTGCGACCAAGCTCCGGCCAGGGCGCGCTAGCAGCGATACCTTGGAGCCTGCCTGCGACAACACCCGCCGGTGCCAAAACCTGCCTTGAACCGCCGCTCCCCACCAGATCAAAGTCCATCGCGCCTCGAGCCCTCACGCTGCGCGCTCCCTCCAGACTGCAGCAATGGTCAAGGTGAGTCGGCCCTGCGCCCTGTCCCCGTCCCCGTCCCCGTATAGCACCCGTGGCCCAGACGGTGGGCCCTGCCCGCTGCTGCCCGCTGCCATCCACCCGCCAGCGCTGCGCTGACATGCCGTGTCTCTAGTTCCGGAGATCGCTCAAGAGCGACAAGGCCGACTCGAAGCCGCACCACATTTCCATCCCGCCCAAGGATGCGATAGCCATCGTCCCGCCCAAAAAGGTACGTCGCGTCGCCCGTCCTGCTGTTGCTGTTGCTGCTGCTGCTGCTGCTGCTGCTGCTGCTGCCCGGCGACGCCCCGCCCTCCGCGTCACTGCCCAGCCTTATGAGCGTCCCTGTGCCCGCGCAGTCATATCGCCGAAATTGCCACTCTCGCTAACACACGTATTCTGCCAGGTTATTAAAGCCCTCTACGACTACAGCGCCCCCGACGACGACCACTACCTCAGCTTCAACCAAGGCGACTTCCTGCACGTCGTCGGCCGCGAGAACGATCCCGATTGGTACGAGGCATGCAACCCGCTGCACGGCTCGCGAGGACTGGTACCCGTCAAATACTTTGATACCGTCGGCAAGACCGTACGTGACAGCGGCAGCTCCGCCCACTCCGACCTAGCCAACCTCCCCAGCGCCGGCCACGACAGCGGATACGCCGAGAAGACATCCGCCGAGCACGAAGCATTTCCCAAGCCCGCGCGCCTGAGCAAGACAATGAAGGGAACCGGTGCCATGGTCTACGGCGTCGTCATGTACGACTTCAAGGCCGAGCGCCCAGACGAGTTGGAAGCGAAGGAGGGTGAGGCGATCATCGTCATCGCTCAATCCAACCCCGAGTGGTTCGTCGCCAAGCCCATTACACGTTTGGGCGGCCCGGGATTGATTCCTGTCTCCTTCATCGAGATTCGCGACATGACTACTGGTCAGGCCGTGCCGGACCCTCACGAGGCGGTGCGCGCCGCCGGTGTGCCGCGCGTGGAAGAGTGGAAGAAAATGGCCGCCGAGTACAAGAACGGTAGCATTCCTCTGGGCAAGCTGGAGTCGAACTCGCAACAAACGCTGCAGCAGGGTATGGAGCGCATGAGTGTCCAGAGTCGGAACGGCCAGAATGGATACCCAACGGTAAGCGTTCGGAAACACCCCCCAACTCGCGTGAGCTTGAATAATGATCGGCGCAAACAGTCCCACTCTCGCGCAGGAAGCGTCGCAAACAACGGCGGCTACCGTCAATCGAACCAAGTAGAGCCTCGGATGCTCGCGCCAATCAGTGCCAGTGTCCCTCGCTACTGCTTTGCGAATGATATCTTTTGGTTTATTGTCGAGTGTCAGATGGAAGACGGCTCGTACTGGGAGCTTTCACGACTGTACCAGGACTTCTACGACCTACAGATCAAGCTCATCAACGCCTTCCCCCTGGAAGCGGGTCAGGTGGAGGGTGTCGAGAGGACTTTGCCTTACATGCCTGGACCCGTCACGTACGTTACGGATAACATCACAAATGGCCGCCGTGCGAATCTGGACGATTACATCAAGAATTTGCTGAAACTGGGGCCTCACATCACCCGGTCGGAGCTTGTCTGCGAATTCTTCAAACCAAAAGAGAATGATTATGAAATTGATCCCAACATCAGCGCCGATGGGTACAGGCTCTCCGGGGCATCCCAACAATCCACAGACCCTTCAGGCGGCGCATCAAGACAATCGTCCACTGGAAACCTGCAGCAGAGCCACCACTCGCATAGCCAATCGCAATCGAGCTACCACACTCACCAACGCCAGACGTCGAAAGCGCAATCACTCCATCCTAGTCAGCAGCATCCTGGCATGCAACGGAACAACAGCGCTATGACGTCGGGATCTGTCTCTTCGGCCGGCACGAACACAATCACAGGGACTGGTGTTGGCGCTCACAAAATTAAGGTCTGGTTTGAAGAGGACAATTGTGTTGTGATAAGGATGCCAGCATACTTCCGATTCGCAGACTTGTACAAGAAATTGCAGGAGCGTCGGGCACTCGAGAAGGGGGTGAGCCCGCAAGAGGTGGCTGATGAGGCCTTACTGGTTGAGTACAGAGATGAGGCCGACGGACAATATTACAGCATCGGAGATGACGAACAACTCGAGGACGCGATCGCAAGAAGCCCAAAGCTTGTGCTCTGGGTCAGCGCAGCACAGTAGTGAAGCGGCAGAGCTCCTGCATCCTAGGCTGGAACGGTCCTGGGTTCACAATGGAATTACAGGGTTCTGTTACCAATTGGGCAAAACGCCGAGCCGCGGAAGACCATGATCGGAGGAAAAATCAGAGAAAAGCTGGCAAGGAGCACACGATAAGATGGCAATGCGGGACTCCGATTGATTTTGGAACGCACAGATTAGGTGGGCTGCATTTTTTCTTCTCGTATCTTTTCTATACTCCTTTTAACGATGCACGACTGAAGATATCACTTTTCGTATTTGTTTGCTCCTTTCACTTCTCTCAAACTTCTTTTCGCTTTTGCGGTTCAATTCTTTACCCAGTGCTGGAAGGACGAACACTTTGATACCTGCTTGGACGGGGATGGCGGAGGAAAAAAGTTCTGCATCACTTTCTGCCCATCCCTGACCGAGTAAAGATCTTGGCGTCTTTTTCACACTTGTTTGCCGCTGTTGCGGCCTTCCTTCCGGGCGTTCTAATCGCGTGGTTGGCGACTGGGAACACGAGATCCGGTGTCCTGTTTCGGTCCTTCTGCTTTTCCTTGCGTTCCTCAGTCATTCTCTACAGCCATTTTCCTTTACTAAGTCTGACAACCGGTGCGTTCTTTTCCCTTTTCAACTCCCTGTTAAGGCGTTCAGTGGCGTTGATGTTTTCTTGCTCTTTGCATGCCCCTCCTGTTACCGGCCTCGGCTCGCGGGTTTTGCTTTGCGATCTTGCCGGGTGAATTGACCCCTCTGGAAAAGGAGTAAACCATGGAAAAGAGAGATCTGGCTGTTTATTTCCCGTCTCGACGTACGTCATGGGGGTTGGTATCGCTCCGGCTTATTGGGAGAATGTGGTTTATATAGTGCCAGGAAGCGGATGAAGATACCAAGAAGCAGAAAGAATACTGTAGTCGTAGTAGTATTGGTGATCCATTTTTTGCAAACTGTCTCTTCATCTCCATTAGCTTTGTGTAGAACGGATGGGATCTGGATTCGGCGATGTGCCAGTGCGCTGCGGCACAGCGCATTGGGGTTGGCCATCCAGGGTGTTGACGCACTCTCAAAATGCTCTGTTATTTTCCCTTCTTTCTTCTCTACAACGGGTTTACTTCGCGTTTGAGTCTTACAGCATTTGGTCGGTGCTGCAGCCCTTTTTTACAAGTCTGTCATGGAATTTGCGCATGTATGAAGGAACTAAAAAAGGCGACCCGTTGTTCAAGATGCTTCTACTCTTTCGGTTCCCTTTTTTTTTCTGTTCCCTTTATTTCACTTCTATGGTACAAATGGAAGCGCATATGGTAATTACATTGCTCATTTTCTAGGTTGCTAATATCGTGAAGATGTGTGAAGTCTGCTTTACAGGTAGCAAATGGCCTCTGGCGTCCCGCCCTTCTAGCCCGGTGCCAAGTTGAAGTTGCAGAAAGCACGTAAATCTCCTCGAGCAGGTCACGAAAGTTGTCCAGAGCACACCCCTTGAGAGCAAAAAGCTGTCTACGTCAAACACCCGCGCGAAAGTCTGTACTTACCGCCGACGTCATCTTAGCGCCAGGAAATCATCCCGCTGTCGATCTCCCTCTCTTTTATTTCTTTTTTTTTTCTATTTTCCCTCCTCTGTTCTTTCTTCTCTCCTGGAGAGAAGGTCTAGATTTCTCTCGGCTGGATCCTTCCCGCCCGGCGTTACGATTTCATTTGCCGGGACGGGGCTCGTTCGTCGTCATCGTCATCGTCATCGTCGTCGTCGTCGTCCTCACCACGATTGACGGGACGTACGTAAACATAACTTACTGTGTCCCGCTTTCTGACCACGCTGCAGCGACATCATAACCGTATTCGCAACCGCTGCGATCGATGTGAGAAGTTTGTCCGACCGTTTTTTTTTTTTTTTTTCTTTCTTTGGGACTCTCTACCCCCTGGGTCGAAACAGGGAAAGAGTTTGTTTCGTTTCATGTTTCATGGCACGAGGGCACATGCGTCGTCTCTGCCCGTCCCATCCCATCCGCTGCCGCCGCGGCCGCGGCCGCGGCCGGCGCCGGGACAGGCACCCGACGGGGGCGTGGTGGAGCCCCTGCACTGTTTCCTCTTTCTTCCTTCCCCCCGGTGGTGGAGAGTGGGAGGAGGAGAGAGTCAGTGGTGAGACATAGGGTCCCGCTCCGGGGAATCGGGAGCTCGGTCAAGTCAGTAGGTGGATCTTGGGTTGTTTTTTTTTTTTTTTTTTCTGCGAGAGTGAATGGGATCAAGGTTGGTGGCCGGGCAATCAGGGTCAGGGCGGCATGCGGGTGGGACAAGGTTGGAGTGGTGGTGAGAGTCATGAGCGTGTGGGCAGATTAAGGGTCTTGGGGGCCTTGAATGGCATGGTGGAGAAGAAAGCAATCGAATGTTGGCAGTGGCGACAGTGGGTGCTGTTCGAGAGGAGGAAGGTGTTCGTGGATTGGCGGAGGAGGGCGGTCGTGTTCATGCACGAGGATCTGAGATCACTGTGTACCTGACGGCGATGCTCTGAGGCTGTGGTGACGCAGTTCTACGAAACTGCAGGACAGCGCTCCCCGTGATAAATTGCGGGAACCCACAAATTGCCTGCATACGCTCTGAATATGCAGTAGAGGCTTCAAATACGGACATTGAATTCACACCAAAGATGCAAAGCCTGATGCAATTGGAATAGGCAATGACGTTCGTGTATGGTGGGAAAACGACGAGTGACGTATGAGAAGATACGTGCCGCCCCGGCATGCACAAAGTTGCAGCATCGCAGATCAAGCGTCAATCCTCAAAGTCTAAAATATGCGAAAGTATATCCGGCTCAAGCATTTTGGACCCCGCGCATAGGCGTCTGATTTTCCTCCAATCTTCCAATGCTCGTCAGCTTTACATTCCATTTCACGTCATACCAGACGAAAAACCTTAAAACACTAAAGACCGAATAGCCTCAACCACCGCGTCTCACCGCACACTTCGGCTAGAAGTGCAAGACCTGATACATCAGAACGCGTAATGAAAGCACGGTCTGCAGGATCGCCGCGTGCTTCGGCTGCACAACGGCCAGATGCGCTGCATCATGCAAAAGAAGCTTCCGAGCCGTTGCACCCATCAGTGATCAGTTGCTCATCCACCTTTGTCCCTTCATGCCTTGACGCCCTGGCCGCCTCTTTATCGTAGCCCTTCCATTCGATGCTCGGCTGGCCTGGTTTGAACGACTCAGACTCTTGCCAATACGGTTTGTTTTCTCCTCCACTTGTCCCTGGTTCCTAGACGTCCACGTCCCGCACGTTCCCCCCCAAAATGAAGACGTTCCAGCCACAGCAGGCGTTCGCCGATCGTTTCGCAACGGATCCACTCCATTGCTTCGTTTTAGGAAATCTGCCTTCGGGACCCACATTCCGAGTTTCATAGACGCTATTAAAAGGCTGCACGACTCGAGGGCTGGTCCGGCGCTTCCAAAAGAGCCAAAAGAGCAAAAAGAGAAAGACAACTTCCTTTCCGTCGCCGGGAATCGAACCCGGGCCTTGCCGGCGCTTGATGCGAGGAGTGCTCTGAATCTGAGAGCGGCAAATCCTAGCCCCTAGACCACAACGGAAGTTGTTAAGTCTACTCAGGTTAACCTGAGTAACTCTCTCAGTTGGTTAAAGCTTTCGAAAGGATGGAAGCAATATATACTAAATGCACATTCAGCCCATAGCGAAATCACATCTTAATGGCCACCTTCCACCTTTGAGGTGCTGTTCGAGTATCTGTGAGGTCTCCCATCCACAGAAGAAAGATATTCCGAGAGAAAACGAAATCATTGTGATAGATCATCAACGTAAAGGTTGGTTGATAGCAAGTCAAACACTACCAAGAAAAAAGAGCTCTCGTGGTACTTCTATCCCTCACGAACGGACAATCGATTTTTTTTTCTTTCTTGACAGTTGGACTGTGACCCGCATTTACTCCGCAATATGCTGGTGCTATTCAATCTAAAGAACGGCGCAGGGTATTGGCGGCTTCATATTAACTAAAGGGAATACTATCTGTTCAGCCCGTCATATGACAAAATGTGATGGCAACACCGCGGAAGTACTTCAGCAGATGGCAATGAAGATATGTGCCGCTTCCCTGGCACTGCCGACTAAGGTTTTGATGAGTCGTCGTCTCTAGGTAAATCTGTTCACCCCGATACTTGGGTCCAAAAACCGTAAATAGTTGGTTTAATCATCGTCAGACATCCGCGTCGAAAAAATATATAGACAGGTTAAGCTGCCTTGGAAGAGACAGCAGACCCCGGGGAGTGCTCTCATCTTCTGGTCTCTGCATGAACCCTTCTGTACGACTCTAATGCCCATTGAAAATAAATGGACGGGAAAAGCAAAAGACTGATTCGCGCCACCGCAATGCCGCCCACAAAACGCCCCATTAGCCGCCGTTCTACTAGATAAAAAGAACAAGAAAAGCCGCCAACCCACTCACAATAGTGAACGCCATGGTGCCCAGGAAGTAAGGATCCTCGCAAGGACAAAAAAAGAAAAAAAAAAGAAAAAAGGCAGAGGGCGCCATCATGCCAACACTGCATCAACGACCCAATCCAGCCACTCCTCCCACTCATTCTCCCTCCCCACACCCACAATATCCATTGTCCCCTTCCCCTTAGCAGCGCCCTGCCTCGCAGGTCCCGCCAACAACGCGCCTTGCTGCACGCTCAAGCTACCCAGTCCCTCATTCCGTTCCTTCCACTCGCGCTCCGCCACCCTCGCCGCGCTCCTCATGACTTCGTCCAGATCCTCTTCTGCATACAAATGGCACTTATCGCACTCTGTACACGCATTCCCGACGCCAGGGTTATTGCCCCTGAAGTGGTTGCAAAAGTGTTGGTAGCCCTCGTCGGGGGCGATGCGCTTGCGGCAGACGTAGCACATGGCGTAGCCGCAGACGCAGACGAGCTTGTTGCAGCCGCCGCTCTTGAGAAACGAAGTGTTGCAACGCGGACACGTGCGCTTGACCGCGTTCGACACGGCGTTCTCGACGTGCGTGCGCAGGGACGCCAGCGCCGATTCGTGGCACACGTGCGGGTCGCGCCACGGCTTGTGGCAGTTGAGGCAGGAGGCGCGGCCGCAGGTGGGGCTGGCGCAGGTGAAGCGCAGGCCGCGCCGGCGGCGGGCGATGCGGGTGCGGGCGGCGAGGAGCGGGGAGACAAGGTCGACGCGGAAGGGGGAGGGAAGGAGGTAGTTGAGGGTGACGAAGAAGAACGAGAAGAGGGAGAGAAAGCGGACGAGCATGTAAATGGGCCTGATGTAAAGGAAGTGCAGCATGGAGATAAGAGATAAGCCAAGAAGGCGGCTGGACCTGGGTTTCCAGGAGAGAAGTGGTAATGTGACGTCGTCGACCTCCGCGTAGGCGCAAAAGGGGCACTGTACGAACGGAATCTCGCTCTTCCGGAGCGAGTCGGTTATGGCGCGCTCCTCGAACTTGCGAAAAGATGCCTCGCCGTCGCGGTCCTCGGCAAGGGCGCGTTGTACGGAGTGCTGCGGAAGACATCCTTGGCATTGGCTCTCGGCGACGGGTGCGATACAGTTGAGCGTCAGCCTCTCCGTGTTGACGCTGCGAGCCCAGCCTTGTCCGTAGAGAGCTTCATTCATGGAAAAGCGAATGCAGCGGAAGCATACCCAGTGACCGCTTTCGTCGCATGATGACATCTGCTCAAAGGCGCTCGGTGTAAAGCAGCACTCGCAGTCGTACATTCCACCGGCCGCTTCGGCTTCCTCATCGTTGAGCTGCTCGGCCAGAGCGCGGTCCTGAATCATCCGTTCTTCGTTCTGCTGGGCTAGCAGAGGAGCGATCAGGGTATCATATAGCTCTTTATTCAGCTCAGCGCTCTTGGTCAGGATGAGTCTCGGCACCAGAGCTCCACCTATCCGGGGATCCGGCTTCTGCCAGGCAACGAGCGGATGATCTTGAGCAGACGGCGTCTTTCGTCGTGTGAAGAAACTTGTGACAGAAAATCTCCATGACTTGGAAACCAGGCCGAGCAGCACCGGGCGAGCCTGGGTATAAGAATAGTTGCATTCAGCCAGCACGGCGCGGATTGTCGAGTGGCTCAGGCCCTTGAATTCCTGGTATAGAGCCTCTTTGACAGCCAACTTGTACGAATCCTTCCGGAACTTCTCTTCAGCCGGCAGCCTCGCCTCAGGGTCCGGCACCCGCCGCATGGCTCGTTCCTCTTTGGCCTTTTGTCCCTTCTGATCGAGGTGGGCGCGGTAGCGGCCTCGCACCCAGCGATCGGGCTGTCTGAGCATGGTCTCGGTGACAACCTCCAGCCGACTCTCCTCCGAGAAATTTGTGAGCATTTCGCGGAAGACCTCGGGCTGGACGTCGGGGAAGACGGTGGTGAGGACATCGAGCTGGGCATTGAGCGAGCTTAAATCGGGGTCGTCGGGGTCGAGGCGCGGGTTGTCAGGGTCGAAGATTATTGCGTGCAAGGGACTGGTGCTCTGGCTCCGGGGAGGCGCAGCGGTAGCCTGGTGCTGGGCGAGCTCGGGTTGCGACAGGCGGGGGCGCAGGGTTGCGCGAAAGGGGAGGCCGGACAGCATGCTGCTGACGAGGCGGAGTGCGGAGCGGCGAGGAGGAAGCGGGCGCGGGCGGGTGGCTTTACATGCCGCATCTGCCCGGTGGGAGAGGAAGAGCCGGGAACGGGGCCGGTTGGCGAGTGGAGGGAGAGCGGCGAGCGGGGGCGGACTGGAAGCGTGAGTGGTGGAGAAGTGCTGGAGCTGGCTGGAGCTGCAAGTCTGGTGGGGACAGCGGGAGATCGCCGCCGGGGGCTGTGCCCACCTGCTCGTCGTCCACCACCGCCAGGCTCACTCTTGTTCACCGGCCTCCGTCGGTCTCGATACTGCCTCAGACGCCCTCAAATGACCATGTGCACACCCCGGTCTACTCTTTGCAGCCACACCCCCCCGCAATCGTTCGACGGCTCCCCGCTGTCTCGGCATTCCTACACAGCGACCGGTGAACTGCTTTGAGCCCACCACTGGGTCGAGAACTATCCCGAGCTCCCAGACATATCCAGAACAGCCTCCGACATGCCTCTGGAAATAGGGTCCGAGGGAGTTCAGATCGATAATGTAAGGTATTGGCCAAGTTGGTTAGTCCACGAAACTCTCACCTAGAGAACAGCTGGATAAGCTTAACATCACCTCAACCGCCTCCAAGCAGCCCAACATTTGCCACGAGTAATTGCCAATGGGACATCTTTTCGGGGTACTTCGATCCCAGACTTACATCTTCGCAAGGCTAGACAGAGCATTAAATACGCAGCACTCCACATTAGCCATCAAACATCGACGAGCGCTGGAGGAGAAAACTGCAGTCCGCACCCACAGCCGCCATGCCGCGAGACCTTCCAGGTACTTTAACCCTCTGAGGGATATCCTCCGGTTCCTCGTGCCTCTTTCCCCGCAAACTTCTGTCGATCCCAGTTTCTCCCCTGTGTCCCCCGCATTCCGCATTTTTCCCGCCCCAACCCCTGCCGCCGTCAATCGTCACGTAAGAGCCTCGGCAGCCAAAGAAAAGAAAAGCAGGAGACAAGCCGTTTGGATTGCATGCACATGCCATTTTTTTTTGCTATTCACAAAAAAAAAAAAAACCACCGTACCGGTTTGTTGCCTTTGTGCGCGCGGGCGTCGTCATATTTACAGCCAAGTTTCACTCACATGGCAGTTGCCCGCTCCACCAGCCCGCCCCCATACCAGGGGCGTCTCGTCCCTCCTCCAGCCCTGGCTCCTCCCCAAGTCATCACGAGCTCCCCAACGGCGGCGACCCAGGCCGACTGTCCCGCACTCCGTGCTACCTGAACAAACCATCAGTCCGCAAACTCTCCCACTCAAGGCACAAAACGCCATCGACGAGACAAAACTCACAGTCCTAAATCGTAACCGTCGTCAGCACCGTCTTCGTAATCTGGCCGGGACACGCGCCGCCCGCGCCCCCGCTCGGCGCGGCCGCGCTCGGGCTCGGGCTCGACGGGGCCGCCGCAGGCGTGCTCTCACCCGCCGGGCTACTCTCACCGGTGGCCGTCGCAGCGGGCGCGGTGGTCGCGCCGGCGCCGCTGTCCGGCGCGGCAGTCGCGACGCAGGAGCAGATGGACTGGGCGCCCGCGGAAGCCTGCAGCGCGGTGGCGACGTTGTTGTTGCAGGCGGACAGGACGCAGGCGGTGAGGGCCTGGTTGGTCTGGAGGGCCGCCGACGACGAGCAGGCGCAGGCGAAGTCGGTCTCGACGGTGCAGCCGATGGCCGACTTGGCCGAGAGGAGGCAGGACTGCGCGCAGCTGGGAACGAGCGACTGCGCGGAAGAGATGCAGCCGGCCTGGGCGGAGACGGTGGTGGGGAGGAGGGCGGCGACGAGGGAGGCGATGAGGGTGGAGGGCTTCATCTTCGCTGATTGTCGATGAGTGTGGGAGGAGACGGGCAGGAGCAAATGTATAGACAGCTGGTTCCAGCAATGGATTGGCTGATTGACTGTTTCGAGGAGCTTGTCGTTTCCTGCTGCGTGAATGTCGCAATCGTTCGCTTGGTTCTTATAGTCGAGTGCTTTCCTCCCCACTCGTGCTGAGCACATGTCGCCGAGTAGACATCCCGTTGCTCTTTTCCCGCGGTAGGGAAGGTGCTGATCGCGTACTGAAGCAGCTCCTCATCTCCACTCGTTCAATGGCCCACTCGGCCTAGTACCTAGGCTCGAGTGTGATACCGAGCAGCGCCGTGTTCCTGGCCTGAGTGGCAGGGGTCAAGCTTTCCCACACCTCCAACCGTCCTCGGTACACCGGCTTTTTGCACATGGATGTTGACCACAACGGTATAGGACAATAAAATAAAGGCGCGGCTACAGCTCGAAAAGGGAAGAGATAGTGCTTAGTACCTGCAGATCAATTGTGGCGTCCGGGGGGGCGTCTGGGGCGGCCAGGGCCAAATGCGGGGGAAGCTTAACCTCAACTCGGTAGAAATTCAAATGCACGTGGAAATGTTCAACAGCCTCTATTCCGCTTCAAGCTTAACGGTGCCCCTGGTGGCTCCGTGTCTCCTCTTTGTACCTCCTCATTATCGACGCAGGCGAACCAATGTATCACAGGGGACAAACAAGAAAATGCGGAGAAACAGGCTGTGCGGTTGGCCAATGTGCCACCCCTCTAATCGAACTTGGCAAACGCCAGCTCGTATGCCAGACCAAGCGTCAGCTTCGCATGCTGCAGCATGTGATCGAAGCTCAAGAACTCGATCTTGTCCTCCGTGGTGTGGATCTTGTTGTCCGAGTACTTGAAATCGCTCTCGATGACGAAAGCAGAGGGGTAACCGGCCTTGCTAGCGCTCGCATGATCCGAGCAGGCATAGCCGCACTTGGTGAGAACGTAGGGGATGTCGCAGTAGGTAGTGACGACCTCCTTGATGAACTCGGTAAGGCCGGGATCGACAAAGTCAGTGATGACGCCGACCGACTCGGGCTCACCCGCGTCGAGCGTCTTCTGCACGTAGCCCGTCATGTCCTGCTGCAGCATGGCCTTGACGTCCCTGCCCTCCTTCTGGTAGGATTGGAAGATGGCCTGCGAGCCGAGGAGACCGCCTTCTTCAGCCGAGTACCAGTGGAACTCGACCGTATTCTCACCCCTTCCCGTGAGAACCTTCTCATCGGTCAACAGCACCCTCAATGCCTCGAGGATGGTGACGGTACCAGACCCATCTGGATGGATTCAGGATTAGCGGGGTTCTGGCCAGTAGCCAAAAGTCAGTTGCTTACCGTCGTCGGCACCGGGAGCCGCAAGGAGTGACGGGAAGAATAGATTAATGCTGTCTTGGTGGGCACCAATCACGACCGTCTTGTCGCTCTTGCCGGGGATGGTAGCAATAATACTGCTCTGGCCCCAGGGATGCTCGAACGGCTTAACGGTCGCGCCGTGGTCTAGCGCGCCGGCGTCGGCTAGTGTCTGGTTGACCTGAGACAGGAGCCAGGCAGACGACTCGGCGCCGTACTGCGACTTGTAATAGCGAGTGTGGAAGGCGGTGAAGACTTCCAGGTGCTTGCGCATGTTCTTCTTCTCCAGTTGCTCGAGCAGCGGCTTGACCGTATCATTGTAGGAGGTGGTGGGCGGGAACTTGACCGAGGCGGCGGTCTTCACGGTCGAGCCGAGGTCTTGGGTGTCGGTGATGTCGAAGAAGTTGATGCCTTGCTGCACGCTCTGTCAGCGGGCAGGCTCGCGGCCCGGCTGCAGAGGGCTACTCACCCTGCGAAGCTCCCATTTCTCGTCCTCGGTGATCCAGCGCGTCTCCCCGGGGGCAAGCTCGATCAGGAACGACTCGGCCGCGGCGTCGGCAGACTCGTCGCCGATATGGAGGTTGGGTTGCTTGAGCGGGGCCTGGCCATCGCCCAGAATGGACAGCGCCGAAGCAGCGGCGGCGAAAGACGAGAGAATGGTAGCAGATTTCATGGTAGTGGTTGATGTGGATGTGGAGTGCTAAGGAGCTGGGGCGCAAGCTGATAGCCAACTGATACGGAGCTGCCCTGTTGCCTGTCCCGACCGATGACGCCGGCCATTTGGCCCTTTTGCCCTTTGCGCCAATCCCCGCTCCACGCCCTGCGCTGCGGCCGCTTTCACGCCCAAGCGCGTCGCCAACATGATTTGCCTTCTCTTCCTCTCTCGCTGTCAGCTCTCACAGCTCCTGCAGCTCCAATCAAGGCGGCGGGACACCACACGGCTTCTCGCTGCAAGGTGTTGAGTAAAAGGACAGGGCCATCAAGTTTCGCGCACTTACTGCGCCATCTCCCCAGACTAGTCAACTTCCCAGACACCATGCCTTCTTCTAAGTTTGGTTCGTGACAGGCGCGAGGCTATACTATCGCTACTATTCGCAACGCTTCTACTCGCGCCTAGATTATAGGGCTCTATAGTATATCTAACTGCGTAACAGGGGTGCTAGTAGTGCGCTTAATGGCGTTTATGTCCTTCTTGATGTCGTTCGCGTTCTGAAGGACTGTGTTCACGGCTGCCTTCAGATCGGCCAGCGTCGGTTAGCCGAGGGCTTTATCGCACCGCTCGAAAGCGCTCTCAACCAGCGGGGCGATGGTGTGGTGGCGGGAGCTAGGTCTATCGTTGCCTGCGTCGGCAAGGGGCTGCTTTGCCTGGGTCCTAAGCTGTGCGGCGTGCTCGTAGAGTGAAAGGGGGTTATTGCCCAGTCGCAAGGCGTCGGCGGCCGCCTGCGTCACAGCCAACAGTTCACCATTCAAGTCTGGCTTGTCCGTACGCGCTTCCATCTCGCTCGCATGCATCTCCCGTTGCCCCTGCGGCCGTAGCCATGACCTGGCGCTGCGAACTGCCTCACGCGGTCTGCACAGGTGGTGGTTCGGGTCCCGGTGTCGCCCGTTTTCTGTCTGTGGATATTCGATCCGGGGCGCGATGCAGTCGAGTCATCTCTCCGCGTCAAAGCCTTGAATGGGAGGGTTCCCGCGGCAATGGCCTTCGGAGGGTTTGGTTCCTTAAGTCCCTGTTAAGAGTCTGCGTCTCACGGCTAATGAATTATAGTAGTATGCGCCTAGCATTGCATTTGGGACCAGCATCACCACACAAGGCCACAGCCCGGTGGGCTTGCAGCGGCGGACGTGCACTATGACCATGAAATAAAACAGGTCAAATCGGGCCGAACATTGATCCGATCCGTTGGCGCAACCCGACCAGCCTCGCGCATCTGCCTCGCGCGTCTTCTGCAACTTCATAATCACCATCGCCATCTCGCCCTCTACAAGAAAGCCTTGCTCTCTAAACCCTTATATCTTCTACGCCGCTCGCCCGCCTCGCCTCATCTATCGTCCCCTAATTCGGTCGGAGGTACTTACATGGCCCCTCCTCGAGCCAGGGCTGCTCGCGATGATAAAGCCCGGTGGGTGGTCGGGGTAGGTAGTGGCGCGCGGCAGGGATCTCACTTGTGTCAGATTACCGTGCTGGCCGGCGGCGGGCTATTTTCTGCAAGTGAATAGAGTCGTCAGCAGGCCATGCTACGTGCACCCGGCTTTGCGTCGGGGGTCTGTAGGGGCTCACCGGAGCTGCCGTTGCTCGACGTCGGCGCTTTCAGGACAGTTCGCTAGCTAGGTCGCGCCGTATAGAGTCAAGGCTGCTCGCAATTTCAACATTCGCAAAAGCCTAGGCGGGTGGGATGTCCGGCGCTAAGAATGTGCCGGGGGCCCCAAATAACTTCACTAGTAAGAATTTAATGCTAACCGTTTTTCAACCATAGCCCTAGTACCTTCGCATGCATGTCTTCCACCGCCGCCGTATCCACCTCGCGATTTCTCGCCCACAACGCTCCCGCTCTGCTACAATGGACTACAGTCGATAGACGCGATAAATATCTTAGCTACCAAGTCCCTACACAATCTTACCGTGTCACCGCCCAGGTACACTTCGATGCCACACAGCAGACTACTCTGCTGCAGTTCGCCGTCCCGGTCGGGCTAAAGAACCAAGGCAAGCAGAAGAGCTCTCTATATTTGCTTATTAATCCCGTTTAGATAGCTCGCATCGAGAAAAAGGCAGTGAAAGGTAAAGAAGTCTGTGAGGATACAAGAATATTCACTTCCAAAGTTAATTCATTAAACAAATCTGCCGATATCGTCGTTCTTCGGCTTGTTCTCAAGAAGCCTGCCGTTATTACGGGCCCCGCCAGAACTACGAATCTCACCCCGAAAACCGGCACCGCCGGCCGGATTCTACAGGCTTTAGGTTCTATTTCCTTGGCTACTAATATTCTCCTCTACTTGCCGCGGAATTCGAATCTTAGCCGTCAGGCAGATGTGCTCTGTGAACAAGCCAGCAGTGGCAGTCTTCGGCCTAGTGCAGAGGGACGCGCTTTGAGTATACTCTATTGTGGCTCTAGTGGAATTGATGTCACTGCCCTTCTAGCTGGCCCGGGACTAAGCAGAGGGGAAGCCGAAGTTAGAGAGAAATATAACGACGATGAATCCATTGAAGCTCCGCCCTCATACGATCAGCTCCCTCCTCACAAACCACCTCCTCAATCGAACGAAGGTAAGTTAATTGCGCCTTACACCCTCCGTTCCGGCTCGCATTGGCCCACTCTTATCTAATAAGAACGTGGCAGGGTTAGTGCCTAGTCCGCATACGACGCTGCCGCGGCCAACACGCAAGCGGAAACGACTGCCGCAAAGTCTAGAGCAGGATATTACCGTACAGATCCCTTCTCTGTGGCAGGATCGGATTTCTCGGTTGGAGTTCGAGCTTGCTGTACTTCGAGGCCAGGTAGCGACGCGCGAGGCCGCAGGCAGCCCGACCGAAGTCGCCTCTACAGAAGACCGACTCGACCGATTCGAGGACGATCTACGCTCCATGCGATCAGACTTAGACCGTCTATAGACGCGTACACAAGCCGAGAACCTATCGCTCCGCAACCACGTCCAGGAGCAACTCGCCGACGTAGCGCGTACAGCTACCGCTGAAAACCGTTCTCTACGGCTAGAAGTAGATCGTCTAGAACGCCTACTCCATAAGCAGCTGCAGAAGCATCTAGAGGGCAGCGCGTTGAAGGCATACTTAGATAAGCGCATGGATGAGATAGCAGAATCGGCGGCTGTCACCACCCAGAATAAAGTTAGAGAGCAGGTCGAGGACCAATTATTTAAAGCCAAGCACGAACTCCGAGAGTAGGCAAAGGAAGAGCTTCGTGACTTAGTATCGAATAACCTTAAGGAGACTATGGAGGAAGTCCTCGGGCGATCTCAGTTAACACTTAGCATCGGATAAGTAACCGGTGAATTTCCTTTCAGAACACGCTCTTATCAATCCATGATTGTCTGGTGCAGCGGAGCAGCATATAAAAGATAAGAGCCACTATAAGAACTTTTACGGCTATGGCCTGCGATTCTAAGACGATAAAAATCTACTAATAGTAAGTCTTTACTACCCCCGCACAACCCCTAAAATGCTTTGCTTACTTACAATTTGGCTATTAGCACCTTCATTCATAGATTTACCGCGGTATGTACTACCGCTGCCTGCCCGTTCTGCAATACTGGCTGCGCCACTGCCAGCGGCCTCTTCCGCCACAGCGAGAGGAATTCCTGCTCTCGCGCACCCAACTTTAATCGCGAAACTATCCTTTGTATGATTCGCGATCATGACCCGCACGGAATCATCACAAATAAGCAGGTTGAGTGGGATAAGGAAAATAAAAGTCAGCTTCTTGGCAACCGGGCGTGCGTCAACAGCTTTAATTGGAAGTGTTCCATGTGCCACAGCATGTTCAACACCGTTAAGGCTCTCAATTCGCATCTTAACTCCCCTATACATAAGCAGAAGGTGTACCATTGTCCGAATTCCAAGCGAAAGTGTCGAAGGCAGCTTGTTAATTTGGCTGGATTGTTCAGTTAATTGAAAAGAGAATCATACGTCCTTTATGAGATTTGAAAAGGTGCAGAAGAAGATGGGAGATGTGCTTCAGTAACCCGCAGTCGATACTGGGGGCTCTACCGGCCACTCAAATCCCAAAAGAGTTCCACGCTTCCAGCAAATCCCCACCCCGCCGTGCTGAAAGTCTTCAGGTAGAGTATACGCCGTGGATATTGAGTAAATCAGACCAATTTGAGTGGAACCAAACTCTTTTTGATCTGTATGGGCGCACTGGCTCTGGCGATACCACTGAGCCATGAAAGGAGCCAGTTCAGGGACAGGTGCTGCCACTCCGGTTTTCGTTCATGGTCGTACATCCAGAGGACGAACAAGATAGCTGTAAGAAGTCGCAGCAGACAATATCAAGCGATGTAGCTCTCAAAGCCACCAGTTTCCCAGGCCAGCTACAAGGAATATTTTGCACAACTTCTTCTCGGCAAGACTGGGAAAAGACGGACTCTCCCTATGTGCCTTTATTTGACATTGGGTGCGGGCCAGAATCAAGGCTGATAAGACCGCGAACTATTGGCTGCGCTAGAGGCACCTTCGCGGCTTTGCACTATAATTTCATCCAGATTCTCCGGTTCGGCACGGGTCACGCGATACGGACAGCGCGTCCGACGGAAAGCTATCATATCAAAGGTCATGATTGCGGATTATTGAAGTAGATTCTCTTTTTTTTTTTTTTTTTTGGATGCTGGGAGCGGTTATGCCAAATACGGCAGTAGGTGTGCTTGTGAGTCAAAGTGAGTGTCGTCCCATCCGCCCAAATCCCCGCTCTCGATCATAGGCTTAGACTGCCGATACTCTGGCCCAGTTCTTCAGCTTCCTCGAAATCTACAAGATCCGGATCTTCAAGCTCGCTAGACCACACCAGCCAGCTCACTCCGCCAACTTCAGAGCAACGATCTTCCCTCCCTCGACATATGTCCCATTCACTGGGGCCGCACTGGCCCCTCCCGTCGTCACGTACAAAACATCCGCATCCGCCTCCGTCCTCCCAAAAGCCCCGCTCGTCGCGCCCGCCACATCCGTACTGTTCAGCCCGCCGGCCACAACCTCCTTCTCCCCACCCATTGTCACCCTCGTCACAACATTATCGTTCAGCCCGGCCAGATATGCGACCGGCGCTCCATCCTCTGCCCTCACATTAAAGTCATCCGCCAACGCCCCCTCCGCAATAACCTCAGCCCCGCCAACCACATGCCCAGTAACTTCATCCACCCGCACCTTGCAGAACAAACGCTTGGGACTGTTCACATAGTACAAATAACCGTCCAGATACCGCAGTCCGTTGATCCCCAATGTCAGGGCCAACCCCGAACTCGGCGCCATGGTCGCGTCCTGCAGATGCACCGCGTACGCCCCGCTCCGCGAATCGACGCGCCAAATCAAACCCAGCTGCGAGTCGGAGACGAACAGCGTGTGCGTGTGCGGCAGGTGCGCCATGCCGTTGAGTAAGCCGGCGGTGGGGATGGTCGTGATGGGCTTGACGGAGGGGGTCGTGCCGTTCCGGAAGTCGGCGCTGTAGACGCTGTTGTCGGCGATGACGGCGAAGACGTCGGGGCGGTATTCGGCAATTCCCGTGACTTGGGTGTGGTTGGCGAAGCGGTGGGCGAGCGTGGTGGCCGTATCGTTGGTTTGAGGCGGCGGGTGCGAGGGGTTGATCTGGTGCAGGTCGGCGCTGGGCTGCGTGAAGGTTACAAGGAGGTTGCCATTGGGGCGGACGGCGATGTTCTCGACCCAGGTGCCCAGGGGATATTGGTAGACGGTGTGGAGGTCTGCGGCTGCGGCGGCGAGTTTGTCTCGGGCAGCGGCTGGCAAAGAGTGCACGCCGGGAGAAAAGAGCAGTGCGAAAACTGGTAGAATATGGGAGAGGACGGCCATGATGGCTGGTTGCGGAGATCAAAAAATGTGGTGGTCGATGGTGAGCTCTTTGCTCATGCAAGCATGCCTCTTCTTATATGACACTTGAGCGACTAAGGTGTGCTAAAGGCGTGGAGTCATGGTCCGGAGCATGTTCCTGAGCCAAGCAGGAATTTTTTCCGGCTTTTGTTCCTGGCTAATCTCCAAAAGGCACATCGAGCGGGTTGATTTGCCAATCCGGAACAATAGCGCATCAATATCGCCGGTCTTGCCAGGATACTAGTACGCCATCTCCATCCCATGGGGTTCTTGAGAATCAGTGCGTTCCAAAAGACCCACATACAGCGGTCTTAAGGCGGATATAGGCGGTGTTAAATCCTAGTTGACACAGCAGTGCGTCTTTCACCTGACCGCTGTGCTAGCAGAGTTAATAAAATGAGCCTTGCCGCGCAATACGCGTCGATCGCGTATATTGAGCGACTGGAGTTCAAATCCAGCGCGTCCTGCCATACTTGCGCCTGCGTGATGAGTTGCCAGAGGAGCTCGTTCTATGCTTCCGTCGACGTCCAGGATCTGTGACCCCATGATATTATTTTTGGACTTTCGCCCGATACCATTTGACTTCTCTTCGAATTTAGCAGAGGAGTGGACTAAATGACTGAGATGAAACAGTGGAGTAGACTTGAAAGAGGGCATGTATGACACACGGCAGTTCTACATATCACATGAGCACTGCAAAGAAGCTATTTTGTACGATGCTGTTGGATTTGGTGGTGATACCATCAAATAAGAATGAGTGGCATAAGGACTAAGAGGTACGCTCAGGGGGAGTCCTCTTATCCGTCCTATTCCGTGATTAAGCTAAAGTTTATCGTATACACACGTGATATTCCAACACGCCCCCTTCGTGTGGTAGTGTAGCCAGCGCACGATAAGTCAGTAAATAAAGCAAAAAAAAAAACGACGTATATAACTAAGAATTAAACTTCTAAACTTAAAGCTAAAAAAGAATAGCGAGCGAGTTCTATACTACTAATTTCATTTTAATAAAATAAATGTGAAAAAAAAAAGTCTAGACAGCTTCTTTTTATAAAATATATTAATCCACACTAACTTATTTTTGGTACTTATGTAGGGCTATTAATTAGACTTTTTCTAATGATAATACCCCTTTACTAAGTATTTTAATTATTATAAGCCGTTCCGTCTCGTTATAATACTTAATAAGATGGGACGACGCAAGCAATGTAACGTGTTTCACCAGTGAGCTGCGCACCCCAGTGAGCTGCGCACCGCGTTTCTCACCAAAAATCGAAAATTTGGCAGCACGATATCTCCACATTCACCTAGTTAAAAACTGCCAATATTCCATTATTAAGCTTTTATACGTTCAATGTTTTCTCTTTCTTGTTTTTAGAGTGATTGACAGGGTGAGTGTTGACACGCAAGAATTAGAGCAGATTTTGGGGTCCGAAATTACATATCTCCATGGCCACTTGACGCATTCTTATAAATTTAAGAAGGGGGTAGTGGAATATGTGTGCAAACTTATCCGTAGAGTTTTAAAAGTTGTTACCTAGTGGTTGTGGAGATACTGTGCTGCCAAATGTACGATTTTTGGTGAGAAACGCGGTGCGCAGCTCACTGGGGTGCGCAGCTCACTGGTGAAACACGTTAGTGACGAGACGGGACGGCTTACGTATGCCGTTAACGGCTCGTCAACAAGTTGTCAAACAGGACGGACGCCACCCTAGTAGTGACTAGTAATACATTGTGAAACCCTTCAAAGCGCCCCTGGAATTTTGATCGGTCTAGTCTCTTGACTCAATTGAAGACACTGTTTTCTCGTTTCCTTCCCTCCTTTTCCTTCCTTCGAGAGGCCGGCCGCAAATGTTATTTAAACCCACCGCTTCCCACGTCCAAAGTCGCTCTCCACCAACTTTTATCTGCAACCCTCACCCAAAGCTCACACGCCCTGACTTACTGCATTTTGATGTGCATCAGAAAGGCAGATATTATGGCCAACGAAGTCACCTTTCAAAACCGAGGTGTGCGGATCGCCGCGCATCTTCATCTTCCGGATGGCTTCCAGGAAGGTCGAAAATACCCCGCACTCGTGGGGGTCCATCCCGCGGGCGGCGTCAAAGAGCAGACCATCGGTCTTTATGCGCAGCAGCTCGCCGCGCATGGTTTTGTGGTCCTCGTCTATGATTCCTCCTATCAAGGCGCGAGCGGAGGAGAGCCACGTCTCTTGGAGGATCCGACGACGAGGGTAGAAGACGCCCGTTGCGCGGCGGATTTTCTGACCACCCAGTCCTTCGTCGATACCGAACGCATGGGTGTCTTCGGTGTGTGTGCCGGTGGCGGGTATGCGCTCGCCGTGGCTCAGACCGAACGCCGGTTCAAGGCCGTCGCTGGCGTCAGCGCGACACCGATGGGCGAAGCGGCCAGAAGGTTCTTTGGAAACCCCATCCCTCCTGCCGAGCAGATCAAGTCGCTCGAGGCAGCTGCGGCGCAGAGAACGGCGGAAGCCAATGGCGCGGCCCCGAGCTATATTCCTTTCGTTCCCGAAAGGCTGGAAGACATCAACGACAAGACGCCCACCATGCTTCGAGAGGGCTATGACTATTACAGGACGCCGCGCGGCCAGCACCCCAATTCCAAGGGTCGCTTCCTGATGACCAGTATGGACAAGATGCTGGCCTTTTCGACCTTTCCCCTGATTCCGACCCTTTTGACGCAGCCTCTGCTTCTGATTGCTGGCAGCGAGGCGGACACGAAGATCTACAGCGACGAAGCCTATGCTCTATCCGAGGGGCCGAAGGAATTGTTCGTCGTTGAAGGCGCGACGCACATCGCGCTCTACGACAAGCCTGAATATGTGGGTCAGGCCGTCGAGAAGCTCGCCTCATTCTTCGGCCGACTCTGAACTACGGCTACGGGACGAGTCAGGTTGTCGTGGTGTTAGGGCATAGCCCCCATGGGTTTAACAACAAAACAAGGGAAGAAGTGGGGTGCCACGATCCAGCATGGAGAAGACCCACGGAAGTCACGGGACTAACTTGACGCCAAGAGATTGCTCTGCCCGGAGTTCACTGCTCTGTCTCGGCTTAGTCCCACCCTCTGCGGAGGCCGACGGGGTGTGTGAATCCTCATCATCACCATCATCATCTTAGCCCCCACTACCACAGAGCAATACAGCGCAACACAGGATAAATCAGATTGTACCAACCTTTCCTACTGTACATAGACCACACTCTTTAGATTGCTTTGACCCTCGTGGTCAACTTCACTCAGCAACGATTCAGCCACATTGTTGGTAACAAGGCCTTCGCACGCAGTGCTCACTCATCGCTTGTTCGTCCTCTTCTTGTACCCAGTCAAGGAAAACCCCGTGACTGGTTTTCTCCCTCTTTGGTGTCTGGATCCTTGGAGGCAGAGACTGTCCGTTACACGCGCCTGATGGCATCTTTGGGCCCGAATTTTCTGCAGAGAAACCAATTTCTCGAGCACAGGATCGACATTTGCCGTCAACCTGGCGAGGGGTATCAGAAAGGTGTAGCAGCCATTTTCTGAATAGACAGAACTATTGAGGAGTGGTGTAAAGTACCTTTACTCAAGTTTCTTTTTTACCCCTGCCATCTTTCTCACTAGCTTACGGCATGGCCGAGTGGTGGCCGATTTCAGCTCAACTGGCATTCGTTGGTAGAACGCGTTATTACATAGCTTGATGCATACTACGACTTCTATCCCCTTCCAGACCTTGATAGAAACTGGGCTCAGTCATTTCCGTTATCTGTTAATCAACTAACGTTTTCCACCAGTTATCTGGACGCTCTACCAATACCAAGACGCGTTTGCATGTAAATCAACAATAGCGTCAACCCAGAACCTCGACTCAATCCGGAACGAGGATGAACTACATCTCGCTAAGCAAATTCTTCAGAACAAGGCAAGCTTGAGCATTCGTAAGGGTGCAGTGTCGTACCCTAAGGCTACCTTTTACGATTAGCTTACAAGAATGGATACTACAACTGTCTAAAGAGCCAGCTTTATTTAGCTGGACCCTTAGCCTCGATCAGCGACCCCAACAAATGATCAGTTGGATCGTCAACACTTGCCGAAAGGGTTCGATATCTTTTCAGCAGAGATAAAATTGGTCTCCAAGTCTACATCTCGGAAGCAATGCACGTCTGCCTCAGTGTCTTCATACTACATCGTGTTTCAGGTGGCTTTAGAAAGTCTCCAGATGATCCCGAAAATAGAGCGCAGCCGACGATGCTTACTCCAGCGACTGGCGATGCCACCAAGTGGGGAAGCTCTGAGTGTTTTTTTTTTTTTTTTTTTCAGCAAGAGCTCGTTCGATCGTTCTCCTAAGTGATGGGGGACCTAGCTGGTGATGGTAATGGCTTGTGGCAAGTTCCTGGTTTCATTTTTGTTGGGCCCCTAGCCTTAGCCAACTTCGGGGCCGAGTACGAGGGGGAAAACCTTAGATACGAGCTCGAGAACCACCGATGGGATGCAGATGCGTGAGTCGCGAAGATGATGTCGCCTGTGGGGGCAATGACCTTTGGAGGCCTAGAAGCTGGGTCGTCGCCCGACCAAGTTGGAGCTACAAGCTATGGCTTGAACTATGCTTGAGTGATTGGTCTTATGTGTCTTGGAATTAATAGGGCAAGTGCTTTCTTCTGCGAGCAGGCTAGAAACCGAGGATTGAGTAATTAATTAAAATGATATCCGTGTTGGAATGTTCGAAAAGCCAGAGCTTGTGATCCTGTCGCATAGACGGGGAGTCGAAAGAAAGGAAGCGAAGCTAGCCAGATAAGAGTAATAGTCCAAGCAATCCTCAGCTTGAGACTTCGGCCGTCGAACACTCAAGTCGGATGCGAAGTTAAAAGAAGCGACTTGTGTCCGACGAGGGAGTAGATCTGCGATGATACGAGCACCCCAGTAAAGCTTGTGGTGTTGTCTGTTTCAAAGGATCTTAGCGTATCCACTTTTGCAATCATCTTAAAAAACCCGAAGTTCGGCCTCGGCCGAGGAAATGTTTCGTACTGGGCAACAAATCGCTCACCACTATGCAGACACGAATCAGCCGAATCGCACGTAGCCATCCAATGTTCTCGGTTTCTGCCGGGAGACGGCGTGCAATGTGCGCGCGCCTTCGCTATGGCCGCTGCGGTTAAGAGTTCGTGACGCGTGCAGAAACTAGGGCAAACTGACTCATGGAAGGGCGCTGACCAAACATGCGGCGCCTGTTTATGTCAGAAAGACATCTGATTGCTTGCAGCTTCAGTGGTTTTGAAAATTGTTCTGTAAAGCGCACTAATAGTCCTACACCTCAGCCGCTTTCTACCCCTCAGCTACTTAGAAAAATCACTCAAAACAATAACATACCCTCTTCATCCCTTACCTCATTACACCACCATGCAGCGCATCTTTGGACGCGAAATTTTAGGTAATACTAGGCAAAGGCATTAGCTTTTATATAATCAACGAGTTTCGGTTATTACACAATTATAAGATAGTGTGAGGACTAGAAGCAAATAGGGAGTTTAGTAATAGCATAAGAGGTAGTCTCCATTAGTTAACATACGAATCCTTAAAGAATGCGAGAAGTTAGCCGTAGGCTAGCTATCTAGGTATAGCTGCTAAGCGGGATTACGTAACCCGCACGTAATCCGTAGGCGAGCCGACTACTCTTTATAGGTAGCTCGCATAAGCCTTATACTATCTCCTTCTAATAACGAGGTCGTCCTTAACTCTAAAAAGTAAAAAAGAACTTAAGGCTCTACGTATCTACGTAAAGTAAAACCTCTATAAAGAAAAAAAAAGCTCTCGCGATAAAGCTAAAAGAACAAACTCTAAGTATAAAAGAATAAATACAGCTGGACTGCCGTAGACTGGAGCACAGTTTCAGAAAAGCTCTCCCTCTCCAATGCCTACAATCAAGGCATCATCCCGAGTACCAGCTACGGGCTACACATGGGTTCGGCGACGCAAAGTATATCGGGCAGTCTCTTCCTCGGCGGCTATAACCAGTCTCGCGTAATCTCCACGCCCGTAAGCGCCACAAACAACAGCTTCATCTCCCTGGCCGGCATCCCCCTAGCCGTGCGCGCCGACCCTGGTGTCCCCTACTTCTACCTCCCCGGTGCGGCCTGCGACAACAACGTCGCCGCCCACCTCCCAGTAACCTACCCGCCAAGCTACGGCTTCTACCTGTGGGGCACGACCGACGCGTCCTACACGCGTCCGCTCACAAGCCCACGCCCTAAGCTCCACCTTCAGCGGCACTTCCTCCTTCACGGCGCCAGTATCCATCACCCTCACTCTCTCCTTCCTCATAGCCTCTGGCGGCCCAACCTCCTTCTTCCCCTGCCGCCCCTACACGCCCGCCGCCGCCGCCTCCACCGCCCCGCAGGCCCCGATCCTCCTCGGCCGGGCTTTCCTGCAAGGCGCCTTCCTCGCGCAGAACTCACAGAGTGGGGCAGCGTGGCTAGCGCAGGCGCCGGGCCCGGCGTTCGCAGCAGAGAACGTCAAGAGCACCGAGGTGTAGGATGATGGGCTGCTGGTGCAGACGAGCGATGCGCCCGGGTGGGCGGAGACGTGAGGAGGGGTGTTGAGGCCGTTGGTGCAGCATTCTGCTGGGAGGATGCGCAGCAGCGAGCTGGGGGATGGTCGGCGGAGGCCCAGGCGAAGGTTGGGTTGGGTGCGGCGATTGGGGGACTGGCGTTGGTGGTGCTGGTCGTCGGCGCGCTGTGGTGGTGGCGGAGGAGGAAGAGGCAGGCGGGCGTTGCGGCGGCGCGGCCGGGAATGCGGCAGATGTGGGTGTTGGATGGCGATTTGAGAGGCAGGGAGGTCGCGGAGTTGAGTGCTGAGACGCAGAAGAAAGAGCCGCGGAAGCTAGAGAGCCATTATGTGATGGAGATGGACAGCGGTGGCGGGGGCTAGCGGGGAGGCCAGCATGACGGTGGTGGCAGGCTGGGTGAAAGATTTCGTTGGTCGGGTTTGGGTTGCGGCGGCCCTCTTCAATGTGGCTTCCTTCCAGTGTCACGGGTGTTGAGTAAGACACGGAGGACTTGAATGTGAATGACTGAATATCAATGCGTCCGAAAATAGTCTAGCGTGATTCCGATTATCTGTAGAAATGCCATCGATCAACTGCTCGCCGGCGTTGCGTGGCCATGCCGCCGCCCGTAGCAGCCTCCTGCCTGTGACGCAATGACGTCTCTTCTGCTTTTTCCGGATACTAGCCGAGCATTTTCAGCCAATCAGAAATGAGAATTGCTCAGTTGATCTGGAGCACTTTGGTGATCTGGAGCGCCTTGGTGATCTGGAGCACATGCCTCTCATATATAAACCCCCTCCCCCTCCGCTGAACGAGTTTCTTTCTTTCTTCTTCATCTACTTCTGAGGGTAACGAGGGACTCTTAACTGAGCGGACTCTTCAGAAGTAGATCAGGGTTTTTGGACCTTCCGAGTCCTTTTTCCCCTTCCTTTAGCTGAAGGTAACGAGGGCCCTTCACTGGGCGAACTCTTCAGCTGAAGGAAAAGCAAAAACGTAGATCATGGGTTTTTACTCTTCGGAGGTTTTCCCCATTGTAGGCTTTTCGTCGAACAGCTCGCCATGAGCGGGCATTCGAGGAAGAGCTGGCGTTGATGGTGTCCTGATTGCTTTTGGCCGTGCTTGGCTGTCCCTGCACGCCCCCAGTGGGCCCTCCGTCCTCCAATATCACCCGTTCACCAGCGCTTGTTTACCATCATCCCCGTGCAGCGGGCCAGCCATGAAGTCGCGCATGGTGTTGGCATGCCACGCTCTTCAGGCTCCGTCACTCGCACACGCGCGCCCATTCGCCGAACAATCTCAGATCGTCAGCGCAGCCGTCGCGTCACCGCGTCGAAGGACGAAACAGCCATCATGGCGGCCCTCTGAGCCTGCACTGGGCGACCTTATACCAGGCCCGCATGCTATTAAGGAATTTGCTAACGGCGTCACCAGTCTCGCCTTGGCAGAGGACACTCATGATCAGCTCTCGATCTTCCCCGCCCTGTTTCGCTGCGTCGCAAAGGACACTCAACGCAATACCGATGGGAAAGGACGACGCATTCGCGCTCCAGATGCCCATTTCTTTCTGGAAGAAATAAGAAGCAGAACGGGCAATCTTCCGAGCATACACGCGTTCGTCGAACCGCGGAGGCAGGAGCTGCGGTTCCACGCAATCCTCGTTCGCCAGGGCCAGGGTCCTCGACACAAGCATGCACGTCACCCAGTACAAGTATATGATGTGAGCGATAGCGATGTCTCCAGTGTCTGCCACGTGGGCGAGGCTGTCGAGGTCCAGGTTTGCAACGGCGTTGATGTTGAGAACCCATTCCGTGAGCTGCACGTCCAGCGCCCAGCAGCTTTGTAGGACTCGCTCGGCGAGGAGGTGCTTCTCTTGCTGGCTCCGGGCACCCTCGATACTGTCAAGGTTCTCCAGCACAGCCGGAATCTCTACCATGATGTCTAACAGAGCATCCTTTGGAGTCTTCGGCATGGCCAGCCATGGCACCTCCTTCCA
This sequence comes from Macrophomina phaseolina, assembly GCA_020875535.1. Classification (NCBI taxonomy): domain Eukaryota; kingdom Fungi; phylum Ascomycota; class Dothideomycetes; order Botryosphaeriales; family Botryosphaeriaceae; genus Macrophomina; species Macrophomina phaseolina. The sequence goes on from JAEQDS010000065.1 coordinate 6,260,832, forward strand.
TTCAGGGTTGCTCAGCACGGTCCGCCTCCTAGATCTTATGGCCGAGATTATCTATAATGGTCGTCAGTCCCTGCATACCATGGCTGGCCCGAGCAACACTTACCGTACTGAGGCGTCCGTCGGCAAAGAGCCGGTGCGCAAGGCCAGACATGTGCGCGTGCGGACCTCGCGCCTTCAAGAGAATAAGCTCACCCTCGACATGACTACTCCAGCTGCGCGCTTGAGCAAACTTGTCCTGATCATTCGCGCCAAAGAGCATCTGCAGGGAAGCCGGTCAGTGGGCAGCCGGGCAAAGACGTTGCGTACCATACCTCTAAAAGAGCAAGGAATCTTGTGGCGACGAGGACTTCCTCTCGCCGGGAGATGTCAGGCGACTGTACAGCAAGAGCCATGGCCCTCAGGGCACGACCGTGGCAGGCGATGCCTTGCTGGATCATCCAAGGATCGCCAAGCCGCTGGCCAACTGTTCCCAGGCTCATCGCAAGCAGTGCATGTTTGAGCGTGTCGTCGCGGTGGTAGAGACAATCCACGGCACCCAGCCAGCTTCCCGTAGTAAACTGGCCCTGGAAAGCGGTGAAGGCCCGGCCGAGAGGCAGATAAGTTTCCCAGAACAAACCGAGCGACTTCAGCTCGTAAGCCGAGCGCGTAAGCGCGTCGGGCAGGACGATGCCGCGGGGCGGGAGATCGAAGGCCTGTGTTGGACGCGGGCAGGGAGTTTGTGACGGGCCAGCAGCCTGACTGGTCGTCACCAGCGCGTTCGGCGAGGCAGCGGCGGCGTGGTTGATGAAGATGCACTGGCGCTCGTAGCCTGCACACTGCAGACCCGACTTGGTGCACTGCCCGCAGGCCGGTCGCTGGAGATCGCACTGCCGAATCGCGTTAGCTTTGCGCGAGCCGCCTCTGGTGCCGTGATGCTGGACGGAGCCTTACCCCCTTCTTGCGCTTCCTGCACGTTGCGCAGCCTTTGGACCTGCCAGGCACGCCTACCATGGCGCGCAAATTGAAGCCTGTGCCGGAGTGCTGTGGGGTTGGGACGGGAGCGAGTCCAGCCACCGCGCTTCTTATCGTCACCTTCTCATACGTCCAGGGCCAGGTTGTCTGCAGTGCGGAGTCTGGCACGGTATGTAAAGGCTTGCCGCTACAGTCTTCGAGCTCTTGCCCAATGCCACGGGGGGTTTTCAATGCAGCATTAATCTTGCAGCCTGGTGCAGACGCTTGCAAGGCTCTTGTGAGCTGCGCCCCGGAAGCCCAAAATCGATGACGATGTCGGATCCGCCGCCCGGCTCAGGCCTGGGCTTCCGCGCCACTGCCACGCTAGGCGGCAACGGGAAGCATTCTGCGCCAGACACTCTGCTCCACCGCACGAGCTCTGCACAGGCACAGCCCGACAACGGATGGGGCGCGCTTGGCATCGTCAAGTCCCTCCGTCGTCGTTTTGCATGTCCAACGATCGCCCTCGTTTTCTTCTGTCATGAGACACTTTGCCCACGAAGTCTGCAAGCTGCGCGGGCAATGCTTCTCCAGAGGCCGCTACCGGAGGTAAAGCCTCTGTAGAGCTGAGCTCTCCTCTCTCAGACGCTATCAGCACCGCGGGAGTGCGGGATTGACGGCGGACAGGGTGGGGGGTGCGGAGGATTGGGCGCCGGCGGTAGAGAAGGAAGAGGAGGAAGAGGAGGAAGAGGAGGAAGAGGAGGAAGAGGAGGAAGGGCAGGTGCGGGCGAGATGTAGGGGAAAGTGATGAATTGACGAGGCGATTTATCATCTAGCTATGACTTAGAGCAGCGGCGAGCGGTAGACGAGCACGCCACCACGCGTAATGAATTCCTTGGTGCCGTAGACCTCCTCTGCTTACTGACACTCAAGCCCGCCTCTGCCTGATCCGAACATTCAGCCCCGGCACCGTCAACGACACCGTATCCATCAGCCGCTCCTCATACCTCGCCGCCCTCTCATCCTCGACCAACTCGAACTCAAACTCCCAAAACAGCCTCGCTACCACCATCCTCAACTCCATCTTCGCGAAATTCTTCCCCGCGCAGTTTGCCGGACCGCGCGAAAACGGCATGAACCCGCCCTCCTCCGGCTTCGCGCGCCCTTCCGTCCATCGCTCCGGCAGAAACTCGTCGGGGCGCTCGAAGTTGCGTGGATCGCGCTGCACCGTGTACGGCGGGACGGCGACGGTGACATTTCCCGGGATCCAGACGTCGCCGATTTGAAGCCCTTCGGGCGGCGTCAGACGCGGCATTGCGGCGGGTGCGGGTGGCCAGAGGCGCATGGTTTCGTTGATGACGGCGTCGAGGCAGGGGAGCGACTTGATTGCGTCGTAGGAGAACGAGGCGGCGCCGGCGGGGCACGCGGCGTCGAGGGAAGCCTGGAGGGATTTTTGGGCTGCAGGGTGGCGGCAGAGGTAGTAGGTGAGGTTGGTGAGGGCGGCGAGCGTGGTGTCGCTGGGGATGGTGGTTAGTGAGGGCTTCAATAAGGAAGGGAAGTGGCGGACGGGGACGTACCTTCCGGCGGCGATGATGAGACGAGAATCCTCGTGAAGAGCCTGAACGCCAGGTGGAGCAGACCGGTCGTTCTCGTACTTGGCCTTGAGGATCCAGGACATGATGTCGTCCGGCTCGGTGTCTTTGTTGAGCGTCTGGAATGGCGCGTCAGAGATGTGCACGCGTTGGCTGGCTGTTCTCCCTACCTTTTCCTTCTCCTCAACAGCACCAGCGCAGTATTTCTGGAAATCTTGGATAGCAGAAGCGGCGCCGGGGATGGCTGTAAGCAGGCTAATGAGCCACGGTACAGGGGTCATTAGTCCGACAGCGTACATGGAATCGTGGACGGCGGCAATTCCTGGGTGGTCTTCGCCACTGTCCAGGGTGCCGAAACCTTTGCCCAGACCGACATCTCCCATGACATCGAATGCGAAGAACGAGGCCCACTTTTGGATGTCTATGGCCTGGTCTTTGCGAGCCTGGAGCTGTTTGATGAGCTTGTCACAATGGATAGCCAGGCGAGGAACGTAGTTGTCGAGAGCTGCGACGTTGTTCAGCACCGCGGCATTGAAAGGCTCACAACCGCGACGTGCTCACCTCTCATGCTGAAAGCACGATCCCAAGCCTTGCGGCGAGCGCGGTGAAGGTCAAGGTCACGGGTCTGATTGAGGGAGCAGTACTCGGGGTTACCGCCGGTCTGAGCGTACCAAGCGGCCTTGACGCAGCGCATTGGCGGGCCTGTGCCTGTGAGCATCTCCAATCCACTCTTTCCAAAGTGGATGTCCTACCGTACACGAGCGGAATTGCCTCCGCTTTGTTGATTGAGAGGTAGCGAGGACCTGCAGACGTAAGCCGGGGATTCATTGGCTGCTGGAGTTTAGCGGCCTACCGATACGGATTATATCACCATACTGCTGATGCAGCTTCTGAACTTCCTGGCAGAGCTTCATGTCCTTGGCTGCCAGGCTCATCGCATAGAACTGGGAGAGGGCGGCGAGTTTGGGACCGGGAAATTTGCGCAGACGGTGGAAGTAGAGGCGGTAGACGAGCAAGCTGACGAAAAAGCCGACATTGAAGAGCGTAGCGGAGAGAGCTGTCCGCCCCAATGCGTGGAGAGGGCGGAGCAGGGGATTCGAGAAGTTGTAGTAGAGCAGCGCAGCGACAGACCCGAGATAAGCGAAAACAAGCTGCCAGGGTTGCGCGTCAAACTCGACACCGTCATGCCTGCTCACGGCGAGATGAGAAAGGCTTCCAAGGATCAGCGGTGTTGCCACCGAGGACGCCATGGCAGGCGAGAGTCTCTGCCCAGAGGGTGCGCAGACGGAGAGGTAGGAGGAGGGAAGCAACGAGGCGGGCGGGGGAAAACGGAAGTCGCAGCCGCGATTTAAAGCGGGAGCACGAGTGGCATTTCGAACGGGGATGCAGGCCGGCCGCTTGGTGGTTTCCACTTACTGGCGCGCCGCAAAGTGATCCCATTGGCCAGAATCTTCCTTCTTCCCACGCGTTCTAGGGAGATGCTCGCTTGTGGCCCCGCTAGCAGCCCAGTCTGTATAAAGCCCCGCACCGGCCGTGCAGCAGACAAGTAACTCCGCCTCCCTTTTTAATGCCCAGGTCGGACCACCTTCCGTGGCATCGACGAGTAACTCTATGCCTGGTATTTCATGACGAGCCGCAAATTCCCAAGGGCTCTTCAGACGCTTCACCACGTAGCCGGTGGAGGCCTCGGCTCCAATAACTTGCGAGCCGCCTGTTGCCTCCCTTTGCATTTTGCTTGCCTTTTCAGGATTCTTTCCCTTAGCACCTATGGCAGGTTTTGCTGCAGAGGTACAACACTGCGAGCAAGTTCATCAGTCTCATCATCCTCTTGCGCGAAATTGTTCAGCTTGTGAGCTCGGGGAATCGGAGCAGTGCTTCAAGTGTCGTTGTCATCGATTTCTTCGACCAGCTTCGCTCATTCGAATTCCCACGGATAATTGGGCGTTCTCCTGCTCCCAATTAATAGCGAGGAATGGCCGATACACTGCAAACGTGGAGCAAGAGCAAGGACGCAAAGAAACACAGTGTGGTTGGGTTCACACAAGCCAATGAGCAGGCAGTGGAAGCAGCCGCCCGGACGTGAATGTAGGGCAGAAATGGTGAATCGCGGCTTCAACTACCATGGAGCGGGCCTGTTGCTGGCGTGACAGAGCTGCCCCTCGAAGCAGCGACTGCCGTTCTGGTAGGCCTGCCGTTCACGACATGGAAGGCACCGCAGCCATGCCGCCGCCACCTCACCTTCTACCAGCTCTCACACTCGACACCCGCCGTTCCAACAAACACCTACCCCCACCCTTAAGAACTCTCTCCAGCTGGTTGAGATGGCAGACGAATTTTCACCGGAGCCGCTGGAGCCGGAGCCGCTGGAAACAGAGATCACAGCCCTGCCTCCCGAATACTGCTTCTACGAACCTCGCCGCGACAGTGACCTCCACGCTCAGCTGGGTACCTACTTCTGCAGCGATGGCAACCGCTCCGTCGTCATATCCGACAAATGCAAGCTCGCCTTCGTCATCAACGAGATATTTGCCGCCGGTCTCATTTACGGCAAGCTCTATATCGTCAAGCAAGCACGGCCTGCCGACCATTCCCTCGCACGCCATCCCATTCCCGACCTTCTCTTTGTCCCGGGCTACACGTGGACTCCGGTAAGCCCACCTTTTCCAGCAAAACTGCCTCACACTCACCTTCCTACCGCCCCTATCCGACCTGCCATCCTGCCTATCATCTGGCTCCAGACTGACGCCAGCCTAGAGATCGCGCAGCGAATACTTCTCTCTCGCTCCTCGTCAACGTGTGTTTCAGCAGATTGCCCGATGGGAGCAGCACGAGCCGACCGAGCCTACTATCCCCATCTACGTATTCTCCAAGCCCGACACCCCTCCAAACATACGCATCGACTCCACTCTCAAGCTCAAGTATCCTCCTGAGCCGGAGAAAGGCCTTTGGCTATGGACTGGAAGGACGCCGGTGTGCGGCGGTACTGCCAATGACATAGTCCGCGGAGGCATTGTCAACCGGCCTGCAGACATGCCCTTCGTTGCGAGGCGGGTCGACGAGGCTTCCGATTATCACCGTGCCTATCTGGAACGATGCTGCATCATACAATCCGACCGCCAGGATCCGTGCATGTCCATTAAGGACTGGCTACTCCATATTTCCTTGTTGAGGCTGCGCGACCAGAACCTAGTGAAGTGGGGAGAGGCGATGAGTGTCATCAATGATGTCTTCGGTGACATGGCCGATCCAGGGATGGAAGATGGAGTTGCGCCCATGGAAGTGGTTATGAATACGGTTGAGTCGCCAGATGACATGTCAGTGGTGACTACTACCCCAGGCCGCGGTTGAGTTGTATGAGGAGACAGGAGCTCCAAGTGGGCGCGTTGGTAGATGCGAGTGCGTCATAATTAACAGGTCACACTCATTCCCAATGGAAGCAGTCGTACATGCCTACACAGACGCTTATACCATAATTAGATCCAATTCATCTAACGTAAGCCATGGGATGGTGGGTTTGGTTGAGAGTAACATACTGCACACGATGAAATCGCTGAAAAGTTGAGTCTTGGCAATCGCTTCGGCAAGTAGACACTGTGATACTAACGAGACCTAGCTAGTAGTTCACTACACGGAAAAGCAAGGCAAGACTCGATGCATCACATGCAGCCTTACAGAGCGGCTTACCCCGCGAGTCTCGCTGAACAGTAGCACCATATGGGGACCCAAAAGCCGTCTCACCAGACCTTCTAGCTTCGCATGCTGACCCCAAGGCTCAAATCCGTGGTCCCGACTCGACGATAAAAAGATAAGGTGATGGAGGCCTGGAAAACGACAATCGAACCATTGGTCATATTCTGCTTATACTGTATGACGCATTTCGGTGTCCTCTGTGACCGAATCACCTCACTACGCTTACGGTAGATCTTTCTTGAGCCGCATCATGGGCAGCCTGCGGGGCTGAGTTCCGAGTGGTTACGCTAAGTCAGCTCTTATCGCGACCCTATTCGTGTAAGTCGTTGTCTCAAGCCCCGAAAAAGTGCATGAAAAGGCCATGTTCCAGCCAGTTCCAGCCATTTCAGGCGCAATCGTGCGATAAGCACAGCTCGTTTTTATTCGCTCCATGCCGATGTGGAGATATGCCTGTCAGGCACTTGCGAGACTGCATCTGCGCCCCGTCGGGAGTTGTCAGATCGGACCATCTGAGCACGCGCAGTCCGCCGCGAGGCCGAAGCAGTATTTGTGCCACCCCACAATGGTTAAGCCACAACTACGATGATTACGGCTCAATACTCATTCGCATTTGGAACCCTTATATTGGTTATGAACACGAGAGGTTCGAGTGGGTCACAATACAGCAGTGCGGTGGCCGCCTTAGCTTCTGCCCTCGCTTTCAGAGAACAGTCGTTCAAGTGGCGGTCGAAGCGCGTCATCGATGAGAAATTGGAACGCAAAAAGGTTGAATATCGTCTATGGGAACTTTCGCATCTCACTATTCCCGCATGAGGGACTCTGCAACCGATGGCCTCTTCAGGAATTTGGAAAGGCTATCTGTGATTCGTATCAAGCCTTTTCGAGGCAACCGCATTGTTCGGGAGTATTATTGCTGTTGTTCGCCAAGGTTGCGATCGTGCATCATCCAGAGATGAAACGGGCATTTCTCAGGTGTGAGAGCACAAGTACCCGTCGCTGGCTCCTTTATTATATTGCGTTGTGTAGACAATTTTGACCTGAAAGATGTCAGCTGCCATAGTTGAAGCATACGAGTTACAGGGGCATCGCACATTCTCGTGCCGCCGTCTTCGTGCGGAGCCTCTGGCGGTAAATACAACTTAGCCGTTCGGATTGAGAAAATGAGTATGCGGTAAAGTGTAGTTACATTCAGCGGATACGAGTACACATGCAGCTGGCTCTCTGCCCTGCTTGGAGGTGCGAATCCTGCGCTGCAACCGAACCTTGGCAATTCCCTATGCAACCAGGCCGCCCAACCCCATTCCTCTGAGGGCCACCGTTTGCCGATCGAGCAAGTTTCTGAACGATTTAGTACCGATGTCCAGTGGAGAGATAAGTGCGCACGGTGTATGAACGAAGCGATCTTTCCCCGGGTGACAACACGCGATGCAGCCTTCGACTATCCCGTATGCACTCACGCTGCCTTGCGCAATCAGCCTGGGCGTCTCAAAACCGGTCGAAGTTAGACCGCATGCGCTTATGTATGCCGATGAGTCGTGCAGAGTCTCGTTTACTTTGCCCTTGGGCATTTCTCAATCCTCTCACACGATCTCAATCGTTTTCCGACCTGACTGCGCCAAGCGTTGTGGTCAATAAGCTTCCCAGCACTGCTGGAACTACACCTCAGCATCGTGCAGGCAGAGCCCCAAAATGGTCGCCACCGTCCCTTTTGCTGCAGTCGTTGCGTTAGCCGCTGCGCAAAATACTCTATGTAAGTAATGGAGCGAGATGCCGGCTGAGAACGAGTTGTTGAATGCATACAGCACGCTCTCCTGCGCGAATCAGAACAACACAAGGTCACTCAAATATCACAATCCCACCCCCATATGGGATTTGCACTAGTTGCACCACAATCGCAGACGTGTCTCCATCCGGCAACCTCGCGCGCAACGGCCTCAAGCCCGTTCATGGCTCCCTGATTGTAAGTAATACGTATTACTCTCGAGAAATAGTAAGGTCTATCTGCGTCAACCCAGCTGGCGCATTATGATACCTAGCTAACCCCTCAGAACTCCACCTTCCCAATCCCGCTGTTCCGTATTCCCTCTCCACAGACACTGAAGACTACGGGTACCGGCACCATCGCCGGCGCAATGAACGCGAGTAGCGAGTTGCCCCAACCCAACCCGAGTGCATCGTACATATCTAACCCAGCCAGCGGCAAGAAGGCACCAAACAGACTCTTCAACGACGCCAGGGCGGCCATGATCGAAGAGGCGTGCATCGTGAACGCGTCAACAAGATATGTCTGGTTGCAAGACTGACCGCATGGTCAGTATTTCCGTATATGAATTCCTCAAAGAGGAAGACACTCACCATGAGGCTGACCAATCCAAACCCGAAGAACGCCGTCCCAATCATGGGCACAATCCAATGCACCTGTTCGGCGTAGTGCCTCGTCCAGCCGTAGATCAGCGGGCCGACAGGCAGTATCAGGACGGGCGGCACGACCAGCTACAGGGGCAGGCGGTGCTCGGGCTTGATGTCCTCGCCGCGTGGGATGGCTTGCTTGATGACGCAGTCGGACATATGGCCCGTATAGACGACGCTGACGAACATGCCGATGCCGATGCCGAGGTAGGCCAGGCCGACTGTGCTGCTGCTGAAGCCGTACGCGCCCTCGAAGATGAAGGTGAAGGTTGTGAAGAGGAGGTAGAGCAGTCCGTAGATGACGGAGGCGTACAGCGCCATGAGGAAGACGATGAGGGGTCGCGTGAGCATCTGGGTCGGGCGCATGATTGAGTGCATGAAGAGGGCGCGCGGCGGGAGATGGTTCTCGGGCTCGAGCGCAGAATGGAGTTTGGGGTTGCCGGTTTCTTTGCGCAGGCACTGGACTTTGTGCGAGAGGATAACGGGCGCGTAGGTCTCGCGGAGGAAGAGGAAGCAGACGATTGTGACGACGCTAGCGGCGATGGTGAGGAGCCGAACACTCTGCACGTCGTCAGCGCCTGTGTAATATACATAGCCGTGAAGATCGAGTGTACCATCTCCATCCCGCTGCTTCGATAAGAAAACCTCCACCAACAGGCCATTTGCAGGTCCCATGAGAGGACCCATAGCCCAAATTGCCATAGCTCCGCCACGTCGCTCACGAGGCATCAGATCTGCTAATGACCCTCCTCCTACCGTCAGCGCTGCGGAGCCAAAGACTCCAGCCAACAGTCCGGACGCCACCAGCATTCCAATGCTGTTGGACAGGGCACATGCGAGGGTGCAGAAGAAGAATCCGACGTTGCCGACGTGATAGAGGGGTAGGCGCACGTACATCTCTGAGAGGGGTGCAATAATCAGTGGGCCAAATCCGAAGCCAGGCACGTAGATGGACAAGACGAAGCTAGCCAGAATATTGCTGTCGGAGTTGAAGTCTGCAAGGATGTTGGGAATACCAGGTCCGAGCATGGATGAGGCCAGGTGCGTGACAAGGGCGATGAAAGACTTTTGGCCGATGTTCGTCCACTTCTTCTTATCGGTCCAGCTCAGGGGGGTTTCCGGGTCACCAGGTCCTATACAATTGATGACATCAGGATTGGCGATGGATGGGCTGCTTGAGGATGTCGTTACGTTTTATTTAATTTTTTCTCGTCTTTTTGCAGGGGGTTGAAGGCTGTTAGTGCGGCTGCTGCGTTCGGACTGTTTACCTCCTCCATTTTGAAGTGAGATTGAGACTAAAAATGAGAGCTTTTTCGGCACCAATATTACTATGATGGAAGGTTGGGGTTAAAAGAGGAAAGCGGCCGTCACCAGCGTCGCCGGTGATGGCACCTCGGGTCTCGTGGTATCTTTAGGCCGAGACGGGTGTTGTGGGCTGTCATTGGGCAGCATGGTACCTTGTGTCGGATTCGCGTTCGGGTACCCCATAAACACGCAGCTTCGGCTTTGAGGCTTCCAGAAAAGGGGAAGAACTTTTTACGAAAGCGCACCGGGTCCAAGCATTCCGCGAAGTGTTCAGAGGCAACTGTACGGGGCTTCGCGAGCATGCGAATAAGAACATCAAGCTTGCTTCGGTTCCGCTTCTCTCACGCGCCGAAGATAGCCTTGGCGAGATGGCCGAGCAGTAAGGCGAAGCGGACGGCCCAGAGGTAAAGGTGATCATTGTCGCAGTAGACGTATACGCTCGTTAGCTGCTTTTTATGTTACTCCTTCCATGAGGAAGTCGAGAAAGCAAACATCATCTTGTCGGACCGCATGCGTGTTTTCTTGCGGCTACGCGAACGACTTTCGAACGGAGAATGGAGCTGGTGTATCTCATGGCACGTGGATTTGTAGGACTGTGATGCGGCGGCAGGATGAAAGGTGCGTATCGCTCTGCATGGCGGCATGGTGGCAGGGCGGGAGAAGGGACGCAACAATGTTGGTGTTGATGGCTGCCGTGGGGCGGCTTTTCCTCGGGCCGTCTGGATCTGGCTCCCATGGCGTCATCGTACGATTCGCGTCTCGCATCCACCCATGCCATCTCCGCAACACCATTCTCGTCCGTACCACCGCTCTCTTTCGTGTGTGTTATGTGCATCCAATTATTGCATTTTTAGTTGTGCAGCAGAGATACCCTCCCGTTCCACAGCTCACCCGCTGCCGCGCGTTCCATCTCCGCGCAACGCACACGGAAGACTCGGAATCCATTGATACCCCGCAAACCTTCTCCATCACCGTGCTCCAACGTGTTGCACGCTATTACGGACTGAATTGCCTACGTGCCTTCTTCTCTCAGCCCTTCCTAATGTCTAATATGGACGAACACAACACCGCCGTCAAGGCCGTTGCTTCCCAGGTCGAGGCTTTCTACACCCGCAAGGAGCCCTTTCGCATCTTCCATGGCTCCACCAACAGCACGAGGATTGTGCAGTTTGACAGGAACAAGATGCTGGACATGAGCAACTTCAACCACGTCCTCCACGTTGACACGGACCGCAAAGTTGCCTTGGTACAGCCGAACGTGCCCATGGACACTCTTGCCGACGAAACACTTAAATACGGCCTGATACCTCCCGTCGTCATGGAGTTTCCAGGTATCACTACTGGTGGTGGCTTCTCCGGCGTCGCCGGCGAGAGCTCTTCTTGGAAATGGGGCTTCTTTGACCGCATCGTCAACTGGTGCGATGTCATCCTGCCCACCGGAGAAATTACCCGTGCTTCGCCGACTGAACATCCGGACCTGTTTTACGGTGCACCAGGAACCTATGGTACCCTCTGTGTGACCACTCTGTTCGAGCTCCAGCTCATACCCGCCAAGAAATATGTCGAATTGGAATACGTTACCGTGGACAGCGTGTCGGCCGCTACCAGCGCCATCCAGCGTGCCATGGCCGAGGATACGCACGAATACATCGACGGCATCATGTTTTCGCTCAATAGAGGCACCATCATGCTTGGGAAGCTGGCCGATGCCCCCTCCTCTCCCTCAATCAAGACCCAGCGCTTTTCCCGCGCAAGGGACAACTGGTTCTACCTGCACGCTGATTCTGTCACCAAGATTGGCAAGAAGAACCACGTCGAGGCCGTTCCGCTCACAGACTACCTCTTTCGATATGACAGAGGCGCCTTCTGGACCGGCCGCTATGCTTTCAAGCGCTTCTACACTCCTTTCGACCGCTTCTCCCGCTTCTTGCTGGACCGGCTCATGCACACCCGACGAATGTACGCAGCCCTCAACGCAAGCGGCTTCACCCAGCAGTACATTATCCAGGACCTCGCTCTCCCGTTTGATAGCGCAGAGGAATTCATCGTCTGGGTCGACAAGGAGGTCAAGAACTACCCGCTCTGGCTCTGCCCGCTGCGCCTCGAGAGTGAATCAGCCATCCCGCTCCACGCCAAGATCGGCAAGAACCCGAAGCAAACAGGTCGTTTGAAGGAGGCGAACGGAACTGCCGCATCTCAGTCGCCTGCCGATTCCGGTGCCGAGTCGTCTTCTGCGCACAGTGGGCCGCAGTACCTTCTCAACATTGGTGTGTGGGGCCCCGGTCCCCGTAAGGCGGAGCCGTTCGTGGCGTTGAATAGGGCACTGGAGGCGGAGGTCAAGAGGCTTGGTGGATTCAAGTGGCTCTACGCCAACGCGTACTACACAGAAGATGAGTTCTGGCAGATCTACGACAAGGAGTGGTATGAGGGTTTGAGGAAGAAGTATAAGGCTGAGACACTGCCGAGCGTGTACGATAAAGTTAAGGCGAAGGAGGAGAGAGTGCCAATTAGTGGGCTGAGGGGTATCAAGACGGCCATTTTTGGGGGAACGAGCGGCAAGCACCTTTTCAAGAAATAGACATTAGTGCTCTGGTGTGGTCGTAGCCATCAATACCCTGGACCTTCGCCCAAATCATTGGCTGCCTTTTCGACCAGAACTGAGGATTTTTTTTTTTTCTTAGCGCGTGTAAACTCAACATATAATAGACGGGCTGACGACATCAGAAAAATGTGAAGATAAGAGTTGCTACCACCATCAAGCAAGTACCGTCTCTACACACGTTACATGAGTTACGCAATAATAGTCTTTGGGGGTGGCTTCAGTAAGAAAGAGATAAGAGCACCTATGTGCTGGGAGTTAGGTATGCCTAAAGTGCAGTTCGAATCAACCTGAACCAGATCCATCCTACTCCATTTAGGATAATTGTCTTGAAAGCTGTGTGTTTTGAAGGCTCATTCTCATACGACACCAAGAAGTACTGCCACTTTTCAGGATAACGTTAGCAGGCATCGTCCGAGTCAAATGGCTTATCAGACGGCATATCAATATGCATTGTACTATACAAGAAGTAGAGTGATGCAGCCACTTCTTATTGGCGTCATGAGTTGTGGTTTGCTGTCATGCTGCTTACGAAGCTGGCCACGTTGCTTGTGCACCTGAGTTACGACGGGATACATGACCACAGGCATAGCACTTTCGGCTGGCATTGAAATATATAAAGCTTTTGAAAATTGCTTTAAATAATATTTCGATACCAAATTATATGGTTATTTTTTCCCACACAGTCTCTCCGTTTAGCACGGGTTTCGTGCGGAAGCAAGACCACATGGCTGCCTGATGGCTGCAGTTCAAGCACCGTAAACCGGAATCAGTTCATCCCGCGCATGGTAAGCGCTTACAGCATGCTCCGCTATGACGGATCTGCTCTCAGGCTTCAGGTTACTGCCCCGTACAGGTCCTCCTCTTATTTTCTTCTTTTTTTTGTCATATCAAAGCTCGTGCTCACTGCCAAATACTGTCGCTCATCCGACAGTCGATCTGGTACTTGCGCTTCAACCCAATCCGTGTATTAGCTTCAGCTACAGAGTATCTCGGCAGCTGAAATGTCAGCGATTGCTCTCCATGAGCTGCCCCCCGCGCGCTCATCACCGCCAGCTGCACCACCCTCACTGTCCTCACTCTCCGCCCACGGAAACAATCAGCCGCCAAGGAATGGCCCCGCGGATGGTAAGAGATCACAATGCGAGCCGAATGCCAACCTGACGTTAAATTGTGAACGGTAAAAACGAGGGCCACTGACGCTCCCAAAGCTCCCGCGGGCCGTGGACCCGTCTCCCGTCTGTTTAGTCGCTTCCTGTTGAACTTGGTGGAAGATGAGATTCTTGGTGATGAGCAGGAGTAGGAGGAGGGGGGGCGCCCTCTTTTACCTGCTACTGCCAAGCTACACTACTGAACCTTAAATACACGAAAGTTCCAACACTTCCCCTCTGCTGTTAAAGCACCGAGGGAGGAGGAACCCATCGAGTACGGACCAGAACATGTTCAGGATCACCCACAGGGGCACCCACGGTTAGCAGCCTTCCTGAACAGCGACGAGAACTTTTTCATCTGCCGGAGGTATGGCCTTTTGCATGCACGTGTAATGCTTTACTTGCAAGACGAGCTGCGCGAACTGCAAGGAGAACTACTCGAGCTAGACGCCGAAGACGCTGGGTCGGCGGACCCGTTTATTTTACATTCGCGGCAATACAACGACCAGCGGAACGGAGAGCGCAAGGAACTAATCCACAAGATCAACGAAAAGCTCAAAGAATACGGTGAGGGCACGTTGCTGCTTTTTGACGCCTCGGAGACATCTGACCTCGCGCCAAATGTTCAGACGACTGCGTGGTCCGCACGCGCACCATGGCTCAACTGCCGCCGGTGACGTACCGCAATTTCCAGTCGGTTTTCAACTACCCTGAACAACACCGCACCTCTTTGCGAAACCGAGTCAGCGTCTTACCTGGAAAACTACCGAGACCTCATTGCCCTGATGGACCCGCACGAACATGACTGGTTCAGGGCGCTCATCGAAGACATCCTGACGGTCCTTCCGTTTCCCTCCATTCGCCGGCTCCTTGCCCACCCGGTACAGCGCTCCGGCGGGTACATACATTTTTACGCCAAGCTGCGGATCGGCTGGCTCGCCAAGTACATCATCGCCTTCTGCGCCGTTGGTCCATTTGCAGCGCCCGTCGTGGCGCTTTCCCACTGCGGGGATCGGACGGGCGTCAAGACCGCGATTGTGGTATCGTTTATGGTCTTTCATTGGGGCTGTGTTGGCCACTTTCACCAGGCTGAAGAGCAACGAATGCTTCGTAGCCATCGCTGGGTAAGTCGGGGCCCCATGCACAGCCTGGGGCGGGAGCGGATGCGCCCGCAAAACCACACGGCGAGCAAACGTGAACCGAGCTCGCTATCCGGAAGAGGACTATATAGATACTCCAACAGCAATAGCAGACCACCCAGGAATAAGCCACCTTCCTTTTCCAATCTCTCGGACAGCGCATGCGTCGAAGTTAGCCTTGGCCCGACCCCTGATCGATAATTCCCCCTTGCCTCCGCTCGACGCTCAGGTGGGATGGAAGCCCGGTGTCGTGGGGACATTCTCCCGCAGCCGTGAGGCGGATCGAAAGAGACGCCAGACTGGAAGGCACTCGTTTCAACTTTTTCTCCGCTGACTCTGAAGGTGGTTCGGGGGGGCCCTGTTGGTCTGCCTACTGCCTCAGTTGACCAAGTTGAGCTGCACTGATGCTAACGCGACGTGCAGGAAATTCGCGCTGAAAGGAGCAGAAAAATGGGAGAATGCGTGGCTATGCCCCTTATCTCCTGGGCGGCGTATTTGCTCCCTAGTATCACTTCCACGCCTTGGCTTCGTCTGATTTTTCTGTAATGTTGTAGAGAGCAAAGTGTCGCACAGCATCAGAGAGATAGGTAAAGGGTGCGAGGTCTCTCCTGTTGATTTCAATCTCAGAATTTATGCATTTGGTGGCCAAGGAAAAAAAAAAGAAATGAGCTGGCCATAATATGTCTCAAGCGTGCGAAATGAACGAAGCAACGAATACGGCCAGTGTGGTTTCAGACAACATCACGCCCGGGGGGATCCGACGGTCTGAAGTAGAGTTCGCCGGAACATACTTTACTGGTGGCAGGGTCGCGAGTGCAGGGGACAAAGCAAAGCAGAGGAAGAGCGCAAGCGCTGAGGCTTGGGGTTTGCTAGTGGTGATGCAAACCTCGGCAGACGTCAAATTCCAAACTGCCCGTCCCTCGTTCTCTGGTAGCGAAACGGCCGATTCGTTCCGTGGGCAGGTGGCGCGGGCAACGTCTGTCTCCCGTCAGCGGCATTTCGGGATAGGCTGCAAAAGTGAAACGGCACGGGCGTTGCAGAGCTGACAGGCGCACGGAATCCTCTTGAGCCTCCCGGGAATACTGGTACGAGCAACGCGAGAGCCGGGCGTCAAAGGATGGGGCTCGGCGGCAATCAGCCTTGCATGCGCTCGTTGCCGCAACGGGAAAGGCGTCAGCTGGGCAGAAAATTTGGGTCGGTTAGGCAGAGGGCTAAAAGGGCGAAGTGGGGAGGCGAATGGCAAGATGGCGATAGCGGTGCGGTAAAAGTCGATGGCCATCAGGTCATTTGCGGCGTGTGCTGGTAAGAATAGAAGCGGCGGGCGCGGGGCGGACTGTGGGCGGGCTGTGTTGGGTGGAGCTGGGCAGGGTTCTGGAGATAGCCGACAGGGAGTGCATTCCTCTGTGCGGGTTTCCATCCGCCAAGTCAGGGCTGCCGGTGTCGAAGAAACAGCGCAACCTTGCAGCCCCCGATGCAGGCAAGTGTCGCAGCATGAGCGAGGCCAAGGGATGCGGCGCGGGTGGGCGCGGGTGGGCGCCGCGATTCAGGGGCCGGCTCAATGCCGACGGCAGGCAGCAACCAACTGCTGGAAGCGGTGGGCAAAAGGGGGATGTTGTAGAGGGCAGAGCGCGGCTCGGAGCGAGAGGGCGGGTTAGGATGCAGTGCCGCGGCCGATAGGGCAGCTGGGCCCGTGGCGGTGGTTGCGGCGGATGCGGGCCGGCCAGCTGTCGTGCACCCGCCGTTTTCCTTGCCTTGCCTCGTCCCATCCTCGACACCAGCCTCCTCCTTCGGCAGAACCATGCCCGGCCCTGCTCGCGGTGCGGTGCGGTGCTCGCGGTGCCGCCGCACAGCCACGCAACGGCACAGGGCGGAAAAGTTGCGGTCACTTCGTCGGCGCGGAGACGAGGCAGGCGGCTATCGTATCGCACCGGCGGCCACCCACACGGAGCGCGAGCTGGTCTGGAGCGCTCGCATTCACCGAGACAAGCTTTTCCAATTTCCCAAGGCTCTGCGCTGGCCCACAAAGCTTGGCACAGCTGTTCTCGGCCCCTGGGCGTGCGCCGGTTGCTGCATTCCTGCCTGCGCTGACACAACGATACTGGGGACATCCAGTCCTCGCATCGCGCCATCCACAGGCACAGCTGGCTGCCTCGCGGGGCCAAGTCAGGGCGCCACTGCAGTCGGGCGCGCAACCTCGACGGAACTGGTCCGCCGCGCTGGATGCCCGAAGAAAGAGCGCGGCAGCTGGTGTCCGCGGGCGCCGCTCTGAGTCTGCGCCTCGCCCGCTCTGCGAAGCGCGACGAGGTGCGCTCGAACTGATAACGGCTGCCTGGCCCGCGATTGGCCGCCGGTGTTGGAAAATAGGCTCAGCACAGCGAGTCAATCCTGCAGCTCCGCAGATCCGCAACTGCATCCTTCAGCCCACGCCGTTGTTCCCGGCGTCTGCCCGTGCGCCCATCGCCGCCGTGCGCCACAGCTTAAGCTCCATCGCGGACCTGCGTTGCGCTCTTGGTCTTCGTATTACAACATGGCTGCGTCCGTGCCGTGGTTCCCTATATGGCCCAAGCCTGCCCACTTCTTTTCCCCCGCTGCGCCGTGCAACTCCCACCCTCGTCCTGCCCGCACCGCCGCTCGCTCGCCCACACAGCACCCTTCCCGCCGCCCACCATGAGCTGGAAGAGCCTCCTCTCGCCCTCGTCGCCGCGGTACACGCCGCTCGGCTTCCCGGACTCGCCCGCCTCGAGACTCCCTCCGCGCAGGATCCTGTATGCGGGCGCCGCCGCCGTCGCCACCATTTTCGTGCTCGCTACCGCCGGATGGCACGTTTCCAACCGCTCGCCCTTCCACGACCCCAGCTACTTCGAGACCGTCAAGCTGCCCGAAGGCTACAAGTGGAAATTCGACCCCAGCCGCGATTCTCTCAACTACGGCCTCACCGACGAGCAATGCAACGTGAGCCCATCTCGCCTCTTGCGCCCCCGTGATGTCATCCCCCACTAATCCAACCACCCAACCAGGCTGCTTTCCCGGACCTCTTCCTCGAACTGGACCGTGCCCAGAAATTCTTCTCCGACAAGAAGATCCAGCAGAAGGATGTCCACCTCTCCACCGACGCCGAGCTGAACGACCACTGGAACGGCAAGACGCGCGCCGAATTCCACTTGATGATCTACAATGGCGAGGTGTGTGCCATTGCGAACGAAGTCACCGTGTCCTGATGTGCTGACCAAGAACCCTACAGCTGATTGTAATCGATGAGGCCAAGGGCGAGCCGGACCGCTCCCGCGGCCTTGCCGCCATGGCGTCCATGTACCGCGCCATCAACGCCCACCCCAACCCCCGCGACATTCCCAACGTCGAGTTCATCCTAGACCTCCACGACAACAGCCAGCCTGGTCCCGACGGCAAGATCCGCTTCACCTGGGCCCGCCACAAGGACAACCCGTACATGTGGGTTGTTCCGGTAAGTCTCGCCTCCGTGTCCATGGCATCTCGAGCCATTCCGTCTGACTCGGCCTTTCCAGGATTTCGACGGCTGGACTTATCCCGACGATGCAGTTGGGTCTTACGTGCAGTTCCGCAACGATGTGGCTGAGATCGAGAAGCCGTTCGAGGACAAGATCCCCCAGCTCTCGTGGCGCGGAAGCCTGGGCGTCAACCACGGCCTCCGCCAGGCCCTCATGGACGCCTCCGAGGGCAAGGGATGGTCGGACGTCAAGGCCATCGACTGGCGGACCCGGAGCAACGTGCTCGCCATGAAGGACTTCTGCAACTACCAGTACGTCGCCCACACCGAGGGCAACACGTGGAGCGGCCGCCTGCGCTACCTGCACAACTGCAACTCGGTGCCCGTCATCCACGAGCTCGACTGGGTCGCGCACTACTACCCGCTCCTCCAGGACTCGGGCAAGTACCAGAACTACGTCAAGGTCAAGCGCGACTTCTCCGACCTGGACGAGAAGATGCAGTATCTGGTCGACCACCCGCACGTCGCCAAGCGCATCGCCGCCCAATCCGCCCAGACCTTCCGCGACCGCTACCTCACGCCCGCTGCCGAGGCATGCTACTGGCGCCGCATGTTCGCGCACTACGCGAGCGTGCTGGACTTCGAGCCGCGCCTGTACGACGAGGAGGTCGTGGACGGCGAGGTGGTGCGCCGCCTGCGCCGCGGCCAGACGTTCGAGCGCTTCGCCTTCCGCGGCAAGGACGGCTACGAGCACGGCATCTTCGACGACTCCAAGGACAAGGCCGAGTGCAAGAACGACACCCCGCCCGCCCCCGCCACCCCCGTCATGACGCCCTTGACGCCCCTGACCCCCGTTGCCACTCCCGTCGCCCTGCCGCTCGACACGCCCGTCCCCATTCCTGAGGCTCCGAAGCCGGCGGTTGTTGACGCCAACGAGACGCCCGCTGAGAACGTCGAAACACCCGCGCCGACGGTCAATCAGAACGATTTCTACGGGCAATAGAAGACGACCACGGCGACGGCGGCGGGGTGGCGTTCCTTCGCATGAGCGGAGTTTTCGCATGAGCATATTGACATAATGTCTTTTTCACAAGGGGGAAACAGAAAATCTGGGAACGGTGCAATGGGCGTTTTACCTTTGAGACTGGGGCATATCTGGAGCATTCGCTTTCTTCTGATCATGGAGGGCCATTTGCCTTCTTCCTGTCGATACCCTTTTTTTCCTTTTCTTATTTTTGCCTGGCGGAATGTTGCGAGGATGTCTTGCAGTATTCGACATGGTGGCACGAGCAGCATTAAAGTGTCGGAATGCGTGACCAAGGGAGGGGAAAACTCTTTCGAACCTTGTTTGCAAGGAGGCATGGCAGTTGGCCGAGTGGATTGAGGGATTTCTTTTTTATATTCTCCATTCCGATCCACTTGTTGCGACTACTCAACTGGTTTCGCCGATGAGAGTCAGGCGGCATTAATATAGAGATTAAGAGTTAACGATAAGCTTAAATTTAAGAGAGCTGAGATCCCAGGATAACCGTGAACTTTTTTCATTAGGTGGCCCGAGCCAATATACGAGCGTCCATCTCTCCCCTTAGCAAATTCCTCTTTCTCCCTCCGAGCAGAGACGGAAAGCGGTATGAATGAAGAGACAAGAGGCCTCCAGCAGGGTCCCCCTTCAATCAACAACTGCATCTGGTTTCGTTCTTTCCCTCGTGTTTTTTTTTTTTTTTTTCTTTCGTCCCCCTCCTTCCCGCCGTTCCCTAGCATCATCCCCCGCCTCGTGTCTCCGCCGCCTGTCTTCCGCTCCTCCCACAATCGACCCTTCACCCGCCCCGCCCCAGCAGCGGCACCTTCATCCCCTCACCCACTCTCTCCACCGCCCCTGCTGCTGCTGCTGCTGCTGCTGAGCTGCACTCACACCACCACACCAGCACCAACACAACACCAACACCAACACCAACACCGCCCTGTCCTTGCCCGTGCTGCACCTGCGATGACGACGACAACGATGGCGCCGCAGCCCCGCCCCCGCCCCCGCCCCGGCCCAGCCCCGCCACCTTGTCTGCCTTGTCATCCTCCGGCCCTGGACTCGCCGCAGCGCTCGCGACGGGGCTGGAGCGGGCGCTGCGGCCCGGCGACGCGGATTGCGACTGCTGGCGGGGGTCGTCTGCGGGTCGGGGTGGTTGGAGCGACTGTGGCTGGTACTGCTGGCGGAGGAGGAGTTGCTCGTCGGGGTGGAGGGTGAAGGCGTCGGGCAGCGTTGTCATTTTTGTTGTTGCTGCTGTTGCTGTTGTTGTTGTTGCTGCTGCTGCTGCTGCTGCTGCTATTTCGTGTTACCCGATATGTTCCTTTTTTTTTTCTTTTCTTTTTTCCCAGATGCTAAAAGCGGGGTGGCTGCTTTGTTGGGTCGGTGGACCGGCGGATCGGTGTAAGAATTGGTTTGGGGAAGAGGCTCAAGTGATGATGTGTAGCTGTGATGTCCGCGGATTGAGCACGCGGTGCGGGTTGGTCCGAGGGGGTGTCTCTTTCGTCGCGCACATTCGGGTGGGTGGATGGTAGGGCGTGTGGTGTGCTTTTTTTCCCTTTCTTTTTACTTTCTTTTTTGGCTTTAAGATCTTGGGCACTTTGGATGCGCCCGGGTGTTGCTGCTGTTGCTGATGTGTGTTCTCTTTTCTTTTCCCTTTATGAGGTTTGCTTTGGAGTGGTGGCGGGTGGCAGAGGACCAGCCGTCGCACGCATGCAGTCAGACAAGGATGCGCGCAAAACAGGCCTTCAAGCAAGAGCGGTATGAATATGACGTCCGACTTGACCCCACGGCTGATCCAGAGCGTGAGCGCGGTCGATCACAGCTATATATGGTTCCCCGCGTCTGGGGCCAATCCGTCTGTCCGGCAGCCCGGTTCCGCGCCGCCAAGATAAGCATGCTCACTCGCCTCCACTCTCGGCCGCTTCAACTACGGATAGATGCCGGGTGCGGATGGGAAGGGGGGGCTGTGGGCTCGGCCGCCTCGGCATTCCGTCTTCATCGTTCTTCGCACTGGGCGGTCCGTCCGGAAGGGCAAGGGTCCTGTGACGTCATGGTGCCGCGCGGGCTGGCTGGAGATAAAACTCCGGCAACTCCCGGCCAATCGAGTGGTGTTGAGCAATTGCGATTGTGTCTGCGGAGGGGCTCGCAGGCCGTGGCGTCTCTGCGGGCGCGCGTGGGCTATCGCTCGAACGTGAGTCGTTGCCCAGGGCGGAGGCGGAGACGGAGACGGAGTGGGAGTGGCGCCCAGCACATAGCCACAGAGGGGTTGAGATCAGTTGGGCTGCATTGCTGGAGTTATTTCGCTACTCTAATCTCAACGTCTTGATATCCTCTTGTTTCGCTCTTGGTCGCTTTTTCGCGCACATACGGCTGTGTGGTTGGAGGACGGAGGTTCCTCAGGAACAGCAAAGGGCTATTTAGTCTCGCAATGGCAAGGATGTTTGAATATACTGCACAATGCAGAACTCGGTCCAACTCATCTTGGGGAAAGTCTCACAAACAGTCGCTGCTCCTCATTCGAAATATTCGAGAACCACACGAGAAAATTCGAATTCGGTGTAGATTCCGCCGTCATAAATGCATATGATTCTCAGCACCGCCCGCAAAGGAGACCCGCTCCGCGATATTAATGAACCCGGCCTCAGATTCAAAACACGACCACTTGCGGTGCAACAACACTACACACCCTTCAATCCATAAGGACATCCATGATTCCACCAGTCAATCCAATCATCCACGCATCGTTCCCGCTCCCTTTCCACGCGCTCACAGTCCCAACGCCCCCCTCGCAATCACACTGGCCGAAAAGGTCACAATGCCCCTACGACTCAGCAACACACAGACATGCGTCAGCTTGTCACTGCCTTACTCGCAAAGCAAAGACCAGTGTCTTTAAGTAGATATCAATTGAAAATAACTAGAGCAACGTACAGCGCGCCCTGGCCCACCGCATCTACCGCCGCGACGGCGCCATGGGGGTGCTCGACTCGCTGGCGGCGCCACCATGCCTTGAGCGTGCCTCTGTCTGCTTCTTGGCCCTGCACTTCTTGTTGATCGCCTTCCCCCTCCTTTTGGGCTTCTTTGTCGGCAGGCGTGTCGTGTGATGAGGAGTGGAGCTTTTCCCGGGCTTCGTTCTCGGCTTTGGCTGCGGCGACGATGGCGTCTAGGTCGCGAGAAGGGCGTGGTGGGGGTGATGGCGAGTGAGAGGACGTGCGGGGTTGCTCAGAGGATGTGGGTGGACTGAGGTGTTGGTTGCTGTTGTTGCTCGGCGGAGGGGCCTGGCGGCCCATGGTGAATCTTATGGTTGATGCGCGGTCAACGACGGGGGGTGGGTTTTTTTGTTATTATGGGTCGTCGTCCGTCGATAAAGTTGATTGAAGTGTTGGGTTGCGGTGCAGGAATTGTGGCACTTGAGCAAGCCCAGCGCTTGACGGTGCTTGTTTGTAGAATTATTGCAGAAATAAAGTAGACATGCGTCTGGGGCGTTAATAGATGGCCAAACAGGTGCTTGGATTATATTTACGGGAGGGCGCTCTAAGCAGCAACAGCGTCGCAGTACCAACCACGCAGCGGAACACCGTGCCTCAGGTGCCTCTCGAGGCTGTGTTGATCCTTCGCTGCGAGCGCTCTGTGGGGCCCGGACAGTAATACCACGCGACCTGTGAGCATTCGCCTCAATCCGACGCTCTTCACGGCCTCTGCCAGAAGACGTTTCGCGGGCGCGCTATGGTCACATAAGATGCTGGTTTCCAGAAGCAATGGCCGATGCAATTCCAGAAAAACGGTAGAAGGGCGAGCATCTGGGGGCTAGGAAGGAGGACGCAGAAGGCGTGACGAGGGAAGTAGGGCGGCTATAAGCGCGCCGCGCCTCGAAGGATCCGAACAAGGCGCAGGCAGCCGGAAATAGAAACCACACTCTCATGATTGCTTTTGGACAGCGAAATGCAAGCAGAACACGCGCGACCGAGAGGAGAGGCGGAAAAAGAGAGACCATGGACAGAAGGGATACAAGCGGAGTCGAGTGACCGAGTGCAGGGCGGAGATACCTAGCGCGGGGATGGGCGAAGGACGGTGTGAATGGGCGGCCAACTTGGCAGAGACTGGCAAAGCGCGATGCAGGGAGGGCGGACACTATGTAGTCATTCCAAGACAGAGGCCTCGCGGTATGTACATGAGGGCGTGATGAAGAGTCAGCAGGTGGTTGCTGATCCCTTGCCGCACTTCCAGCACGCATACGCAAGCAGCCGCCAGCTGACAGCCTCTCGGCACCGCCCATCCGCCCCCGCCAGCCAATTCGACAACGCCGCCATGCCGGCTTTCCGGTGGCCTGCCTCGCGCACCCCGGATGTCGGCCTGGCACTGAGGCAAAAGCGTCAGGTCGACAGCGGCGAGTCGGTCCGAATCCAGCGGTCGCGGGGACTTTCACCTCCAAAACACCACGGGACGCCGTCCAGCTGGCGCGTGAATGGCTGATTCCTGCGCGTGAACGCCGTCCGAGCGCGACGGGCCGGCGACTGATGCTGCAGACGGCGATGCTGCTGCCCTTGTATATTTAGCTTGCCGAGTGCCGAGCTGCGTGACCCAGAGCCGCTTGATTGTCAGCCAACATATAAACTCCTGGGCCAAGCTTCGATGCTGGACGACCTCGAGCCATTTGATCCTGCTGTTTTGACTGTCATCGCCGTTGCTGTGAGTGCCGCCTCCCGCCCTCGCCCTGCGCACAGAGCACGCCTATTAATAGAACCCCAGCACCTCTCTCACGCCCGCACCAGCTCTCGCCATGCCCTCCCTCACCCGCGACTCTTCGCCCTCGTCGCGCGCCAGCTCTCCGCCCAAGTACCCGCCGCCGTCGTACGGAGCGACCCACCATGACCTCGAGGCCGCCGTGGCCGATCCGGTGAAGACCAAGGGCAGCCGTGTGGTTGAGAGTGAGGTGCGCATGGAGCCGCAGTGGATGGCGTGGCGGCGCGAGCGCATGCAGATTCTGGGGCCGGTGCAGCAGGACAAGCGCGTTCTGCTGTGGGCGTGGACGGTGCTATGTATCATCGCCATCACCCTCGGCGTCGGACTCGGCCTGGCCTACAAGAAGCCCGCCTCGCCCTCCGACTGACTTGCCTCCGGCGCTTCGACCGCCATGCATGAACGAACTACCGCTTCCGGGGCGCGGCAAATTGCGATAGCCCGCTCGACGGCCCTCCCTGGCGATGCCGGAGCTGACGCCAGGCATGGAGTCGACAAACACGCGCTCGCGGACGCGCTCCCAGAGCGGGCAAGCTGCGTTTGAGAGGCGACGAAGGTGCGACAAGGCCGGTGAAACAAGCAACTAAGCGAGCCTCGAGTGTGGGGTTCAGGAGAATTTCGGGCCCAATTCCACCAGCCATGCGCCTCTCTCCCGACACTCCGTCCACCACCGCCCGGGATGCCTGTCTACATCCTCGAAACACCTCCCCTTCTGCAGGGAAAGCTTCTCTCTACTTGGCACACGCGCCCGGTAAACGCCTCCTCTTGGGTCTGCCTCTCCCGGCATGCCGCCCTATTTCCCGCCGCACGGAGGAACGCCTGGCTCGCCCAACTTACGTCAACCCACGCCCATGTTTTCATTTGCAGTCTGCTGTACCATGTTCTCGACGAGCAATTGCCTCCCTGCTCCCTGTCCGTAGTTTAAATACAAGTCGCGCCTTGCCCCGGCAGTAGCTGTTTCCCTCACCACCCCAGCATCCCTCCTTCGCTGATCGCTCCAAGTCCTTGAGTTTAAAACCTTTACCTTCGTGCAAAACACTTCCTCAAAGCCTTTCCATCATGAAGTTGTCCACCACCGTCCTCTGCGCTGGCGCAGCCGCCCTCGCCTCCGCCGCCCCCAGCAAGACCCTCAACCGCCGCGCCGACTTCTGCGACCAGTGGGGCAGCGTTGAGACGGGCTCGTACACCGTATACAACAACCTCTGGGGCGAGGCCAACGCCGACAGCGGCAGCCAGTGCACCGGCGTCGATAGCCTGAGCGGCAGCAACCTCGCCTGGCACACCAGCTGGACCTGGACCGGTGGCGCCGGCCAGGTCAAGTCCTACGCCAACGTCGTCCTCTCCGACATCAAGCAAGTCCAGCTGTCCGCCATCTCGTCGCTGCCCACCACCTGGAAGTGGTCGTACACGGGCTCCGACATTGTCGCCGACGTCGCCTACGACCTGTTCACGTCGAGCACCGCCGGCGGCGACGAGGAGTACGAGATCATGGTCTGGCTGGCGGCCCTCGGCGGCGCCGGCCCCATCTCGTCGACCGGCAGCAAGATCGCCACCACCACCATCGGCGGCGTCTCCTTCGACCTGTACAAGGGCCCCAACGGCAGCATGACCGTCTTCTCTTTCGTCGCCAGCTCCGAGGCCCAGTCGTTCGAGGCCGACCTCAAGGACTTCATCGACTACCTGTCTTCCAACCAGGGTCTGAGCACCAGCCAGTACATCAAGAGCATCGGCGCTGGCACCGAGCCCTTCAGCGGCACCGACGCCAAGTTCACCACCTCCGCTTTCTCCGTCTCGCAGTCCTAAGCGGCGGGATCAGATGGACCGGTGTGGATCAGTGACGCGGGATTTTCCGCGGTTTTCTTGTACAGAGTTTATTAACCCGAGTAAATAGTAAAATATCGAAGGGTCTCGTTTCTCGCAATTCAATGCATGTTTTGTGGTTGACTCCTGGTGTGACGTGCCGTTTAGTTTAATTGTAGGCAGGGCGCACTGAATTTATTTATGCTTGTTTGCTTAGATTAAGCATCTGGTCGAACCGAGGCTTCGGGAACATGAGTGACGTGACCGCCGGACCGCAGAATGATTGCCGCCGAACTTCCAGACCCCGTACATTCACTGCATAGTTATTGTAATTCTTTTTTTTTTTTCTCTTTAGTTTAAACGTGCGCCGATGAGAATTGTTTCAGCGCGGCTGAGCATGGACATTAGATATACCTTCCTACGAACAATTTATAACATGCCCAGTTTCATCAGTGAAGTCGTGCACCTGTTCAATATGATCCGCAATGGGGAAACACAACTGTAGACCAACCTCACCGCAAAGGAACAAGCCATCTAGGTGCCCTGCGAGAACCTTATAGTTCTTTTAGCTCTTGGTGGTTCCCAGCATTTCACCTGAAGTCTAGTTAGTGTACCGGATTTTCTTGGAAGCATCTCGAGGCTCAGCAGAGACTCGCCATACGTGGATGCTCTCCGACGCGGCTCCGTAATTAGCGGGGGCCGAATGGTCAAGGGTCCCCAAAGACAAAATAGAAAGGATACATGACGCCAACCCCGACCGTGATGTGGCTAAGCTTGCGTTCGGTGGCGCCGTGGGCACAGGCAGACTGCAGTGGGACAAGGCGTTTCCCGTCGTCATCACCGCCACCCTCCAGACTCCTCCACAACCTGCGATGATAACCATCCCCCACCCCCCTTCACCCACGCCTTCGGTTTGTTAGTGTGCCGATCAAGTAACTTGAAGAAGCTAAGCACATGACGGGACTTCTACTGAGCCTCTTCCTGATTTTCTGTCAAACGTACTCTAGAATATCTGCCCATGAGAAGTGAGAGCGGTGTGTTAGTAAACATGTCAACGGAGTAGATTCCTGGCCAGGGTCCTATAACCTCCTCGCTACTGTTTGCTGCTGCGCACTTCACACGCAGTCCTTGTACAGTGCCACTTGCAATTAATTAAACTCATGGGCTTTCGTATTCATCTCAGAAATGGCTGTTCTTGTGAGAACCATCCACTTCGAAAAAGCAAGAATCGGATGGAACTTAAGGCAACAGTAAATGGACTCACGACTTCACCGTCAAATGCCGAAATAGTAAAAATTCATGGAAATTGGCGCTCATTTGATCCCAATGCAAATGTAGAATCCTAAGCTTCCATTAAGGACTCCGTGCATTCCATCCTCCCGAACACCAGAACGCCAATTGAATGCAAACGATTTGACCTCCCGTTTCGAACTCCGTGGTATCCTCGTTCGCCAAGGAAGCTTCATGCATCCCATTAATAGCGTCCCGTCTCACGTCTCGCATCATGACCGGCCTGATAAGGTTTTCGTTGCCTCTCCGACCCAGGCACTTTCCCCCAATCTCCTGGAGTACTCATGCGCTTCAAAGGACTGCCTGCCCTCTTCTCCGGACTAGCTGCTTTCCTCTCTGCTTCATCAGGCCTCATGAAATTCACTGAGTGTGATTTCCGCAACGGAGACGCCGCATGCGAGTAAACACCCAGGCTACCACCATCACCCGTACCGGCATCCGATGTTGGGCGGAAAACAGGTTGCCTCATGGATGTAACCCTTCGCCCGCCAGGCGATCCACCCACTGAGCCAGTAGGGGGCTGTGCGTTTGCCAGCCGCGGCGTTAAGAAGGGATTCGGCATGGCTGAGCGCGGAAGGCGCTGCTCAGATTGAAGTGCGTTATCCGGGTCGTACTGTGCGGAGTATGCAGGATTGGGATTTGTGCGGAAACCTCTGTTAATCACGGTTGTAGGTGTATAGGTATCTACCTCTCGCGTGCTTGTTCCCTTTGATTCTTCGTTCGGAGTTTGTGTGCCTACGTTGCGCATAGGCTTGTTGAGCGTTGGGTGCACAAACTTGGTGTCATATTCGTGCAGAACCTCCCGATGAATCAGAGCGGCGTCTTTGGTCTGCTGAGCATAAGACGTGTGCAGGAAGTAGAGCTGGACAGACATCAGAACACCGAGCACCATTGTGGTTACCACCGTCACACTGGGCCGCGGGTCAAGCGGGGCAAGGGGAAGAAACAGCCAGTATACGAGCACATGGCCAGGGCTGAATAGGCAGAAGAGCCGCAGGCATGTCGGTGTCGGGTCCCAAACAGATATTTCCCAAACGTCGCGCTGGGCATCTGGATGCGCGCGTGATTGGGCGCTTGAGGATGCTACGAGGTTCTGGATGAAGCGCAGCGGCGATGAAGAGACGGGAGACGAGTCGACACGGACTCTGCGAGCTGACGGAGTTGTAGGGGTTGTCTCGACTGGGTTCTCGAAGAGACGGTAATGGCGCTTGCGGCGGAAGGTGTGGATGGCGTTGACGACGGAGAGGAGGGAGAGCAGATGGACGAAGAAGGAGCACTAGTTTTCATTAGCGAAGAGACTGGAGAGACTTGAGAATCAAAATTACCAGCCAGCGTAGCCAGCCAGTGCCTACTCTGGCTGTATAGTCCCCGAAGACATCATCGCTACCCTCGTAAGTGTCTCCGCCGCTGTTCGCTCTTACAACCATGAAGAAAAGGTTGACCGCAATACCAATAGGCCAGACCCAGTCCTTTAGCGCCTCGTCCAAGTCATTGCTGTTGATCTCCTCCGAAAGCCAGAGCAGCCAGTCGTAAGGGTCCAGGTACGCTTTTATGCGCTCGGAGAGCGGGCGGCGGCGAATGAGAGGTGGCATTGTAGGGAGATTGGGATGGCGCAGACGGTGAGAAATGGATTACGGAGCTGAAGCAACTCCGACAGTACCCTGCGACGGTAGCTTTGGGCTGCTGAAGCGTTATCACGAGCCGTTGGCTGGGGTCATTGTGTCGGTCGTTGGTCTTGTCTTCACTCAAATGCACGGCCATGAGTAAACAGAGAGGCCGGAGGAAGGAGGCGCCGACCGCCGATGATCCCTGCGTCCGATGATCATCCCCGCGGCGTCACAGCCCGACGACCAAGCTCCAGCCGCTCGCGTCCCTCTACCACCATTACTGCAGCCTGCATCGCTGTCGACGAGAACGCTCGCAGGCGGTCGACCCCAATCATGGCTGCCCCCGCTTCCGCCTACAAAGACCGCCAGTTTCTTGCCGTCATCGGAGATGAGGTACGCTCCTCCTACCGCCTGAATCCAAGCTCTGCTAACCGCCGTTCCTAGGACTCGGTGACCGGTCTGCTCCTCGCTGGCGTTGGCGTAAGCTTCACTCCACTCTGCCATGCCAACTGCAAGCTGCATCCGCTTCTGGGCCATCAAGGACTGACTTTTCCCGCGATCAGCATGTCACACCGCCGCCGGACAACCAGAAGAACTTCCTTGTCGTTGACAGCAAGACCGAGACGTCCGCTATCGAGGCCGCGTTCGACAAGTTCACCGAGGAGCGGAAGGACATTGCCATCCTGCTCATCAACCAGCATGTACAATTCCCAAATTCCCTTGCGATAAATCAGATCCCCTTGCGCCGTCCATTCGCTAAGAGCAATTCGTTCCACAGATCGCCGAGCGTATACGTCACCGTGTTGACGCCTACACCGCTGCCTTCCCGTCTCTGTTGGAGATTCCCTCGAAAGACCACCCATACGATCCCGAGAAGGACAGTGTGCTTAAGCGTGTGCGGAGGCTCTTTGGCGAGTAAACGCAGAAGTGGCTGGTTCCTGTGTATACCATCGAGAGCATTCTGTCGGAGGCGTTCTGCTTGTACAGCTACACATCAATTTATACCCGAAACGGATCTGTGCCCCGAGAGGCGTTTGTCTCTGTGCCCTTGTGGAGTGGCACCTTGTATCACAACTTGGGCCTACTCACAGGAAGTGCATCACTGAATGCAGTATGGAAAATATGTCGACAAGAATCTGATGGCCCAATCCGTATCATCATTGTCATTAATCCAGCTAAAAATGGTCTAAACGCCTCGTCGACCAAGGTATCTTCGACACTGTCGGCCATGCACTTGCGGCATTCGGTCCTACGAATTCGCAAATTGATAAAGAAACCCAACCTCGACCTAAGACTCGTCTTCACTCTCTGCATACTGTACAACTTCCACATATCGCCGTCTATACCACCCCGAACTATGACATGTTTTGTTGAGGCCCCTGCAATACCTACGCAGCCAAGGCGAGTACAGGCGGTTCTCTACCTAGAAAACTGAACGGTAGCGGTGAGGCAAGTGATCTTGTCGTTGTCCTTGGTGAAGACATCGGCGAGAACGGTGTACTTGCCCTGCAACGATCACGCCATTAGCTCAACATATTCGATAAGCTTGCGACAGGAGTAGAGAACGTACCGGAGGGATCTCCCTAGGCAGGTCGACGTCTTTGGTGAGCTTGAGATCGCCCTTCTTGAGCGGGCACTCGAGGTCGACCTCCTTGACGTAGTCGCAAAGCGAGGCCTCCTGCTTGATCAGGGTGATCAGGCCGTACTTGACTTGCAGGCGGACCTTGGCGCCTTCCTCGATGTCCTTCTCGAGAGTGCCCTTCGCCTCGATGGATAGCTTCTTGCCACTGTTTCGCGCATTCATGTCAGCGCGTTTGCAGGTGCTGGGGCGTCACGAAAGTGGGAGCGACGGTGCTGGCGAGCTGGTAGTACTCACGCCTCAGGCGGGTTGGGGGCAAGGTCGACGTCGTCGATGGTCAACAGGTTGTTGGCCGGGTCCTCGCAGAAGTATAGAGGGTTGCTGCCGGGGACCTTGAGGTCCTGGCTGATAACCTCCTGCGACGACATGAGGCCGCCCAGCAAGTTAGACCGCGCCGAAACGGCCAACGGGCCGGCAATGGCGAGCAGCAGAGTAGAGACCTTCATGGCGACGTGCGCAACGGGGCGGGAGGCTTGACGGTCGAAGGTGGGTTGGTCTGGGTAATGGATGTTGTGGGGAGAGCTCTGTTGTTGGCGGCGACGATAACGGAGGCGATTTGTGGAGAGGGCAGCGAGCTCTGACCGCGGGTGTCCTTGTGATCGAGATGACGATGATGCTTCCCTTATGTGGCTGGGGCCCGGCCTTGGCGCGCGCTACTGCCCAGTCCCTGCGCCCGCGAGTCTGCCTCGCCCCTCTCCAACCATTTCGCATCACTGGCTGTCCAACACCGCTGAGACGCATGCCGTCAAGTAGGCGTCCCACAAGGTATTCACAATTCAAATGTTGTAGCCATTACTTTCCCACGGTGGATAATTACGACTTTGAACTACACACTACAGCCTCGCCGCCTTCACCACCCCGCTCTCTTCCCGTAACACGCTATCTACTTCCTTCCAGGCGTCATACCCATATAGCCAAGGCTGCACTTTGGGACATGTCCTATATCCGTTAGCAGCGTTCACTTTTTCAATGGCAATCTCAAGTTTCTCACCATCTGCTCGGGAATGCGCAGTCAATTTCTCTACCCAACTTGGACAGGAAGAGCTCATCGCGGGCTTGTTGCTCTGGCCCATCCGGCATGTGGAACGATTCGCGCTATAAATGTTCAGCAGTTGCCAACACTCATCGCGTTTCGAGTCACCCACCTGCTTGAAAGTCTCACGAACGATTGCCTCCCCCCGTGCTTTTCTCAGACGCTCGTAGACTTTCAGTGCTCCGGTCAGCGATGAGCCGGGTCGAACACCTTCGAGGACGCGTCCAAGTACGGCTCCATCCTCAAGCGCCGAATTCGCTCCTTGAGCCAGGTAGGGCAGCATCGGGTGGCAGGCGTCGCCCCTACGAACGATTAGCATAACGCGTCTGCGGTGAGAGGGAGCTCTTACATCATGACCAGATTTCCCCTTTCGCTGATCCATGATTCCATTTCTTCGCCTACAAATTCTCAGTCTGCTACCTCGCACGTTTATGAACTCTTTTCGCTTACGGTGCATCAACTTCCACTTGTCGACACTGTCCACACATTCCAAGAATCTTGTCAACGTGGGGTCCCATCCCTCGAATAACTTCCTCATCTCTTCAACGGACCCTGATTGACGAGCGACTGATCCAGGTAGGTCATCCGGTACTAGCAGGACAATGTTGTACATGTTGCCTCCTTTAAGCGAGTATGCAACTACATGCGCGCCTGGACCGATCCAGAAATGCACCTGGGGATTGGCAATCATCGCTCGCAGCTCAGGATCCTTCACTTGGTCCAATCTGAGCACTATGCGGTAAGCAAGATCACCTGTCGGGAGGGGTTGATCCTTGTGGCCAAGCAAAACTTCTCGACACTTTGACCACAGACCGTCGGCTCCGACGACTAGATCGCAGGTATACTCAGCACCCGTGCTGGTCTTGATTCGTGGCCGCGTGGAATCGAGGTCGAGGGCCTCGACACGCTGGCCCAGCCGCAAGGTAACGCCTAGCTCTTTT
The DNA here is from genome assembly GCA_020875535.1 of Macrophomina phaseolina. Taxonomy (NCBI): domain Eukaryota; kingdom Fungi; phylum Ascomycota; class Dothideomycetes; order Botryosphaeriales; family Botryosphaeriaceae; genus Macrophomina; species Macrophomina phaseolina. Next base: position 6,293,184 of record JAEQDS010000065.1, read on the forward strand.
GCCTTTGCCACGAGCCCCTGCTGCAGGTCGACGCGGTGCATGTCGGTAAATGGGGATCCGTATTTTTCGTTCATGTGCTTGTCGAAGTCCTCTTCTTGCGCCAGGACCTCGCCGCTGTACCTGTGGACGACCAGCGATTTGGGCTCGCATGCCTGGTGCTGTATCTTCTGGTAGACTCCCCATCTTTGCAAGAGCTTGGACGAGTTCGGCGTGACCTGCAAGCCTGCACCGACCTGTAGCTGCGTCAGCTCTGTCCTTCAGCCGGAAAGTCTAGGTAATTCTGCACACCTCAGCAAGCTCAGACGCGGTTTCAAGAACAGTGACATTGTGGCCGGAGCGCGCGCACTCTATGGAAGCGGCTAAGCCACCTAGCCCCGCACCCACAATGACGATGTCCAAACCGTCCGGCCGCCTTTCCATGGTCGCTGGGTCCGGGGTGTTCGCAAGGAAAGGAAGAGAGAAGTGTTGACCCATGAGTGCGGTATTGGGAGTTGCGATTTACCAAGGTCTGCAGCCGGGCTATTCTCTTCAAGTAATGGCCTGTCGGCATGCCCACCCCCATGGGGGGCTCGGGAATGCCGATGGGTCTGGGGGCGGTTCCAGTTGAGAGTGGCCAGCGGGGAAGAGCAGACCACAGCGACGGGAAAGCGGCCAACCAGTGGACGGCGCGTTGTTTGCTGGGGTCCTGTCTTCGCCTTCGGGACCCGCGCGGATTTGCCGACGCCTTCGTTTGACCGCATTACCCACCAGGCTCATCCGGCAAGTCAGCGGTGGGTTTTCCACCCACCGACCCCCCTTGGTGGGTAATTCAGTGCTCTGACCAGCCGGCTACCTATCATTGGCCCCCCAAGTCGCGTCGGTGGGCAGCGGGGTGGAACAGTCTTACGCCGAGGGCGCGAACAGCGAGCGAAGGGGGTTATCTCGGCCGAGTGCGGCGGGCCAGCAGCCGTCACCCACGGACATGCCATGAACACAAGCCGCGGCGATGCCCCGGATCCCCAGCGACGGGATTCCCGAGAAGGTGAGCGGCGGGTGTAATCGTGCAGCAGCAGCTCCTGGACGGCTCCCCCACATAGCCCCACAGGCAGGCGGCGATCCCTGCTGGCTGCGGGGGAAGACCAGGCCTACTGGCCCCTGCTGCGCGGTGCCGAGTGCTACCGGCGCGCGCGACAAGCACAAGCTTCACTTGCGCACCCAGAAACGACTTGCCGCAACTCTTCCCACAGCTGCCATTGCCCACCCGGCTCCTGCCCATGACATGCTGCCCTCGCCGCAAGAGACCAGCGCTGCCAGCAGCAGCAGCCCGAAGCCTCCGCGGCGGCCCCGCGCGATCCAGGCCTGCAACCTCTGCCGCTCCAAGAAGTACAAGTGCGATGGCGTCTGCCCGTGCTCGCACTGTCGCAGTAAGTTTTCCGCTCGTCGACACCATGCCGCGGGCCGCCTCGCCGCTGACATGCCGCTCGCGCTCCAGGGCGCGGCCTGCACTGCGTGTACCGCGTCGCACCGGTCATGGGGGAAAGGGATGCGGGCTCGCAAAGGTGGTCCTACACCCCTCGCTTAAGCAAAACCAAAATCCATCTTTTTTTTACCATGTTGACTTTTGCGTCTTCTCGTTCGAGTTTTACAGCCTCGTGCGCGACCTGGAGAAACGGCTGGAGCTGGCCGAGGCCGAGAACGCGAAGCTTCGCGCGTCGTACAGCGCCCTTGCGTCCTCGTCGTCGCGCCAGTCCAACCCCGACAATAATGCCTCTACCCCAGCCCAAGCGCCCTCGACGTCGGGGGTGCTGCCCTCCGCAACCTCCAACTCGGAAGCCGCTGCTGCCATCTCGCCGGCGTCGGAGCAGCCGCCCGCTCGCTCAGGGGCCGCCGGGCTGGGCAGGGTGAATGAAGAAGTGGGCAGTCCGGAGGAGGGCACCGAGATCGTTGAAATGAACCCACACACGCGGGACATTGAGTTCCACGGCCACACGTCATCCGTCGCCTTCCTCGGCCGAGTGCGGCAGGAGTACGGGTACAGTGAGGGCGACTCGCACGGCGACCAGCAAACCGTCTCGCAAAAGCCGTCGTTGGTAAGCACCTTCTACAACCACGCCTTCGGCACCCAGCGGACCGGCGACGCCAGCGGCTGGAACGACGTGTTGGAAAACCAGTTCTTCTTCCCGCAGTCGTACGTCTTCCTTGAGACCTACTTCAACAATCTGCACTACATCCATCCCTTTCTGGACAAGGAAAACTTTTACTCCAGATGCGATGATTTGTGGCAAGGCCGCTTCCAGAACCAGTCGCGCAGTTTTATCGCACTGTACTTCAGCTTGGTGTCGCTGGGCGCGCTCATCCGGACGTGGACCGAGGAGAAGCTCAATGGCATGGGGAGGTTTGAATGGAGTCGCATGCTCTTCGAAAAGGCGCAGCTAGCCCTCGGCTTCCCCGGATCGGCCAACGACCTCGAGGCTGCCCAGGCTTATATCTTCATGGCGAAAGTTTGCCAGAACGAGCTTAATCCCAACTTGGCGTATACGTGTCTGGGTATGGCATCGCGCACGCTACTGTCAATCGGCGCAAACCGGAACGCCTCGATTGATAGCGGTGGTTCGGCGAGACAGCCGCAGGCACTGGAAGCGTCAAAGACTTGGTGGGGCTTCTACACGCTGGAGATTGAGCTGAGTTTCGCGCTTGGCAGGCCCGATAGCTTGGGTATGGATGACTACCATAACCGGCCCCTCCCTCCAATGGATGGGACGGACGTGGATATTATCCCCGGTATGATCGGACTGGCCCGTATCATGCGCGCTATTTCTGTCAAAGTATACCTCCACAGATTATCCTTGGCACAGAAGCTGCAAGGAGCATTGAACATCGAGATGGAGATGGATGCGTGGGTAGCCAGGTTACCAGAGGCGATAAGACCGCAATTTACCAGCGATGTTGGAAGACATAGCCGGCTAGGCGATCCGCCCTGGGCTTACTACCAGCGTCTCGTTTTACAAATCAGTAAGTGGGGTGTGTTTGGAAAGGGCGCAGACGGCACTGACGTCCGCAGGATACTACAACGTGAAAATGCTTTTATTGCGACCGTTCCTCGTCCACGCCTCGAAATACAACGAACGCGAGCCCAGTTTGGATGACGCAGTAAACAAGTGCACAGACGCCGCGGCGCGTACGATCGACCTGATGTACGAAACATACAGAGTTCATACGTTCTTCCACACATGGTACGTCCTGAACAATGCATTTCAGAAATCTTAAAAGCTTTTTTCTTCTCCTTATTTTATTTTCATTTAAAGTGGGCGGCTTCGCTGATAAAAAATGGGGGGAACCCAGGTGGTACAACATCACGTACCTCACCTTCGCCGCGTCGATCATCCTCTTCCGCGCCGTCCAGACCATCCAGCAGCCTAACCCGCACCACGACTACATCCGGCTCATCGAGCAGACGCTCAGCATGTTCGACATCATGCGCGAGTCCGTCGTCGCGTGCAAGACGGCGAAGGTCCTCCGCCAAATGCTCGCCATCCTGCGCCAGCGCTCCGGCCGCTCGCCGCCGACGTCGGCGTCGTCGTCGATGGGGGACGTGGGAATGGGTGATGGTGGTTCAGGGGGTCGCATGGCGGCCGCGGGAAAGCAGAGTGCGGCTGGGCATGCGGGAATGATGGGCGCCGGGGATTTCGAGGTCGCGCATATGGGGTTGGAGTCGCTGGACGGGTGTTTGTGGGATTGGAGCTTTGATTTTAGGGATATTTGGGAGAGCCATGGGGGAGGGTTCCATGGCCTGAGCTAATGATGTGGGCGGGGGTGGAGCTGAAGAGGAAGACTGCAGAATGAGAGACGTGTTTTGTCGATGGACTTCGAGGGCCGATATGCCCTTTTCTTTTCTTTTTCTTTTTTTGTGGGGAGGTTCTCCCAGCTTCATCCGTTCCCCCTCTTTCGACCTCCCCATGGTACCCGCACAGCGCCATCCGGATAAAGAACAAACGAAGAAAAAACCACCCTACCCCTTTCGCACCCCCCTCTTCAGGCCCCCTTGTTTCCAGCAAAGAAAAAAGAAAAAGGACGGTCAAGCTCAAGACGAAGAAATGACACGCTCCAGCCAATCAAACCCCCTCCGCTGCCTCGCCCACACCTCCCCACCCTTGGCCATCTTCCCCACAAACGTGTGCTCCTCTCCGGGCACCTCAATCCACTCCCGCCTCACCCCGTTCTCTTCCAGCCTCTCGAACAGCGTCCTGCTCAGGTGCATCGGCACCATCGTATCCGCGGAGCCGTGCACGATGCACGTGGGCGGAAAGAAAGGCGTGATGTTCTGCACCGCGTCGATGGCGGCCAGCGGGCCGAACGGGTAGCACACCCGCAGCAGCGTGCCGCGCGCGATGTGCGTGAAGGCGAACGAGGGGCGGGGCGCGAGGGAGTTGGGCGGCTGGCTGGGCTTGTCGGTGGGATGAGGGGGGCTGGGGTTCGTCGTCATGGTGGTGGTGGTGGAGGAGGAGGAGAAGGAGGACGAGGACGAGGCAGATGCCTTGGGCGCAGCAGCGCTCGATTGGCCTTCCAGCGACACGCCGCCGCGGATCGGGACGGGGGACTCGTCGTACACTTGGTCGATGTAGTCGGGGGACGTGTTGGGGGGCAGCGGCGCGGTGGGCAGCGGCGATGACCAGAAGGCGTGCGTGAAGTTCGTGGCGCCGTAGAAGTCGAGGATGGCGGCGGGCGGGCGCGGCGTGGAGAAGCCCTGGGGCGGTCCGTCAGAGGGGAGGTTGGCAGGGTTGGCGCGTACGAGGATGGATTGTGCGTTTGGTCTTTCGGGGACGCGGTTTTTGCTCTTCTGGTTGTTCGTGGCTCACGGGGCATGTGGTGGATTGACGGGTTGGGGGCGGAGGGTTCGTGGGAGAACGGGTTGGAACAGAACAGTGCGGACTCACCAATGCCAGGGCGATGGCGCCGCCGGATGAGGTGCCGAAGGCCATGACGCGGTCTTTGTCTACTGAGAAGCCGGCGGAGGAGTCGTGCTTGGAGAGCTCTGCATCCAGGCCGTTCTTGTCGTCGTGGACCCAGGCGAGGGCGTCACGGCAGTCGGTGATAGGGCCCTCCAGGATGTTGACTTGCGGGCACAGGCGGTGCTCGAGCGAGACGACTATCCAGCCGCGGGAGAGGCAGTCGGCGATCTGGTCCTTGTTGACCATGTCCGAATGGCCGAGGATGAAGGCGCCGCCATGGATGGCAAGGACTGGCAGTGGTCAGCGGAAATGGCCATGTCACGGGGTCAATGGTGTTCGGAGGGGCAGTTTTGGGGCATGTGGCTGGGCTACTCCGATCGCAGTTCTACTCACTGGCTGGAACTCTCCGCTTCTCTTCACTTGGAGGTTGGTGCGGTACGTAGACGTCGGCGTAGATGATGCAGTCGTCGACCTGCTTGTAGGCGCATCGGAAGTCCGGTTTGAGAGACATGTTGCCCGACTGGAAGTACCGCCGGCGGATCCCCTCCTTGAACTTGGTGAAGCGCATTCACGCGTGGATTTAAGCGACGGCAGACTGGGCAATGGTGATGGCGCGGCTAGGGCGAGGTAAGGAAAGGCTCGGAGCTCGGAGCGGTGGACGGTGGCCAGGCAACTTTCCGTCCGCACAACCCCCCACGTGCACGTCATGTCAGCCGCCCGTCCGAGACCAGGCAAGCCGCTGCTGCGGTGCCTCGCGCCAGCGACTGCACCGACAAAAAACCACGCGATGCGGGCGGCGGGGGCGCCGCCTCCGCTGCGTCTCGGAATTGCCGGCGGCCCATCAGCGACGGTGGATCGGCTCCACATGGCTTTGACGTGCATGTTATAATCTGCGCCTTGCCCCGAAGTCATTCCCACGTGGCCGCTGTCGCGTGTCTTTCATCTACTCAGCCCTACACCTGCATACCCGTACCACCATGGGCGGCGCTCAGAGCCCGAAAGAGGTCCCGCGCCTGGACCAGCCTCCGCCCGCCGGCGGCAGCTATGTCATCCCCCAGCTGGAGGGCGAGATGCTCTCTATCCCTGGCAGCAAAAGCGTCTTCCGCATCTTGACTTCAGCCCTGCAAACCGACGACGCAATCGCCGTCTTCACCAGCGGCGGTGCTCTTGCCGACGCCCCGGGCTTCCACCATCACAACGAGGCGCATGACGTCTTCATCGTCACCAAGGGGTTCGTGAAGCTATGGAACGGAGACAAGTGCAAGATCCTAGGGCCAGGAGACTTCGCTTACGTGCCGCCGGTGAGATGCCCGACGCTCCGCTTTTGTGCCACCCTTCGGCTGGAGGAAATCCCACAACCTAGCCCTCTGGGACTTCCACCGCTCTCATCGCGCCTTCCCCAGAGAAACAGAAATCAACAAGAAAAAAAATAGAGACACCTTGAGATACGTCCAAACCCTTACTAACAATCCTTCCCCCGTCAGGGCGTCATTCACAACCCCCAATACCTCGGCCCCTCAACCGAGATCTTCGGCCTCATCACGCCCGCTCACTGGATTGACTTCTTCCGCTACGTCAGCGAGCCCTACGCCGGCATCCACTACCCAGAACACGACGACCGCAACCTCGCCTCCATCCTCATCCCCAAAGTCATGGCCGCTAAGGGTGCATACGACGTCCACTTCCACCCCCACCACGTCGGTGCTCCCGTGTCTGACTGGGACGCTGACGACGAGCGCCTGCCCGAGGCTTCGCAGCCGTACTACCTCAAGCACAATACCGGCCCCCGCTGGATTCTGGGAGGCGTCCTGGTAAGGCCGTTCGCCACCACGAGGCAGACGGAGGGGCGGTTTGCAATTGCGAGCCTGGAGGGCAGTAAGAGGCATGAGGCGAGTAATCCGTTTGCGAGGGGCGTCGTGTTTCCGAAGACGCATCATTGCTTGGCGGTCGTGGAAGGCGCATTGCTCGTCGAGGTCGAGGGCGCGGCGCCGGTCAGGGCGACGGAGGGGGAGACGGTATTTGTGGCGGCTGGGGAGAGGTTCAAGTTGAAGTTCGCGAGCAAGTTTGCGAGGGTGTGGAGTTTTACGAGCGGCGATGGGATCGAGGCGGTTGTCATTCGTGCGGGGAGAGAGCTCAAGGGCGTGGTGTTGCCGGATGAGGTTGTGGAGGTGGATGAGGCGGTGCTGAAGAAGGCATATGAGGAGCTGGGCGTATTATGAATGAATTTTCGAGTAAATTACGATTTGGCAAGACGAGCGGCCTTGGTTTCTTTACCCTCCGCGATCCTGTTGATTGTAGGATTTCTCCAGCGCAAAGAATGTGTGAGCTCTTGCTCAGCTCTCTCAAGAAATATTGCACTACACGAGAATTATTTGTCAATCAACAGCTACATCTGCGCAAGATCTCTACGATAGATCGTTGAGTCTCCAACGACTCATCTGATTTCTCACCCCCCACCTCATCATTTGTAAGACACCGAGACACCACGTCGGCGAAGTTCTGCCCAGCAGTATGTGACAGCCTTGCCATCTCAGCCGGATCATATCCGAATGCCTCAAGCGAGGGTAGAGATAGCATCTTTACGTCCCGTACCGCGTCTTGGATCTGTTGGTCGAGATCCGGGCAATCAGAGTGGAGATCCACAAGCCTCTTCCATAAGCCAAGCTCCAAGAGCACACAGCCGAGAGAATACAAGTCAAAGGATTTCCTGGCCGGTTTCCTGTCCGCTCCTCTTGCTGAAGGGTGCCTGTACAGATCAGCTTGCAGAGCTGTTTGCGGCTCCCGGGTCAGCATCTGGCCATCTTCAGTGTCCGGCCGGGCGTTCTCAAACCCGACCAGGTAGGCTGCTGTACCAAGGCAATGCTCCAGAGACGCGCCAGCGTTCGTGATGAAGAGTATGTTCTCCGACCGAATGCTTTTGTGTAGCCATCCGGCCGTGTGAAACTGAAGCATCGCCTCTGCCAAGCCCAAGGCAATGTCGAAACGACGGCTTAGTGAAGCTTGTGGTTGCTCTGAAATAATTTGGTAGAGTGACTTGATCTCCATACGCCTGTTCCTTCCGGAAAGCGAAGATATGTCGTATACCAGAGCGAAGGTGTCAAGCTCTTTCCAGGAGATCAGGCCCAAGCAAGACAGGACAGGGAAGACGCCTCCATCCATTTTTCCCAGAAGAACGGCTAAAGCCCTCATTTGGGGCTCCACGAGGTCCCATGCGTCTTCGTCTGCAGTCCTCCATTCAATCAAGACTTCGGTATTGCGATATCTGCCCAACTCAATACCACAACCCTCCAGCCGCATTGCTGGAGGCTGATGCTTGAGCTTTTTCGCGCTGAGAAGCTTGAGCTTCAAGCCCATTTGAACCAGTTTTGCTGCATCAACCATGTGCTCTCGATTGCTTTTGCCAACAATTGACATGATTTGCTTTAGCTCTGCGGCTGCTGCGATTTGTCGGTCGTTGAACGAATTCTGTGGATAGAGCAGCTGCTGGATGGCCTCTATCTCTGCTGAAGTTGTTGACCTGGAGACTAGGTCCCTTAGCAACGCTTCAGTAGCCAGCTGTAGGCGCTTCTGGTCGGCAGTATCCAAGAGGCTATAGAGGCGGTTGTTGATCTCCTCTATCTCGTTGACGATTCGAAGAGCCTGGGTCTTACCGACTGCAGCCCATTTGAGCCTTTTGAGTGTCCCATTCTGTGATTGAATAATCTTACTTCCGGCTTGAGTGATCTCCGGCTTGAGGCGATGGAGCAGCTTCCCTAACGTGCTATTGTCTGAAGCCTCGTCTTCCACGTCCTTGACATCGATGACCTCCTCAGGAATGCGCAGCTTGTACTTCTCTTCCAAGGCCTCGGCAGAAGTCATGAGTGCCTTTTGCTGATTGAGGAACTTCGCGGCAAGATTCCAATTGACCTTTTCCTGTGGTGAACTTGTTTGGATACCGGTCCGCTCTCCCCATTCCCACAACCGATGTCGCTCCCAGACCAGTTTCGAACGCACAGAATCGCCTTCGTTGCCCATATTTTGGGCGGTGTAAATAAACTTGTATGCTTCGAGGCATCCTTCAAAAGCTTCGAAGGCCAAGGAGATGAAGCCAACAACCGCGGCGGCTCCCTCAAGACCGGATGCCATACCTGCTCTGCTCTGGTGGCTCAGTAAACAAAAAAGGGATGGAATCAAGATTAACTTAAATGTAAGCAAGGCTGAGTTCGGGAAACCAGAGATGCGGGGCTTACGGGCGGACAAGAGCTGAAAATGGCGCCCCCCAATCGCAGGTGCGTCGCACGACCCACTCGGCTTTCCTTCCTGGGCCACAGGCAGACGCCTCACAGCGTGATTTGCCGTGCTGCGCCTTCAATTCCGGACATCCATAAGCCTCAGCCTTGAGCATCGCGCCCAGATAACTCGCCTGGTCGCTGTCGCCGGCGCGGCCGATCCTCGTCTCTCTCTCATCCGAGTCATCGCTCATCATGAGTTTCTTCTCTAACCATTTCCGCCCCAAGAGGCCCAGTGGTCGGCAGCCAGCACCGGTACACATTCCCGCGGACCAGGCTGAAGCAGCATTGGGCAGGTTGTGTCAGCCTCCCTTTACCGCGGAAAAATTCCAGAGGATCGCAGATCTTCTTTTACAGCTGGATATATGTCAAGGCAGGCTTCATGATGATGTTAAAAATTGGCGGATGAGGCCGCGTATCTATACGGTGCTGCGTAACATTGCCCCTGAGCGCCATGGAGATTACATGGATCGCTTCGCGGACGGGAACTACATTGATTTCCACCTACCATTCGACAACCGAACTCTGCCAGGATTTCTCAGCAATGGCGTAATGAGAGACAATTTCTTCAATTTCCAGCACCATGTACTGAGCCCTGAAGCACGCTCGCTCGAAATCGAAGGGGGAGAACACCAACTCATTGCGGGGAGCGCCGACGCGCATTTCTGGCCCCTTGAAATGCTCGGACAAGGAGGATTTGGGTGAGGAAGCCATTATCTTCTGATGTTCGGAGCTGACCGGTACGAAATCATGTATAGGCAGGTCGACAAAGTCGTTAGCAGACTCAGCTGCAGCACTTATGCGCGAAAACGGATTCCACGACGTAAGGATTCAGCAGTCAATCTAAGACGACAGAACGACTTCGTCAAGGAACTCGAGATTTTGAAGAAGCTCTCACATCGCCATTTGGTAACCTACGTTGGCTCATACACGGACAACCACTTCATGGCCTACTTGATGCGCCCCGTGGCGATGTGGAATCTACTTGAATTTTTGAACTGGCTTGGTGACCCTCTGAATCAAGCAAGGAGAAGTCAGGTTCAGCCTTACTATGGTTGCCTTGCTAGTGCTGTTGGATACCTTCATGATCAGAGCATCAGACACACTGACATCACGACACGCAACGTGCTTGTGGGGGAGCAGGGGAAGATCTGGCTGAGCGACTTCGGCACTGCAACGGACTTCTCGCAATCTGGTAGGAGCACAACCAACGACCTGATTCCTATCAGCATCGAGTACAGTGCTCCGGAAGTTGCTCATCGTCAAAAGAGGAATAAGGCGAGTGACATGTGGTCTTTGGGCGTTGTTTTCTTGGAGATTACAACAGTCCTGCTCGGAAATAACCTTGGGAATTTCGGGACTTTCATGGCAAAAAACGCGAAAAACAGAGACTATCCACAAGCTATCTGGGCAAACCTCCCAACGGCCTTGGATTGGCTTGCAAGAATCATGTCTCCACACGTTGAGTCCGCCAACGAGGCCATAACATGGGTGAGGAGCCTCTTACAAGACGATCCGAAGAACAGACCCACGGTGAAGAACCTGATGGTAGATATCCGGCAAACTCCATCGTTCCGGCAATTTTGCTGTCTGGACTGTTGGGACGAATTCGATGCCGGCAAGTTTGAATTCGAAACTCCTTTGAACCCCGAAGGGTTCAATGAGACAATGAAGCATGCCACCGCGGCTGAGGTGTCAGCACGTGCTGCTGCCCTTTTTCAACCCCAGTATCCTCCGGCTCCCATAGACGCTGACCGCTCCAAATCGATCGAGCATTGGATTGCAGATTCCACAAGCGCCACTGTCGATACAAGCATCATTCCTTTTCCGCACTGGGTGGAAAACAGGGCAGTGGACCAATATCAACATCTGGGACGGCTCTCTGAAAGCACAGATGAGACTGAGAATTCTCTCTCCTCAACCATCGCAACAAAAAAGAAACCCAGATACGCGAAAGAACCATCGCGGAGGCCAATGCCTGGGGCCTTTCCTGAAGAAGATGTGGAGATTGATTCTGGTTTTGGGTATGTTGTTGAGGATGATCGTACTTCAGATGGCGAAGATCCCTCTCCAAAGGATGAAGCTATCCTCGCTCAAGGGTTCGTCGTTGAGCAAGACTCTTCAGGTTCTGAGACCAGTGATTCTGAAGTGTCCATCAACCTACAAGCGTGTCATATCGTGCTCCAGCGCAAAGATGAACCACAGCCGCTTGTGCAGGTAGACAGCGGAAATCAGATGGCCAGTCACCGCTTAGGAGAGCTTTGGGAACTAATGACGAACGACTCAGACCAGCAAGGCTATGAAGAGGACGGCTATTCAATTGGTTGGGAGTTGGGACCACGTAACAGACCAGATTGCGAAGCTTTGGCTGCGGAAAGTGGCAATTCGTTGATGCTGCATCAATCAAGCTATGATCAAGGAAGGCAAAAACCGCGAGCTATTTCAGAGAGGTCCCATGATCTTCCAGAGACATCATTCAGTGGAGATTTTGAGGGATTTCAGCAAACAGGTGATGGTTCAAAAGGCCGACAACTTTATCTCACTTGGCCGTCTCAAGAGCTCGAGAGTAAGGTGCCCGCGAACCAAGCTCTGCCACCCCCTCCGAGGTCGATTGATGAACCTGCTCACCACTCACCGCCCCTTCCTCAGCGTGGGCGCATCCTCCAAATTGAATATCGACACGAGGATCGGAGTCGATCTCCGTCAACCGCCAGTACCGTCTCTGGTGATGTTGTCTCCGAAAATGGCTCAGGTGAATCAGACACACTCCTGACTATTCCGTCACTCGAGATGCAGCCGTTCGGTGGAACGACTGAACCACCAGTGCCAAAAATCATGCAAAAAGAAGATCAGTCGTCCTACACACCTGAAGAAAATCCGCCTGTGGAGGACTTCACACACGAAGCCGAACCAGATACCTTAGCTACCGAAATTCCACCTAAGAATTTGCAATCACAGCAACCTCATCGCACCAGAGAAAAAGTGCACTGGGGCCAAGTAACCATAGAAGAGATCCCACGAGATTCTGATGATGAAGAAGAACCATCCGCCGGCCGAAATGAGCACCGTCATGCCAACAAGCAAGCTACAGTAGAAGATGCGAAAGACGCCTCTGAACTTGCGCCTGAGCAAAACCCAGAACGGCAAGACTGGGCGCAGACAAACTATGCAAGCGGTTTCGGTCCTAGTGATATCCTTCCGATGGAGCCTCTATTCGTCGAAGGCCCTACGAGGACGGCTGCACCCGCACATCAATCTTTGCAGTCCCGAGCGCATTTGAAAGCACTGAAGAAAGATAGGAAGCGGCTACATCAATCCTCAAAACCAAAAGACGCCTCGGAAGAAGCAGCTCAGCAGCTGAAAAGAGCGAAGAGAGTTCCGAAGCCTGCACCTTCGCCAACTCTCTTCATGGAAGACGCGCGCAAAGCTGGCCAGCACGTCAAGAGCATTGCAACGAGTCAGATGACATCGCGCACAAAGCAGGCCTTGGCGGGTTGTAACATCAACCGATGGGTGGACCAGACCAACAAGCTCCTCGAACGGTACTGCGCCCGCGGATCCGCCACCGCAGTCCGCACGCTGCTCGCACAGAAGTGCAACCCCGGCACCAAGGCCAAACCGCGGCGGGACCCGCTCCTAAAGGCAATCCAGGGCGCCAGCGCGAGACACAGCAAAGTGGTGCGCGCTCTTCTCCAGTACGACGTCGACGTGCACGTCGTCTGCCCCCGCAATTACAACAAGACGCCGCTGCACCTGGCAATCGAGAACGACGACAACGACGGCTACGTCAACATGGTGCACGACATGGTCTTCGCCGGCGTGGACCCGAACGCGAAAGACCGCAACGGCGAGTGCGCCCTGGAGAAGATCTTCAAGGGGCCGGAGTCGCGCGGGCTGGAGAAGTACCGCTTGGACGCGCTGGCCTTGCTGCTCCTGTCAGAGGCCAAGGGCGGCACCGAGGTGAACATCCGCGTGCCCGCCACGCGCGACACGCCGCTGCACCTGGCCGTCCGGCGCCGCAGTCCGATGGCGGCGGCGATGCTGCTGCACAAGGGTGCCGACGTCAACGCGGTGAACGCTTCCGGCATGACTCCGCTGCTATCGGCTGCGTTGATGTGGAGAGGCGGCAGTGGAGGCACGCTCGCGCAGATGGCGCCAGATGACGAACAGATGCTGGATTTGCTGACGAGCCAGCCGGGCATCAGGCTGAACGAATGTGCTGGCATGCAGCGCCGTACTGCGCTGCATCATGCTGTGGTCGCTGGTGTTCCGCTTGCGGTTGAAATTCTGCTCGAGAAGGGCGCAAGCTTGAGGCAACGAGACGCTGATGGGAAAACTGCTATGGGATTGGTTGCATCGGGTAGAGCAAGAGAAACGAGTGATGATAAAAGAATACGGGCACTTCTGAGTGGCGCGCTCCAGTTAAATGCCTAGATATTGCGTCCGGGGCCTTAGCATTACCCAGCATTTCTATATCAAAGACGGAGTATCCGGCAACTTAAGCAACGGCGACGGCGCAACCTCAGTGGATACTCTCCTCCAAGAGACGAGGTAGGGTCGACTTCAGGGTCGATGAGCTAGATGCTGCAGTATTGAGTAAGGTCTGTATGGTGAGTGTTACAACGGTCTGACTGTGTTGGATTTTAGTCGGTGCTGTAAAGCTATTGAGCTAGCCCTTTTTCCAGTTCACTGACAAAAGGCACAGCGATAACCAGCCCAGTGGCTGGTTTGCCCCAACAACTCTATATACAGAGGTGTGCTCCGTAACAGTGAGCAGGTAGTAGACTTTAGCTAGACAAGAACCGCCAGCTTGGACCAGCCAAAGAATATCTTGTTTGTGTAATATATCTGAATTCCAGCAATCTATATGTTGACCGTTTCCTATCGAGTCTCAGAGTCAGGAAGCAAATAATACTGACAGAAGTGCCCGGTTTTCAAGCGTACAATCGACCATCAACTGGAACGTCAATCGAGTCATTAGAAGATGCTCAATACCTAACGATCTGGTCATCCTCCGCCTCGTCATAGACGCCAGGGATAACTCCCCACACGACCTGCAGAAGCTCAGAAGTCTCTTCTGGAGCGTGGCACGCTGTGGAGATGGCCGCACTGCAACTGGTCGCTAGCTGTATTCCAGGCTTCATTTCGCGCCAGCGCCAGCCCTACCGCAAAACAAATGAGAGCGAATCCTGCCAGTACTGTGATCATCACTCCAAGGGGCGAATACCTACAAGCGACGGTGCCTTCTCCAAGAAGACCATCGAGCTTGGTGAGGGAATACCTACCCACCGCATCGCTGGGATTCTTTTCGATGATGAAGATACTCTGCGGGATAATCTAGTGAACGAAGCCCGAGAATACCATCAGGGGTATTCCGAGGCGGTAAGGGGGCTGAAAGAAGTACGTGGAGCGTTGACTGCAGTGAGACTCCAAGATGCGCAACGCTGCCCGGTGATGGGCGTATCGAGACCGCTCCTGGACAAGCGGCAATGTAGTGAAGAGGCCGTTGAGGGCAACATACAGGACTGAGAGAAGAAATTGCAGCAGGTTGGCTATAAGTATTGTAGCCATAACGGCGGAATCGCCTGATGATGCTTCTTTCCGGTCGTTGAAGGGGATGTAAGAGCTTGTGTTGTCGAGACCGAGATCCCATAAAATACAAAGCAGCTGCGACCGTATTGTTTTTGTTGATGTGGATCTGGTAGACAAGCAGGGACAATAGCAATTATTTGGCGGCCAGGTCCTTCGAGGTTGGGCGGATACTTTGGATATGTCTAACTCGACGTGTGTGACAGTCGTACATACCAAGGCCAACCACGAGAACTGCGGACTTCAAGCAAGTGCCGTTTACGGCCACATTAACCAGCCTGATCTCAGCTCAGCCAAGCTTATGCTTACATTCACAGCGTAGCTTTCGCAACCAGGTGAAGCTTTGCGAGGCTTTTTTAGCGACTGCTTTTCTTACAGCCATGCTGTTGCCTGATGCTTATATTGGTAAGGCTCTCCAGTATCACTGACAAGACGTCAAATGACTACTCATTCCGTAATACAAATGGACTAAAATTTGAGGTGGCCTCGCTTCCACTCTATTCCAATGTGAACTCGTCTTCAGTGGTGGCAAGGTCCTGTTTATGCATGCAGCGACACGAAAAAAAGGGCGTCAAAGGGACACAATGCGAAATCTACGCCGGCCTGCATAAGCCCATGTAACCGCGGACGACGACTAAAAATTATAATTTATCTTCCATGAAAGTCAAGCGGTGAGAGGGTCAATTGTATCTATTCGCTGTGCAATAGAAGGTCAATGGTGTGCCGAGCACGGTCTGGACGCCCCTAGAGCCCACGGATGTGCAAGAACTTTTGGTGCAATTAGCACATCCACCCCATTGCTAAGAGCCAGAAGGGAACGAGAAATAACTACACGTAATTGAAGTGAAACGTTTCCAGCGCAGCCGGCCCGCTTCCACCTAATACGTGACTTGAAAATCAAAATCTCCGAGAGGCTGCCCAAAATCGAAAGGGCTGTTGATAAGCTCATCTAGGAGAGAATCAAGGAGGGCTTCCTTGCGCAAAGGCTCTAGATGCGGAACTCCAGCCGGTACATTTTCAACCTGGAATGAAGTCCACTCTGAATGAAAATTGATGCTTTCTGTGGGCAGATCCGACCCGGAGTTCGCGATGCTGCACTCCACTGGTTCCCCCGAAAGCCCATTATATGCATTTTCTGGTTTAGGGGCTTCTGCCAGGCTGCACGTGGGGCTGGTTCGGTTGGAGAGAGGTGAATTCCTAAGCGTAAAATCGACATCAGGACTAGTAAGGGTGTCGGGAAATTGGCTTATTAGGCGCCTGGATTGTTTTCTTGTCAAAATGTGGGCCCTCCGCCTGTCGCCTGTGATAATTATGTGTCTAAAAACTTAGCCTTGAAGCATCATGAGTCAGATCAATCAAGCACCGTACCTGTTCTTGATATCTGTCGTGGCTCTCCGGGGGAAGAACTCTTCAGAAATCACTCTCCAAGCCGGTCCATATTTGGACACCGCAAAGATGAGCGCGGCATCCTCTACTGGTTTCCAAACACTTCTGTCAATGGAGGGATCGACAGCGTAGTTCCAGCGTTTTGCGCATTGATCAGAGTTCCGTGTACCGACGTCGCGAGCCACTTCAACCCATCTTATCTACTGTCAGCTGACGCTACGTGGAGATTTGCATGTGACTGACCTGAATCCGTGCTTGCCAACTGCATTCCTTAGTCGCGCATCTTCCGTTGGGTCCCAAGTCCCTTTGGTGGTGGACGTTTTGATTTTGATCCATCTTTTCCGGCAATCCTTGTTTGTCCGGCCGGGGATGTGCTCCGCTACTGCTTTCCAATTTGAGGATTGACCTGAACGTGCTGCTTCTAGAAGTATCAAAATATGACTGTCCATCAGATAATTTCGAGCATGGCTTACACTGTAAGTCGACTGCTATCAACAACTGCTCGTCTTCTTGCTTGGTCCACTTTCGTCGGGCTGGCGGCGTCGAATCGTCTCTCTGCAGTGTGGCCTGCATGTTGAAAACTCAGTTCGGCAACTCGCAGTGATCGAAAAGCAACTTTGTGCAGTATGCAACTCGTTTTTCTGGCGGTGAAAAATATGGTACCTGCCGTGCTACGTCTATAAGAGAAAGAACAAAAAAATCTGATCCTCGCATAACGAGAGCTGAGACTGCGATAGGTTTATATTATACGAGATTATTAACATCGGGATTGTTAAATTCAAGGCCGCTCGAGTATTCAGGCAGGCGGAACCGGACGGGACCCCGTGTCTGCAGCAAGGTTGCAGGCAAGTTCATTTGCCTTCAAAATGCAGCCCACCACTACCGGTGCCTTGTGCATCCTTTTTTCTCCGTTTTCACTTTGTAGCACCGAGGCTTGCAGCAGTGTTGACTTGGCAAGACATTTCTTGGTTCCCAGGCAATACTTGCCTAATAGGATTAGCCAATGACTGGAATGCATTGGTTACACATACGTACAATATCAGGCCATGGTTACTAATATTCATCATGTAGGCCCTAAAGACCTGCAGCCTAGAAATCTTCATACCGGCTTACACCGGTGGAGTATAGCACCTAATGCTTACTTATTGAGAAGTACTCATTGGAGATCACATGCTTAAGCCAGGATATTTTTATCTTTGATAGTTTACTATTTCTTTCGTGCCTCACAATGTGCTCGTCAGGTTCATTTTTTTTTTTTTTTTTAAAAAAAATGACATTTTTATAGTAATTTTTTGTGGCAGTGGACGGGCCGCTGTATCTTCTCGAGATGATGATTGAGGCGAGATCTGCCGTATCTTGAGCTAAGACGATTACGAGTTGAGGCTCTTACCGTGTGTCTGACGTGAGTCAACGCTTCACATGGTTCATGCTGATTATACGCGGAGACTTTTCAGAACATAAGTGGCGCTAGGCAGTTCGATCTAGATAGCAGTTGACTGTTCTGGCCATATATTGGTTGGCGTGGCCGAGTTGGTACCCTATGGGAATCTAGCAGATAGTGCTGACAGAGTCGCCGGACTGTTTGTACCTAGTGCGTTGCACAAACGCCACGCGGAGATCCCGCGTGGGATGCAACCCTCTCGCATCCACAAGAATGACGGTCTATACTCGGTGGAACGTTGCCAGTAAAGTCTACAAATCCTCCTTCATGCCTGAGCCTGAGGCTGAAATACGACAGGGACTTTGCGTCGATATCCGTATTCTCAGCTAGCCTTGTCAGCACTAAGTGCACGGTGTACGTGGAAGACTGTCTTCATCGCGGGCTGAGAAAAATTACTACTTATTGCCCGATTGCGGCCATCTCTGAGCACCATGACATGGACTCGACACCGGTTCGGATATACGACTTCAAACTTCAGAATGGCTTGGCGTGTTTGAAACCCTCATTGGGAATGTTCACTAGTGTATATGTCTTGCTTTAGCCCCGCATCGTTGCTACATGATCTAGGACTAGCACGTGAGGCATATGAGGGCGAAAGAGCTGCAGGAAGCATTCAATACGGTATGTTTCCCGACGCCACACCCGATCTTCAGCTACGTGTAAGAAATGCTTATGTGTAAGATATATCCCTGCCTTTTTCACTCGCTGTGTGGTGTAGGCCTCTGGTATCAGCCAGCCTCCGTCGAGTCTGTTTCACACATACAGGAAGTCAGTATGCTGGAGACTTGGCAAATGTTTTGCACGGCTCTAATCATATATATTGTCTCTAAAGCATGTCAAGCCAGCTCAAAATATTTGAAAGCATTGAGTGCTTGGCCTTCACCCCGGCCAACAAGTATGCTACCGCGCCATCATGTGCTTCCCCGAGAGACTTCACCAACAAACCCCCGGCATCATCCTTCGGCCCATCATCAGCTCCTCCCCTCACGCGGCCCCCACCGTCCTCGACGGCCCCAATCACCTGGGAAAAGCACAGAACATCATCCAAAAATATCTCCTCCTCCCCGACCGTCACCACCGTCCTCTCCACAACCCTGTTCCCCCCCTTGAAACACTTCCCTCCAGAATCCTGCTAGCCCCTCCTCAGCACCGCCATCCGCCGGCGACCGCCCGCCCACCATATCCGCCCACACCTCTCCCGCCCTCGGCCGCCATTTGTCCCGTGCCTCGGCCATCCCCGCCACGCTGATCGAGTCCACCCCCGCGTTCTGCGCGTAGCTGCCGCCCGAGAACGCCATCCCCACCCACGGGCTCACCAGCACCGCTCCGCCCAGTCTCACGCCACTGCCGTCCGTGGCCGAGAACCCCTCCAACGCCCCCGCGTACGGGCTCACCCACCGCAGGTGCGCGAGCATTCCCGCGGCCAGGTTCCCGCCCGCCGAGTCCCCGACAACGACGACGTCCCGTGCCGCGTGCCCCGCGCCGCCGTCGGCGGTGCTGCGGAGGAGGTGGCGCAGCGCCTCGATGGCCTGGATGAGTTGGCCCGGGTAGGGCAGCGCAGGTGCCAGGCCGTACTCGACGATCGCGATGGTAGGGGCGTGCGCGGCGGTTCCTGAATCATTTTATATCGAACTTCGCCGAGGTGTTGTGCTAGCTCGGTAAAATACAAGCTTGGAAATTCTGCAGAAGTTATCAAACCTGGACGACCAATAGTAGGGTACATTTTGATGTTATGGTGGTAATATTGGGTTACGCTCGGTGGCTGTGCTATATCAGCACTGCATCATTGTTCAGTTCCTCGTTAGCGAACAATTGCACTATATAACCGAATTCTCGCTCGCTTCATGAAAGGACTTCACGGAGATTGAATGGAAACAATAGACTACTTCACGAGGCACCAAGGTCAATTCTTTCTATCAAGCAGTTCTTTTTTCCCCAAGTTGAGCTCTTTCATTGTGCAGGCCAATGGGTCTGTTTTCCCGCGTTCCACAACATTGCTCAGTGGATACAGCGTGCTAAATAACTAGGGGTGCCCGAGCAAAAACCCGACACTGAGGGGCTCATCCAATTCGTTACTATATACATTGAGGCCTATTCGGGACGTTGCGTATTTGAATATGCTTGCCAGGCCGCCGACTCTGCAGCCCTCATTGCCGGAACATGCCTTCCGCTATGTAATCGTGAGGTTAGCCAAGATATCGAGCGTGCTTGATTATGTGGATATTCATGGTACTTACGAAGTGGGGAAGGCTGCTCACGATGCTGCTGGCTGTGTCAAAAGAACATCATTTAGGCAACATGTGGTTTGATGTAAAGCAAGAAAGACAATGGAAACGCGATACGAGCCTTGTTTTCTACCAGACGCGGAGGCTGGAGTAGGATGAGTGGATCAGGGCTCACGGTGAAATCCAATGAGTGGTTAGCATTTAAAAGCCTCAGGTTACGCGACAACGGCCAAAGCATCTATACGACCTTGAGTCGAGCACATGCTTGGAGCTCACCTACTGCGAATAATAGAATCTGGGGTGATTGGGAAGCCATTCTCGCAGATGTAGTACCATCTACAACCCAAAAAGGAATAATAAAAGCCCTTATAAAATAGCTTCGACCACCCTGTAAGGAGCTTTCTGCGGTTCGAATTACAATACTGAGTAGCATCAGGTGCCAACTGTTGCGATCACGGCAGCCCGGTATGCGGAATGCGAATCAATCGCTGTTTCAAATGAGTCCTGCAAGAATGGCGCGTCCGTAGACAGGAAGTGCCTGAAAAAACTGCAAAAAAAACCTGTCCATCTCAGGGCCATGGGAGTCTTCTCATATTGATATAGCGACGATCACGTGGGGAACGCAATGACGTGTTCAGACTGACTCAAGCAGCCAAGGGCCAGAACTCGTTGTCCAGACGCGTCTCCGCCCGCACGCGTCTTCCCATCCTCGAATCCATCGCTTCACCATCTCGTTCTGTCAGTGCTGCATTTCCGGGCCGGCTTTCCCACGCGCGTTAGCATTGCCCGCGTTTCATTGGGTCAATTGACCCGAGTCTTCGTTTCGCTTGCCTCATTCCGTATTTTCCGGCCCCCGTACGTCATCTCCGCAGCTGTTGTGTTACGTTAGAATCGGGCATAGAAGACAGGACTCCATTGCATAGACCACCATGAGGGCTCAAGCGCTGCGCCGCTCCGCCAGATACGGTAAACCACCACAGCTCGCCTCAGCGGACGAACATCAGCGCTGAACACACCAAGGCTTTCTCCGCTACCCCCGCCACATCCCGCGGTACCGTCTCTTCCCCGGCCATCCCTTCTACCGGGAAGACCTCGAAGAGCTGAACGGCCACCGCGGAAAGAGCAAGGGCTCCTCATCGGACGATGGCGGCGGCGGCGGCGGCAGCGAGGACTGGAAATCAAAACTGGTCGAATCCTCAATCACCACGCTCGCCTCCGTCGTCATCCTCGGCGGCGTCGGCTTCGCCTACCAGCGCTACTACAAGGCGCAGGTGCTGTCCAAGATCGAAAACGCCTTCCACGAGGGCTTTTCCTCGCTCGAGCGGGCGGCGTTGGCGCGCCACTCGGAGGGCAGCGTCATCGATCCAACTAAGGAGATCCCCGAGGCCGCTTGGTGGATCCAGCGCGACGAGCAGCGTATGATCGATGACATTCTCGCCGGCCGGACTCAGGGCCATTATTATTTGATCACCGGCGAGAAGGGCACCGGCAAGACGAGCATGCTACTGGAGGGCATGCGCAAGGCCAACGGCGAGGGCGTCGCGTTGCTCGAGGCCCATGGCGACCCGGAGATCTTCCGCGTGAGGCTGGGCAAGGCGCTGGATTTCGAGTTCCATGAGGACTACATTGGGAGCTTGTTCAGTTTCAAAGGGCCGAGAGATACAACCGCTCTGCTGGATATTGAACGGGCTTTCAACAAGCTGGAGAAGGTTGCATTGAAGAGGAAAGAGAAGGCGAAGAAGTCGTTGGTGCTGGTCATCAACGGCATCCACTTGCTCAAGGATGATGAGGACGGAAGGAATATGCTGGAGCTGATCCAGCAGAGAGCGGAGATGTGGAGTGCGAGCAATTTGATTACGCTGGTGTTGAGTAGCGATGACTATTGGATCTCGGAGAGGCTGATCCAGCAGGCTACTAGAATGCAGGTCCTCAACATTCCGGACGTGCCGAGGGATGTAGCAGTCAACGCGCTAAAGAACTTCAGGTTCAGGTTCAAGGACGAAGACGTTCCGGTGTCTGTTTTACATCAGGTGTACAGCAAGGTACTCCCGAACGTGCATCCGAGGATGACGTAAAGATCGCTGACAGGTGCGACAAGGTCGGCGGGCGCTTGAGATTTCTGAACCAGGTCGCACGAGCTCCAGACATGATGGATGCATGCGAAAACATCTGCAAAAAAGAGAAGATCTGGCTTCTCAACCAATGCTGGATCCTGGGGTAAGCTTATGTCAGGCTTCCAAAAAGCATCTCTTGCTGACGTGTTGCAGAGAGGATATGGACGACGATGTTATGGACCAACAGAAATTCTGCGTATGTGGAGCCGGCCGATACACCTCCCAATTTCCACTAACACCTGGGTAGGCTGCTGCTATGGTTCTTGCATCAGCGTTGGTGGATCAGGAAGAAGAGACGGGTGTTACTGATCCGACCAAACTTCCATCGGTTGAGGTGCATCAAGCCCGTCAAATCATGACGCGAGCCGACTTCCTTCAGCAAATGGACCATATCAACATTGTTGCAATTGATTCAAATGCTATGGTCCGGGCCGACTCGGTTCCCATGCAGAACGCCTTCCGAGAAGTTTGCAAGCAACCCGGATTCAAGGAACACCTCGAAGCTACCATCAACCGGATCAGCGCGATCGAAAGCCTAGGCCGAACGAGGGAATTAGTTCTAAAAGATCTTGTGGAGAACGGGGAATACCAACTGTCAGTTAAGAATGGGAAGGGATACGAGACGGAAACTATCTCGATGAGAGTGAAATCCACAGAGGAGGCATAGGTCAAGAGTACCGCAACAAAAATCAACATCTGTTTTCGACGCTAGCACGAACATTCGAGCACTCTCGCCCATTGAATTCCGGGCCATCACAGTAATCGGCTCGTCCTTCACCGGCACACCGCATGCAATCTCGTGACTTGGGCAGAAACCCTGAAAAGGTGCTGACGATACTCATTGGATGTTGACTTCAGTCCCACTATAATAGTGTGACGCTATTGGATTCTGGGTTACCGAAATAGGAGAATCCGATCCAGCTCCGCCTTGCAGATCAACGACGGGTGCGGCTGAGTTCTCTAGCCCACTCCTTGGGTCTTCCAATCGTGACGGTAGAGTTCGTACTTGTAATTTATTAAGAGGTTACCCTTGCGACGGCCATAGACGTCGCACGAACTTCCTCCGGGACAACTGTCGCATCAAATGGTCAACACTGGAAAGCCGTCGGGGGCCTGCCGCACATGCCTCAAGAAACGAATCAAGGTGAGTTGATGCCACTTCACTTCTCTCTATCTATACCCTTCTTTCCACTATTGCCGTACCCTTTTCTACTCATCAACCTCCTGACAAGAGCGCCATCACCAGTGCGACGAAACGAAACCCGAATGCAGAAAATGCGTGAAAAATATCGGCTTCTGCCAGGGCTACCGCTCACCAGCCGAACTCACTTTCAAAGACCAGAACGCCTACGCCGCAGCCAAAGTCGAAGCACGCCAAGCCCAGAAATTCCTACAATCACAACAACAGGCCCATGCGTCGCAACCGCACCTCGACATTTCCCTCCCCTCCTCCATACTCAGAGCTCCATCGCCCGCGCACCTCATAACCTCCACCGCCATCGAGCACTTCTCCCACGGTGACCCTTCCTCCCCTCCCCCTGTCCACCAAAAAGAAAACAAAAACAAAAAAAGAAAAAGCACCTAACGAAAGCGTCAGACTACGCCCTCGGCACGCAGCCCAGCCCGCTCTTCTCCACCCTCCCGACCCAATGGTCCCGTTCCGCGCTACAGCCCGCCCTCCTCGAAGCCCTGCCCGCCGTCTCCCTCGCCAACGCCCATACGCGCGCGCGCGCGCCCGACTCCGCCTCCTCCTCCTCCTCCTCCTCTTCGCCCCTCCTCGCCGCCGCCCGCCATCGCTACGGCGCCGCCCTCGCCCGTCTCGCGACCGCCCTCCGCCGCCCCGCCGCCCTCCGCGACAAACAGCTCCTCCTCGCGCTCGTCCTGCTCAACCTCTTCGAGATGATGTCGGGCGACATGCCATCGGCGGCGGGCGACAGGGCGGAAGATTTGCACTACGCCGGGAAAGTGGCGCTGCTGCGGATGCGCGGGGAAGAGGGGTTGAAGGACGACGACGGACGGGTGCTGTTTCGCATGGTCTTCGCGCAAGTGTGCGTCGCGGATCTAGTGGCGGGGCGGAGGCCGCCGTGCGAAGGGAGGAGATGGTTGGAGGTGTTGTGGAGGGAGGGCGGCGGGTATCTGGCGGACGGGGTGCTGGCCTTGGAGTGGGAGATGGCAGAGTTTTGTGCGAGGGCGGGGGAGGTGGTAAAGGAAAGGGCATTTGATGGGGGCAGGCGGCTGCAAGAGTTGTTGGTGGAGGGGGAGGAGCTGTTCGCGAGACTCGAGGGGTGGGCGGAGGGAGGGGGGGATGAGTGGCAGTTTGAGAAGAAAAGGAGCGTGGGGCCGAGGAGAGAGGGTGAGGTGGTTGAGGGGTGCGAGACGGTGCATGTCTATCACAACCTTATCACCGCGACGGAGTGGAATTTCAGCCGCACGCTGCGCATTCATTTGGCCAACACGCTGTTGGACCTTGCGGCGCGGATGCGGGCTGTTGACCCGGTGCTCAAGCTGCTCACAGGCGTGCGGCAGGCTCGGTGGCAGCGGGCTGCACTGGACCTTGTCGATGAAATTTGCAGCGGCATGGCGTTCATCCTGGGGGACTGTCGACAGGGCACCAAATCTCGCTCTTTCGGAGCTGCAGTCGTGGGATACCAATCGCTCTGGCCGCTTCGGGTGGCATTGATGGTGGAGGGCATCAGAGACAAGCAGAGAGCGGCATTGATGGGCTGGATGCGATACATCGGACACGAGCTCGGGTTACAGCAAGCAGTGCTGTGAGGCGTAATGAGGCGTTGCGGCAGAAGCGGGGACCATCCTTCCCGATGCCAGGATTTGATCTTGCCTGCCATGGTGGTTTTATTCTGCAAGAACCATCTTTATTACCTGTCAAACCGTTGAGACTCGGACGGCAGTCAGTCTTCATGGCAGCATATCATGACCAAACAGCGGTCCAATCTCCTCGAGCGTAAGTGCAGTGGTCTGGGATCCCAATTAGGGCATGTCCTGTGGGCGGAAAAATGCGGATGGCTCACCTCCGGCAGCAAGAAATAAATGGCGATGCAACACGGCACCGTTAACGCCACAAACACGACCTAATACGTCCACCAAATCGTCGCAAACGCCATCGCGGCAGGATACGTGTACTCCAGCGCGGGCCCGAAAGAAGCCGATGTAGTTCAGCTTACACGTACCTGAGAGTTGGACCATGAGCGAGTCTGCAATGCACACCCCAAAACAAAGTGCCTTTTCGAGACAGCCGTTAGATTTATTACCACGGACCGCCGATCTTGCTCAAATCTCAAGTGATCGGCCCCGCCGGCCGGGAACGTTTCTTGGCTAGCTGCTTAGCACCTTCGTTGTGCCTATTTCTCTGCCAATCCCACATTACGCGCATGCCCATCAGGAGACGGACTTATCCGTAGAGTAAGATGGAGCCCGTGGAGCCTCTGATTACTGCAGTGACACCGCCCAACTCCGACGGGCTGATTCATGTTACCGTAGCCCTTTCTACCGGAGGAACATCCCGTGCCCCGGGGTTCTCTATTTTTCCTCCAAGTGCACAAATACGAGCACGACCCTTCATCCACCTACGCTCCCTGTATGTACGGGCGCGGCGCGGCAAGGACTCCCCTCTCAACCTTCGCTCACCTCACTGGCCAATAAGGTATGTAGGATTTTCCCACCTGGCAGGAGATGTGCAGAGGCGTTGCACTTGCTGACAATAGCCTTACGAGCTCAGCCTCACGCCGCCACCGTCTTGCGCCAACTCAACATTCCGCGGGGGAGACCAGGACGTGAGTCGGTGGCGTGGTCGGCGAGACCGAACATCCCCTTGCACTCAAGGAATAAATGCGACACGGAGCCCTGGGTCGCACAACAGTCATTCCTGGAAATTCAACCCCCCTGGTCAAACGACGACACCGGTAGCCTACTGATTGATCTCGCGCCTTTTACAGCAATCATGTCGCGCGCGCGAACTGTGGTCGAAGGCTGAGAGCGGAGCGAGACTGACCGATATATTCCCTGTCGTTCTGGCGGAGATTGCGTTTTGGGTCGTCGATGCATCCCCGTCGCGCTAAGGTGGGGATTTTGTCCACTTGGTAGGTCTCCACCATCGAGGCTCGATCACTTGATCTCTTGCGTCCTGCGGGTGCTCAGGAGCCGGAACAGAGCATATGCGGCTTCTGGGCCGCCGTGTGGGAAAAAGAAAACACGTGAAGCTGTGATGACACCGCATTCCCGGAAGCTCGGAGCACTCGCTGCTATTATCTTGATTGGCAATGTCGGCTCGCAGGTGTAGATTTATAGCAGCTGAACCATTATGCTGCCCTGAATCTCTTCTCACGCAAGCCCGTATGCTCAGGCGTTGCAGTCGCTCGACAAGGTATATGTGCGAAGCACTTGCGGGGCTGAGGATCCAAGCACCACGCCATAACCCATTTCTGTGGAGTAGGTCGACGGCTTGAAGAGTGCTCGCACGTAGGATTCTCTGTTTTCTGTGGGACCATAACATCCATAAATACGCGCATGTGATCCTGAGTCGCGCCACTCAACAAGTGATGGTACATGATTGGTAATAAGATGTCATACAGAAGCATCAGCGCAGAATAAATATTGTTCAAGAAAACTTGTTCATACACCTTTTTTTTTATTTAACGCATATCAGGCGCAGTGCACAGAGGAGACGCACGAGGTCGTAGCTACACTCAGACCAAGGCGGAGCAGTCGATGATCTACAGAGGGATCTGCAACCCCAGGTTCCAGCCTACGAATCATGCGCCGTTGCCTGTCGGTGATTTCTTCCTGCAGTGTCGATTTTCATGAAGTAACATGGGGCACTCCACATCCACGAAGGCAGCCGTTAATCCTGCTCGGCGTATCTGGTGTGATATATCATACTAATAACAAAAGTACAAATGGGCAAGGTGATGCCCTCAGGTAGCCCAGCGAATTCTCGTGCGTCCTTAATATTGCTCTTCTTCTTGTGAACGACTTCCAGCTGGCGTGAACCGGATAAATCAGGCTCATAACAGTAGTAAAAACCGGAAATTTCGCCATGAAACATAGAATTGAACAAAATATACTTCATATCAAAGGCGCT
Organism: Macrophomina phaseolina; assembly: GCA_020875535.1. Classification (NCBI taxonomy): domain Eukaryota; kingdom Fungi; phylum Ascomycota; class Dothideomycetes; order Botryosphaeriales; family Botryosphaeriaceae; genus Macrophomina; species Macrophomina phaseolina. The sequence goes on from JAEQDS010000065.1 coordinate 6,320,233, forward strand.
GTTCAAGTGATTAGCATTGCAATCCATATCTCGCACATCAGGCATTTGGCAGTCGATTTTTGGGCAGGACTTTGGATAAAAATCACCGCCGTCGGAAAATTCGCAGCCGAGGCATTAGATAGAAACATATTGCAGATCGTCTAAGCACTAGGGTCTCTGTGGGCATGCAGGATGGACTATCTGCAAATTATTCTTCTCAGAGGTCTTCAAAGCCACATTGAATACCGCAAATACTCAGTAAAGCGTTAAAAAAAAAGCATGTGACATTGGAACTTCTTGAAAGGCGGTCAACATGCGTACTGCAGATAAAATTCTCAGAGGAACACGCGAGATGGAGTAGATGGTGGTCATAAAAAGGAGTTGCCTCTGGTTTATGGAGGCTTGAAGGTGGGTTGCTGCTAATCTAAGCAAAATCACAAGTGTGGCGAGCCGCAAGACTTTTCCATTCATTCACCAATGTCACGCACTCGTCTCAATGCTCACTGAGCGCTTCAGAGTAGAATTGCCACAGATAAAGAGAACGTGTGTCATAGAAAGAAGTCATTGGACGCTCTATCCAATAGACAGGACGAACAACGCTCCTACGCATACTGCGAGGCACGCGTTAATTTTGATGGGGAACGGGGGCTCGCAAGGGATGCTCCTCCTCTCCTTTGGAATACAGCGCGACGTGCGCCCAAGAGAATGCAATATCATTTAGCCCCCTTCGCAAAATCAACCATGCCACCTGGAAAACGAACCCGAGGGTGGTGATATAATGGCGAGAACGGCCAGACCTCCCGCGGAGCTTGGATGGCGCACCGCTCAGACTTTGGCCATCTGCTTACTAGGCCGTATATTCCCGGTTGTTGATTCTTTCAGGCTGTTGCATGTCTCTCGAAACTGCATTCCAAAGTTTACTATACACGAAGAAGGCCAATGGTCCGGGAGGCTGGCGCTGTCAGAAACATGGGAATCGCGAAGTGGGATGCGTGAATTGAGGTACCAACGCGGTGTCGGCATCCTGGAGCTAATTTTTCTCGCTCTTTTATGATGTAACAGGTCTGCGCTCAACGGCCTCGCTTTCAAAGAGAGGCAAAATAGGTTGCATTATGCCCAATATCTCCTTGGCCGCACTGTTGCGTATTGGCGCATCGGAAACTCGCAATGGCTAGTTGAGTAGGGAGCAATAAAATTGGGGGATTGTGCTGTTGAAGACCGCGAAGCTCGACCTACTGGCAATATGCACTGACAATTCTTGCTTGAGGCCCACGGGAAAAGCGCGTGAATATTATCTCCAAGAGCAAAGATTGTGCGACATGAACACTTGATAGGACGACGGGACTTGCCACGTGGTCTGGAGACACGGCTTGACTGTCTTGAGTTCTCTTGGCCTCCTTTGGCGACGTCATAGTCTGAGCACATTGGCGCCTAGTCCATCTACCATCTCCAGCTCAGAAGACGTCAGATAGTCGTGTCATTTGTTAACGCCTGATCAGTTCTGGGGGAGCCAAAAGGTGCGCTAGCCAAAAAAGGGAACGTGGTCGGGAGCGGGAGACACCCAAGTCTCGCCAAGCGCGACGCGTCTTGCTCCGCCCACAACAACGTTTGTTCTGCTCAGAACCTCGGAGCTGCACCTCAACGCCTCTCATGGTCTGGCCCGCAATGGTGCAAGGCACAGATTCCGCCAATCCCTCCCCTCAGAGCTTGATGAAGGCATGGATAAGCCCCGTTCCTGGGCCCGCGAGGGAAACATTACAAGCGCTTCGCGGCCAGGGTCGAATCACGGGCCGGCAATGGCGTGGCAATGTTGGGGGAAGGAGTTATCTCCTTCGGCGTTCTATTGTAGTGGCGAATCCCTTGCCTTGCGGCAATCGAGGCGCGCGAAGAGCCTCGGCCAGAATGCTCCTGTTTGGCGCGCTCATTCTTTGCACGCTCATTTCGCCAATCCTCAGCTTCACATATCATCTAGAGCCTCCGAGGCAACCTCGTTGTCCCCACTGTCGCTTCGCTCAGTCCATCGTTCCGTGCTTTTGTTCCATCATTTCTCGTTGGTTTGGAGACCCGTGTCTTGAAGACGATCGTGACGAAGTTCTGCGCCCCCGATTGACGACAGTCACGAAATCGTAAGTAATAGCTGTCTGTGGATAGATTGACATGTTTTTGCGCAGCCTCGGGCTGGTGGCGGCCCTCTTGCTACCACCGGCCGCCGGCGGTATCTTGGGGCGTCGCCAGATTGTCCGCGTCCACGATCCCGACTGCGTGGTCGAGATCGATGTTGGTGCCACTGTGTTTGAACAGCCGGTGGCTGTCAAGACCTCCATCACCCGCCCGACGACCATCACCGTGGGCCCAGGCGCCACAATCACGGTCGAAAGAGCCCCAACCTACCTCGATACGCTCGTTACGGTTACAACCACTTTGACAAATACCCGCACCCACACCTACACCATTAACACTTATGGGTCCGGCATAACGTCGACTACCACTCGGGTCACCCAGCCCGGATATCCCTCTTCAACTGTATATTCTTCCGCCTCTGTAACTCTCACTAGCACATATTTTAGTGCATCCTACAGTCGTCCTTCGCAAACGCCTAGCCTTGGCTACTCGTCTGGGTCTTCCGAGAGCGTGGTAAGTGCACATTCACTATGGCGGGAAAACCGCAAAAGAACGGCTTCAAGCGTAGAATATCAGTGGAAATTGTACCCCTCTCCCTGCATAACTCCTTATGGGCGGATGATTGAAGCTACGTGCTGTTCTTCTGCCCACCGTAGTCTTTTCCGCATCGGATTGTAGTAGAGTGAGCGCTGACGGAAACTCAGTCTTCCGGTTACGGAGGCTCGTCCGCTAGTGTTTCCTCCGGAACCGAGCCCTCTGTAAACCCCAGCTCGCAGCCTGAGTCTGGCAGTTCCTCCACTGCCAGCGGCTACGCCTCTGTTCCATATGAAAGCGTCAGCTACCAATCATCTTTCGGAACCTTCTCGGCAAGCGCTGAGTATGGCTCAAGCTCAGCGTTCTTTGGAAGCTCATCGCCCGGTGAATCTGGCTACCTGCCTCCGACGGGAGTTGTCACGTTGCCGTATTTGGGCCCCTCCCCGACCTCATTGACAGTCACTTCCGGCACAAATTCACGTCCTGTAGTCCTCACGCCAGCGACTGTTGCCACTTTCACAGGACCTACCGGTCGTGACACATTCACGGCCGGGTACGATGGTTCTACCACAACCAGCCTTGTGATATTGCCTACGGGTACTAATACCGATGCCACCATCGTCTTGGAAACGCCGAACCGTAGCTTATCGCCCACCGACATCTTGACGTTGACGTATTTCGGTCCTTCACCCACCACAGTTGTGGCAACTGTTGGCTCCAGCACCCGTACGCTGTACCTGGTTCCTGCCACGGATGCAAACACGTATATTGCCACTGCAACGGTTACAATCTCTGCTGGCTATGATCAGCCGACGCCTACCACTCTCACTGTTAGACCCACTTCTGGCGTCGGAACTGTGATTGTTGAAACTCCAACGCAGAGCTCGGGTCCATCGTACACCAGCTCCCTGGGCTACAGCTCATCACTTGCGTTCAGCAGTATCACCAGTCGATCTGTTATTGGCCTGTCGGCCCCTACTTCCATTTTGGTGGCAGGCGAAAGCGAGCAACAATTTCTCAACCTTGTTCCTGCCACTGTATCCAGCTATCCTGGTCCCTACGCAACCTTTGCTGTGACAGCTGGTTATCCCGGCGCTTCCCCCACGACCTTGCTCATTCTGCCTTCTGGGACTGAGCCAGCCACTCCGCTCATACTTACTCCCACCGGCTATGCTGCTACAAGCTCTGGGATTACCTCTCGTTCTGTGATCGGTTTACCGGAACCCACCTCCATTTTGGTGACTAGCGGTAGTCAGCAGCAATCTCTCAACCTTGTGCCTGCTACGGTTACGTACTATCCCGGTCCCGTCGGAACTGCTGCGGTCACGGCTGGGTATCCTGGCTATTCACTGACGACATTGCTTATCTTGCCAACCGGGACTGAGCCGGCGACTCCACTTGTACTTACACCTACCGGATACGCTACTACGAGCCTCGAAATCACATCCCGCTCTGTAATTGGGCTACCCGCACCTACCTCGCTTCTAGTGACTGCAGGAAGTCTGCAGCAATCTCTTAATCTTCTCCCGGCGACGGCCTCGAGTTTTACAGGTGCTATAGCAACATTTGCTGTGACAGGAGGATATCCTGGGCCAACACCTACCACACTTGTCATCCTTCCGATCGGCACTGAGCCGGCTACTCCTCTCGTTCTTACGCCAACAGGCTATGCAACCACAAACACTGGAACGACTCGCTCCGTGATCGGGCTACCCGCCCCGACGTCATTTTTAGCGACGGCTGGCAGTCTACAACTGTCCCTCGATTTTGTTCCCGCTACAGCCGCCAGTTTCACCGGCCCTCTTGCAACGTTTGCTCTGACCGCTGGCTACCCAGGCCTCTCACCTACTACCCTCGTGATACTTCCATCTGGGACAGAACCAGGTACCCCTCTGGTCCTGATCCCCACTAGCTATGCTACCACCTCGGGTCTCTTTAGCTCTGCATCACCCGGTGGCGCCACTGTGACATATCCGTACATTACAGGAACTATTGTGACTACCATCACACTGCCTGTAAATGGAGTCCCGTCTGCTTTTGTCTTGACGCCAACCCAGATATCTTTCACCGGCAGCTTGGCAACCAGCAGCTACACCATTGGTTATGACGGCCCGACGACGACGACGCTCACAATCCTCAACCCCGGCCCGTCGCAGGAGGGTATCGTTGTGGTGGAGACTCCAACTGGCTCGCAGCTCTCTTCCACTTCCCCCGGCTACGGAAGCTCTTACGCACCCTCGAGCTCTGCCATATCATATTCCGGCATGACATGGTCTGCCGCTCTCAGCACTTTGCCATATGTCGGCGGTGAAACCACTACAACTGTGACCGGAACAATCAGCGGTACGCTGACGACGTTTGTTATCACACCTGTCACCCCTCCTGCTACCACATATACCGGAGCGTTTGACCCTTATACCTCAATTGTTGCTGGTTACCCTGGGGTTACGACCACCACATTGACCATTCTCCCTACGAACCCGACTGGATTAGCGACTCTTCTTGTGGAAACTCCAATCGGCCTCGGCATGTCTTCCACAGGCTCCGCTTCGTCCGGCAGTGAGAATCTCTCGGCTTCAATAACAGCCCCACCCTCGTCCTCCACCGCGGTTCTGACGGATGTCGTGACCCAATACTATATTGGAGGAACGACAACAGCGACTCTCTATCCACTCATCGGTAGAGCACGGAGGGCCCTGTATATTATACCCCTCCCTTATCCATCTTTGACGACGTTCGGTGTTGTTCCAATAACCTTGACCGCAAACTACGCCGGAAGCGCGCCTCAGACAATCATGCTTGCCCCTCTTACACCCGGAGGGCTCGGGACCTTGTTGATAGAGCAGCCTTACTTGTCATCAGCAGGATTGACGACTGGCGTGCTGACTCGCCCTTATGTTGGAGCAACCGGAACACAAGTGATCACTCCTGGTATCAGTGGAGTCCCAGGCAGCGCAGCAATTACTCTCACTCCCGCAACCACCGCTTTTGCTGGCCCCGTCAACCCTTCGATCACAATTACTGCTGGTTGGCCTTCGGATAGTGTTGGGACAGTGACATTGCTCCCAACTGATTACGACACGACGGGGACAATTGCGATTTTGACTCCTATATACTCGCCTCCTGTCTCTGTAACAGCTTCGATTGGTGCAGGCCTTCCTTACATTGGAGGAACTTCCACTCTCACCATCTCTCCTACAATCAGTGGTCTTCCAGTTGGCGCCGGGTTTACACTTTACCCTGTTTCCACCTATTTCACTGGTCCTGTTGGCCCAATTACGTGGACGATACCCGCAATCACTCCTCTGCAAAGTCCTCAGACCTATACGATTCTTCCGCAAGGTTCCGACTCTTACGGAACAGTTGTAATTGAGACTGCATTGGCTTCTAGTGCAACAAATGCTCCCAGTGCCACCAGCGTCGGCCCCGTTACCAAGCCTTACCTTGGCGGTACCTCACCGACCATTATTACACCTATCATCAATGGTGTGCCATCCACATTGCTGCTGAGCCCCACGACGGGCTTCTTCAGTGGACCCTATGCTACAAGTGCCCTCACTGTCGGTTACCCGGGTTATGGCACATCCACAATCACCATACTTCCTGCAGGAACAGATGTCCTTGGGACCTTGGTGGTGGAGGTTCCAACCGGCAGTGCCCCTCCAGAAAGTTCTCCATCGGCGATGACCACGGGTTTGAGAACTCAAGGCTACCTGGGCGGAAATACCCTGGAGACGATCACCCCCATCCTCAACGGATCGCCCATGCCAGTCTTCATTACGCCTACGCAAGCTACTTACAATGGTCCTTATGTTACTTACACCCCTACGGTTGGCTACGGAGGTTCTACAACCAACACCATTACGCTGCTCCCAACTGGTTCGGAATCTGCAGGTACGGTAGTAGTGGAAACTCCGACCGCTTCTTTCGGCAGCTCGCCTCGTATCACGGCTACTGGCGCACCCACTGCAGTTGCCGGTTTCACTGTACCATACTTGAGTGGATCTTCTACTGTTGAGGTGCCTGCCACCATCAGCGGAGTGCCAATTGTTCTCACCCTTACTCCAGCTACGCAGGATGCATTCACCGGTCCGATCGACCCAAGCACGACCTTCACTGTGGGCTACAGCGGTACCGTTACCACAACCCTTACTATCCTACCCACTGGGTCTTCTGGGACAGGTATTCTCGTGGTTGAGACGCCACTCAGTTCTCCCACCAGCTCTGCTTCACTTTCATTGCCTACTGGCGGCGTTGTTCCTTATGTCACTGGTACGGGTGTTCTCACGCTCTCAACAACTATTGCGGGCATTCCTGTTACATATACCTTGACGCCCGCGACTATTTCATCCTTCGGTGGTGCCATTGATCCCAGCACAACTTTCACGATCCCTGGATGGACGGGTGCACCTACCACCTTCACGATTCTGCCCACGGCTTCTGGCGTCTATGGAACCCAGGTCATCGCTTCTCCAGGTTCCCTACCCAGCACTTCATCTCCCATTGCGTCAGCATCAGAAAGCTTTACGACTGTCACCATTCCCTATGGTGGGTCCGTCATTTCCACATTCACCGTATTGCCTTCGGGCACGAACATCGGGACCGTCATCGTTGAACTGCCGTCAGGTCTCCTAGCGTCCTCATCCGGATCGGCTGCCTCCACAAGTCCTGGGCCTGGCGGCATTACGCGCCCGTACTACGGAGGCACAGCAGTCCAGACAATCGCTCCTTTAGTCACAGGTGTGGGCTTGCCCGGATTCGTGATCACTCCCACGGATGCGCCGTACACGGGTTCCCTCGACCCCAGCATCACTCTTACTATTGGATATGACGGCTCCACCCCGACATCATTCACTCTATATCCTCTTGTCACCGGTGGCCTCGCAACATTGTTGGTGGCCACTCCATCGAACGCTGGATTCGTTTCCTCATTCTCCTTGACTACGGCTTCTGATTCTCTGTTGCCGCTGCCTTCAGCTTCGGCAGGCCCCATAAGGTCATATATCGGCGATACCACGACTGGAGTGATCACGGCTACTGATGTCGGCGGTATTCCGTTTACTCTGTCGTTGACGCCTGCGACAATCACTGCCTACACTGGTCTAGTGGATCCATCCACATACCTGGCTACTTGGACTGGGCCGACGTCAAGGACTATAACTGTACTTCCGCTGCCTTCGCAGGATCTCGCCACCGTGATTATCGAGGTTCCAGCTTCGGGTACACCTCCTGGCAGCTATTCCACTACGGTTGCGTCATCTTCTTATCTGCCATCTGGTTCCGCCGTCATTGGTGGCCATCCCTACTTGGGCGACGTATCAACTCAAACTGTGGCGGTGTCCGTTGGAAACGTCCCGATCACGACTCTAATCTTGACTCCTGCCACCGCGGCCTTGACGAACGCTGTCAATCCGAGCGTGACTTATACTGTCCCGTGGTCCGGTACCAGTACTAAGACTTTGACTGTGTTCCCCGGTCCCGGCGAGGATTACGCAACTTACGTTTTGCAAACTCCGGCACTCACCTCTGGCCCCGCGATTTCTGGACTTCCTTCAGGCAGACCTTATGCCGGCGACACAACCATTCTTAGCATCAGTGCTACGCTCGGTCTTACCGGGTTGCCCACTGATCTGCTCCTCATACCTGCTACTGCCACTTCAACCTTCCCGATCGACCCCTACAACACATTCGTCGCGCCTTACACTGGAGCCAGTGTGCGCACTTTGACGTTGTTCCCGACAGGAAGCGAGACCGCAGGAACGTACCTCGTGCAATACCCTGCATCAGCGACTGGCTCGTCCTTGGCACAATCTGCAAGTTCCATTAGCCTACCAACTGTTGGCCGCCCGTACTATGGTGATACTACAACGGGAACAGTCACAGCTTCCACAAGCCTTGGTGCTATTCCCACAGGTATTTTCCTGACGCCGACAGATGCACCATTCCCTGGCCTCCTGGATCCTGCTGTCACGTATACTGCACCTTGGTCTGGTTCTTCTACTTTGTCTCTGATCCTGTATCCAACTTCAGGCGCTATCTATGGCACCTTGTTGCTTGAGGTTCCCCAAATCACGGGTTCGAGCTCTCTCGGTACCTCGATTGCCAGCGGCAGACCGTACTACGGTGACAGCACGGCTGCCACGATCCCGGCCGCCTCGACCGGCCTTCTTGCCGTCCCAACCAGTCTGTACATCATACCGACCACCCTTTTTACCGGCCCGATCGATCCCATAATTACCTTCACGGCTCCTTGGGATGGATACTCGACTAAGACTTACACCCTCTATCCGACAGGTAGCGACATCTCAGGGACACTTTTGCTGGAGACTCCTGCGAACCTGGTATCGACGGGTCTGCCTACAAGTTTGGCCTCCATTACTGCTGCACCACCATTGGCGTCGGGCATTCCTCGCAGGCTCTATGCTGGTGACTCAACTACAGGCTTGATTACCGTGCAGCCCGATGGCACCGGTCTTCCAACCACGTACGACCTTGTTCCGTATACGGGTGCTTCCTCCTTCACTGGACCGTACGATCCGCTAGTGACCCTGACAGCGGCGTATGAAGGCACGACAAGCAAGCTTATAACCTTCCTTCCCGAATCATCCGGTGGCTTTGGTACTCTTGTTCTTGAGGTTCCTCGGACTGCCCTTGCTGCTCCAACGTCGTCGCCCTTTGCATCCTCGCTTGGCGGTCCTCGCTCTTACGTCGGTGATACCACTTCTGGCATCATCACGGCTTCAGCTCCGGTCCTCACTGCTCCAACAGTCCTCACACTCGCACCTGCCAGTGCAGCGTCTTCCTTTGCGATCGACCCGGTAACCACCTTGACGGCTGGCTACCCTATTGAAGCGCCCAATGACTATGCTGGTACCCGTACCCTGACCTTGTTTCCTAGCGGAACACTCACCTACGGCACGATCCTGCTGGAAACCCCGATCTTGACCTCGTCGGGCTTGCCAACATCGGGTGTTTTCGGTGGAAGGCCGTACTGGGGTGATACTACTGCTGGCACAATCACTGCAACCGCTTCACTGCTCAACGCCCCGCTCGTCTTGACAATCACCCCGGCCACTGCTACCAGCTCCTTCGCCGTCGATCCCGTGACTACCTTGACAGTCGGTTATGCAGGTGAAACCGTAAAGGTCTTGACACTGCTTCCGAGTGGCACTTTCAGCCTCGCGACGATTTTGCTGGAAACACCCACTGCAGGCACTGCTCCTGGCCTGCCCACCTCCTCCGCTGGTCCTTTGAGTGGAAGACCATACATCGGTGACACGACTGAGGGTACTATCACTGCAACCGCTCCTCTCCTGAGTGCGCCGCTTGTTATCTCGATTACGCCGGCGACTGCGACACCTTCCTTCTTGGTAGACCCTGTAACAACACTCACTATTGACTACCCAGGCCCAACTACCCGTAGCATTACACTCTTGCCTAGTGGAACCTTTCCATATGGGACCGTCATAGTTGAGACGCCTTCCACTGCTCTCGGCGGAAGACCGTATATTGGAGACATAACTACCGGTACTATTACTGCAACTGCTCCTCTTCTAACTACACCGCTTGTTATTTCGATTACACCGGCGACTGCGATACCTTCTTTCTTGGTAGACCCTCTAACCACCCTTACTATTGGCTATCCAGGCCCAACTACCCGCAGTATCACACTCTTGCCTAGTGGAACCCTCTCCTATGGGACCATTGTCGTTGAGACGCCGTCCTATGTCTCTTCGTATAGTGGCTTAGTATCAACCACTGCCCCTGGCGCAAGGCCGTATATTGGAGATGTAACTGTGGATACTATTACTGCAACCGCCTCTCTTCTAAGCGCGCCGCTTGTCTTGACTATCACGCCAGCAACTGCCACTCCCTCTTTTTCGGTGGATCCCTTAACAACCCTTACCGCTGGGTACTCGGGAGCAAGCACTCGTAGCGTCACACTATTGCCAAGTGGAACGCTAAGTTATGGAACTATTGTCGTGGAGACGCCGTTTTCCACCTCTTCTTATAGTGGGCTGGCTTCCATCACTGCCCTTGGCGCAAGGCCGTACATTGGGGATACAACCGTTGACACTATTACTGCAACCGCCTCTCTTCTAAGCGCGCCGCTTGTCTTGACTATCACGCCAGCAACTGCCGCTCCCTCTTTTTCGGTGGACCCCTTAATAACTCTCACCGTTGCGTACGCAGGAGCCAGCGCGCGCAGCATCACCCTATTGCCAAGTGGTACGCTGAGTTACGGGACCATCGTTGTAGAGACGCCATCCTTGAGTTCTTCATATGGCCTGCCGACCGCCTCTACTGCGCTTGGTGGAAGGCCATACATCGGTGATACGATTGTGGACACCATTACTGCCACAGCTTCTTCTCTGAGCGCACCGCTAATCCTTACGATAACCCCTGCAACCACTACTCCATCCTCTTTTGCGGTTGATCCCTTAACCACTCTGACTGTTGGCTATCCGGGCGCGAGCCCTCGCAGCATAACGCTCCTGCCCAGTGGGACTCTCAGCTATGGCACCGTTGTTGTGGAAACGCCATTCAGCTCATCGTACGGCCTGCCCACGCCTTCCACTGCTTTTGGCGGTAGACCGTACATTGGCGACTCGACTGTGGGAACAGTCACTGCTACTGCTCTGCTTTTGAGTGCGCCCGTGGTTTTCACCATCACTCCTGCCGCTGATTCGGTGCTCACATACCCGGTGGATCCAGTGACAACACTGACTGCTTACTACCAGGGCACAGCAGTCAGCACTCTTACTCTTCTGCCGACCGGTACTGAAAGCCTTGCCACGTATTTGATTGAGACACCGTCTGGAGTCTCGACAGCTTTCCCATCCGCATCTTCTGCAGGCCCCCTACTCTATGACGGAGGTGACGGTACTGTTGCCACATTCACGGCAACGCCTGTTGTTGGTGGACAGACAGTTGGATTGCCCACGGTCTTCACGCTCTACCCCGCTCCAACTCCATGGACTGGATTGGTGAACTCATTTGGTGCCTTCACGACACAGTGGTCTGACAGCACAACACGTACGCTCACTATTCATCCGACCGGCACGGACAGTTACGCCTCCTTACTGGTTGAGGTGCCCAGCGCCACACTCCCTGCCTCTGGCATCAGCTCTTCGGCTCCCCTCCCTTCTTCTTCGGCTCCGTTAGGTCAATTGTACGATGGCGGCGATCGCAATATCGCTACATTTACCGTAACTCCTCTTGTTGCGGGTCAGACGGCCGGCCTTCCTACGGTTTTGACGCTCTATCCTGCAACATCCTCATGGTCGGGACTTGTGAACTCTGCAACCCCCTTCACAACACAATGGGACAGTTCTACGGCGCGGACCTTGACGCTTCACCCTACGGGCACGGATGGTTACGCTTCGCTGCTCATTGAGATTCCCAGAGCTACGCCTACCTCGTCCGCATTCGCATCATCGTCACCATCTGGATTGCTGTACGACGGTGGAGATGGTACCATTGCCACATTCACTGTAACTCCTGTTGCTGGTGGTCTGACCGCCACGGCGCCTTCTGTCTTGACCCTCACTCCTGCTCCATCATCCTGGACTGGCGCCGTCGACTCTGGGGCGGCACTGACAACTCCCTGGACGGGTGTGAGCTCCCGTACTCTTCTGATTCATCCGACTGGAACAGATACAGCGGCTACGCCTTTGATCGAAGTACCTGGCGCCACCACCGCCTCAGCCTCTTTACCTTCTTCTACTGCTCTCAGCCTACTATACGACGGTGGAGATAGCACAGTGGCCACATTTACTGTGACACCATTACTTGGTGGCTTGACGGCTTCTATGCCCTTAGTGCTTACTCTGACCCCTGCTCCTTCGTCTTGGACTGGGGCTGTCAACTCCGCCGCGGTATTGACTACTCCTTGGACGGGTTTAACTTCGCGCACCCTATTGATCCATCCGACCGGCACCGATACAGCTGCCACGCCGCTTATTGAGGTACCGGGAGCTTCTAGTACGTCAGCTCCTGGGCTCCTCTATGATGGCGGCGATGGTACTATTGCAACCTTTACGGTTACGCCAGTGCTTGCAGAATCAAGTGCTACTAGAATTTCTGTGCTAACTCTGACCCCAGCTCCTTCGTCTTGGACTGGGGCTGTCAACTCCGCCGCGGTATTGACTACTCCTTGGACGGGTTTAACTTCGCGCACCCTATTGATCCATCCGACCGGCACCGATACAGCTGCCACGCCGCTTATTGAGGTACCGGGAGCTGCCACTACATCCGCTCCTCTGCTATCGTCGGCTCCTGGATTCCTTTACGATGGTGGCGATGGTACTATTGCAACGTTTACAGTTACGCCGTTCCTTGGAGGACTAAGTGCGTCTGGACCATCTGTGCTTACTCTTACTCCAGCCCCGTCACCCTGGAGTGGAGCAATTAATTCGGCTGCGGCGCTAACTACGCCATGGACTGGCCTGACTTCCCGTACGCTATTAATTCACCCTACTGGTAGTAATACAGCTGCCACGCCGCTTATTGAGGTACCGGGAGCTGCTACTACGTCCGCTCTTCAGTCCGTTGTTCCTGGGCTCCTTTATGATGGCGGCGATAGTATTATCGCAACCTTCACAGTAACGCCATTGCTAGGGGGACTGACTATTACTGGGCCTTCTGTTCTCACTCTCACTCCAGCCCCGTCACCCTGGAGCGGGGCGATCAATTCGGCTGCGGCGCTAACTACACCATGGACTGGCCTGACTTCCCGTACTTTATTGATTCATCCTGCTGGCACCGATACCGCCGCTACGCCGCTTATCGAAGTCCCTGGCGCCACCACGGCTTCGGTTCCGCCATCAGTGACTCCGGCTGTGGGTGGAAGGCAATATCAAGGCGATACAACGACGGGAACTGTCATCGCCACTCCGGTCACCAGCTTCTCAGTACCCTCGGGCTCGCTCTTAACCACCCTTGTCGGCGCTCCCACCACCTTGTCGTTGACCCCCGCCACTTCGCAATTCAGTGGAGCAGTCAACCCAGTGCTGACTTTCACCGCACCCTACGACGGTCCCATAACCAGGACACTGACGCTACTTCCAGAAAACGGGGAGACAACAGGTACCATCCTCATCGAGGTTCCTTCAGCAGCATCATCTGGCATCCCATCATCGCTCCCTGTTGGCCAGCTTTATGACGGCGATTCCACCGTGGTAACGGTTACCGCAACACCAGGTAACAGCCTTGGCGTTATCCCAACTGCTGCTCCGACCGCGCTGGTTCTTACACCAGCCACTGCTACGTTCTCCGGGTACGTGGACCCAAGCATCGTCTTGACCGCACCATGGACGGGAACCTACACTCGTACCTTGACGTTGCATCCCCAGGGCACTCAATCTGCTGGCACATTGCTGGTGGAGACGCCATACGCCGCCTTATCCAGCATTCTTTCCACAAATCCAGGAGTTTCCTCGTCCGTCCCTGCCTTATCCTCCGCCAGTGCTCAGCTCTATGACGGCGATACAACCACCGGCACCATCACCGCCACTCCGGGCAACACCCTCGGCCCCATCGCCGGCGCGTCACCGACTGCAATCCCCCTCACGCCCGCAGCAACCCCATGGCCTGGCGCCATCGACCCTGCGACCTCCTTCTTCCTTCCCTGGTCCGGAACAACCACCAGGACTCTTGTCCTGCACCCGTTGTCCTCTGACGGCGTGGGCACCTACGTCCTCGAGACGCCCTACGCACCCGCCCTCCCGTCCACTACCGCGCCTCTGCCCCTACTCTCCCGCCCCTACGATGGCGGTGACGGCACCACCGCCACCGTAACGGCCGTTCTCGGCGGGGCATCTGGACCCTTCGCCAGCGCCCTCCCGTCCACCTTCATTATTACCCCCGCCCCGACGCCGTTCGGCGGCGCAGTCGACGCGACGACGACGCTGACTGCGCCGTGGGATGGCACATCGACGCGGACGTTGACGCTGCATCCGCTCAGCGGGCAGGCGACGGGTACGGCGTTGGTCGAAACGCCGGCAAGCGCGGCGACTGTGAGCGTGACGGCGCCGACGGGCATTCTGGGCAGCTTGAGCAGCTATCTCTTTGGCGTGTCGAGCACAGCGTCGTCGGGGCTGGTGTCTGGGCTGCCGACAGGATCGGGTGCGGCTTCGTCAGGCGTCGAGTTGTCGTCGCTTTCCGCTTCGGTGCCGGGGGCGTCCATCACCGCGAGCCTGCCCAGCGTCTCCGGCCTCACCTCGTCTCCCAGCGTTGGTATTCCGAGCGATTATGGTAGCCTTTTCAGCAGCCTCTCTGAGAACTTGCCCAGCGCTCCTTTGCCCACTGCCTCTGGGCTTCCGAGCGCGCTGTCTGGCGTCTCAGGCCTTCCCAGCGGCATCAACCCTAGTGATGTCTCGAACCTGCTCAGTAGCCTTTCCGTCACCGAGTCCGGTGCTGCCTCGTCCCTTCTCGCTTCGCTCGGCCTGACCGACATTGCTTCGGTCACTGTTCCCTCGCTCAGCGGTCTTCCTACTGGCCTCAACACCGACCCCGCTTTGGCCTCGTCCATCGCCGCCTCCCTCGTTTCTCAGTTGAGCAACCTGCCTAGTGGCGACTCGTCTCTGGCTGGCGCAATCTCCTCTGGCCTTAGTGATCTCGCTTCTCTCCTCAGTAGCGCTTCTCTGACGGAGGTGAGCGGACTTTCCACCGGCAGCCTATCCACTGCAGGTGCCTCCCTCAGTGACCCAGGCTTGATTTCTTCCGCTGCTGCATCTCTGGCATCGGAGATCAGCAACCTGCCCAGCGGCGCTTCCTCTGCTGCTGGTTCGCTCGCTTCAGAACTGAGCGACCTGGCTTCGCTCCTCAGCAACGCTCCTGGAACTAGCGTGAGCGGTCTTCCTTCTGGCGTTCCTTCCGGCAGCGCTACTATCACCGATCCCGCTGCGGCATCATCGCTGGCTGCCTCCCTCGAGTCTCAACTGAGCAATTTGCCGAGTGCAGATTCGTCTCTTGCAGGAGCTATTTCATCTGGCCTCAGCCAGCTTGGCACATACTTGTCAAGCGCAACATCCGCCGCCACAGCCATTCCATCAAGCGTGCTTTCTACCAATGCCGCCAGCATCACAGACCCTGCCCTTGCCTCTTCATTGGCAGCATCACTCGCCTCCCAGCTCAGTAACCTTCCCAGTGGCGATTCGTCCCTCGCGGGGGCCCTTTCATCTGGCCTTAGCGACTTGGCATCGTACTTCACAAACACGTCCCCAAGCCTGTCCGTTACTGGATTGCCTTCCAGCGTGCTGGCTACCGCCAGCGCTGCCATCACTGATCCAGCTCTTGCTTCTTCCGTTGCCGCATCTCTGGCATCTGAGCTTAGCAACTTGCCGAGTGGTGATTCTTCTCTCGCTGGCGTTCTTTCTTCCGGTCTTAGTGACCTAGCCTCGTTACTTAGCAGTGGCATGCCGAGCAATGCGGCTGCCAGCGGCCTTCCATCCAGCGTTGCCCCTTCCGCTACAGCCGCCATAACCGACCCAGCCCTCGTCTCCTCTCTTGCCGCGTCACTGGCCTCTCAATTGAGCAACTTACCGAGCAGCGATTCATCTCTGGCAGCCGCACTTTCCTCCGGTCTGAGCGATCTTGCGTCTTTGTACCCTGGCACTAACCTGGCTTCAGGCGCGCCTTCAGCAACCGCGGCGATCACTGACCCAGTCCTCGCATCTTCACTTGCGGCTTCCCTGGCTTCCCAGTTGAGCAACCTCCCAAGTGGTGACTCGTCTCTCGCAGGCGCTCTTTCCTCTGGCCTCAGCGATCTGGCCTCGTACCTGTCAGCTACTGGCCCGGCTTCAGGCATCGTCCCGTCAGCGACGGCCGGCATCACCGATCCCGCTCTCGCGTCTTCTCTCGCGGCCTCTCTGGCATCGCAACTCAGCAACTTGCCCAGCAGCGATTCCTCTCTTGCCGGCGCAATCTCGTCCGGGCTCAGCGACCTGGCTTCGCTATTCCCCAGCACAGGGTCTCCCTCCGGTCTGCCATCTGAGCCGCCTGCGGCCTCTGGAGCTTCGTCTCTGGCACCGACTGAGCTGAGCGCGTCCGTATCCGTCCCGAGTGCCGTCAGTGCACCTAGCGTCGAGTCCTTGACCGGGTTGCCGAGCGCTTCCGTGCCTGGCGTTCCATCCGAGAGCCTCTCGTCCGGTATATCTGGACCTTCTGGCTCGGAGCTTCTCAGCGGCTCTGCTCCCGTTCTGTCAAGAGCTAGCCTTTCCTCTGAGCTACCAACTGGTCCATCTGGCACACTGCCGTCGGCTGTGAACACTGCTCTTAACTCACTACCCACGGGCCCATCTGCGTCCGCTTCTGCAGTGACTGCGGCTTATAGTCCTGAGCTTTCGTCGCTCCTTTCAAGCGTAGTTTCTGCACTACCTCTGACCAACTCCGCTGAGCTCTCCTCGGCGCTGGCGAGCTTGACTGCTAACCCATCGGCTGCGCTCTCGTCCGGTCCATCTGGATCCCCCGCTATCTCGGCTACTTCCCTTTCTGGACCTCAGTTGTCATCGATCATCTCCAGCATTGTCTCGGGCCTTGCACCAACCGACTTGGCTGCGCTATCCTCTGTCCTTGCTAGCCTTACAGCGAACCCATCCGCGCCTGTCTCATCTCCTTATCTCGAGTCTTCGCTGTCCGGCTCTGCACTCTCCTCATATCTCTCGAGCGCCGTTTCTGCGCTCTCGCTCACCAACTCCGCCGAAATCTCATCAGCTCTTGCGAGCCTGACCGCAGGACCATCTGGGCCTGTGTCCGGCGCTCCTGGTATTTCGGCGTCTGTAGAGGTCTCCGCTAGTGGTCCTGGTGTATCTGCACCTACTGCTTCGGCTCCCACTGGGCCTCTCGCACCCTCTGGCCTGTCTAACTTGCTCAGCGGCACATCATCTCCTGGCGTCCCTTCAGAATCGGGTCTGTCAGCCGGATCCGCTGTACCTTCAGGCGGCTCTGTCCTCCCCACTAGTAGTCTTTCTGCCAACCTCGGCCCTGGCGCTTCTGGATCCGGCCTGCCATCTTCTGGAGCATCCGCACTCAGCGGCTCTGAGACACTTTTGTCATCTGGACCTGGTGGCTCTGGCATTCCTTCTCAGCTGCCAAGTGGGTCGTCGTCTCTACCACTGGGTGGCACCGCTTCACAGCCGTTATCTCTCCCATCCGGTTCTGACATTAGTTCAGGACCTTCGACACCGGCTGTTAGCGGTCTGTCGGCATCTGGTTTGTCTACGAGCACGTTGGAGCCATATGGCTCTGCATCATCTCCTGCTGGTGTGACCAACTTGCCGACGGGAAGTGAGGCTTCTTCGAGTCCATCACCGTCAATTTCTGGGGCCTCATCGTCTGGATTTCCCGGCCTTTCCAACAGCGACTATGCTCCGACGATAACGGTCACAAGTGGAACAGAATCCCTTACCTCAACCACCGTTGTGACCCCCAGCGGCGCGACTCAAGGCATTACCCAGGTGATCGTCAATGTGCCTCTAAGCAACCTCGCTGGCCTGCCCTCGGGGTCCACTAGTCCTTCTGGCCCGAGTGGATCGTCGCTCGCTATTGTGAGCCCAAGTCTCTCTGCTCCCTCTGTTGGCAGCAACGGCATTGCTACTATCTCAATAACCTCGGGTACATCTTTTTTCACCACTACAATCCTCACGACGCCCGCCACCGCAACTGTTCCGATCACTGTAGTTGTCATCAACTACCCAGAGAGCAACGCGCAGGCATCGGGGCTTCCTTCAGGTTCCGTTCCCGAGGTATCTTCAGTGAGCCCTGGCCTTCCAACTGGCATCCCCGGTTCCTCTTCGAGCGAACCGGCTCTGCAGACAATTACTTCATACTACACTGGCGCCAGTGCGTTCACGACTACACAGTTGAGCCCATCAACCGGAACTTCGCCTTACGGCCTAATAGTTGTTGTCAATCTACCCTTGAGCAACCTGGCCCGCGGCAGTCTTTCCACGTATACTACGACGTCTGGCTCAGTTCCACTGACTTCGACTCGCATACAATCCATCGGTTCAATCCCGTACACTGACGTCATTGTCGTTGTCCCTGAGAGCGGCCTACCTGAAATTTCTGCCTCCCTGCCATTCGGCGGCTCATCGACTCCTGGCGCAGGGCTGCCCACAGTAACCCAGACATTTGGAACGGCAAGCTTCACATCTACTCGTACTCAGATTATTGGCGGTGCTCCTTACACTGATGTTGTTGTCAATGAGCCTTTGACGGGAGTGCCGTTGAGCTCCTCTCCTGCTGCGGAAAGCCTCCCCACCGTTACTCAGGTTTATTTCACTGGGACGGCCACCTTCACCACAACTGGTCTTGCTTTCCTAAGCGGCTCGGCTGGTACTCTACCTGCGTCTGCTGTGATCGTCAATATCCCGGGAACATCAAGCCCTGCCATCCAGTCACCATCGCTGCCGATCGGCGGTACGTCAACTCCGGAAGGCCTATCCAGCATCACCGCCGGCCCATCAATTCCGTATGGTATCGGCATCCCGCGCACTCTTTACTACGTTGGGGATACTACTACAGGCACAATTACGGCACAGCCTGATGAGACTGGTCTTCCAACAACGTTTGTCTTGGTCCCGTACACTGCTCCGACCACAGCCGCAGTCGATCAGTTTACCACTCTCACTGGCCCTTACGATGGCGAGACTACAAAACCGATCACCTTGCTGCCGTCTACCCCAGGTGGCGTTGGAACTATCCTCATTCAGACTCCACGCTTTGCCCTTGCGACACCCACCTCGCCGGGCCTCTCGCTATCTTCTCCGTTCAGCTCTGGCATGTCGCTGCCCACTGGTGGATCTTCGGCGCCAGAAAGCCTTTTGACCATCACTCAAACTTACTTCACTGGTTACTCGACGTTCACGACCACGGGATTGGTGACTGGCTCTACTGAAACTGCTCCGGTCTCGGCTGTTATTATCAACGTGCCCGGTAATGCTAGTCCCTCGCCATCTGGAATCATCAACCCAAGTCTCTCATCGCCACTGGGCGCCTCCTCAAGCCCAGAGAGTCTGACGACTTTGACTTCCACTTATTTCACTGGTGTTTCAACCTTCACTACGACCGGATTCGTCACCGTCTCCACTGGTACCGGGGCGATTCCCGCGGTTATCATCAATGTCCCTGGCACTTCCGTTCCCAGCCTCTCTTTACCGGCGGCGAGCCTTCCAACCATCACACAGACATACACTGGGGATGTGGCGCAAACGACGACAATTCTCACCTACCTAAGCGGTTCC
This sequence comes from Macrophomina phaseolina, assembly GCA_020875535.1. NCBI lineage: Eukaryota > Fungi > Ascomycota > Dothideomycetes > Botryosphaeriales > Botryosphaeriaceae > Macrophomina > Macrophomina phaseolina. The sequence continues at coordinate 6,340,113 of JAEQDS010000065.1, forward strand.
ACCGGCCTTACGCCTGTTTCTGCCATTCTGGTGCAGATTCCGCAGACTAATCTCGCATCGCCTGCTCAGTCATCTCCTGGCTTATCTGGGTCACTGCCGCTGAGCCCAAGCGCATCTCTGTCGCTTCTGTCTGCGCCTGGAGCAAGCATTCCCACGATTACCCAGACCTCTGGATCGGTGCCGTACACCTCTACTATCCTGACTTTTTTTAGTGGCTCTACTGGCTCCGATCCTGCTACTGCGGTGCTGGTGAATATTCCCGCGTCTATACCTGCCACGAGCTTGCCTACCATTACTCAGACGTCTGGATTGGTGCCGTACACCTCTACTGTCCTGACTTTCTTTAGTGGCTCTACCGGCTCTAATCCTGCTACTGCGGTTCTGATAAACGTTCCGGTTTCCGGACCCGCTACCAGCCTGCCTACTATTACCCAGACGGCAGGTTCCGTACCATTCACTTCGACAATTCTGACCTACTTTAGTGGCTCTACTGGCTCCGATCCTGCTACTGCGGTGCTTGTGAATATTCCCGCTTCTATACCTGCCACGAGCTTGCCTACCATTACTCAGACGTCTGGATTGGTGCCGTACACCTCTACTGTCCTGACTTTCTTTAGTGGCTCTACTGGCTCCGATCCTGCTACTGCGGTTCTAATAAACGTTCCGGCTTCTGGGCCCGCTACTAGTCTACCTACTATTACCCAGACGTCTGGATTGGTGCCGTTTACTTCCACGATTCTGACCTACTTTAGTGGTTCTACTAGCTCTGATCCTGCTACTGCAGTTCTAGTAAATATTCCAGCATCTGGGCCCGCTCCGAGTTTGCCTACTATTACTCAGACTACTGGATTGGTTCCGTACACATCCACGGTCTTAACATACCTGAGTGGATCGATTGGCACAGCCCCTGTGAGCGTAGTACTGGTTAATATTCCAGGCTCTTCGCCTATTGCAAGCCTGTCTGCTGCGAACCTCCCTACCATTACTCAGACCTCAGGCTCGGTGCCATATACTTCAACTATTCTCACGTACATGAGTGGATCGATTGGCACGGACCCTATTAGTGCAGTGCTGGTTAATATTCCAGGCTCTTCGCCTACTGCAAGCCTGTCTGCTGCGAGCCTACCTACTATTACTCAGACTGCTGGGTTAGTGCCGTACACATCAACGATCTTAACTTACTTAAGTGGATCGATTGGCACGGACCCCGTCAGCGCAGTACTAGTCAATGTTCCAAGCTCTTCACCCGCTGCGAGCCTCCCTACTATTACTCAGACTGCTGGTTTGGTTCCGTATACATCCACGATCCTTACGTACTTGAGCGGCTCGATCGGCACGGACCCCGTCAGCGCAGTACTAGTTAATGTTCCAAGCTCTTCACCTGCTGCGAGCCTCCCTACTATTACCCAGACTGCTGGTTCGGTGCCGTACACTTCAACTATCCTCACGTACTTGAGCGGCTCGATCGGCGCAAGTCCCGTCAGCGCAGTGCTGGTGAATGTGCCTCAAAGTGCAACCCCTAGCACTGTCTTGCCTTCTACTGGAAGCCCTGGCAACTCAGGCACGCTCAATATTCTGCCCAGCGACCTCCTGACCAATCTGGCGCCTGGACAGTCAACTCCGGCCAGCCTTAGCACCGTAACGTACACTTCTGGCAGCGTGCCTTTCACCACTACGGCTCTGATCACGCCCACCGATGTCCTCGGTGGCTCAGCGTACAACGAGGTTCAAGTCTATGTCCCGACAAGCATAGCCACCCTTACAACAACGGTGACCTCTGGCGCTGTCAGCTCAATCTACACGACGATCGCATTGGTCGGCAGTGCCTTCGTTCCGGAAGTTGTCTATGTTGTCCCCACGCCTACGACCATCACAACCACCATTTATGGGCCCTCAAGTGCAACTTATACAACTGTCGCGTCATTCGGTTCGTCGGTTGTTCCAGAGGTGGTCATTGTGATCCCAAGCTCTCTTCCCACGATTACTATCACGCAAGGCTCAACAAGTGCTACATACACCACACTCGCCACTACTGGCCCGTCTCCTTTCGTTGAAGTCGTTGTTGTGGTTCCCACTCCATTCATCCTCACTTCGACTCAAACCAGCGGTTACCTCCCCGCATACACGACAATCTTCGCCACACAGGATCCGACTATCAACAATGGCCTGCCTTACACGGAGGTACTTGTCGTCTTGCCTTCGCCGTTCGCTCTCACTTCGACCCTGACTTCGGGGAACCTTCCTGCGTACACGACGTCCTTCACTACGCAAAATCCTACCATTAATAGTGGCCTACCATACAGCGAGGTACTCGTCATTGTGCCTACGCCATTAATTGTATCTTCGACAATAACCTCTGGAAACCTACCGGCGTACACAACGGCATTTGCGACGCAAAACCCGACTATTAACAACGGCCTACCATATAGCGAGGAACTCGTTGTCGTGCCTACACCATTGGTTGTGTCTTTAACAGTGACATCCGGAAGTCTGCCCCCGTACACAACCGCTTTCGCAACGCAAAATCCAACAATTAATAATGGCCTCCCGTACAGCGAAATCCTTGTCGTCCTACCTACGCCATTAGTTGTTAGCTCAACTATAACGTCTGGGAACCTGCCTGCCTACACGACATCTTTCGCGACCCAAAATCCAACTATTAATAATGGCCTCCCGTACAGCGAAGTCCTGGTCGTCGTGCCCACGCCTTTTGCTCTAACATCAACTGTCACGTCAGGAAATTTCCCCGGGCCTTATTATACCACATTTGTGACTCAAAACCCGAGCATCAATTTTGGTGTGCCATACACTCAGGTCCTTCAAATTGACCCTGTGCCATTTATATCGACAGCTACGATTACTAGTGGACTCTTACCTGTCTATACTACGGCTTTCGTTACGTCAAATCCGGCTATCAATAATGGCTTACCATACACGCAAGTCCTGGAAGTTAACCCGGTTCCATTTGCATTAACGGCTACTACTACTAGCGGGTTTCTACCTGTCTACACAACCACGTTCGTTACGTCCAATCCGACTGTTAATAATGGGCTGCCATATACGCAAGTCTTGGAAGTTGACCCAGTTCCGTTTGTGTCGACGGCTACGATTACTAGCGGATTTCTACCTATCTACACAACGACGTTCGTTACATTGAACCCAACTATTAACGGTGGCCTGCCGTACACGCAAGTCCTGGAAGTTAACCCGGTTCCGTTTGTGTCCACGGCTACTACTACTAGCGGATTCTTACCTGTCTATACGACTACGTTCGTTACGTCAAACCCGACTGTCAATAGTGGCCTACCGTATACACAAGTTCTTGAAGTTAACCCAGTTCCGTTTCTGTCATCAGCAACGATCACAAGTGGGACGTTGCAGCCGTTTACCACAACCTTCCTAACGCAAAATCCAAGTATTAATAACGGATTGCCATACACTCAGGTTTTAGAGATCGACCCGGTGCCATTTATCTCGTCGGCGACCATTACAAGCGGGTCATTGCCGCCGTTTACCACAACATTCCTAACACAAAACCCAAGCATCAACAACGGATTGCCATATACTCAGGTGTTAGAGGTCGACCCCGTGCCATTTGTCTCATCGGCCACTATCACAAGCGGGTTATTGCCGCCATTTACCACAACCTTCCTAACGCAAAATCCAAGTGTTAATAACGGATTGCTATACACTCAGGTTTTGGAGGTCGACCCCGTGCCATTTGTCTCGTCGGCGACTATTACAAGCGGGTCATTGCCGCCGTTTACCACAACATTCCTGACACAAAACCCAAGTATCAACAATGGACTGCCATACACTCAGGTGTTGGAGATCGACCCCGTGCCATTTGTCTCGTCGGCGACCATCACGTCCGGGTTTTTGCCTGTCTACACAACCGTAATCGTCACTTCAGACCCAGCCGTTAATTACGGCCAGCCTTTCACCGAGATTATCGTCGTCTCGCCGACTCAATATACCGCGACTTCAACTCTGACAAGCGGTGCATCAAGCTTCGTCACTACTGTGGCGACTGCGGATCCATTTTCGTTAATCAACGGTGGCCAACCCTACTCGCAAGTCATCTACGTTGTTCCGACTCCTACGCCGACGCCTTTCGGCCCCCTGACGACGACTATCGCAAGCGGGTCGGTCTCCAGCGCGAACACTGTGGTGACGTCTGATCCCTTAATCAACAGTGGTCAACCGTTTACTGAGGTTGTGATTTACATTCCTACGAGCGGCCCTATCCTGTCTTCAAACCCGAACAGCAACGTCGCTAATGGACCAAGCGGACAATCATCATCACCTGGCTATCTGTTCACGTCTACCCAATACTCAGGCAGTCTTCCTTTCACCACAACATTCCCGGTTACTTGGACAGATGGCAGCCCAGCTACGGAGGTTCTGGTCAACTATCCTACGTCCACCAGCGCGACCACGAGCGTATGCTTGCCCGCCGCCGGATCAGGAGCCCCTCAATGTCTTTCTGCGCTTCCCAGCGCCTGTCAATCCTCGTCTGGTAGTGGCTTATTCGGTAGTTTTGTCAGCTCTATCGATTACACGGCTTGCCGAGCGGCCTTGGGCGTCTTTGGTACAGTTCACGCCGGAGCATGTTTTGTTGAGAACACATTCGGCGGAGTCATCAGTGTTTTGAGTCCTTTCAGCAATGATGGTGACTTTATGTCTTGCTTGCACAACTACGTCCCCACCTGCGACAATTGCGCTCCTGCACTGCCACCTGCTTGCTCGGCTCTTTCGTCTCTGAGCAGCCTCATTGGCAACGGTGATGTGCTTTTGTGTCAATCCGCTCTAGGAATTTACGGTACGACCACTGCACATACCTGCTTCAACAACCTCCTAGATGGCGCCAGCCTGCTATCCTGCTTGAACACGAACATCCCCTTCTGCGTCACAGGCAACCCCACGCCTACAGCCATAGTCGCTGCCACTACGACTACTCTTTGCGGCACCCCCGTGGCGACTTCCTGTGTGACCAGTCTACCCTCTGCCTGCAACTTCCCCGACACCGGCGGTCTTTTGTCCAGCATTGTCGACCCTGCTTCTGTTAGTGCTTGTAAAATCGCACTGGGTGTCTTCGGTACCGTCCAGGGCGCCGCCTGCTTCGCAGATAGCATAATCAGCTCTTTCACCAATTCTGACATCCTCTCCTGCCTTCGCGCCAATATCCAGACCTGCGACAACTGCCTCAACGCCAATATTCCCTCATCTTGCCACCAGTTGAGCACCGTCGGCACCTTGGGCCTCTTAGATCCTCTTGTCACCACTTGCCAAACCGCTCTTGGTCTGTTTGCGCAAGTACACGCGGCAAGCTGCTTCGTCGCCAACGGCGCGAATTCCATCGTCGGCTCTGACTTGCTAAGTTGTGTTACTAATAACGTGCCGACTTGTGCGGGTACGACAACTAGTGCACTTAGCACTTCATACACGACTGTTGGCCCCACTCCGTTCGTGTCCACGATCGTCAGCAGTCCTTTATTCGGCTCTGCAACATCTTACATCCTCGTAGGATCTCCTGCGCCGCTTTCCACCGTGACAATCACGTCGGGCGCGATCAGTAGGACCACCACGGCCGCTACGTACGACTTCTTCGGCAATCCATCCTCTGTGGTAGAGGTCATCGTACCTGGCCCCGTATTGCCTACGAGCTATACCACCGGTAACTTCCAACCTTTTACTAGCACTGTGGTGTCTCCTCCTGGTTTTTTCAACCCTGGTACGACCTACGCGCTGGTCGGAGTTTCAGCGGCGGGGCCTGTGCTCTCAACCAGCCATACTACCGGGGGCTCTGTGGTAAGAAATCCGCTACAATTCACCGAATAAAAACGCTGATATTCATAATATAGGCTTACACGAGTACTATCACGACAACACTCCCTGCCCTTTTCCCTTTTGGCCCTTCCACTCCGACTACGTACGTGGTAGTCAACACCCCTCAGATATTGGCACCACCGGGTGGCAACACGGCTCTTGCTCCTCTTGTTCATCCGACAGTGACGGTTCCTGGACCAGCCTCTACATTCACCGCCTACACTGACCCGCCCGGGACTTACACACCAGGAACCTATGTAATCGTTCAGGTGCCCCTTGAAACAGTTACGGTGGCCGGTCCAGCCTCGAGCGTCTACACATCCTATTTTCAACCGCCAGGAACGTACACGCTCGGCAGTTATTACGTGGTCCAGACCCCATACCCAACGATTACACAGACGAGTGGCGCTGTTGCGTACACATCAACATTGCTGACGACACCCGCTGGAGCCCCTGGAGGGTGAGTATCCCTCATGGTCCCAACTTGATTCCCAAAAGCTCACCATGACTTGCTACAACAGGACTTACGTGGTCGTCAACCAGCCGGCGAGGCCTACATTTACTATCACGTCTGGAAATGTCCTATTTACATCTACAGTTGCAACAGCAGTCTATGTCTACCAACCAACCCCTGCCCTCACGATTACTCGCACCTCTGGGAGCGTTACCATTAGCTCTGTTTCGACAACAATGGTCGGGGGTTCTGCGAGCAACGTGGAAGTGATCACCGTTCCAACGCAGGCGCCGTTCAAGATCTCTATCACTGATTTCCCTGGGAACTTCTACGGTTATTTGCATATGCTAGACACGCCATCAAGTGGAACAGCGCATCAATGCGGCCTCACGCAAAGCTACACCAGCGGTTCCACCTTCCACATTGATCCGGCATCATCCCGGCTCGTCTGCACCTCCGGCGTGGGGTCGACACAGCAGCTTCACTCTTGTCAACGTAGTACAGACTCGAACGCTCCCTTCTTGTTCGATCACCCCAATCTCGCCGGCAACGTTGATATTCACACGACTTTCTGGGATGACAACACGCTGCGCGTCGCAAATGCCGGAAATGGCCAGTACTTGGCTGCATTGTGTAGCGGCATCCTCTATCTCGCCGGAGGCACCCCCAGTGGTTGCACGCAGGTTGTATTGTCGCCTTGCCGCTCAGCGCTCACGTTTGCAAGCACGACGGTAACCAGTGGAACGGGCATCGCTCACACCGTCACTCATGCTGCTGCCGGAACAGCAATCAGCCAGGGTGGGGCAATTCAAGTAGTCGTTCCGTCTTCCTGCTCGGCTGTTCCTGGAATCGAGTACACGAACCGCCCGAACCCCGTTTCTGGCGGCGCGACCGTCTCGGACCCCTACTACGCTGCGTTCCACCCGGCCGTCTACAACAACCCTCAGACGGCGCCATACAGTACAATCAACTTCCGGGGCGTCACAGACAACATTGGCTTGGGTATCGCCAGCCCTGGAAATGGTGTTGTTTACAACTCCGGCACACATTCAATGTCGCACACAGCCTTGATTTTCCGTGGATACTTTTACGCACCGACAAGTGGTTTATGGACTTTCACGCTGCATCAGCCGGATGATATCGGGTAAGTCCAAGTTTTTCCCATGCTATTAATAATAATGCTAACATCCGTCGTTCCAGGTATCTATGGATTGGGCCAAACGCGGTGTCTGCTTGGTCAGACACCAATTTTAACGTCATCGCCGGCCTCAACACGCCAACAGCAAGCACAACTATGACGTTGACAGCTGGCTCCTTGACACCGATCAGACTCGTCTACGGCGATGGTAACGGCGCCATCAGCTTCACTTTAAGGACGACCGACCCCAACGGTCAAGTTAGAGAGGACACCACCGGTCTCTTCAGGCAGACAATTTGTGGACCGTACACCGGATGGACATGATGAGCATTGCTGGCGGAGCCTTCTTGGGGTGTTTGTTTTTGCATTTATTCGCAATTATCTCCATTTGAAAAATTTTTCTCTCTTTTTTTTACTTTTCTTTTGCTACAAAATCTTCGCCTAATCATTCTAGTTTTGAGTATTTTCATAAAAAGCGTGAAGACCTTTCTGGGCCCGGATTAAATTAGAATAGTACTTCCCAGATAATTGAATGTTTGCATTCTCCATATTCGCTAAAGTTGCGTATCATGCCACGACAGTGTGGACTTGTTATAGCGAACTGTAGAATACTCATAACTCTGAAGTATCATCGACATTGGCATTTATTCGGATATATCCAACACTATGCTTTCATTGCATGCACGGCGCATGGCTTGTCTCATACTACATGTATATCCACGTTATCAATCATGATCTTTGTCATGTCATGTTCAAAGATGTGGAGTGGGATTGGAAAAACGCATGCATTTCCGGCAGTCTGAAGCCAACTGCATGGAGGGATGCAGGTGCAAGTCCAATATTTTTCCTACAATCCTTATCTATCACGCCAGGATCGTTCAAGATCTGGACACCATCGTGCTTTGCATAGTACATGACTCTTCTCATTCTCAAGAAAGAACATGGGAGCCATTTTTCGTATAAATAAGTTGGGTTCTAGAGGCACTTCTTGCGCCCCACATACGTCGTGGCTCTGGATGCTAACTATGTATATACATGAAGGACTGAAAGGAATGCTTCTCGGTACACCATCAAACCGTTTCGGCTTAGAACATGTATGAGTCAGCCTGTACTTCATTCTCGTGGGCGTAGCTACAATCAAAATGTTAACTAGATAGAAATAAGGACCAGTGACAGGCTACTCACCCCTGGTCCCTTAGCAGGCGAAGTCTGCGGGGTTGGCAGTGCACTCGTTGTAGATCTGCTGGTTGTCCTGCGAGTAGCCAATGCAGCAGTCGTGCAGGTCCTCGGGGGTCCTCTCCTGCGCAAGGGCAGAGGCAGGGAGGGCCAACAGGGTGGCAATAGCGGCGAAGAAGATGGTGTTGAACTGCATGTTGGCGGATTGGTTTTATTTTGTTGGGGTATTTTTTGAAGTATTGGCGTTGAAAATTTGAGGGCGAAGTAGATGATATGATAACGGTACGATAGTCTGGAGTATTTATACTCTAAAATACGAGCAAGTCACGCTTTGATTAGGCACATTGTACATGTGTTGTGGTTTGCCTGATCAGCGGTGGTGGTTGCGTTGGATTAGGCGCCCAGGCTGCTACTTCGCGAGGGCCGGAAAAACACGACAATGAGTTCCGAGCGTTCTGGAAGAGATGGTACAAATGGGACAGTGCACCGGTTGGGCGGCCCGGCCACAGACACACGGTCCGGAAATTTCATCCCGGTCGCTGTTTTCGGTGGTGGCAAATGGTGTATTGTAGGCAGATATAAGCTAAACACGACTGAATACTCTCTTGCTTGAGCGAGTAATTTTCCGCGAAAGGGTTGGACCAGTTTCCAAATATTGAGGACTGTGAATGAAGCTCCTCTCTTAGGGCCCAGGGCGTGAACTGACGGGCTTCCCTCCCGTGGAGCTCAGCATGATAGATACGTGGGTCGGGCCATGCTCGGTCACCGCATCTTTCCGATCATTGCCTGACAAGGAAACTCGCTCTGTCTCGGCTTGCTGCAATCTACCAGACGTGAAACCAAACTGGAGATGCTGGAAGTCTTGAACAACACTCGGACTGCGAAGACGTGATCGAATGCTTGGCATTGGATTTCATGGCGAGATACGGCCAAGGCCTTCCCGATGTAAGGCCAGTTTTCAATTATCCCAGGTCGTTCGCCTGCTCCCATGACAGATGCCATGAGTTGGCACGTATGCTACGGCTCTGCTTGGCCACTGTGCTAAGAACTTGTACCGTAAATCTTGTGTGTAAATGGGAGGTAATCTCGGATTCGGCTCCTCTTACATTCTGAAGTGGGTATAGGGCGGACGCCTGACGCCCAGAACGGAAGGAATTGCCTGGAAGCCGCGGAACACAACGACCCCCGCTCCTCGAAGACCTCGTAGGTGTATGTACATTTACTGGAGCGTTGGGAATCATCAATCGGAGTCCCAGCGCGGAAATGAATTATCAAATGGTTTTGCGACTTATCAGTCGAGCTTGGCTGAGTCTGCGATAATGCACTTTCACCACCATTGCGCCTGCTTCATCCCCGGCGAAGGATGCTTCTCAGTCAGGGTTGAGATCAAGAGCCGCTAATATTCTACTCTCTATTGCAAGGAGCTCAGTCAAGCAGTCCACCACTTAGCGGAGGCTGCGAAATGCATTCGCTGTCTGCGTCCCACAACCTCGGAAATAGATGCGAGGTTGTTTTTGGCTGGTGCTCTCTCGCAATGGCGTCCGTTCCTTTTTGGGAGACTTGGCGACGTTTTGCAAGGTGGACTTGGTGTTATTCAGGTGAAGCGTTCATAACACGTGCGAGGAATAGGGTACAGCTGCTGCGCCGCGGTATTCACAGAAGAAATGGTGCAGGCCGGCACCAGCTTGGGAAAGCGGATAGTCAGGGCGGCCTCAATCAGCGTCTAGTGATGTGGAATGGTCGGGTCGTCTGGCGGGACAAAGCGTAAGTCACATATGGATTTGAAGCATTCACCCGAAAGCAGATGTTAGGGAACTCCTGACACTTACGTCACCACTGATCACCCATGCTTTTAAAACATGCTAAAATTCGCCAAAATTTTTGTAGACGCAGGTTGCATCGTGAAGGTGCAAGGGTTCCAATTGCGGGGTACGAACTCGAAAAAAGCACCCGCCACCATAGATTCGATAATATGCTGCTCGTGCTTTCGAATATGAAGTCACGCAAGGCTTTGCGCTGTTTAACTCGCTCTTCGCGCTATTCATTGAACATTCAAGGCTGACACTGCCAGACAGAGGCTCCGGACCACAGTTCTGAGCCAACGCAAGCAACAACGTTTTGTCGCAAGCAGTGTGACTCTTGCACTGCTGCTTCGAGCCGCGTCCACACAGCGGCTTGTCAATATCACGGTCGACGCGTCGGCAAAGATTGGGCAGCTGACCGCAATCAACCGTTTCTTCGGCTGCGACGAGCCAAATTTCGCCCACTATCCAAACAGTCAAAAACCGCTGTCGGAGCTGGGGAATATCGGCCCAGCACAAACCTACTTCCGCACACACAATGTCTTAACCACTGGGAACGGAAGCTCTGTCGGCGTGCCTGTGCTGAAATGGGGCAACACGAATGTCCGTACTGAAGACTCCCAGGGGAATTCCATCTACGACTGGACCTTCATGGACCGCATTTTCGATTCCTACCTGTCCGCTAACGTAAAACCATATGTGCAAATTGGCGTCATGCCTCTGGCCTTATCAGCAGGTCCAGATCCCAACTTCTTCACGTTCACGCCAACCTCGCCCTATGATGCCATCTACACCGGATGGTCCAGCCCACCCACCAACTATCAAACGTGGGAGGAATTGCTGTATCAATGGACAAAGCACAACGTGGAGAAGCACGGGCAAGCCGAAGTGGAGTCGTGGTACTGGGAAGTCTGGAACGAGCCCAACGTCGCCTACTGGAACGGCACGCGCGACGAGTTCTGCGCACTGCACGACCACGCCATCGCCGCCGTCCGCCGCGCCCTCCCAACCGCACGAGTCGGAGGCTGCGAAGCAGCCGGCGGAGCGGCGGACGGCTACCTCGCAGGGCTCCTGAGCCACAGCCTGCGCGGTGGCAACTACGCCACCGGCGAGACAGGCACGCCGCTCGACTTCGTCTCCTTCCACGCCAAAGGCGCGCCGCACTTCATCAACGCCACGGGCGCGAAGGAGGGTGGCTTCGTCCAGATGAACCTCTCCGCGCAGCTGCAGCAGATCGATGGGGCGTTCAGCGTCGGGGCGTCCTTCGCGGAGCTGCGCCAGACGCCCATCGTGATGGGCGAGTACGATCCCGACGGGTGCGCGGCGTGCCAGACGCCGCAGTACGGGTACGAGAACGGCCCGCTGTATCCGTCCTATATGATTGCGACGTTTGTTCGCCCCTTGGATCTGGCGGACAGATGGGGCGTCAATCTGCAAGGGGCGCTGACCTGGACGTTTGAGTACGAGGAGGCGGAGCTGTTTAATGATACGACATACTTTGATGGCTTCCGTGTGCTCGCGACGCAGGGTATTGACAAGCCGGTGCTCAACGCCCATCGAATGTTGGGAATGATGACAGGAGACAGGGTCCGGGCTGAGAGTGACGGTCAGGTGTCATTGGATGAAGCGGTGGCTGGGAGCGTCAGAGGCAAGACCGATGTGGGTGTGCTAACTAACCCCGACGAGGAGCGGGTGTAAGTTCTGGTCTGGCATTACCATGACGACGACACCAGCTTCCAAGATGCGCAGGTAGATTTGACGATCGGAGGGCTGGAGAACATAAAATCTGCTACCCTGACGCATTTCCGTCTCGACGAGGAACACAGCAACTCTTATTCACTGTGGCGGGCTTTAGGCTCCCCAACAGCCCCCATACCGGTGGATTATGAGCTTCTGGTAGCTGCAGGTAAACTTGAGGAACTAGAGACGTCAGGGAATGTCAGCGTTGATGAGGATGGAAAGTATATCATGTCATTTGCCTTGCCAATACGATCTCTCTCATTAGTTGTGGTGGAGCATGTTTAAGCAGGCAACAAGATTTCCTAATATCGTCCAACATTGGATCACAGTGAATGGCAAAAGACCATCCCCACTCCCCAATCCAATTTTTATGGAAAAAAAAAAACAGAATAAAACAAATAATAAATCCCATTGCCATGAGCTGAATGGTTCATGGAGAGCCGAAGCAGCCGTACGGATGCAAATGCCCTACAGTAGCCCTCCCTCCATTCACACCCACTCAACCTCCAAGCCCTCAAACTCCGCATCTAACCCCTCCTCCCCGTCTCCATCCTTGCTGCCCGGCCTCGCCGCATACGCCGCCACGCTGACCTCCCACGCGCCCTCCTCATCCGCAAACCACCACGTCAACTCCCTGAGCGGCACCCTCGTCTCGCCTTCCCCGTCCGTCGCCGGCACGCACAAATACACGCACAACGCCCTGCCGCCCTCCTCCCTCTCCATCTCCACTGTCAGCTTCAGCGCCCCGTCCTCGCTCGCGCCCACGGCGCCCCACGGCACCAGGCTCGCATCACTCCACGTCTCACACCCCACCGTGCTGACCCACGCCTCGTGGTCGACCACCTCCACGCCCGCCTTGACCCAGCGCGCGCCGCGGGCCTGCGCCTCGCAGTGCAGGTCGGCGCCGGGTGGGGCGATGGCGAGGAAGAGGCCGGCCTGGTCGTAGCGGACGAGGCGGGCGAGCGGGCGCGGGAGGGTCGCGGTGAGGCGGGCGCGGCGGAGGGAGCGGAGAGGCCCGCGCGAGAGGTGGGCGAAGGGTGCGGAGAGGGCGGCGTGCGTGGGAGGTTTGCGCCAGATGTCTGTGGACGGCGGGGCGGTGATGGTGAAGGCGGCAGCGGCAGCAGTAGCCATAGTAGGTAGAAGTATTTTCGGACGTGTGCTTTTTTTTGGGGCGGTGAATTGAGTCGGTGGGTGAGGTTGGGAGGAAGAAACTGAGATCGCGGGAGAACTGTGCTTTCCAGCGGTTGTGGTGCGGCTTTATATCTATATGTTGCGGCCGGTTTGGGAGGAGACGTTGGCGGTGTGCCGCATCGAAGGGTCTACATGGCGTGCGGTTGAGAGTGCAGCTCGTTCAGGCCAAATCGCGCTTTGCTGGAGCGCGGATGACGGAGGATCATGGCTGTGACGCGCTGCGAAGCGGAATGCCCGCTCAGAGTATGACCGTGATGGGTAATGCCTAATGGAGGAAAAGGCTCGGCAGCTCAGGGCAAATTCGCACTACTCCTGCTTCTGATGCGGGCGGCGGATCTCCGGCGGCCACGGCTTCGCTTACTGCTTGTCCGCTTCGAGATTAGCACTGAAAAGTTGACTCTTGTTCCTCTTCGGGTATAGTCTTGATCACGTGACCTCCCAGCCTGCGCGGACACGGCCGGTCTTATAACACAGCGATAAATTGATCAGAGGATTGTCCGGCGGATTCGAGGGTCCATCAGCATCGAATCTATCTCGAAAAATGCCTGCAGCCACGAAGGAGTACGGGCCAGAGGTCCAGAAGGTCCCCGCAGATACCCCGCTCCAAGACATTCTGTATCTCTTGAAGCGCGACGGCGGTGTCTTCATCGAGGGCTTGATCTCCAGCGAAGATATTGACAAAGCCTACGATGAAGTTCGCGAGACTCTGGATAACGATGTGGAATGGGACGGAAGTTTCTTTCCCAGTGAGACCTACCCAGCGATTCATCTGTTGCTTGTTAACCTTGGGCAGAGGAGACGCAGCGAGCTTCAGCGCTAATCATGAGGAGTCCGACCTACGTGAAAACACAACTCATGAATCCGCTGTATCACCAGGTGATCGACCACTTTCTGACCACTCGCAGCTGGTTCTGGTGGGGCGATGAAAGGAAGGAGTCCGTATCCAAGCCCCAGGCGCACTCGTGCGTAGCAATGAGGATCGGCCCAGGCGGAAAAGCACAGCCGCTGCACAGAGACGATTACATCAGCCACAACATCCACGAGGAGATCGACGAGTGGGACGATGAGCGTGATATGAAGCGGGAGACTGCGATCGGCATGTTCGTAGCCGGATCTAAGGTAACGAAGGAGAACGGAGGCACACAATTCATCCCGAAAAGCCATCTTTGGTAAGTAAAATCTTGCTGAACCAGGAAAATATTCTGACGAAGTTGCACAGGGGCAATGATCGCGAGAAACCTCCGCAAGTGGACCAGTGCATCTTTGCGGAGATGGAAAAGGGGGACGCATTCATCATGCTTGCTTCCGCATTCCATGGAGGCGGAAACAACACCACGAAGGATGAAAAGCGCCTCGTCTTCTCCACGTTTTCCGTGAGGGGATACCTCAGACAGGAGGAGAATCAGTTTCTCGCTGTGCCTCAAGATGTGGCTAGATCGTACGGTCGGGATGTCCAGGATTTCATGGGATACTCGATGAGTGACCCTGCGGGCGGCTGGGTTGAGCAGATGGATCCTATATATGCACTGAGGCCAGAGCTGAAGGAAGGCGTGCGGCCGAAGGATTATTGAGCGTTGATGATTCGCTAGCCAGTGCCATACACAGCCCAAAATGCCATTGATATGCGAACGGCAACTGAGATATACAGATCCAGGGCGAACAGTGCTCTTGCAACTAGATGGCGCGTGACCGGCACCCGGAGAAAGGTGGCGGCGATGCCCCTCAGTTTCCCCGAGGCTGCCAAGGTGTTTCCGGAAGGTTGGCACCGCTCGCTGCACTTGGTAAAGCCCCGCGTAAGCAGTAGCGCTCTCGACTCACCTGTCCCTCTTCAATCCCGTAACTCTACAGGTCTGCTGCTTTCAAGACCAGCTCGTTATCAAGACAGATACAATTTTCATCGCAACCCTCCAGTAACTCTGCACGTGGGCTGTGAAATGTCCAAACGACTGACAGCTATTCGCCTTGGTTAGTGGGCGCATCTCCGGATATTGCAACAAGGCGCTAAAGCTCGCAGATCCGGCTTGCGGGACGTGTCGAAAGAAGTGCCGTAAGTGTGATCGGACTCGACCAGTATGCAAACGATGCACCATCAAGGGTCTGCACTGTGAGGGCTATCCTCCACGATTCCAGTTCTTGGAGTACGGATCCATGCCAAGCGCCACAAGCGCTGCTGCGAATGAGGCCGACGTTCCTCCCGCATCAGCTGCGCGACGAAAAAGGAAACAGAAGGCGCCGACGTCCAATACCCAGAGACAGAGCTCCACGACCCTGATCGACCTACCCACTCGCGAGCGGGATCACCCGTCGCCAGCCCCGCTAATCACCCTGGACCAATCTTTGTCTCCGGAAAGTGATGTCTCTTTGGGGCGTTCAAGCCTCGTAGATGACGTCCTGGCCACTGCACAAGCGCAGAGATTGCTTGTTCATTGTAAGTTTCTGGCAGCTGGTATACAATATCCCTCTCCCTAATGCATCGTAGTCGATACAACGGTTTGTAATACTTTGGCTATCACGACCGCGGGAACGGCCAACCCGTTCCGCGCTTACGTCCTACCACTCTCGTACCAACACGCAGGAATCCTGCATGCGCTTCTTGGCTTAGCTGCTTACCACCTGAATGCTTCGGGCGAAGACACTAGTAAAACAAACACAACGGCTGCTCTCCAACACAAACTCTCTGCCATCCAATCATTAAGCACCCTGCTCATCAAGGAAGAGATATCCGGGCTTAGTGAGAGAGAAGAGGAAGTCACGCTTGTCATCGTACTTCTTCTCGTCCTACAGGATATATGCGAGTCTGGGATATCCACCCATGGCGCCCATCTCACTGGCGTCACATTCCTCTGCGGTAGGATTGCGGACCGCTCACTGGAAACCCTGTCCCCATTCAAGATGTTCCTCATATCCTGCCTGTCTTGGTGGGTGCTGCGTCCGCTTCCATTTTCTTCCAGCTAATCTCTTACTAGGCTAGACGCCCTTCGCGGGTTCAGTGGCGCAGAGAAGCTCGCCTACTCCGATAACGTCCGCCAGTGCGTTCTTCAGGCTCAAGACTGCAGCTTGGAGACCTCAGTCGGCTGTCCTGCCGAGATATTCTACGAGATCGGCAAAGTGCTCTCCGCAGGCAGAGACTTCGTTGCCGGCACGCTTCCAGTCTCCGAGTTTGAAGAGGTGCTTGCCGGGGCTGACGCCTTCCTCCTGAACTGGGATGCGGACAGTGCGACCTTCCCGACGCACGACCCTGAGTGGAAGTTACTGGCAGAAGCATACCGGCACGCTTGCATTCTGCGGGTGCGGCGCTTTCCCGAGCCCTTAGAGTCTGTTCCGGCAGAAGACGATAGGATCAAGGGGCCAGTGGCGGCCATCTTGGATGCTGCAGCAAAGATTCCCATGGATTCGCCTTTCTACAAACGTCTGCTCTTCCCGTTGTTTTTGGCCGGTGCAGAAACCAGTTCGCCACATCAGTACCACTACGTGCACTTGTGCATCAACCAGATCAAAGAGTCCACCGGGTTCCAGCACCAGGCAATGACGCAGCTGCTGAATACTGTTTGGGAAGAAAGACATATGAACTCGAAACGCTGGAGAAACATCTCGTGGACAGAATGGGTGAGCAATACGCGATCAGCAGTAGATACGGTACTGACGATTGACTGCAGACGTGCTCGTCGCTGCTCAAAGTACAACACGCCTTTCTGTTCTTCTGAATGCACGTGGAACCGAGCTGCATACGAGTCATCGAGTGCCATACCGCAGAATCATCACAATCAGACATTCGCATTGGACAATCAATACTTCTGCATCTCCCGCGTGAAATTTGCATCGCCCACATGCTGGGGAGAATGGAGCCAGGGCATGTCGCAATGGGATTGGCTACATGTCGGGACCGGCCAGCGCTAACGCAAGCTGCGGTTGGAATTATTTCCACATCGGGCCTAGCGGCACACGAAGATTCCCCGAGACGTACGAAGGTACAACGAAAGCATTGGCAGGAAGCTCCATTTTCTCCGGAGACAAATGTAAATATTCCAAGGGAGCTTCATGGCTGTCTCGTGTTCTCCTACAACATACAACGCCCCAACAATCAGAAAAATGGCAGCCACCGAGAAAGACACGGAGCAGTTGGCACTCGCTCGCAAGCTCAACCACATTCCTTGGTCTGAGCAGTACGAAAAAATGATTTCCGGCATGCTGTAAGTGACCTTCACAATGAACCTTGCCCTCCAGGAATCTCCCGCTAGAATCTGCACGGCGGTTGGGGAAGTTGAAGCAGCAACTCCGACGCACGAGTTCCTCTGCAAACCCAAGCGTCAACACCTGCACAATGACTACAGCTGCCGCCAAAGCCCAGCCCTCCATCCCCGAATCCCATCCTCCGCAGACTCACCATCACGCACCCGCGCGCAATGTAAATAGAAACCAGAAAAAAGAAAAGGCACCGCTCACACGCCTCTCTCCGCGCCACAGCTACGACTCCTCCGACGCGACCCTGTCGGCCGCGCGCTTCAAAGCCCGCGCCTGGTGCCACGCCTACAACACCACCTTCCCGGCCAGCGCGGCCGACTTGGCGGCCCTCCAAGCCGACCGGCTCGCGCAGCTCCGCGCCATCCTCGGCCACGTCGGCGACGACGCCGCCTACATCGAGCCGCCGCTCTTGCTCGACTACGGCTGCAACGTGCGGCTGGGCGCGCGCTTCTACGCCAACTTCAACCTCACCGTGCTCGACTGCGCGCTCGTCACCGTCGGCGACCGCGTCATGTGCGGGCCCAACGTCACCATCTGCGCGGCCACGCACGAGACCGACGTCCACAGCCGCCGCCAGGACGTCGAGTACGCCCGGCCCGTCGTGATCGGGCATGATTGCTGGATTGGCGCCAACGCCATCGTGCTGCCGGGCGTGACGATTGGCGAGGGCTGCACGATTGCGGCGGGCGCGGTCGTGACCAAGGATGTGCCGGCTTGGAGTGTGGCGATGGGGACGCCGGCGCGGGTGGTGAGGAAAGTCACGCCGGCGCCGAAGCCGTGACGGGGAGGAGGAGGAGGGGAGGCGGTGGGGGTGGTGGTGATGGTAAGGTGTGTTGGTCGTTGGGGGTGGGCGGCGGCGTAGCGGCGGGAAACAGGATCACGGCGGATGCGTTTGGATTGGATTGACGTTTGAGGAATTTTCGTGTATTTACATCATAGGCTTGATTATATCAACAGGAAGATGGGGGTAAGGGGGAAAAAACATGAAGCGAACTTTTTACGACGGAATCGAAGAAACAGGGATCATAAAGTCTCATAAACTCATTTCAGGACGACGGAAGTATCACCCATGTAGATGTTGCCCGCGCCCTCGCCCTGGCACACAACATTGACCCAGACCTGGTCGAAGCGGCTCAGGATCCTCACGGTGGAGGAGAACTTGGTTCACTCGTCACGCGCGCTGATCAGCTGGCTGGTGACGGGCCGGCCATTGACATAGGTCGAAACACCGCAGTAGCCAGTGAGAGCCTTCTCGATCTTAAAGTACGCGCTCACGTTGTACGTCTGGCCGGGCTTGAGGTTGAAGCCGAGAGGGTTGATCATGCTGCTTGAAATCTTGGTGGAAGCGGTCTTCCTGGCGAATTGCAGGGCGTTGGCGCCGGTGCGGGCGGTGCTGCTGCTGACAGACAGGTCGAATGACTCGAAGCCGGGGACGTTGAACCGCCCGAACGCGCAGCCGTCGTGGACCCAGGGGAGGTAGGACTTGGTGGAGTCTTCGAAGCCGCCGTTGCTGGTGGGGCACTTTGGCTGGAGGGAGTCCTTGGAGTAGAACAAGCTCCAGCTGTAGGTGTACTTGGTATGGATGCTGTCGTCGTATGAGACGGTATTGACCGCGTACTTGGAGTCCCAGTTCGAGGTGTACATGGTGCACATCTGACCCTGGACATAGGACCCGGTGTCGTTGTGGACATTGAGCTGGTAGGTGCCGAATGCGGAGCACAGGGGAATAGTGCTCCCATCTGAAGGAGGGTGTTCTTTGTTATACTTGTTCTGGGATTCGCAGGCAGCGGAGCAAAGCTCAGGGTCGAATGGGCCCTCGTTGAACAGCTTGTAACCCATGTATGTCCAAGTGCCCTGGCAGTCTCGGAGAGGAGCGTTCATAACCGCGTTGCCGAGCTTGGCAGGGCCGCTCCAACCGGCGAGCGGCTTGCCGACCTTGTCGGAGCTGTACGCGTTGGATCCTGCAATTGCGACGTGGAGTTGCTGCCGCCATTGACCGTCGTTGACGGCGGTGTCAGTATCCAACGCACTACCCCAGTAGGAGCACTTGATGTTCACGAACGACTTTGGCGCCGGGCATGCCTTGCTTGGGTTCGAGACGGGATCGAGCTCGAAATAGATGTTGAAAGAAAGGCAGCCGTCCTTTGCGTCGCAGGTCTTGGCACAGATGGCCGGGTCGTATTTCTCAACGACCTCGAAGCCCAAGTAAGCGTAGGCGTTGTTCGCCGCTTTGTAGTTCTTGAAGTTGACAAAATACCCGGGAGGCGTCGCAGCTTCGGTGGCTTTGGCTGCAATGGTTTCGTCTGCCTGGAAGGCGTCGTAGTTACTCGCTGTGATCCCGTACACGTTTGCCATGGTTGGTAATGGCGATGCAGAGCAGGCGTCGACGTAGTCGTCATTGCGTTTGGCGAGAGCGGTGGTGGTCGGGGTGGCAGAGCCATCATCGCCAGCAGCGTTGATACCGACACTGGTAGCGGCAGGAAAGACACTGAGAGGAGACTCCTGCTGGTCTGCGGAAGCGGCTGCAATGGCAGTCTGAGTAGCATAGGGAACAACCTGAGAGAGTGATGCCTGCGCAGTAGAGTAAGTCGGGACTTCAACATCCCTCAGGTCGGTGACAGGGACGCCATCGACATTTGTCGCCGTGTTGACTTGAACGTTATTGAAGAGGTCGGTGAGGGTGAACTGCGAAGCAGCCAAAGTAATGAGAGACTGTAAAAGAAGAACAGAGCGCATGACGACTGAGTTCTGTGAAGAGAACTGACTCTTGAGCTGTTGGATGAGTCCAAGTGGGGGGCAAGCGGCAGTCCTTATATACGCGCTGAATGTTCATCAACCCAGACTATATTTATCACGGAGACCCTGAGGGTCTTGCTCAGCTCGCTCGCTCCGGTCAATTCTCCATGTTGGAGATCTGGAAGCTCTCGATCGACTCGGTGCTCCCTTGCTTTTGCGTTCTTGCTCACGCCTTTTTGTACCCATACTAAAACCAGCGACGAAGCCGACCGGTTCCCGCAGGACAATACCCTAGCTGAACTGAAGCATCCCCACTCCGTTGGCTCTTCCGGGGCCGGGCCGATACGAGATCTGCTCAGTTGCTGCATAGCGCAGGGATATTCTGGTGACTAGCTGTAGTATTACCCCGGGGAACCCTGCAAACAACATCTGTAACCACTAAGTCTTCGTATTTATAAATCCCGAAGACAAGGGAAATACATATGAGGTCCATTAGTATGAAGGAGTGTAGCAGGGAAGAGACGTAGCTTGTCTGACGGCTGCGGTATATCACATGATCGATAGGGGAGATGCCATTTGAGGTTGATAGACTGGCCGCCTCGGTAGGGAAAACGCCGACTCAACACGAGATGCCGCCTACGCCATATTGCGAAAAGCTTTAGAACCAATGGTGTCCTGGTACTGATCGAAACTTCCACAATCATCACCGTAGCCTTTTCGCAATACCTGCGGAGTCTCGAGCCTCCCTTTCAATCTCCCATCAAGACCTCCCGCTCATCTTGGCCCGCTCCCCAAAATTACAAAAAAGGAAAAAAAACGGCAGAAACCATTCCCAAACCGCAGCATCAGCACCAATCCCTCATCAAAGCTCCTCCTCTCCCTCCACCGCCACACCCAACCCCCCCCCCTATCACGCAAACATCCCCATCCTCGCCTCCATCTCCCTCTCCATCGCCGCCACCTTGGTATTCGCCAGATGCAGTGCGCGCAGCTTGTCATCCTTGCATTCTTTCAGCCACACCTTGCGCAGTGCCGCCTTGCCATTCCACCAGGCGGCGTGCTCCGATGCCAGAAGCTCGACACAGCTAGGTATGGCTCGCAGGATCGCGATGAGGGCTTCGCGGCGGGTGGCGGAGGGCGAAGAGTTGGCGGCGGCGGCGGGGCAGGACTCGACGTCCCGGTGGGCGCGGGCGATGAAGGTGCGGAGGTCGGCGAGGGTGGAATCGAGGGGTTTGGGCTATGATGTGGTAGGAGTTTAGTGTGTTGGTGTTGATAGTGGTGTGAGGGTGTGGATGTGTGGACGTACACAGCGGTCACGGCCGGCGGTCACGGCCGGCGATGGTGGTGATTTAGCAGAGTCGGCAGATGGTTGAGATGTGGAGTTCTAGTCTTCGAGAGTTCGACTTTCGAGAGAGGAAGGCGCCGGTGTTTGTGTAATGGGCTGCCGGCGGCTGCCGACTTTTGAGGAAGATATGCTTTGAGGGGGAGTACAATGTTGGAGGCAGGCGGTACATTGGGCATACACTTCATGCACCTCATGGGAATAGTATGGAACATGCGAGAAATAACCGATATGCCACAGTATTCTAGGGGACTGAAGGTTTTGCTTTCGTATTGTGTGTGTTGATTAAGCAACCATACCAGAACAAGAAAGAGCGTTGGTAGTTGGCTCTCTGCCGCATATGAAAGCCATTAACTCCAGCCATAACCTTCAGAGTAGACGGAAGGGGCTGCAAGTTATATGAACCTGTCTTGACAACGGAAAGTTTGATGCCTGCAACTCCTATTCGAGGCGGCAATTCAATGTAGTTGAAATTATGATATTGCAAGGGCTGATGAAGCGTCGCATATACGTATGTCAGATGCGAGAGGTGTAAGTCCGCAGCGCGTCCGGCCCGGCCAGCCTTGTGCTGCGGTGCGGATACAGACTAGTCCACGCATAGTGCATTGTTGCTTCGTTTCTATTGCCGTTGACACATAACGCCAGGAAACCAAACGGTTCTAGGATAGGACACAAGCGCATGTCAAAATATGCAAAAAGAGATCTATACCGGTTTCAAACCATGCTCCAAAGAGGCTGCGGCAAAGGCTTCCGCGTAGCGTTGCGGTGGCCGGTCTTTAACCTGTTCTCCTTTATGCCAATGTACGCCTCTCGCTTGGCAGGTGTGCCTGTGGTGATGGACCACGTTTCGAGGCCATAGTAAGCAGCGATTGAATGGACGAGCCAGCGCCTGCAACAGGTCAGCAGCGAGTGGGCTGAGGACCTCGCGAAATACTTACCCAAAGGCAGCGCTACGGTCACCAACTAGACTATCAAAGACCATCAGGTCCTTCCGCAGTTCCTGCTCGGCACGCATGTCGCTCATCTGGCCATTGCGCCCGACGAAGACGATCTGCTCGTCTTCCGAGTCGGGGTCGATCAGGTCGTCTTGCTCGTCCTTCCTCACCTTGTCCTCCCACTTCTCGACGAACGTGCGCACCTCGCGCTCGATATCCTGCAGCATGTTGCGGGCCGCGCGCTTCTTCTTCATGCGCTCGCGCACCTGCTTCAGCGCTTCCTCGGCCGCTTCCTCCTCCTTGCTGACGGCAGGCTTGGTGCCTTTGGTGCTGCGCGCAGCGCTCCGAGCAGCCAGTTCCTTGTCCCAGTAGGAAGCAACGGCGTAAGGAACGTAGTGGAATTGGTACTGGGGGCGGACCTCCCAGTCGCTGGGGAGCGGGGGCTGCGCGTGAGGGTTGTTGAGTAGACGGTCTGTTCAGACATAAATCAACTGGGCGCGCTCGCAGGCGGACGAGAGAATCAAGGCGTGGTCACGCACCATTCTCCCAGCGGCGCCGTTGACGGCTGCCCTCCTTGCCCTTCAGCAGGGCCTCGCGCCGCTTGAGGCTGTCGCGGCGCAGAGGCTCGCGGCGGCGGGTGTAGCCGGAGCGCACAGCTTGCGCGGCGGTCGCGTCACCGTTTTCGCCACTCTGGGCGCGCGGGAGAACGTGGTCGTCGAGCGGGATGTCCAAGGTCACGGTTGTGCCGCGCGCGGGAGCGCTTGCTGGCGGCGTGATGTGAATGGCTCCGAGAGCTTGGGCGGCCTCTTCAGTCCATGCCTCGATGTCAATGGGCTGCTCGGGGACGGCTGGTTGCGCCTCGGCGAGCGTGGGAATGGCCATGGTCAGAGGGGCGCGATAAGACAGCGTGGCAACGCGATTGCCGGATAAAAGCTCGAGCTCGCGCCTACGGACGGTGGGAGGGCGTGTTCGGACTGCTAGGGTCTGCAAGAATGAGAGACGGGGCGTACAAGGCGCCGAAGATAGGCTGCGGGGAGCAGAGGGACAAGGGAGGGTGGGTGGACGGATGGTGGAGATAAGAGGGTGTGGGAGCCAAGGCGGCGGCCCAGACATGCACTAAAAGGAGCCGCACCAGGACCGCGTCCCCGCCGAACGTGCTCTCGTCGCGTCATCTCGTTGGACTCATCAAAGACCTCGCACATGGCCGGCGCCATGAATCTGTGCATTTCCTTGTCTACAGCATCACCCGCACCCATTCTCAGTTCTCGAACGGCAGTCCACTCTCCTGCCTGACGGCTCCGTAGATGCCAGCAATGTCCCCTTGAGCACCCTTGTGCTTCTGGACCGCCCCGAGCTGCGAATCGATCACCTCGACCGCCCGTATCTTTGCACCGGATGACTCCGCCAGGCTCAGCGCGTGGCGTGCATCCTTCCTGGCCAAATCGACCTGGAAAAGAGGCTATGGCCAGGCTAATCAGCCGGTGCCGGTCATGGGTCATAAGGATGAAAGCACACTCACCTCTTCACGCTTGTAGTAGTCGCCGGAGCGCATGCGGTTGGAGTAGGCGACATAGGGGCCGGGGAACATGGTCTCGATGAACTGGTGCAGATTGTCGGTTCCCAGCCCGGACTTCTCGGCCAGCGTGTGCCCCACGGACAGCGCCTCGATCATGTTGAAGATAAAGGTATTGCCGATTATCTTTAGCAGCGTGGCCTTGCCGTGCGGCTGTCCGCTGAAGTCGATGATGGACTTGCCCATGACGCCGGTCGTGTACGGCTTGACCTTCTCAATCCACGACGCGTCGCCCGCCAGCACGAAGATCAGCTGGCCTGCGTCGGCCATTGCAGGAGCGCCGAAGACTGATGCCGGTCAGCGTGTGGAAGCTTCTGAGGTGAGGGAGCCACGCACCTGGGCTGGCGACGAAGCCAGCGCCTTTGGCTGCGATCTTCTTGGCCAGGCCATCGGTGGTCTCGGGATGCACGGTGGAGCAGTCAACGAACAGCTTGCCCGTCACATCGCCCGCGAGTGCGCGGTCGATGGTCTCGTTGATGGCCTTGTCATCGCCAACGCATGTGAAAATGATGTCGGACTTCTGCACCGCGGCGCCAACGGTCGACACCACGGTTGACTTGCCCGGCGGAAGCTTGGCAGAGAGCTCGTCGGCACGCTTCTGGGTGCGGTTGGAGATGATGAGCGGCTTGTCTAGATTGCCCCTCTCCACAAGGTTGGAGCACATGCCCTGCCCGCATTTAGTCAGCCACCAGCTCATGCACATCCTGTATCCGAGCCTACCCTGCCCATGTTGCCGAGGCCGATCCAGGCTAGCTGTGGCGCCATTCTGAGGGGTTTGTTTGTATGAATGTAGCACAGAACTGAAAATGCCTCTGAGGGAGAAAACAGCTCAGTGAGCGAGATGCGGTCGTGAACCAATTGGCGCCGGCGAGGAGCCTATATAGCGTCGCCCGAAGCGTGCCAGCGGATGGCGGCAACGGTAGATGACGTCCCACCTGATGGCGGGGCACATTAATAAGACGCGGCCGCCCTGGGGAATTGGCCCGCGAGCCACTTATCGATAGCGGCCGTCATTTTCGCATCTGCGACCCCGGCCTTCGCTCTGCTCAAAGAATTTGACTCACCCCTCACCACCCTCCTTTGCTCCAGCAATGCCCAAGCACCTGCTCTCGCTCTTCGCTCGGGGCAGTGCCTTCTTCGTGTTATGAGACAATGACCGTCCTCCGCTGTGCTCTGACAGCCAGAGCCTCCTCTACCGCCAGCATCCGTCGCTGCGTGAGTGCTTCGCTTTCCAGAGCTCAACTCCGACTTCGCAACGCGGGAGCCCCAGCTAATTTGCCAACCTCACGTAGCCATCCTCTACAATTGACTCCTCGGCCG
Source organism: Macrophomina phaseolina (assembly GCA_020875535.1). Taxonomy (NCBI): domain Eukaryota; kingdom Fungi; phylum Ascomycota; class Dothideomycetes; order Botryosphaeriales; family Botryosphaeriaceae; genus Macrophomina; species Macrophomina phaseolina. Next base: position 6,365,591 of record JAEQDS010000065.1, read on the forward strand.
CCTTCCAGCGCCTTCGGCAGCCGTTTCAAAGCTTCGGCAATAGCGTGCGCCCCGATCTGCGGGACGACGACATTGTGACGCCTGTCGACCCAGACCAGGTCGATCATGAGCGCGAGTTCATTCTCTCCGTTCTCAGCACAAGCGCGACCAAGCGCGATGCCCGTTCGTATCTTGCCCGCTACCAGCCGCAAATTCGCAAGCGACCTGTCCAGCGCATTCCGAGCAGAAGCGAGCAAGCTGAGCGGACAAGCAAACGGGAGGTGGAAGAGCACAATGGCTGGCGCTTGAAGCAGACCGGTGTGAACTTGGGCGGCCTATACACTCCGTCCAAGGCCATGCTTGAGAGTCCCGTATTCACCCACCAGGAGTTGCCTGAGGAGACCAATTCCGAGGAGGAGGTTGTGCACCCTCTACACGTCGCTCTCGTCAAGGTCCGGGCCGTCGACCTATGGGACGAGGCTACGCTACATGGCGTCAGTCTTACCTTGGGCCAGCTCACTCGCCTTGGCCTGAGTATAGCTGTGGTAGTTGATTGCGACGAGCAAGCTGTACCAGACGCTCCCGAGAAGATCACCAAAGAGTGGCGGGACCGGGCAAATGACCAAGCCGATCGTCTCGTCGAGTCCCTCTGCAAGACCACGCCTCAAGGTGCGGTGCGCATCAATGATGCTCTAAGCAAGTCCGATGTCCAGGAGGAGGTCGCGGGTAAAGTAGATGTGCGCGGTGGCGTTGGCGTTGAATATCCCAATCTCCTGTTGCCACTTCTGCGTGGCGGCAAAATTCCTGTCATTCCACCTATGGCATTCACTAAAGATGAATTTAAGGTCACTAGAGTCCAGCCAGATGATGTCATGCTGGCTCTGACTCGCGAATTTTCCGGCATCAGCAATGTCGCCCAACACCAGGACAGGGCCGCTTTCCCGGAGGACATCACGCTGGAGCGGGTTATTGTACTTGATCCTCTTGGCGGCATCCCATTTCCAAACCGCGATGACCGGGCCCACGTTTTCATCAATCTGGAGCAGGAGTACGAGGACATCAGAAGAGACCTTCAGCAGGCCCAAGTTGCCGTATCTCAATCAGAGGCTGAGAAGAGCAAAAGCTGGCTTTCGAATTCACTTGCCAGATTTTCGAAGCGTGAACTTGCCTCCTTACCTCCCGTGAATCCCAGGATTTTGGGCTCTCCAGACAAGCCCCTCCGCCACCTGAAGAATCTGGACCTAGTACAGCGGACGCTGGCCTTGCTCCCGCCCGCATCTTCCGCTCTGATTCTTACTCCCGCCGAGGCAGCCATCTCAGCTAAGCCCTCAGATCCCTCCACTCCTGGCGTCCGTACTCGACGGCAGAAGAACCCCTTGATCCACAATTTGCTCACCGACAAACCCATGGTGTCCTCCTCCCATCCGGACTCCCCTCTTGCGCAGATTCCGTCGATCATGCCCGCTACCTTTGTCAAACGCGGTATGCCCGTTACCATGATCCCTAACCCTAACACAGAGCCGTGGAGGCCTCCGGAGCCAGGTCAGCCGACGTTAGACCTCACTGATCCCCGCATCGATTTCTCTCGACTCATAACCCTCATTGAAGACTCGTTCGGCCGCAAACTCGACGTTGACCACTACCTCAAGCGGATCAAGAACAAGCTCGCCGGTGTCATCATAGCAGGCGAGTACGAAGGCGGCGCTATCTTAACCTGGGAATACCCGCCAGATTTGATCGGCCCCAACGGCGAGCGCATCCCTCGCCCGCCTGTTCCATATCTCGACAAATTCGCAGTTCTCAAGCGCTCCCAGGGTTCGGGTGGCGTAGCGGATATTGTTTTCAAGTCAATGGTGCGGACTTGTTTCCCGGACGGTGTCGTGTGGAGGAGCAGGCGGGACAATCCGGTGAACAAATGGTATTTTGAAAGAAGTACGGGAACGCTGAAACTAGATGCCTGGGACCAGACGAAGTGGACAATGTTCTGGACGACGGAGGATGTCGAGAAGGATCCGTTGAGGTGGCGGGATTATCAGGAGGTTTGTAGGGGCATTGTGGCGAGTTGGATGGATAAGAAACCTCCGGATTAATGTGGTGCGAAGGACTGTGAAGTCGCTATTGCGAGCCGTCTTTCTCGTCCGCTGTCGGACTTAGTTGTCTAACTTAGGTGTAAAGGTCCCTTGATGATGCGTGGGCTTCAAGTGTAGAGAAAAAGGGTATCAGTCTTTACTAATTTCTTTGCGTTATTGCTGTTGTCCCTTTCTTTATCAAATGTTGCACGGTTTTTGGTACTCTAGGAGCTACGCCATCCGCTTGTGACAGGATTGGGTGGCTTTTGCCCATGTTTCTGTCCTCATCCACGCTTCTCGATCTCCCTTTCTCTTCCGTGCTGGTGCTTGATCGCTGGTCCTGACCGTCACCATCCCTACGCTCAGCATGCTCGTCTGCTCCGATGTACCCGAGTCGGTCTATAAGTCACATGCATAATCGAGCCATCCTCCTTCGGGCAGTCCCTCTCCGTCGCAAAACCGCATTGGTTCGACTTACCAGTCTAATGCTCTCATCGCTGACCTCCAAGAACTCCTCGCTCTCCGCGATCCGCTCCAAGCTGTCCCTCAGGCGCACCGGGTGTACACAACCGCTTTCTGCAATCCAGCGTGAACAAGGCTTCCCCCACCCTCTTACCTCCTATACCCCTACCCGCCCCACATAAGGGATGCCGTCGTGCAATTTTTCCGCAGCGTCGCGGTGGGCTTTTTTCGCAATTCGCCATTAGCTACTTTCCCTGCCGAGAGGCTGGCGGAAAGGGCGTTTACGCGGACTTACGAAGATTTGCATGTAGGGCCGGTTCTGCAGACGCGCGGAGATGAGGGCGAGCGGGTTGCGCTCCGTGGTCGGGATGCGTTGGCCTTTGTAGATGGGTGGGGAGTTGAAGGTTGATATAAACGTCCTCGGGGTTGGGGGCCGTGGCTGGGAGGGGGCCGGGCGAGGGGTGCTCATGGTGGCGGCGCTGGGGTGAGAGAGGGCGGAGAGGCAGGTTTGGTTATGCCAGGGGGGGACTAGGGAGAGGCAGAGCATGGCCGGGGGAGGCGCAGACGGTAGGCTCCTAGCTCAACCATTCATTCATGTGTGCCTTCTTTCAGGCCATGAAATTTCTTGTCTGTTTCTTCTTTCAATGTATGCGAAACGGCCGGGAGAAGGGCATTCCCAATGCCCTTTGGTGGGGGAGGGTTTCGAGAGGAACAACAACAAGTTAACCATCAAAGCATCGTTTATCCGGATCCAAAAATTCTCTGTCAATACTGCGCATAAACTTTTCCCTGACTCAATTTACTCAATCCGCATTAGCTTTTGTGATAACGCGACTATTATCGAAGCATTGGAAGATGCTGAAGCTTTGAGACCGTACTTACAGCACCCAGTAGCCGGTAATCGAAGAATCTCCTGTGTGGCAGATGAAAGCCTGTACCCAAAATGTTGCTCCGCCCTGATGTCTCCCAACAGGTTTCTTGTTATGTCCTTTCGACCTCGGACTCCAACTGGGATCTTTGTATAGTTTATTGCTCTCAAAATCGGCGGGGTTTGCGAACATTTCGTAGCGTCTCTTAAAGCGTTCTGTTACTGAGTTGAAAGCTGTCCCTCAGCGGACAAAAATGGGTGCTGTATAAAAATTATGTCATAGAAGCAGTTAACGAGGTTGATCACAGCTAGATGGGAAAGCCTATAATTGAATAAGGTCCACGCAAGACGATCTATTGATGAAATGTCAATTACGGTTGTGCTTTGAACATTCTGAGACTCTTTAGCAATGTCAAGCGAGAAATAGAAGATTCCGTAACGAGCATGGACGCGTTATTAATATAGGCCATACATGGGTCTATAATCGTAGAGAGGGGCGGGAGGTTAGGTCAAGACACTAATTTTGAAGAGAGAGGGCCTAAGTTCAGCTATATACTCCGAGGAAGCTATTTGACGTTTATTACGCTATACCCAGATTAACGCTGCTTCAAGCCGGTTTTAGAGTGGGAGCCGTGCCGGATAGCAGGGCCATTTAGGGGCGGATACGAGTCAATAGTCTCGGCCGCCTTGCCTGGTGCCACCATCGCATTGTAACCGGCAAAAGGGATGAAATAAGCCATCACCCTCGGCTCTGCGAACTACGGGGTCCAGCGAAAACAACACCGTTATCAACATATAACACACGGCTCACGGGGAGTTTAAGCATTCGTCCGGACGTGGATATCGTTGAAATTGAAGACATTCATGCCCGGACGAGTGCTTCAACTCCCCATGGCCTATTCATTCCAATGGCAACCTATTCTTGTGCGTCACTATGCCGGCAGAACTCGCACCGTCCGACGTCATGGCCTGGATATGTCCGGTGGGAGGAAGGCGAGATGTCTGCTAAAGGAAACTCCGCCGCACGCAAGTCAGTTTTACCGCCTCGCAAAGATACCCCGCACCCAGCGTCCCGTGAGATCTAATAGCGAAACCCCACACGCCGGCCAGGGTTTTTCAGTGCATCCGTACTCAGCAGGGAAATGATCGTCAGGTCCACCGGCGTTTCCGCCAAAAGCTCGTCATCTGCGCCCCAGATTCCGGGAGAATTCAGCAATGCTGGGCCAATGATGCGCATATAAAGAGAAATGTAGGTAATGACCGGCTCGCTCTCCGTGGGTTCTCTTGTTCAAGTCTTTCAAACATCATGCGCTCGTTTCGCTCCACCATTCGCGTTCTCGCATCCTGCGCCGCAACTCTTGCGGTAGCCGCTCCATTCGAGAGCCTGTCCATAAGACAGGCGGAAACCGACAAAGTCGGCTATCTGGCAGTCTATTGGAAGACGAATGAGACGGGCGTATTTTTCGCCCTCAGTACCAATGACGACCCCCTTGCCTTCACCGACATTAACGGCGGGAAACCAATCTTCGTTCCTACTCTGGGCCAAAAGACCGTGCGGGATGTTTCTCTGATCCCTGGCAGCGGCGAAGGTGAGGCGACAAAATGGTATCTCATTGCAACTGACCTGAACATTAACGATGTGGGTGTCACTGAGCGCCGCCAAAACATAATTCTGACCGTCTCCAGTACTCGTCATGGGATGCGGCTTCGGCGAACGGTTCCAAGGCACTTCTGGTCTGGGACAGCACGGACCTGATCAACTGGACCGACGAGCGGCTCATCACCGTCGAGGATGAAACCGCCGGAATGGTCTGGGCTCCTGACGCAATCTGGGACCCATCCGAGGGCAAATACCTCGTACATTGGGCGTCAAAGTTCGTAAGTCGTACCGGACTACGTACGTGGTGTGCACAGAAATCTGACATCCTTTTTAGTTTGCTGAGAATGACACGGCGCACGCCAATGGCGCGATCACGAACACAACGATCCAGTACGCCCACACGAGCGACTTCCAAACGTTCACCGCACCGCAGACGTACCTCGACCTTACTCCGGAGAACGTCATCGATCTGGCATTCCTCAAGATCAACGACACCGCTTATGTTCGTCAATATGTCACTGATGGCGTTCTCACAGACGTCGGATACGATGGGCTTTTTGGCTCCTTTCAGGTTGTCGGAGAGAAGATCTCTGGCTATGAAGGCCCTTACCCATTCTGGGATAACACGAACCATAGCCAGGCGTATCTGTATACAGACAAGGTTGGCGGTGATGCTGGAATCAGAGGATTTGGACCTTCCGACCCGACGACCGGACTATGGGTGCAGGACACCTCGGTGGATCTTACTTATATGCGACACGGGTCTGTACTCGCCCTGACACAGGAGCAATACGATGCACTCTCTGCTCTCTGAGGGACCTGGGGATGCGAGCTGGATCAAAATCTTTCTCTATTATGAATAATTGGAAAGCCGTAAAGAATTGCGTTCGCGTGAAAAGCATATGATACAACCCCGCCGAATGAGTTCATGTATGGGCTGGACTATTGGCTACAGTTGTTAGAACCTCCACATGCTATTCCAACACCTTTCTGGTCACAGCTATATTTGCTTCCGTATTGCTTCGTACAGTGCTAGCAAGGTTCGGTTTTAATGGTGACTCTCGCGAAAAAGAGAGGTCGGGGCACGGTTTTGATGTACCAGGTCACCCTGGGACTGCACAAGGCATGGGAGTTGAAGTAGTCATCTGGACGTCAATGTTATTAAGGTTGAGGAGCCTTATATATCCGGCCGACTGCTTCACCTCCCCATATAATATCGGTGCTTCTACTTCTCGAGCTTCTCACATGCAATTTCCGGCAGTGCACACGTAAGCCGAACTTCTGCCAGCACTTTATGTGCTCATCGCAAAAGGGGATGCATACTCCGCCCTCCAACGGCTTGGCGCGGGTAGCGGTAGGTTTTGGAGTCTCTACTTTATCTTCTGCGCATTGCTGCAAAGGTTTCCTTGGTGATTTGCGGCACGAGGGTGTTTCAGTGTCACAAATGCCTGTGTGCTGCGTGGCTCTGTTTTCTTTCCGCTCCCGAGCGAAGCCCAACCAGCCTGAGGACAATGCACCATCCAGTTCGCACTTTGCTGATAGCATTGAGATCGGCAGGGAAAGATCGGAACTGGAAGGGGCTGAGTATTAGAAGTAACTCACAGACGCTGACACTTCTGCTCTTTGCTCCTGAGAAAATGAATATGAGCGGGCAAATCTTGCCTGCGACACGGTGGGACTGGGTTGCAGGCGGGGGGTGGTGGGAGCCATATCCGCACGAGATTCGGGATGCCGCACAAGAAGAAACTGTCCGGCCCGTCGACATGGGTTGTCTCCGGGCCACCTTATTATGTCGATTCTCTGCCAGTTGTCCGGTCAGACCATCTGCTACGTAATAGGCGTGCCCTGAGGATCGGGGCCCCGTGGCACAACCCTTAGATGCGGTTTCATTGGCCGCAATCCCTGCTCGACTCGTCATTCTCGTGTTCTTATCTCGCTGAAAAGGTAATCAGCGCGTGTTTCAGGCACAACTCCCCGCAATTGCAGCCGCTAACGCCGAGCCGCTAATCCTTTGGCTCCGGAAGCTTGTCGTGCTTGTCTGCATTAGAAATGACGCTCCCCACCTTCCTGATCTGGCAGGTGAAAATGGTCAACACGGACCTGAATGGTCAGCTTTTGAGGCAATATTTAATCTATTTCTTTCTCGCAGTATGCCGGTCGGCAAGCAGGAGCAAACACTGCCTCCGGGCGCAAAACCGTCTGAATCATGCGAGCCTCGTTCTTCCTCGGCATTGCGGCTTGCTGCCGGCTCATTGCGGCCGCTCCATCATCTCCTGGCCACTTTGTTGTTCATGAGAAACGCAATAGCCACCCCCACGAATGGACCAAGCGCGACCGAGCTCATGGAGATCAGATTCTGCCAATCCGCATAGGCCTCCAACAGCGCAACCTGCATCTGGCCGACGAATACCTACAGGACGTCTCGGATCCCGCGTCCCCGAATTTCGGCAAACACTGGAGCGCTGAGAAGGTGGCAAAGACATTTGCCCCAAGCCGAGAAGCAACGAACAGCGTCACTAAGTGGCTGCAAGAGTCAGGCATCGATACTTCCAGAATCACATATTCTGCGGGTAAGTCATGTTTGCGCAATGAAGGGGCGGTGGCGGAGAGACTTGTGCCCTTTTTTTTTTTCTCTCTTTTTATCCTTTTCGATAACAGCAAGCTGACAGCTTCCAGGACGCAATTGGGTCCAGTTCAATGGCACCGTCGATGAGGCTGAGCGCTTATTCAACACACAGTACCATTTCTTCGAGCACAAGGAAACGGGTGGATACCGCATTGCCTGTGATGAGTACCATTTGCCTCAGCACATCCAGCAGCACGTGGACTTTGCGATGCCTACCATTCAGCTTGATGGCCTTCGGCCTGTTGCGAACCTGAACATTGCTCGTGCCGCCGCACTAACGCCTCTGAACCTCACTGGCCTGACCGGAACCCAGAACTGCGACAGGCTAATCACCATTAACTGTCTCCGCGCTCTGTACAAATTCTCATTTCTGAACTCCAGCATTGCTGGAAACGAAATGGGCATCGGCGAATGGGCAGACTATCTCTATAACCCAGATCTTGTACCTTTCTTCGAGCACTGGACATCGCCCAAGATCCCGAGTGACACGGTGCCGGAATTCATCAGCATTGACGGCGGCAAGCCCTCCAATATCACACAAGCAGAAGCTGGAACCGTCATTGAGTCAGCCTTGGACTTTCAAACTGCTTACTCCATAATCTGGCCACAGAAGCTTCGTCTGTACCAGGTTGGTGATGGGGTGAACGTCGACAGTGTGGGCACATTCAACATTTTCCTCGACGCGCTCGACGCTAGCTACTGTACCTACGAGGGCGGCGATGCGCCATATGTGGACCCAGCCTATCCAGATCCCAACCTCGGCGGATACACTGGTCCCCTGCAATGCGGCGGTGCGCCCATCTCCAACGTTTATTCGTTCTCCTACAACCAGATCGAAGCCGCCCTCCCCGAATTCTACCAACGGAGGCAGTGCAACGAATGGATGAAGCTCGGGCTGCAGGGCGTCAGCGTCCTCTTCGCCAGCGGCGACTCCGGTGTTGCAAACCGATACAACGCCGGCTACGAGAACAGCTGTCTCAACGCCGACGAGCTCTACGTCGACGTCAACGGTACAAGGTTCTCTCCCGCCTTCCCCTGCAACTGTCCTTACGTCACCGTCGGTATGTGCAATCCTTAAGCCCCCACTGCACGCCTCCACTAACAGCCCCCAAAGTCGGCGCCACCCAGCTCCTCGACGGCACCATCGAAGGCGGCGAGCGCGCCGTCTCCGATCCGGACAAAACCAACCCCAAAGAAGACTACTACAGCGGCGGCGGCTTCTCCAACATCTTCTCCCTCCCCTCCTACCAAAAAGACGCCGTGAACGGCTACCTGCAGAACTACCCGCCGCCCTACGACTCCAAGACGTACAACAACAGCGGCACGTCGCGCGCGTACCCGGACGTCGCGGCGCTGGGCCTCAACATCACGACCGTCTACCTCAACCGCACGTACGGCGTCGGCGGCACGTCCGCCAGCACGCCCATCGTCGCGTCGCTCGTCAACTTGCTCAACGAGGAGCGCTACCAGGCGGGCAAGGGGCCGGTGGGCTTCCTGAACCCGATTTTCTACGCCCACCCCGAAGCGTTCAATGATGTTACGCTGGGCGGGAACCCGGGGTGTGGGACGGACGGGTTTGCGGCGCAGCCTGGGTGGGATCCGGTGACCGGGTTGGGGACGCCGGATTATCCAAAGCTGAAGAAAATCTTCTTGGATTTGCCGTAATGACAAGGTGGTGGTTGGAGGAGGCGGCTTGCATGCAACTGTGGGCTGACGGTGGGTGTGCTAAAATAGGACGAGCTGTGTTCAGCTCTTGAGATCCAGCGTGTGCTTGTTTGGGAGATGTGCATGATGTGGCTTTGGAGGATCGCCTCCGCTTCGGTCTGTGACTGGATCCTTGGCCACGAGATTGCTGACGCTCTCGGGAACACCCGTAGCGTATTGGCTTGCTTCAACAATGTTGATGGTCAGACCAAATAAGCGATCCCCGCAGAAGCACGAGCTTGTCCAATGAGAAAGGAGCTTTTTTTTTTTTTTGGCTTATGGGCATGCACCCACTTCTCCGAAGCCACAGCTTACAGCCGTTGAAACCGCACACGTAGGTTTGAGGTTGCTTTTTCAAACTTTTGGTGCATCTCAAAAAATGCTCTCATATAGTCAACTATTTTTTTTTTTTGGAAAGCCAGTGCCCCATCATTTTATTTTCCCCCACCATTTCGTTAATTTTGTTATATATATCAAGCGGAGACCTCAATCTCTAGAAATACGCCCATGAGATTGCGAGAGCTGCAACAGCAGTGGAAAGACCAACTTGTCTAACAGAGGGGCATTTGTATGAGGGGGCAGTGCCTGAAGTATTGTGCTGCTTCGAAGTGGGTACTGTGACAGTAGGTGGACTATTGGTAGGGGGGTACGTAGGTGTTATAGAAGCTGTAATCGATATTAACCAATTATCACAACGCCTTAGACAGGATTCCAGGACATACGAGGACTATTAGACGTGATGCCTGCCTCAACTCCAATAGAACAATACTGATCGAAGATGCTCAGAGCACTTGTTGCCTGTGCGACATATCCACTGCCGCACTGAGACACTATCTCCGTGGAAATATCGAAGCTGGCCTTTCTGTAGCTGTCCGTGCAGAAACAGGTGTATGAGGTGAGCCTGGAGCCATCCCACACCCCTTTTGCATGTTGCGAACAATGGTGCTTAGTGAACGTTCAGCACAGGAAGAAAGATCGTAGTAGGCTGAGATTTGGTTGATATAAATCTCAGTCTCTCCCTCCCCAGAAACAAAGGTGCAAAGGAATAGTTGCACGGAAAGGAGCGCTTGCAGCCCACGAGGCATCCGAAGTAGGCCCACCATAGCTTTGGTTGATTTGTTTCAAGCAATTGCGAGAAACCGTTGATGCTGGGAAACGTTTTCGGGATAAATACCCACAAAAGCAACGGAGAATCCCGGGAAAGAGTTCAAATAGCACAGCTGATGAATGATTGAAGATCGGGCCACCTTATGACAGGAGTTCCCCCAAATTTCTGCTCTAAACCGTCATATCACAACTCTGTCAAAGCCTCGAGAGACTGCCACAAGATTACGGTGGGGTAGGGATTGCTGACCACCATCAGGGCTTAAACCTCAGCCGGGGCTTGCTGAATGGCGTTTTATGTAGCCCAGACAATGGCAAAATTTGAAATGACCAATAACGATGGACTTCAGCCTTCAGCGAACTTTGTATTTCAGCTGAGTTTGCCTGAAGCTAGGGAAACTTCCCTGTTTACTGGAAGAAGGCAACAGATAAGCCGTGATGACTAGGGCGGTAGTTTTGAGGATGCTTAACAAGAGAAAAAGCAAAAAATTCAGATGGACTGTCTGAGCAAGAAGTCCAGAAGGGAAAAAGGCAATAGGCAACACTGATACGACGCTAGGTTGAGAATTCGTTAAAACCAGTTTTCAACTGTAGGCTTTGAATGTCTAAATGGCTGAAAGCGGTCACGCAAAGAACCAAATAAACCTAGTGAGGCATTAACCAGGCTATCGGGCAGACATCTGAATATCATTGGCATTGACACTCATGAACCATCAAAATCCTCGAGATATGTCAGCAGAGCTTCGTCAGCATTGTCAGCCTGGTGACAGTGGTTTTGAAAGCATATCAGCTCTGTCAAAAAACCCAAGCGGTGGATCAAATTCTCAAGAGAATTTAGGCATTTCCTCAAAAACTTCCGGAATTTGCTTAGAAGCCAGCAGTATCTCGGAGCGTTCTGTTACTGCGTCGAGGCCTGCCCCTCACAAGACAGAGCAAGCACAATCTCGGCCCTCAAACGTGAAAGGGCAAAGACAGCTTTCGAACTGGATCTCGTTATGCAACCGGTGGTGGTATTGGGAACTTGCGTGCATGTTCCTGGGTACTTGCTGCATTGTAGCAGTCATCATCATCCTAGCAACTGTCAATGGAATCGCCCTCGATTCGTGGAAATTCCCGATTCAACCCAAATCTCTCATTTCTGTGTTCATAACTGTGGGAAAGTCGGCGCTGCTACTTCCGGTTGCCGAATGCATCAGCCAAGCGAAGTGGATACAGTTCAAGAACGCCCCTCATCCACTCGTCAAGCTCCAGGAGTATGACGAAGCTAGCCGAGGGCCCTGGGGGTCCCTTCAGCTGTTATTGAATTGGCGGGCTGGGATCTGTATAGCTCAGGCAGGAGCTCTACTGACGATACTGGCCCTTGCACTTGAGCCATTCACCCAACAAATCATCGCCTATCCTAGCCGGCAAGTTACGCCAACATTTGAAAGCGCCTCTCAAAGAGCTACCCGAGATCTTGACTTCTTCGACCAGGTTGCAATGAACGGTGCCGTCCTTGAAGGAATATACTTCTCGCAGATCGCCTCAGCAGCATTCAACTGCACGACTTCATCATGTACCTGGCCAACCCCTTTCGTATCACTCGGGGTCTTCAGTGCTTGTCGAGATGTCACTACCCTCACAAATTTGACGCTCAGAGTAGACACTGGACCTCTTGTGCCAGCAAGCAACGAAAATTGGTCCTTCAGAACGACGAGCTGTACGTACAGTCTCAACAACACCTATACTTTATCTACCTACATTCAAACTATCCACTTCCCGTTGGAGAATAGCCGACCTGCAGAAGACGCGAGCGAATGGACACAGATCAAAATGATTTCGCCCGACGTCGATGAAGGGCTGGGATCCTTCCTCGAGCGTAATCGCACGTACCTGGCCACTGTTCTATCCTACTCCACCTTCTTCGATCAACGTCAGAAGCGCGTTCCATCCGTCACACCCGAGCTTCTCAGCCCCGAAATCTTTGCCTGCGGCTTGTACTGGTGTGGCCAGGTCTACAACAATGTCAGCGTCGTCAACGGCACCCTGAGATCCGCCGGTGTCTTCGCTTCTTACGACCTTGGGATGATGTATCACTCCGACGGATCCAGAGTCGCCATTCAGACGAACAGAACTCGATCTGATGTCTTCCGCGTGCCAGAGGACGACCGCGCCTCATTCCCAGCAAATGACACATTCACCGTCAGTGAAAGCGCGCATATTAGACTCAGCGACTTCTTCTATCAGCTATTCAACATCACAAAATTGGGTGGCAATGAGGATTTCCCAGTGTTTCCAGACATCGAACAAGGCCTCTACGGTATCAGCGATGCCATATTCAAAAACAAGAACATCACGAGGACGTTTGAAAACATTGCTACTGCGATGATGGAGCAAGTGCGTGTTTCCAATTCGAGCTTCGGGGTGTCTGGCCTTGCTTGGAGCAATGAGACGTACGTCAATGTGCGTTGGGCGTGGATGACCTTGCCGCTGGCTGTCCTGGTAATGTCGGCGGCTCACCTAGCTTGTACTATCATTACGAATGGGGCCAGGGGGCAGAGGATCCGGAAATCTTCGAGTCTGGCACTGCTCTTTCATGGATTAAATGGGTGGAGTCCAGATGAGCTGAAATTAGAGAATATCCAGGAAATGGAAAGTGCGGCGAAGGGTATGCGAGCTCAGCTAAGGTCTGCTTCGGGGAATCAAACGGAGTTTCACAGAGCGCCTTGACAGATCGAAACGGCCTTCTAGGGAATACTTGCTAAATTGAGCACGATTCTGAATTATCAGCCCAGTAAAGGCTTCTCTGCTCATATGGTGTGATCTAGAATTTAGTAAATTGGAATTGCTAATATCTCAGACTAGGTCATGCACAAACACCATGCTTCAGGCTGAGGGAGTCCGGAGGTTTGACGATATTGGCCGCTGCACCAACCGTACTCCACCCATGCGGTGCACTATTGCGTCCGCCGTGCCCTTCTATTATCTCTACCTTGAGGTCTCAACCTATTCAAGACTGGCATCTGGCTTGCTACAGCGGGGCTTAATACAAGTCCAAACGTGCTCGGCCCTTCCGAAACCCCGTTTTCACAGACAGTATTCCACAAGGTAGAATTGAGATCTTTCAAATTCAGCACTGTCAGAACACTATCCTGCGCGAATACTGGGGCAATTGCGGCCCATAAAACATCCGACTACTCAAGGAACTCGTTAGGAACATAAAGTGGCATAGAATCCTCCCAAATGCTATCGGTAATCAAGCGCTTGCTCGAACCATCCGCGTCCATGATCATGATCTGCCCGTAGGGCTGGAAAGTCTGATCGTAGATAGCCGCCTCATCCCTGAAACCGTACATGCCGGTGGAGAAAGCGATGCGTCCATCAGCCGTCCACACAGCGTGCGCATCATTCGCGCCGCTCGAAGTCAAGACCTGCAGATCCGTTCCGTCGGGCCGAATCGTGCACACATCGAAGTTGGTGGCGTTCATCTTACGGGTGAAGACGATGCGCTCGCCGTCAGGCGACCAGCCGGGCAGGTTGTCGGTGGCGTTGGTGAGGAAGCGCATGCTTTTGTCTTGCAAGTCGATGATGCGCAGCCCGTAGCGCACGCCCCACTCGCGGAAGACGAGGTACCGCCCGTCCGCGCTGTAGCTGGGGAAGCCGGAGTGGACGGTGCCGTCGGTGAGAGCCTCGTAGTACGAGCCATTGCTGGTCGCCCTGTACACCTTCGCCTTTCCGGTGGCGCGCGACTGGAACCACTGGCCCAGGCCGAAGGCGATCCACTTTCCGTCCGGAGACCAGGTTGGCTGGAAGGCGCCGGCCAGGCCCTGGGAGACGAGGGAGGAGTCGACCTCGCCAGTGCTGTAGGTGTCGAAGACGGTAAATTCGTTAGTGCCGTCCGGGTTCATGGTGACGATGGAGGAGTTGCCGAGCTGCTTCTGGGTGATGGCGAGCTTGCCTTGGAGGGACAGCATGGGGAAGACGTCGGTGAACCTGTACTCCCACTCGTCGTCCCAACTGTAGAGCTTCGTCTCCATGGGGCGGGCGGCGAAGTCAACTTTCTCATATACGACCTTTTTGCCGTCAGGGGACCATGCGGGCGAGCGAATGGACGCCTTGACCTGAGCACGACCATCGGCGTAGGAAGTGTAGTTGAGCCCCTCGTCATCGCCTCCTTTCACGAGAAATCCGACGTCGGTGTCAGAGACGTATTGGGGGAACATCTTAAGACTGGAGCCAGAGGTGTGTTCGACACGGTCCGTTCCAGTCTCAAAATCGACGGAGACAATCTGGGACGAGACCGAGGCGACTGACTCAGGGCGATGCGCACCCCAGGTGTTCTCCCTTGCCACTTCATAGTACACAACCCGCTTGCCGTCGGGCGACCATTTCGGAGACCCGAGACAGTAGTCCTTCTTCGTCGCCAGTTTTCTAAAGCCAGTACCATCAGGCTTGATGACATAAACGGACAGCTCCTGAGTGTGCTCCCAGCCAGTACCATTGCCATGACCAGTCCAAGCGGTGTTGCGGTCAGAGCTGAATGCAAGCCACTCTCCGTCGGATGACCAGGCGGGACGGAAGTAGCCATCCGGGCTTGTGGCAACACCGGTCACACTCTCGGTGTTCGTCAGATTCGTTTCGGTTCCGGTCGTCAGGTCCTTAACCCAGATGTTGGCTTTGTATCCGTTCGCGGTCGAGACGTAGGCGACTTTGGTGCCATCGGGAGAGAGCGCGCCAGCATCTTCGACCGACGAACTTGCCACCAGTTTCTCGAGCCCGGTGCCGTTGGTGTGAACGCGGTAGATGTCTGAGTTGCCGTCTCCATTACGCTCGGTGGTGAAGATTATCCATTGACCGTCAGGTGAGAAGGATGCGTGGTATTCAAAGACGCTGCTGTTGCCAAGCAGCTTGCGCTCGTTACTGCCATCTGAGTCTGCGATATATAGTTCCGAGGTGGAAGGGCCGATACGGTTCATGAACAAAACGCCCTTCTTACCCGGAGCGGGAAGTCCGCGGGCTGAGTGCATCTTGAACATGGAGCCAAATTCACTCTCCAGTTCGTAGCTGGGGAGAGATAGGCCTAAGGTGGCGAGGCCACAGAGCGAAAGAAGGGATAAACGCATGCTTACTGAGTTGTTCGAGGTCAAAATGACCACAGGCACCGAAACAAGGAGGGTGAAGATGAATGAGGGAAGGGAAGCGCAAAGGGTATGGAAAGTGCGGCTTCCTGATATTTATCCTCTGACCTTCCGATTCACCGATTACGACTGGCCGTCAAGCTTCCTCTCGGCAGCGCGGCGGTGGGCCTGGAAGAGGAAGGTTAGTTCTCTTGGGCCTCCAAAGCGCCAGTGCTTCCCGAGAATAGGAGATCCACTTTTGCCTTGCAGCAGAAATGGAGAAACAAACGACTAAGCTACCCGCTCCGGCTATTCCGCACTAAGGGTCATTAAGCAGCAGTTGCTCCACCATGCCCGTTGAAAGTCGAGACTGCCCCGTGCAACTTTAGGCCCGGAAACATGATTTAATTCAGACCACAGCGTTCTGTTAGGCTGTGTTCCTCGACTCGTCCATGATTTCCGTACCGTCTCGGCGGAATACCCGTGCTAGATGCTCATTGCTGGCTTACCAGGGTGTCAGATCAAACCAGACCCAGCGGTGTTCTGGAAACAAAACGTAAATAGATCTTGCCACGACCGCTGTACCGTCTGTTGCGTTATCGGCATGTTCAGGAACTCATCTAGCTCCACTTCAGCTCCTGAATGTAGTAAGATATGTGCCGATCCGGAATATGATCTAATGCTCGAGCGCTCCTACCATGTCCGGAGAAAGGGGGTGCTCCGCTGAGTGACAGGAATACACACCTTATGATGCTCTCTGGATGCATTGACATGACCAAAAGAAGACTTGCACCAGCAGCGAACCTTTTTTGAATGTCTCTCTTGCTGTCAAACACAAAGGTAACTTGGATATGGTGTGCCCTTCAAAACTGAGTTGCCGTGCCGCGTAATGGCAACCTTGGCAGTGGCCATTCTCTTTGAGTCCGAACCATCGGTTTCCCAAGACAAGACACTAGTACCGTAAGTTTGCCGTCGTTGCGCGAATCAGACGTGAGAGAAAGAGGATGAAGACAGCAGAGGGAGATCCGAGCGATATGGGTGCCTTTCAGGCCGGGAGTTTCCCTTGCATGACACGGGCATAATCGGGCCTCTGCCGACACCCGTTAGTGTCTGATCAGTGAGGGAGTTTCGAATGCCGACCAAAAATTTTTTGATGCGAGAGAGGAACTCGGATATAACCTCTCTCACTCGGTCACCTCGGCTCAAGCCGAGATACAACCGACCGCCTCGGACTTAGATCATCAAAGCTGAATTT
The DNA here is from genome assembly GCA_020875535.1 of Macrophomina phaseolina. NCBI lineage: Eukaryota > Fungi > Ascomycota > Dothideomycetes > Botryosphaeriales > Botryosphaeriaceae > Macrophomina > Macrophomina phaseolina. The sequence continues at coordinate 6,382,354 of JAEQDS010000065.1, forward strand.
AATCTGATAACATTGGCCAGAGTGGCACAGTTTTCACCGGTCTTTAGGTTCCTAGGACCGAGCAGTACTCAAGCAAGTGTGGATTGCAAAATGGTCGTTTTGCGGCATCCAGAAGACGCTCCACAGTTGAGGATGTTTTCGTTCTTGGCAAGAAAGGCTTCGCATGCTTGTTATGGCAACGCTAAACGAGAGCCGGATTTGTGGGAGAATGTGGCCCATCTGTCCACCATTCGACCGATTGCTTTGTCGTCATTGTCCACCAAGCTTGGGTTCCAGGCCATTCGAGCCTACAAGACCAGGTAGGAACGTAGGGGCGCGTGCGCATCAATGTGAGCATGTTCCAATTAATAAGTTCGACGCGTACGTTGAAATCTGTTTGCAGCGCTTTCAGCAATGTTGGCCATTGTTTTAAACCAACTGACCATCATCCTATTGTGACGCGCGGATTGTCGATCGTGGACTTTGGCGTACTTGGAGCAAGCTTCCTACAATAGTCTCCATTGGCACCATATCTTGTTGAATTGATTAGTGCGTGGTCTGAAATATCAGCAAAATAATCAATGAGGGGATTGGTGGGTTGAGGTACCAAGCTCGGCGTCAGATAAACGCAGTCTGATTCTTTAACATACATATGGACTTCCCTAAGTGACCGACGCAAGAAGACAAGTGCTCTAAAGTATCCGGATAGCGAAGCTACCACCAGGATCACTAGAAGAATTTGAATATGGGGAGACTACAGGAACAAGATTCCAATTCAGCCAGAACTGGACTGAATAAATTGTTGTCTTCAAGAAAATATGAGATCAGTCCACACTGGGATCAGTAGGAGAAGCCCTACGCGATGTGGGAGGTCGCTGGCTTTTGTGAGCGGGTCTGCTAGCCAGACGCCATGGCAATCTTATATCAACTCCTCAAATCTTGCTTTTTCGTTCACATCACATCTTCCCGAGGCTTCGTATGCGTTGCAATGCAAAAAGCCGCGAATCGCCACCTCTTAACTCCGAATCGAAGGGGCACGCATTCAACTCGTGATAAACTCCGACGTAGCACAAAGCAGGGAACCTGCAGTAGCTCCATCCGACCGTTACGGAATCAAGGAGTGAAGTCTGGCCCGACGGGCCGACTGGGCTCCAACTTTCCGTTTGACGTATGCTGCGAGCAGTTCACTCATCAGGAGTCATACAATAAGGTCGTTCAGCATAATTTCTGCTCACGACGTGAATCTACCGGCAATATTGGATAGCAGGGAGACTGCTTTTCCAATCTTCACATAGAGTCCACTCCAAAAGGGCCAGGACTCATCGACCTTGGATGCAGCCCGTCTGCGGAGCTGAATACATGCCACACTGCTAATTAGCCTTGACTAGCGACGAAACAAAGGGCAATATTCGAATGAAGTCGCGCCGCTTGTCCAAACACTTCTTGCCCAAGGGATACTTCCAGCAAATGGGTCCCAGTGATTTCCCAAATATCCCCTCATGATATCGGAGGAATGAATGTGCCTTTATTAAACCTTGCGTCAGGGTCGTAAAAAGCCTTGATGTGCCGTAGCTTCGCGTAATTGGCTCCAAATATCTGTGCGAGTCAGCCTTTAACATACGCAGTGTTCCAACGGCAGACACTTACTGCACTGATGTCGTTGATCGGTTCCAAGAAGTTCGGGAAAAAGTCAGCCGTGGAGTGGGACTGCTTGATCATTCCAGGTGCCTTCGCCAATGCTTCGAGAGCTGGAGCCTCAGGACAGCCAGAGTTTGGTAAGCTACCGGTAAGTAGCTGCAACACGTGGGGCGCCGATGAGTGCGGCCACGCCGTCTCTTGAGCAGACTCGTTAGCGCTGAAGGTATTCTGTCATGTTGTCAGCAAAAGCAGATAGTCCAAGGAGGGGAGCAATACTCCTGGCATAACCTCTAAGAGAAATAGAGTGCCTGGGCCCAACCTATGGTCCAACTTCACAACACTGTCCACCCATTTCTTCCCTTTCACCACGAAGTCGGAGTCTATGCTATGTACCAAGCACGCATTAAGATAGCTTTTCGTTGCTCCGATCAAGTGGTGATTCCCGCCCTGCAGCTCGTTAACCCCTTTGAGGTTAGTGACAGTTGTAGAGTCGATTGCTCCTGGAATGTCAAGAGCCCATTTGAAACCCTCGGCACCTCGCCCATGCTCTTCTCCATGAGCATCGAAGACAAAGATACTCAGATGAAACTTGGAGTCCTCGACTTCCGAATCATCCGACTGGCTCATATCAGCCCATGAGCCTTGTCCCGGGAACTCCTGATCCGCAACGGCGATGTGGCAGTGAAACGAAGTTTTCGGGTCTGCCGGACGAGCAGCGAATTCAGACACTCCCCGAGAGACGGCTTCGAGTGCTCGTGGAGGAAAAGAAATATGTCCAGCAAATATGGAAGAGGTATAAGGACACGTTCGCATATGGAAGGCGGTAACAACTGCCTCATGAGCAACGGTGAGCCATTGTCTTCAGAGAAGGAAGAGGTATCTCACCCCCAAAGTTACCTCCCCCGCCGCGAAGTGCCCATAGTAGCTCGGGTTCACTTGAAGCCCAGATCTTGCGCCCGTCTCGCAAGATAATCTCCACGTCGAGTAAGTTCTGCGGGTCTGCGGCCAATCCAAATTCTGCCCCAACCCAACTGATGCAGCCACTGAGCATTGACCCTGCAACACCCACCCATGGCACACGAGCAGCCACGGCTGTGAATCAAAGTCAGTGAAACTCTGGAGTTGAAGAGCGGGTAAAACATTACCAACGCGTCCGGGCGCGACCTTTTCCAGCTCTTGCTCAACATGGCCCCATGTTGATCCAGCACCAACAATGATTGTGTGGTTTCCGGGGCTGTAACTGAAAGAATCAAACGCGCTCATGCTAAGGACAACATCTTTCGCGGAACTGGATCCGATGCCACCGCATCGAATAGCGAAGTCAAGGCCGGATATGTAGAGGTATGGCACAAGCTTCTGTAGCCTCGTCGGATCGCGGGGGCGGAGGACGAGTGCTGGATTTTGTTGCTTTTGAGCAGCCCATACCTTCGAATCTCTGGTGTAGGTATCTGAAGAGGGTCAAATATCTCGGCTGACGGCAGAAGCTCCGCAATTTTTGATTTCGTTGCGTCGGGAAGCGTGTGCATTGTGAAGGAGTAAGAGAAAGGGATGACAGTAAGCGTTCAGTGCAGTGCCTACCTCGCATGCCTTCTTATACTCAATGAACAACAGTTCAATGAGGTTAGCGTCCAGCGCTGCAGCCGTTCTTGTGCTGACATGAGCTGATCGTGTATGTGCGGGGTAGTAAGAATGGCAAGTTGGCTACTTTCTCGGGTACTAGCCCATTACGAGAACTCGCTTTGGCTTTCTGAACACACACGCGCGATCTTACCTTGTATCAATGCTCGATGTTCGACATGTGGTATATGAAGTCCTCCATTGACCCTTGCTTGCACTTTCTGCTTGACTATGAGGACTACTTGGTTAGTTCTTGGTTAATATCACATGCAATCAACAGTAAAAGTGTAACAGGGTTGGCCATACCCACTGCGCCACGCTAACGCAGGCCTCCTTTGGGGGCAAAAGAAGTGCTGGAATGAACCCAATTGAGGATTCATTTTGGCGCGATTAGATAATATACCAGTCCGTGACAGAAAGTGTATTATTGTTCACCAATATGTCCCAGCAACATGGGGCCACTCACCAATATATGCGGTAGAGTGGACAAGAACAGCAACTGATTGAAATTCAGTATGTCCGATAAATTGAAAAGGGTAAGTTGATGCCGCTACCCTGATGAAACAGAGAGTTCAGGACACAAGAGAGTGCAAATGAGATTTATCTGGGGTTGAATAGTACGTGGGGCATTGAATCAGTGATTCAGGCATAGAAAATTACTATAGTATTAGACAGTTGCATCCGGATGACTGCTTCAACTGCGCATGCTCCCACTCAAGAGCGCTTTCTTTTTGCATGCAATCTTCTTCGGTGCATGCATAAACTGAGCCTTACCATAATTATATCTGGCGAACCCAAACGCGAGAAGAAAGGTTGATTGATGAAGGAGGCAGCAGGCGTTGGCCTTAAGGGCCAGCGCTTGGTGTTGACTAAGCTACTGAAGCAAACAACATAAACCTGGAACGGCCTAGCGGCTGCCACTGGAACCTTCCACCCTTCAACAATATCAGTCGTCCAGTACAGTTTTTCCATTCTCCTTCTTAGCAGCTGGCAACTAGACTAATCTCCTTTGAATCGGCCCGCTGGCATGCGGCCAGATTACGAGGGGAATGGCTGGATGTTCTCCGGGCTTAAAGTTTAATCATCATTCCAAATGCACAGAAATAGTGTTAAAGGGGTACATGTGCCTGGTTGGATGCACGAAACCTCGCCAGAATGCCGAAGTAAACCTACGGCTACCTAACGCTTTGAAGCATTTTCATTTTTTTTATGCCCCTATATCTGCCGCTTAAGTCTTAAGCTAGCAAATTGTTTCTACGCTTATGTAATAATCGGAGTTGTTTAGTTGGCTGCGTGCCCGGCGTAGGTTAATGGCACAGTTTCGTCACCTGATGAAACACGGAAGTGGCAGGTCCTGGCCTTCTGCGAAAAATTGCCGTTACGCTCCGCAGTCCCAGTCGCACAGCACAGCATTACCCTGTGCGGTTCCAAAGCAGAGCGTTTTACTCAGAGCTCTTTCATTGCATGATGCCTACGTCAAAACGCTGCAGAGGGTGCTGCGTCGAAATCACCCACAAAGCTTTCAAGAGGATCAGAGAGCGTTTTTGGTGATTCCGGACCTTCCGGTGTATGTCGGCATTGCGCAAAGATGTGCCACAGTCACGTGCATGCCCGGCTGAAACCCCAGTCTCTTCCGAAGCCGCGCTTGTGGTAAATGCAAAGGACGAGAGGAATCAATTACAATGAAGCCAGAAGCGATTCATCACTCAAGCTGTTCCACAGTTCAGTTACGACTGGACATCGTATCCAAGGTTCACGGTGCTGTAGGTTGAATTAGTTCAAACTTCGCTCTTTTGCTGCGAACTCGGGATGTGATGTGCTCGATCGGGGAGGTATTTGCAGCTACTCGGTTACGATGCAAAACTCATACGCATGCTTATCGGCAGGGACCCGCGATGTTCGATTATGCTTTGGCAAAACGGGCCGCGATAATTATAACTCTGATCTTAGTGGCGGGACTCTCACCGTCTGCCCAGCATGACGCACTTATCTCACCGCTCTCCGCGCCCGCCGCCCGCCAACCTGCCGAGTCGCGCTGGCAACCTCAACTTCATGTCGGCATCATGACTACCGTTGTAGACACGCTCGCCACCATCTGCAGGGCCTCGTCTGTACTGTCCATTATTTGCACCTTGTTCATCTTCACCACCTTCGCCGCATGCCCCTACTTCAGGAAGCCGATCAACAGGTTGATCCTGTATGCATCGTTTGGGAATTTCGTCGCAAACATTGCAACAACAATATCGGTCATCGGACTTCCTCAATATGGGGGTAGCCTGGTCCTCTGCCGCTGGCAAGCCTTCGTCGGCCAGATGTGAGTCTCGCTTACCCCCCAAGTAATGTACGAAACGGCTTATTTGATGCCAGGTTCGTGCCCGCGGATGCCTTGTGGGTTCTGGCAATGGCTCTGAATGTCCATCTCACGATATTCCGGTACGTGTGCCATGGAAGAAAGCTATGCGTTGCTCACCAACTATTTTCGCAGTCACTACACCCCTCAAAGACTGAGGAAATTGGAGCCATGGTACTTTGCCATTATATACGCCATCTCGGCAACGCCTGCCGTTGTATACCTGGTCTTGGACCTGCCTCCGTACAACAAGGGTACCATTGGACCGGCAGGAGTAAGCGCCTCCCAATTGGCCAGGAGCACATGGCTGACTTGGATAGCTGTGGTGCTGGGTCTCGGAGAGATATGAATGGGCTCGTTTCGCCTTTCTTTACATCCCACTGTGGTAAGCGATGCTGTAAATAGGCTTGTGAGCTTCGCGATAGCGCTTGCTGAAACTGCATCAGGTGCATTGCATTCGGCGCCATGGGCATCTATGCGCGCGTCGCGTTTTTGATTCTGAGAAACATGCGCATCCTTCGTTCCTTTTCGATATCGACTTTTTCGCTGAAAACGTTCCTTCAGCAGCACCAAGTTTCGCACAGCTCAACTGAGAATGAGGAGCACACCGACGGCCGGAGATCTGTACCGAAGCCCACTCCTGTTTCGAACGTTGCGGAGCTCCATATTCCACCAACAGATATCATTGGGCAGCTTGAGATATCGAGCCCCACTGAGTTGCGAACCAACTCTGAGACTGAGTTGAGACCGATCCGTTACTACCAGTCAAGATCATTCGTTGCTGCCGGCAACGAGAATCCTAACACAAAGACTGGTCCCGACACGACGACAGAGGTTGACTTGGAGCAAGCAGAACCCGTTGCGAATAGAAACAGCCATATGTCAATCTCTGAGAACAGAACGGGGTCCGTATACCCCGAAGTAAGAACTTCACGAAGGACCGAAAACAAAGCTGCATGGAACTACACCAAAGTGGCTTTTCTGATGTACACGGCGCTACTCATTGTTTGGGTAAGTCAAGTCAGGGAGCGGGATTTTTGCCTGCAAGAAATCATTCCTTGCCTCCCGCAGATATCGCTCTTCTTATGTATTTCTCGGTGCTAACTTGAGATTAAAAGGTCCCGCCGACGGCGAATAGGATATATGACTATAGTACTGGAAGATCTAGCTTCGCTCTAGAAGCAATCACGGCAGCGGCTGTCCCTCTGCAAGGGTTCTGGAACTTTACTGTTTATGTTGCAACTTCTGTGGTTCAATGCCGAAGAGCGTGGAATGATACTCGGGACTGGTTCCGTGCTATAAATTGGCGTGCGTCATTCAAGAGCAGATGAAAGCAACGACTTGCGTGTATTTTATATTTTGTTGGAACAAGTGATGTGACAGCTTATTCAGTAGTAAAGAGTTGGATTGGCATGAGTTGGCATGAAGAGGGAGAGGGTTGGTAACCCGACCGCCTCTTATACGAGTAATTGTAGCTAAGCGATGTGGTGTGATAATAAGGAGACCTTGAAACACGTGATTGATCCAACACACCCCCTTCACGTACTGCCTGCTTGGGGAGTAGGTGATAAGAAAGGTAGCTAAACGCAGATAGGAGTGAGTGTTGAACTCGTGTGTGCAAAAAGGAATAACTTTAAAGGTATAAGTTCCCCAGCTGATATAAGCAAAGCAGTGAGGGTTGCGCCTCATCTTGTATAAGGGAACAAGTGGAAGAAGGTTAGTTATGGAGTGGTGTAAGTCCAATAGCCGTAACGAATTGAGCGTGCTTTTGGCGAGGCAAGGCTTTGGTCAAACCGTCTGCTAACATCACTGCTGTAGGCGTCCACTGGAGGTGTACGTTGCCTGCTTGGGCTTCCTGGCGCAGCCAATGGTGGTGAATGTCCACATGACGTAGCTTGGTGTTGAGTTTGCCAACGTTCTCTTGCATAAGGCGAAGCGTCTGCTTGTTATCGCACTGAACGTTGATTTGATGGCCTGGATCGAACTGCACTCCTCTGAAGAGGCGCTTCCACCAGAAGCACTGCTTGGCAGCTTCTGACAAGGCGAGAAGCTCAGCTTCGGTGGTTGAGGTTGTGACAGTAGGCTGCTTAATAGCCTTCCAATCAACAGCTGCTCCGAACATTGTGATGATCGAGCCTTGGTGGCTGCGGCGTGTGTCCGGATCGTTGGCAAATGCCGCATCACTGCTGATAGTAAAGATGCTGTCCTCATCGTAATTGCCTTGGAAGCATAAGGCGAGTTTCTTCGTTCCTGCCAGGTAGCTGAGGAGCCGCTGTGATAGCTCTAGGTGGCGAGGAGACGGATTGGTAAGGTAGGATGAGAGTGCTGAACAGGCGTACGCAATATCCACCCTTGTGCTGGTGGCTGCAAACTGCGCTGAGCCAATTCTGCTTTGATAAAGGTGAATCTCTTGCGCGCTTGCATGCGTGCCTTGGTTCGCTTGGAGCACTTCATCTGATGGAAGAGGCGTTGTTGGGAAGTGATTTTCACTAACACCGTAGCGAGTGATGAGGCCCGAGATGTATGATTCTTGAGAAAGCCATAAGAGCCTTTGCTCCCTGTCCCTTATAATGCGTAGGGCTAAGAACCATTGCGCTTCTCCTAGTGCTCTCATCTCGTAGCGCTTGAACAGATCTTCTTGAAAAGCATCTGCAAAAGGCTCATCTCGCTTGTGGTATGCCATGATAACGTCATCTACAAAGAAGAAGACGAATAGGCGATCGTTTGCGTATAAGCAAGGCGCATCAGGCACCTGAGTCAGACCGAGCTCTTCTAAGGACTTGCAGAAATGCTTCTGCCAGAGAGCTGGTGACTCTTTAAGGCCATAAAGCGCTCGTAGAAGTCGAAGGATTTGGCCTTGTTCAAGCTGCATTCCTTCTGGAGGTCGGCAATATGTCCTTTCCTCGAGTGGAACGTGAGGAAATGCGTTTACAACGTCGTACTGGCGCATTTCTAAGTCAAAGGCGCAGATGATGGCAATCAGGGCTCGGAAGATCCGGAAGGCAAGGGTGGCTGCATAAGTGTCTTGCTGAGTAGCTTGGAGGTCTCCTCTTACACAGATGCGTGCCTTAACCCTGGTGAGCCAACCGTGTTCATCAAACTTGTACTTGAATACCCAGGTAAGAGGAATCACTTCCTTGTTAAGGCTTTTGGCTTCACTAAGTGCTACTGTCTCCCACACCCCCTTACCCTGTAGTTCCTGGAGTTCTGTTTGAATTGCCTCCAACAGATGGGTTTTCATTGGGTGGTTGAAGATGTCTTTGTAGAAGCGAGGTTCAGGTGGCAGTTGATCTCTGTGAATGCGTGGCAGGCCTGTAGGCAGTGCTTGAGCCTGTGCTGGAGTAGATTCCTGAAGAGATGCGAGAAAAGATGTGAACAGCATTTGATGGCTGAACATGTTGTCGTGAATTGACGCAATGTACGCGTCTCTGCGTGGTTTGCGAGTCCTTGATCCATGGATGATTAGATTTGGATTGATATCCGCTGCAATATCACGTCCTCTTGGGGCACGGTTTCCTCTGGCAGCGCCTGGATCAGGTGGATTCTCGTATTGGACTGGCAAAAGAGGCCCGAGTCCTCGTGATTGCTGATTCTGTTGATCTTCACCCCCTAAGCCTTGAGAGGCTAAGCCATGAGAGGCTTGTTGTTCAACTAGAGTGGATCGATCGGGTGATTGGTGATCTGAAGGCTCTGGTGATTGGTCACCTTGAGTTAGGCCTGCTTGTAGGCTGCTTTCTGCATGCTTTTCGCTTGCGAGGCCTTCACTAGTTGATTCTGAAGGACTTGGTAGGTAATCCAGTTGTGCTCCCGGTGATTGGGCGCCTAGAGTCTGTGATAGTTCATCACTGAGGTCAAAGGAGGCCTCAGAGTCCTCATCTGAAGGGATAATATCCTCCTCATAGAGCGTAATGCGAGGAATTACTACCTCTTGCTCTTGATCCTGCTCCTGCTGCTGTAGAGAGAGTATCTTTTCTAGATCCTCTGGAGAGAACTTGCTTGATTCGTCAAAGGTAACGTCTCTAGAGCGTACTACTCGGTCCTTCGGAGGATGCCAGATTCTGTAGATGTTGGTGGAGTCATATCCAACTAAGTATCCAATGAGGACACGCTCATCTAGCTTGTTGCTGCGTGGAATGTTCTTGAGCAGTGAGTAGGCTTTGCACCCATAGACTCGTAGGTGAGTTACTTTTGGCTTCTTGCCATGGACAAGCTCAAATGGCGTTCTCCAGTTGTGGCGCTTCATTGGAGTTCTGTTGTGGATGTAGACTGCCGCCTTTATCATTTCAGGCCAGAGGTGTTCAGGTAGGTTGGCACTAACTCGTAAGGCTCTTGCCTTGATAATGATTGAGTGCCCTGAACGCTCTGATGCACCGTTCTGCTGAGGGGTATAAGGAGCTGACACCTCATGGGTAACTCCCTGATGTTCAAGCTGCTGCTTGAAGGCTCGTGTAAGCGACACTTCTCCATCTGATCTGAGAAAGGCGACTGATTTGCCAAATCTCATCTTGATCATTTGAATGATATTGAGAAGGTGCTGAGTGCACTCATCCTTTGTTGCGTGGGTGACTGCAAAGGTAAACTTGGAAGAAGCGCATTCAAGATGAGTAATCCATTGGTGGCCGTTGTTAGCTCGTGTCATCTGTGTTAAGTCGAATGAGACGCGGAAGAAGGCTTCGGTAGATGACTCCTCTGGATCCATATCACGTGAAATTTGTTGATGCGCCTTGGTGCGAGCGCATACATCACAGTGATCAGTCAAGTCTTGATCTGTGATAACTGCTCCTTGTACTGCTTGAGGCAAGGCCTTGATGGCTCTTTGGCCTGCGTGTGCAAAGATGTCATGCCATTGTGAAGCTGGCAATGATCGATTGGCAACGTTTGATACCACAGCTGGTGGATCATCTGCTTCCTTGTATTCCATGAAGAAGTGGTTTTGAGTGAAGGTTAGGTAAGCCACAGTGAAGTCCTCTAAGTAGAGGCACATGCGTCCTGTGTCTAATTCGATTCCCTTCTCTCTTGCCTTGGCAATGGAGACGAGGTTGGCCATGAATGAGGGCACATAGGCAACGTCCACAAGCGTAATTGTGCGTGGACCCTTATGGTTGGTGGTGTATACCAGTGCCTCACCAAATGACTCGATTTTGACTGTGGTATTTCCTGAGGTGACGTAGTCATCTGGCCCTGCGTCCCTTGTTTTGGTGTAGCGATCCTTCATGTACTTGTTGCAGATGTGATGAGTGGTGCCAGTGTCGGCGATCCATGATAGATCAAGCGTTGTAGGCCTTGAAATGCGTTGTGCACTGAATGCCGAGGCAACTACAGCTGGGAATGAGGATGATGTTTTATCCTTTTGACCTTGATTTGGCTCTTGTTCTTTTTGAGAAGCGTTGTCCTGCTTCTTCTGGCCTTGGCCATGGTTTTGGCCATCCTTGAACCGTTTGATGGCTCGCTCTACCTTCTCCTTGGTTTGTGGATTTTCTAATGCCTTAGCAACCTTCTCCTGAATGTCCCTGTTGGGCGTCCAGTTAGCTGGCTTGGCAGCTGGGTTGCAGTAGTAGCACTTGTTGTAGAAGTGATGCTCTCCACATAAGCAGGGAGGTAGGTTCTTCTCCTGCTTCTTATCCCTTAGGGAGGCGGTGAAAGCGGCTTTGGTAGCCTTTGGGTTCTCAGAAGCATTCTGGCGCTGGTAGTTCCGGTACTCAACAATCAGATCATGAAGGGGCTTGGTAAGCTCATCATTGTGCAGCTTAATCTTGTAGTTGGTGGCCCAGTGGCTATCAAGAGGTGTAAGCGCCTTAAGAAAGGCGGCCTTGCCTCTATCGCCTGCCACGTCAGGTAGTTCAAGCTCCTCTGCCTTGAAGAGAGTCTCTTCCCATTGTGCGAGCCACTTCTCAATGTTCTGGCTGCTGGGAGGCTTTTCCAATTGGCGTAGCTGATTGATAATGAGTCCTTCCTGAGTCTTCTTTGTTGGTTGGAGCCGTGCCTTGAGTGCTGTGAGCTGGGAGTAGGGATGAGAGTCGTCTCTAAGCTTATGGAGAATAGGCAGCAATGGCTGGCTAACTGAGTCCTCAATAACCGTGGAAAGGTCATTGATTTCCTTCCTTAGCCTCTCATATTGCTTTATCTTCCGCTCGTATGTCCTCATGCGTATTTTGTAGCGATCCCATGCGTGTGCAGGCTCATTATCAGTAGGCTCAGGAGGCTCGGTTGGTTCAAGTGGTTGAGCAGGTTTATCAGGCTTCGAAGGATCGATGTAATCGAATATGTCGTACTTCTTGGCTCGTGATTGGATGATAAAGTACCATTCATCCCAATTGTCGGCTGTCTTCAAGACGATAATAGGCTTGGAAGACGTCATGGCGTTAGTATTGCGTTGCGTTGCGTTGCGTTGCGTTGCGTGCCAATGCAGGCACAGGTAAGTTGCCAAAGTAGGCAGAAGGCGTGAGGCCAATGAACAAGCCGTCACTTAAGTGTATTGCGCTAGGGAGGCAGCAAGGGCGCTCCACTGTAGGCAGAAAACGTGTTGTAGGAGGCAGCAAGGGCGCTCCGTTACAGGACACGTATGGCAGATGATTGCCAGGGAGGGAGGTCCGGATGCCACGGAACACTCGGAATAGCACAATGCGGTGCTAGGGAGGATGGCTTAGACTGCAGAAAGCATCAAAGACGCATCCGGGCTCATAACTGTTGGAACAAGTGATGTGACAGCTTATTCAGTAGTAAAGAGTTGGATTGGCATGAGTTGGCATGAAGAGGGAGAGGGTTGGTAACCCGACCGCCTCTTATACGAGTAATTGTAGCTAAGCGATGTGGTGTGATAATAAGGAGACCTTGAAACACGTGATTGATCCAACATATTTGTATGATTAGAGATGAGAGGCTTAGAGAGGCGTGCTGGCCTCGACTTCAGCGAAATCAGCTCATATGGAGCTATCACTATTAATTGAAAGACAGAAATTTCCTCGAATAATTCCAGCATCTTTTGACGACAATGACCGTCTTTTTCTTGAGGTCATTACTCCGCCGTCCCAAAGAGGTGATGTCACTTGTTTGTCAAACAGTTCTGGAGCATGCTTGTCCGACAATTCGGGACAGGTCATCCAACCTTTCCGTCCTTTTCATCGGAGGTTTAGCACAATTTCCCGCTTCGCCAACCGTAGCCTACGATGAGCCTGTGGAGCGCTTCGTCCATCGCACTCGTACATCTCTAGGAACGGCACGCTCATCGAAACTAGACCTGAGAGTGACCCGTAAGAAGACCTGCCCTAGAGACGATAAGACTGAGTTGCAAACTACCGCTTTTGGCCGTCTCGGGGCGCTTTCTTCCGTCACTGACCGACTCTTGCGCCACGTCGCACGTGCAACTGCAACCCCGCAGCGGGGTGCTCACCGCTCTCTCCCCAACCATAATAATGCAGCCTCCGTCCACAGGTCATGCAGTTCATTTAACGCAAAGGGAGCTATCCCAGTCCGTCTTTTATGCCGGACATCGTTATGACATACGAAGCTCGCCGCTCCCGGGCAATTCTCCACTTATATGTTGCTCTTTACCCATATGCGCCGTATACGAAAAGCTATTCTGATCGTGAGCTTTTGAAACTACTATAAATCTGTGGGTAGGCACCGATTGACCGCGAATACTCCTCTGGGGTTAGCCTCCCATCGTCATATTTGAAGCGGAGACGGACCCAGCGGAGATGACACCGCGTCGCGCCGCCCCATTCCGACTACTGCCTGATGAATGAGTGGCTCTGGCAATGAAACATCGTATTCCCGCCAGACAGATATACAGCCAACTAGAAATAGCAAGTGGCCAGGTGTGTGCTTAAATCTCACCTTCGCTGGGCATCTTCGCAGCGCTTGAAGAAACAAACATCGCAGTCACAGCTGACATACTGACAATGGAATGCCAACTGTTCATTCAAAAGCGCGTCTTCCGAGGTTAGGTTACAGTGATGCGGGGGTATGCATCAAGCTCCTAAGAATCAATCCCCTTGAAGCTATCTCTGTGAGCTGCACCTGGGGCCTACCGGTGATCGGGTCGCCAATACGCCCTTTTACTACCTAACCGGGACCTGCGACCTTCTAGCGGATAGGCTCCTTGGCTTTTCAATCTCCTTTTCGAGAAATCTGTTTCCCGATTAACCTCTGTTTCGCACCGTTGGACTTTGTAATTCGGTCCTTTGGAAAAGTTTCTTGCCGAGTGTATGCTACTCATGGGCTTTCGCAGAGAACCCCGTGGACCCGGGGGCCGGTTGGGACGACGATGTTTCAATAGCCGTGATTTGTAACTTATGTTCCATCGTGATCAGATGCGAGTGCATTTCATGGAAGCCGGCATCAGCTTACTTTCCTGCGATGTTATTCCCTACTTTCAAGGCTGTATTCTCTGTGGAGGTTGCATTTTCAAACCTGCATGATGCCAAATGAAGGATGAAGTAGATGTAATACCCTACTAATGACCTTATGAGGTCAACAAGTAAGGAAAGAAAGAGCATCGCGGTTTTTTTACTGTACTCTCGAGGGCGAGATTATGTCTTTCGGCTCCGTCAACCACCACAAGAATACTCAGCCTCGTTGAGCTCTATCGTTGGCCGGATCCTCTTTCGCAACATCTTCCGTGGCCTGGTTTAGAGTCCTTCAAGCTACATCCTGCGCAACAGGGACACCCTCCAGGACACAATGCTGCTTAGGTGAAATGAGGAACAATTATTGGTTGAAAGCTCGGATGAAAACTATGTACACCGAATCACAGTCCGGCCAGTCATGTATGTGGGATGCATCCAAAGCCTTCCGCACCGCCAGCAATTTGGTGGAACATCAGTGCTATTCGTATTGGGTTGCACCTGCGGCCCTCAGCATGGTTTCTTTTCAAGGCCATCTCGGCGCATCCGACATGCGCCAGATTAGGCATCGTTGCTGTTTCAAACTCGCCATTTTCTTGCTAAACAGAGTACTACAGGTTGCTAGTACTGGCAGAGGGTAATATAAAAACATGGGCGCACCGTCCAGGGCTGCTCAGTCGCACTCGCAGTCTTCAGCAAGTGTGTGCCACATCAGGAGGCTTCCTCGTCCTCTCAAGAGTGTTCACACTAGCAAAACCATCACGTCGAAGCACATCTGGGCAAAAAAAAAAAATTTCTTCGAGATGGCTGAGATTAGCACCGTCGCTACAACAGCTCAGCTCGTCGGTTACAGTATTCAAGCTGTGATAATTTTCAGGAAGGCTCGGCCATGGCGCACTTTTCAGTATCGTCACGCTGTTGGTTTACCACGGCGTGGACGTCAATGCAAGAACTCATCACAGGTAATATCTGCATCTCTGCAAATAATGGGAAAATGTGAAATAGTAAAGATTTCTTTAAAGGTCCATGAAGCCGCGTACCGCTTTCGGCGTATGATCCTTTGACGTAACAGGAGTTACGAGCTTCAAATCGTGTCAAATACTCAAGGCCCCTTGACTGGGAGCGCAAATACGGGAGCCTGCAGGGAATCTTTCTGGATATGGCAGGATCAGAACGGCCCAAAATCAACCATTCCACCGCCACATGATTGGATATATTTGAACATTGGAGCTCACGCACACTTGCTGTTCTGGCAGCCTCGGCCACAAGGCCCACAAAGATATCCACGATATACATTCGAGAGGAAGAAAGTCTCTTGATTAAATATTGAGTGACTGGATGTTTATCTATCAGAATCTGGAAAAATAGTTTCAAGGAGAATTTTCGCTGTTCTGGGAGGCGTGGTGGGAAGCATTGGCGAAATTATGCCAGAGCGCGCTTGGCATCAAGACTCCAGAGAGACCGGAGAATCATACTAGACGCTGAATGGCTACCATGAATGCGTTAGAGTCATAGAGTGTGTCCTTGAACCATCGGCGGTCCGAGAGGAGACTCAGTTCTCAGTGAGACAACTCCGCGAACGGCAGAGTGTGTGGTCGGTGTTCGCAGGCCTCAAGTATAATATTTTCTCTACCACCGATCGCAAAGATCCTTTGTTCAGGGTCAAAGACTAGAGCAACAAGTTTCCGTTCGTGGGAATTTCACCCCGCTATCTATGATCTTTTCCGACACAGGTAGATCTGGATGCACCCTCTTGGCACAACCTTTATGGCAGTACACAATCTGTCTATCGATCTTATATCCTCAGAGGAGCGCAAAGGATCTTGCAGAGGATTTGCACAGTATATATTAAGAGATCTTATCCTTAGTTCTGCATGCGTGGTGGGCGAGCCGATTAACTATATGTCCGTCTCGCTCATGAGGAGTTGAAACAGCCATCCGTATGCAAACTTTCAGCCGTTTTCCACCACACGATTGCTTCAACCCCCCAAAGCCGTATTTTCAATGCGTTCCAGGAGCATGAAATATCTCTGATAAAACCTCGACGAAATCATCGGATAATGGAGGATCCTGATCGGTAGCAGTATCACTTCCTGGCGTAGGATTTATACCATGGTCAAAGGCACTTGGCAACGGTAAAAGCAGCGGTATGCATGAAGTGACGTATGGAGAGTCTAAAGGGATGCTATTTACAACCGAGACAGTGACAAGGATCTTGTCTATCATAATAAAGATCTCCTAGGATCCCAATACTCCACGTCGGAGAAAGCGTGTAACTGGAGTCTTTGGGTGTTGCGATCTCCCACATCTCCCAGAGCATTCTGACCCGCCCGCCTTGCGCGCCATGCCCCTTCTGGAGAGTAGAATCAATGAATCATCCGGGTTGATTTACCTTTTAGAGCATGACAGGTAACCCCATGAGGAGTGCCACCATGCCAACACCAGCCGTTGCCAAAGGAGCGGCAGCACCAGTGAACTATGTAGGTGGGGGTGTCAGTACCGTGTTCAAACATCTCGTCCAGCTATAAATTACACACCTGGGAAGGAGTGGGGCTGGAAATGCTGGCAGGAGTAGAAACCGAAGTAGCGCCAACAGCGGTGCTACCATCGGTTGAGCTTGCGGTAGCGGAACCTGCAGTGGTGGAGCTCCCACTGCTGGTGGAAGTGGTCTCAGCGGCTCCGGTAGCGGCAGCAGTCTCACTTCCCGTAGCTGTGGTCACGCCAGTCCAAGTTGTGGCAGTGAAAGAGCAAGCCTCGCGGAGACTCTTCACATCTGAAACAGAAAAATTGTCAGAGAGTGGGCAAAAGACAGCGCACAAGAATCCGTTTACCATTATCCGAGTCCCAGAACGTGGCTACGCAGGCCTCACAGTTAGGCACCCAGGTGGGCGACTGGGTCTTCTTGCAAGTGCAATCAAGATACGCTTCGTTTGTGTTGTGCGAGCAACCCTGAGAAAGGTTGATGGTGTAGGCGCATGCCGGGCGGCAGATGTTGGGCACATCAGTCCATTCGACAGTCTGCGCCGAAGTCGTACCGGCAAGGATGATAGAAGCGGCGAAGATGCTGAACTGCATTTTGTTTGCGAAATGTAGCCTAGAGGTCTGAATGGCCGAATTGGTGGGGTTTTTTTTTGATTTGGTATCTGATCGAATATGCTGGAAAGCTGATTTGGATTGTTGTCGTAATGTCTCAATACCGCCTTAACACTGAATATATACTCTTTCTTCATGATGCCAACAGCGCTCCGTGAGGCGCAGACCACGTTATCTCGGAATGTCCTGCGGTAGGTTCACCATAGACACGACATGTTCGAGGCGGAGACATGTCTACAATTCGCGTTCGGCTTGCGTTATGGTCCATACTGCCTTGGCCATGATACTGATCGAGGTTGGCTTTCGATTAGCTTGCTGACCATATCGGCATGTGGGGGAGTTTTGGGGTTGAGCAGTCTGGACTAAGCCTCTTAGTGGCTGTGCATGGGACGTCAGAGGGCCCCTGGTCGGTTCGGCCACCACAGTCACGAGCCACCGCAATCGGCAACGGATGTGAGCGGAACGGCGAAGGCTGGGATAACTGGACGGGCCAAATAACTAAATAGCCAAGAATCCAGCATCGCACACTTATGTGGCAGTTTACAGCTGACTTCTCGACCTACTGCCTCAGCCGAGAAATCGAGCCGAAAATGGGCCAAGCCTGAGATCCGCTGTTTTTCCCTAGAGCCAAATTTGCGGCTGATTTCCAATCGGTACCTCCCGCCATGATAGGCTCGTCTGGTGACATAGCCGCTTGAAACTGCGTTGATTTGAAGGCGGTGCTGTGAGAATGGATAGCCGTCATTTCCGAACCTTATCACATGCAGATTCATATACTCATGGCAAGGCAGAAGTACACAAGATGCCGAGAAATATACGGTGTCATTTGCAGGACTGGTGAGCCAAATGGGAAGGTAGGCAGGCAAGAAATTTGCAGACCTGTGTCTGCGGATTGAGTCTTTCCCAGTGGCCGTCAACAAGACATGAGAAAAACCGGAGTATCACACCTGCTCCCCGGTCTCCGCGTTACGATAAGAGGAATGGCTTTATTGACATCGTCCGCATTCTTTTCTCTCTTATTTCACGCATAGTTACAGAGGTTCGAAGAGTTGGGATCACTCACTTGTATTCGACGGCCACAGAAACGCAATTCATATGCTATGAGTATAGCCTCGCTTTGCAAGAAAATGGGTGTTTATCAGTCATGCATAAGGTATTGCGAAGTTCCCGAGTCTTATCAACATACCTCCAAAGATGTCAAGAAGAGAAACGTGTTTAGTATGCTATCTCATTCTTCCTCCCATTCATTATTCGAGCGATTCTCTTTATTCTTAGGCAAGAGTTCGAGTTTGGTCTCCGCAGTGCTCAACTAGCTCTTACCATACTCAGGACAAATATTAGTCAGTAAATAAATGCGGTGAAGCTCATTGTGTGTATGTGTTCGGGGTCGTCCTTTCAACTCCCCACCACTGTTTTTCATTGCTAGTGTACTACATACGTCGGATACTGGCAGGCACTGGGGATGTTAATGACGAAAGCTTAATCCTTCACGAGGCTCCTGTCTTCACTTCGAAGCTACCCACTGAACCCCCTTTCACTAACTAGCCCACCGGACCAGTAAACAGAGTCTGGAGCATTATGCGATGGCCCTTGAAGTGCATCCTGTGCCTCAAAAGGTTTTCTTTCCGTAGGCGGATCGTACTATTGTAGGGCAGACGTGGTAAGCCACTGGAGTCATCTGGACGTGAGTTTACCGAGTTGAAAGGTTCATGCCGGCTTGAAATATTTCCAGGATGTGCAGGCGGATTGTTTCAACTTTGCCAAATAACCGACAGAATTAGGCTAGTACGTTGCAAAACCCGAGCGCTACCCACGGGATACGAGGACCAGCCTCATGCACCGGGCAAAACACCGCCGCCATGAAGCCATGCACGTAGGGGGTTCGGCGCATTTCTGGTGAAATCTCAGAGGCCTGTAATATAATATCCTTCAGCCTCAAAGCCGAGCCGCTTCGAAATGACGATTGCGCCCCCCACAAAACGAGATCCGCAGTACCCGGTAGCAACGCTGCGTCCCTGACTGACTCGCTGGTCATCACCTGGAACAAGAACCCGGAAAACAACGGTTGCGGTCCCGGCGATTATGGAATCCGCCAGCCGGCGTCTCTGCAGTGCTGGAATATTAAAGTGATGTCGATTGCTGCCCCTTGGCTTTCAGGCCTCTCTGCCAAGTCACTCTCTTTCTTGTTTCTGTCCCTCTTTTCTGCTTGATTCGGTATCTTGATCTACAATGCGCTACACAGCGACTTCGCTCGTTTATGCCTTGTCGGCCTCAATCTGTGTGCTGGCCCATCCACTCGAGCTCGATACTCGGCAGGCCAGCAATGATACATCTTGCACTGCTGACGCGTTGAGCCCTGACACTTGGAAATCACTCGACATTGATACATTTATGAACGATTGGACTGCATATAATATTACACCCACTCAATCCAACAACATCCAGACCCTTGCGGCTTCTTTTGGCGCTCCGAACTTCTTCTGGTACGCTGAACACATCCGCCAGATGGATGCCGCTGACACCAAATAGCGGCCTTGACAACTTTTGCAATGCTGGTCAACCTTGCTTACCGATCAAGCTTCCTGCTTGGTACGTGTACCCCCCCACGATCAATGCGCATGATGTG
This sequence comes from Macrophomina phaseolina, assembly GCA_020875535.1. Lineage (NCBI taxonomy): Eukaryota > Fungi > Ascomycota > Dothideomycetes > Botryosphaeriales > Botryosphaeriaceae > Macrophomina > Macrophomina phaseolina. The sequence continues at coordinate 6,402,002 of JAEQDS010000065.1, forward strand.
GCTTACCTCCCATGCAGGTACCTCATGGTGGCCATCCAAAACTGGAACAGCTACATGAACTCCCTCAACACAGCCATCACCTTTGCTTCAAGCATTATGAGCATGAAGCTGCCCGCAATCGTCGCTGACTTCTACCCGGACGCGAAAGATGACGTCACTCCTCTCAAGAATTTCGTTCGCATGTTCAGCACGGTGCTCAGCATCGTCCCATTCACCGGCCCGGTGTCGACAGCCGCCAGCGCGGCGAGCAGCGGACTCAGCTTTCTGGCGGGGCAACTGCAAGCGCCCGAGGCGCCCAACCTCTTCGTTAGCTGGAGCAACATAGCCAGCTCGTTGGCCGAGGTGGTCCAGCAGTACCAAGGCGCGGTGGCCGATTCGATCCAGAAGACGATCGACGCGCAGGTCAACACCACGGGCGGCATCAACGAGATCGTGGCGGGCGGGCGCTTCCTCGGCGTCAGCCAGAACTTCACGCAGGCCGACCTGCAGGACGCCGTCACCAGCGTCATCGAGACTTTCGCCATCGGCCTGACGCTGCAGGCCAAGAAGATCTTCATCTACCGCGACATGTACACCAACGGCGAGACCGAGTGCCAGCCCTCGCCCGTCAAGGGCTGGGTGCAGTACTGCGTCGTCGACCCGGGCAGCGGCAACACGGTGTACTACTATCTCCTGTACATCGACGGCGACGGCAACAACCCGTGGGCGTTCGACGAGGCCGATCTGATGGTCAACAAGTATGGGCTGGTGCAGTCGCAGTTCCTCGAGCTGCCGACGCACTGCTTCGACCAGAACAACAAGACGCAGCTGGCGTTCCCGTTCACGGATGGTGCGCTGCCGCTCAGCGCGTGGACGCCGTGCGTCTTCAACCTCCAGGTGTGCGACGCGCCCAGCTACACTGACGGGACGAAGGGCATCGGAGACATTTGCAAGGAACAGGGGCTCGACATTTGAAAAGAGCGGGGGAAAAACACCCCTTCGGAGGACTAGATATTGCCTGCTTCTTTACACAAATTATTACCGTTTGCAGTTGCAGTCAGCGCGTCGTGTTTACCATTGATCTGCGAGGCCTGATCTGCATTCTGCCGCACGGCGACCCTCTGCCGCGTCGGGCGCCCGAAGATAATCGGCTCCGAAGGAACGGCCCGCATCGCAATTTGCAATTCAGGAGTTGTGGAGTAGTCATGTCTCTTGGCTCGTCCTACAGTTTCGGAGGATTTGCCGATCGGTCGGAATTCCTCCCCGTGCTCATCCGGTTGGCTCGTCGCAGGATTTAGACGGCTTACTGTTTGAGCAGTCGGTTACGTCACCAGCTCTGGTGCTATTCGCCTTTTTTTTTTTTCCCTTTCGGAACTTATCGTTGTGTTCCATCCATGTCGGTAGGGATGGAAGCGTTGCCCGATGGTAAAGGTCGTGCCCGGGTTTCTGCGGCGTGCGGGGGTTTGCATTGGTAGCGAAGATTGCAGCCAGCACTACTTTCCCATACCCCATGAACCCCTCACAAGCTTTACCCTGTGGGTGCAGGTTAAAATTGGTTATAAAATGGATCAGCGCCTGACGGCCATCATTGCTTGACGCCGCGCCTACCCCGCGCCAGCATATGAGACAAGCCGATAAGCGAATAGTCTCCGAGAAGCATCCACATAAGTCGTGATACGAATGAGAGCGTATTTAAGGGAAGTACCTTTCAATTGGACCAGCGAAGGGCTAACGGGGTTGCTCTCTTGGCGGACGAAGAAGGGCAGGAGCACCACCTCGTACTGTCCGACGGCTTCAAACCCTTGAGCCAGATTGAATTCCCAAACTTCAGGTTCCACGCCACAATGGTGTACACTATCTGCCGGATGAAAGGCGTCAGCATTGGCAAGTACGAGTTTCTCGCAGCAGGTGGGCCGTTGGGTTGAGTTAGAGAGCTCAGACAAAACACCTCACTATCACCAATTTGTCGATGCATCCCGGTAAGATCGCGAGAGGCTAAGGTTTGGAGGCGACAGCCCTCGGGAGCTGGACAGAGGCGGAGTATCTTGTCCGCTTCAGGTTAGATATGTAGTGAGTTCGCCAATGGACGGAGTTGATGAACAAAAGCCCCTTGTCAGCAATTTCTTGTAGACCACGATTTAAAAATTCCGAGATTTCAGACCGGGAGAACATCTTGGCAAGTAGGCCCGGATGTACCTTTTCGGTGTATCCTCCGGCCAAAATGCAGCGTATGAGGCCGGTCCTGTTACCGTGCGAGGGTCGAAGCATCCCGTCCGGGCGCATATATAAATAATTTTTCTTTCCTTTTTTTTTCCCCCCTCCCCAGACCTGCATCTGGAGACTCACACACCTGTGCTCTGGTCGCACGCTCATACTTGTCGCTGTGATTTCGGCCCCAACCTTGTACGGATTCGAGGAATCCCTGCAACTTTTCATGGGGACCCGACGAAGTTCAGCTGAAGTGAGACAGTCTACCAATGACCCACATTTCCGGAGGAGGCAGGGAAGGGACGATCCGGTGCCAGTACAGAGGATGCGATGATGGTCAAATTCGAGGGTACACTTTGCGTCCTCGCGCACACTTGTAGGTCGGCGCCGGGGGAAAGACGAAGTGCTTACTTGACGGAGTACATAGAAGTGTAGATGCCTCGCTGGCTGGCAGGAGGTTGCAGACTGCAATTGAAATTGAATGTCCTTTCGCGGCGGCAAAGGGAACATACGGCTCGGGGTGGCCCCTGCAGATCCAAGGGGAGGGCTGAAGACGCGAGGCGGAAGATGCTCTGGCACGTGGTCAGCATTTGCCAATCGGAGAAGTGATCTGCCAATCGATATATTGCTGAAGACTGCCAAGCAGGCCGTGAGAAGATTCCTGCGAGTGGCTCCGTAAGGAAGCATGAATGCTGCTTCCTGCGGAGATGTTTCGTTCGATTGCTCTGCGTTTGTCGCCCGGCAGGCTCGGGTCTGCCCCTGAACCCGGCCGGGCTGGCGGGAGACAGAAATCGGGGCTGTGGCGCAGTCGCGGCCTGTAGGCTGGATCCAGAAGTGGTGCGGTGGCGGTGGCGGCGTCGACGAGTCAACGGACCGGTGGGTTCGCCAGGCAAAGCGCAACCAGAGCACAGGTGGGACAAGGCTGGTCCAGCTCGCCGGTCTCGATGGGCCAGCACAATTCGTGATTGGCCCAGTGGGAAATCTCGCTACGATGGGAGGCTTATCGCCGTCTCGCTGCCGCTCCGCATTCAAATCGGCAACGTTGAACAGCCTCACCAGCCTGCTCGCTCCCTCCCGCTCCCAGCCAGCGCGACCGCGGTGGCCTCAATGCGTGCGACGACGCTGTAATGGATGGCGCCCAACTGTTTGCTCGACGCGACAGTCCGCTGGTACGCGCACACCCTGAGCGGATGCATCCCCGAGGCCTGGCTGACGTTTCCTGTTCCCGCAGGACCAACATGACGACCCTCGGATCGGTTCCTCGCGGGACAATTCCTCGTCTGCCACCGTCACCGGCATCAGCTCAGGCTCCAATTCCGCCTCCATCTCCGCCCTCTTCACCACCTTGATTCCGGTGTCCGTCTACGTCGGAGTCTGCCTGGTGCTTTTCATCACCTTCCGCCGCAAGTGCCCGCGCGTCTATGCACCACGCACCTTTCTGTCGAGCCTGCATCCGTAGTATGTCCCGTGCACCCTCCCGCCCTGCCTGCATCGTTGCGCTTACCGGTGCCCCCTTGCGTAGCGAGCGCACAGCGCCCCTGCCCGGCACCTGGTTCACCTGGTTCGGCCATTTCTGGCGCGTGCCCGATACATATGTCCTGAACCACTCGTCCGTCGACGGATTCTTGTTTCTTCGCTTTCTCGGCGTCCTGAGGAACATCTGCCTGGTGGGCTGCTGCCTGACGTGGCCGATTCTTCTGCCGTTGCACATCCGCGGGGGCGGGCCCGGCCAGCAGCTCGATCGTCTCACCTTCGGCAATGTCAAGCATCCCAGCTGGTTCTTCGCCCACGGCTTCGTCGCATGGGCCTTCTTCGGTGAGCGTGCTTGCGGGCTGGAGCGCCGGATCTTGTTTTACTGATCTTCGGCCAGCATTTGTCTTATATACCGTCTGCAGAGAGTGCATTTACGCCATTAACTTACGCCAAGCATACCTACTCAGCCCCTTCTACGCCAACCGCCTTTCCTCGAGGACTGTTCTGTTCACCTGCGTGCCCGAGCAGCTACTAGACGAAGCGAAGCTACGAAAGGTCTTCGGAGACTCGGTCAAAAATGTGTGGATTCCCAAGACATCTTGGGAGCTCGAGCGCCTCGTCCGAGAAAGAGACCAGACAGCGGCTCGTCTCCAGGACGCGGAGCTGGAGCTGATCAACAAAGCAAACCTCGCATGGAGGCGCATAGCGAAAAATGGCCATCCCGACATTGCGAACCCCAACGAAGATCTCGAGCACGGCCCCGTGGAACAGCAGCGGCGGGACACAGCCACTACCCCTACAGGAAGCACCGGAAGCAAGGAGGGCAAGCCTGATTGGCAGAGTGGTTTTGCGCTTGAGCCCGTGAAATTCGGTCCTGATGGCCCTCCATTCGATGTCCCTGGATCGATCGCGGCGCAATGGATTCCTCAAGAAGACCGGCCCGTGCACCGACCAATTGCCAACTTCTGTCGCAGAGTCGACACAATCAGGTGGACGAGGAAGCGCTTGAAGAAGCTGGGCAAAGAAATAGCCAAGGTCCGAAAGAGGGTTAACCGCGGCGATACTGGCAGCTCCATGCCGTCCGCCTTCATTGAGTTCACGTCGCAGAACGAGGCTCAGATCGCTTACCAGTCCCTCGCTCACCACCGGCCTTCCCACATGTCACAACGCTATATCGGAGTGCGTCCATATGAGATCATCTGGTTCTCCTTGAGAATGCGCTGGTGGGAACGGATTATTCGCCGCTTCGGCATTCTGACGGCAACTGCTCTGATGACGATTTTCTGGTCAATACCCTGTGCGTTTGTCGGCATGACCAGCAACATAAAGTATCTCGCTACTATCATTCCTTTCCTTGGCTGGATTGAAAAGTTGCCTCAGACGTTGATTGGCTTCTTGACCGGGTTGTTGCCCGCCTTCGCCCTGTCCTTGCTCATGGCAATTGTTCCTGGCATTTTGAGGGGTAATGTGGACCTCTACCTGCATAAGATGAAGGAGCTGACCAGTTTTACAGTCCTGGCAAGAGCCGCAGGCGTCCCCTCGCAGTCCCTAGTCGAACTCTTCACACAGCGGGCATATTTCGGGTTTCAAGTGCTCCAAGTGTTCCTCGTCACCACCTTTACGTCGTCTGCATCGGCCTCAATCAGCCAAGTCATCAAAAACCCTATGTCGGCGCGAGAGCTTTTGGCCGAAAGCCTGCCTAAAGCTTCGAACTTCTACCTCTCCTACATGATAATCCAGTGCCTGGGCAACGGTGCCGGCCAACTGGTACACCTTTCTGGGCTTTTCAAGTACCACATCGTTCAGCGCTTCACTCGAAATCCGAAGATCATGTATACCCGATGGCACCGGATGCGTAGAGTCCATTGGGGTGGCATCATGCCAGTGTTTATCAATCTGGGCGTTATTGGTTGGTTCCACGCCTAGCAAAGGGAGAAGATGAGTAGGCCGGCTAACGCCTATTTAGCACTCAGCTACTCCGTCATCGCACCAATCATCCTCGGTTTTACAGCCTTAGGATGCTCTATTATGCATCTCGTGTATAAATATAACATCCTCTACGTATTCGCCTCTGAATATGACACCAGAGGCCTGTCATACATATTAGCGCTCAAGCAGTTACTAACCGGACTATACCTGGCCGAGGTCTGTCTTCTCGGCCTCTTCGCCTTGAAGCTGGCTTTCGGTCCTGTCGTCATGATGTTCATCAGCATTACCGTCACTGCCGTCGTCCATATCTCTCTCGACGAAGCTGTCGGACCGCTACTCGAAAACCTCCCGCGCACGCTGTCCGGCGAGAAAGCTTCAGACATAGTCCCGGATGAGCCAGAATACCAGGAATCCGTCGGAATGCATCCGGGGTTCGGCGACCTGCCCTTTGATGCCCCGTACCTCGGTGTGTTGCCATTCGAAACTCCGGACCTGGAGGACCAAGACCCGGTCATCCACGTCGAAAACGGCACTCGCAACGGCAACACCATGTCGAGAAGCGCGACGCCCACAACCTCCTCCGGCCGCCGCAGCCGCTCCTGGTCAGATGCCGACGATAACGACGACTCCGACGCCTATGACTCTGACGCCTCGAGCACCTCCTCCCGCAAAACTCACAAACCCACCGCCAACACCCGCGCCCTCGAAGGCGCCGAAGGCCTCGCCGCCACGACCTTCACCCTTCTCAAGATGCTCGCCCTCACGCACATCCGCCCCTCCAGCGTGCCCACCGATGGCCACCACCAACAACAACAAGAACAAGAACAGCAGCAGCAGCAGCACCCCCCGTCCAAGCCCTCCATCGCCGCCAAAACGACCAGCGACGCGCTCGCCGCCGCAACGAAGGCCACGGCCCTCCTCTCCACCCTCGTCTCGCCCACGCCGCCGCCGCCGTGCTCCCCTCCGCTCCCCTTCCTCGACCGGCTCAAGCACGGCCTGCTCGCCTTCCTCCACCCGGAAATCTACACCGACTACGCGCGCCTGGCCGCGCTCCTGCCCGCCGACATGCCCGACGTGCGCGCCGGCGCGGAGCGCTTCGCCGACGCGTACGCGTCGCCGGCGATGGTGAGCGGCGCGCCGCGCGTGTGGGTGCCGGACGACGGGGCGGCGGCGGCGTGCGGGCGGCAGGAGGCGGCGCACACGGGGGCGGTGACGGGGGTGGTGAGGTTGGGGGCGGCGCGGATGGATGCGCGGGGCGCGATCGAGGTGGATCTGGATGAGCAGTGGGAGGAGCTGGTCGTGGAAGGGGATCGCGGGGGCGGGGGCGGGAGGAAGACGTGGTTGCGGGATGGGGAGTTGGATTGGGGGCGGTGGCGATGGTGGTGATGTGGTAGATTCGGCGGGATATGGGGACCGGAGGGGGTGTTTTTCTTGTCTATTTATAAATACTGTAGATGTGTATATATGGGTTCGGTGATACGATGGTTTTTGAGTGCGGTATGAAATATCAGCTGGATCTTGTGATTGTGGTGTTGCATGAAGAACTGACGTGATTTGTTGGACCAATGCGGACGCGAATCCTCGGGCTTAGTAGAGACCGATTATACCTGCTCCGGCGGATCGGTCGGGGGCCATGGAGCGGGTCCAACTGCCGATCCGGCAGTTGCGGGGGCTATAATTCAAACTTTAAATCTATATTCCATCTCGATCGACACGGGGCAAGTAATGCAGGTTTACCGCGTCTGAAGGGCGACCGCGCGGGAACACGGAGGATTCTGAGCTCGACGAAACTTCTCTAAAAGAGGCTCATCAGGGTGTATAGTGATGCCATTCTCCCATGAAAATACTATCTAACCTTTGCCCTCACTCAGCAGTGTATGGAAAGCATATCAAGTGGTTAAAAGGTGATATCGAGCATGCAATCATGGCTTTGCATCAGAAGCATGGCAGTTTTGTGAGAATTGGGCCCGATCACTTGGACGTTAGCCATCCAACAGCCATCAGGGATACCCTGATGACGGGGGAAGTCATTTGTGAAAAGTTACCACAGTAGCCCGAGAAACTCTGCTCCAGTCTCTGGCCCAATCAAGTGATTTCTATAATGCACCCACAGCCATCAGCCATCCATCCGAACACCTTCGGGACAACTGGTCAAGACATCCACTCAACCAGGAAGAAGGCCTTGACCGCTGACTTCTCCTTCCAGTCCATCACCCAGAGGGAACCCCCCCATCCCCCCCCAAAAAAAAGAAAAAAAACCACCGCCCTCAAATACCTCTCCGCCTGCGTTTCCGAAACACACCGGCTCACACCCGTCTTCACGATGCCGCTGCAGTGCGTCGTGCCGTTCCCCGGAGCGACGGTGCGCGGGGCGGCGTTGCCGGGCGGGACGGAGGTCAGCGTGTGCAGCCACGCGGTGCACCACGACGAGGAGGTGTTGGACGAGGATATGGAGAGATTTGCGCCGGAGCGGTTTTTGACTGCATGGAGTGAGAAGATGAGGGAGGGGTCGATGTCGTGTGGGGCAGGCCACAGGGCGTGTATAGGGCGGAACCTGGCGAGCGTGGAGAGTAATAAGGCGTGCGTGTCGTTGGTGGGTGGTGGTGGTGATGATGGGAATCGCAGCGGATGCATACCGTGGATGACGAGTTTCGGGGTGTCGGATTTGGAGGGGGGACTGTTGGTGAGGATGAAGAGGAGGGGGTGAAGAGGAGCGGTGGGGAGGATGGTGTTGAGGGGTTGACTGTCTGTCCCTTTGCATGACGTAGAAATGGACGAAACCGTGAAGATAGCGATGAAAAAAAAAAATCTATATGGATATGCTCTGGAAAGCTAAAAAAAAAAAAAAAAAAGAATAATGGACAAGTGAATACGCACAATCCACACATACTACAGAGATGCGCCGTTTTGATCCAGCCCCTTCAACAACTTCGCATATTCATCCGCTGCGACCTGCATGCAATCATGGCCGTAAATCATCTTCTGTACATCGGCATCGGCCCACTTATCTGGCACCGCGCCGCCCTTCTTTTCCTTCAGGGCGGCGAACTGCTTGTCGCGCTCCTCCTTGGCGGCGCCGTCGCCCAGATGTAGCGCCCGGCCGGAAGCAGCGGCAAGCTCGACCAGGGTCTCAGCGCGGTCCTTGCGCAGCAGCTGGTACACGCGGAAAGACTTGTTGATGGTGTCGGGGCTCTGGTCGGGCATGCGCAAGAGGACCTCGGCCAGCACGGCAGCATCCTCGATGGCCTGGGCAGCGCCCTGGGCCAGGTGTGGGAGGGTCGGGTGGCAGGCGTCGCCGACGAGGGCAATCTGGCCATTCACCCAGGTCGGCAGGGGAGCGTGCACGCGCAGCTTCCACTCGCAGACCTCGCCCTCGGGCACCAAATCTAGCATGCGGATGATCATGGGGCAGAAGTCGCCGAAGACCTTGAGCATCTCGGCCTTGGAGCCCTTTGTGGTGTATGTGATGGACGGGGCGTCGGCGAAGTTCTTGTCGGGCTGGACGGTGGACAGGTTGTAGATGTTCTTGCTGTCGACGGGGTAGGCGATGATGTGGCGCTTCTCGCCGATCCAGCGGATGACGGCGTCCGAGTCGATGAGCTTGAGCAGCTCGGGGTCGTGCTTCATCTCGTCGCGGGTGAGCATGATGCGGTAGGCGGCCTGGCCGGTGTCGACTATGGAGGCGTCGATCTTGAGCTCGCGCAGCATCTGGTCGCGGATGACGCTCTTGACCCCGTCGGCGGCCAGGATCAGGTCGGCCTCGATCTCGAAGGCGTCGCCGTCGCGCGGCTGGGCGCGCAGCCTCGGCTTGGGGCCCCACGACAGGACCTCCTTCACTGTGGTGCCGAAGTGGAAGTTGATGGCGCTCTCGCGCTTGCAGCCCGCGTACAGCGAGCCGGCCAGCGAGGCGCGGTGGCCGACCATGTGAGGGAAGCCGTAGGTGTCGTGGACGTAGTGCAGGTCGACGTGGGCGAGCTCGCCGTCGGTCGAGCCCTGGCGGATGCTGGTCTCGTACAGCGGGACGGCCTCGCGCTCAATGTCCTTCCACACGCCCAGGCGGTCGAGGATGCGGGCCAGGTTGGGGGCGAGCTGGATCCCGGCTCCCACGAAGCCCAGGTTCGAGGCGATTTCGTAGACGTCAATGTGCTGGAAGCCTTTGCGGGCGAGCGCGAGAGCGCAGGCCAGGCCGCCCATGCCTGGAGAGGGGTCAGTCAGGGCGCGGGCGAGCGCGCGCCGGGGGACGCACCTGAGCCGATGACGGCGACGCGCAGGTCCTTGTTCGCTTCCATGGCAGCGCGGAGCAGGAAGGCAGGAAGGCAATGGCGGCCATGGCTGGCGGGCGGGCGGCGCGGCAGATATAGGTTGTGGGCGTGTTTCGATTCTGGAGCGCGGCAAGAATGGTCGGAAGGGCGCGTGGAGGCGGCGTGGGGTCGCGCGCTGGCGGCCAGGCCAGCCCCGCCCCCGCCAGAGCAGCGCGGGAGCAGCTGTGTCGCTGGCCGGCCAATTGCCGCCCGCGTTTCCGCTGCTCCCAGAAGTAGGCCGGGCGCAAGGAAGGCCCCGCAGGCGCTGGGTGCTGTTGCGCGTCGCCGGCAGTGTCGGGCGTACTTCAGCACGCCGGCCGCCGGCCTGACTCGGACTTACATACCGGTAGTCCTCGCCCCAGGCCCCTCGGCTCCCACGCTATCCCCGAGGCCTGCGCCCCGGCCCGAGGTGGCTGCGCTGGAAGAGAGCTCTGCCCTGTCGTGCTGTGCTCGTTCTGCGCTTCCTCACGTATTCCTGCTTCCTCAGTGGAAAAGCGTACATCCAACTCTGCCCGAAGCTCCCTAGTCGTGCCTACTCTCTATCCTTGGCCTCCCCTCTGCAATTGTTTGATCCGCGTGTCACCAACAGACAGACCCATCTCGATTACTTATCTGGAAAGACAGGAGCTTGCCATTCTTCGTCTCTATTCGACACGTTCGCTACTTATTTCCTTCTCCAGCCTCTCCGCCTCCTGCCAAGCTCGTCCGCCCGCTGACTTCTTCGGATTTATCGTCGGGAACACGCTCAGCTATCGCCGCCTGTAGTTCCGGTTCCACAGCGTGCTACTCCGACTCCTTGGATCGCCTCATAGAAAAGACACTCCATATCCTCTTTTGCCTGCCTATGTTTTACCTACCGCAGGACCCAGTCTTCCGTTAATCTCAGTGCGCAACTCCGGTTCCGGCCCGAGAGCGGGACAAATGCTTCGCCCACGCCATGTGGGTGACAAGAACAAGTGAACATACACTTTGTCGCTGACTAGATGCTTCGTTGTCCTCTGGCGACGGTGAAATCGAAGGCGGGCCACGAGTTGTTTCCAAGGCCTCATCAACACCATGATAGGTGCCTGCATCGCCACATCATCGAAAAATCTAAGCACGCCACGTTTTGCTGATGTCGACGAAGCGGCCGTTGAAAAGCCTGTCCCTTGGCTGTGTTCATTCGGGAAAAGCATGGAAGGGGTCCTGCAACATTATACCCTGGCCTGTAATTCGCCCCCGCATGGAGCCGAGACCCAGAAGGAATCCATACACTTTGCTCTTCCAGTCTGACTTTCTCACCTCCCCCCGCCACCAGCCGCGCCGGAGCGTCTTTGCCCGCCAGAACATGGTCTATCTTCTATGAGAGTTCTCTCTTTCTTGGTTCTTGCGGCGCGACCTGCTACGGGACATCTGCTACTTAAACAGCCGTAAAGGCTCAGCCATATTTGCTCACTGTGGAAGAGTCAGAGCAACCGTCGATCCCCGGGACCGACCGCTGACTTAAACTTTGCCGTTGAAGTCAAACTGAACAACACCGACGTCAACGACGAACGCACAAGCCCATCTCCGCACAAAAGGCACTAAGCCAGATACATCATAGTAGCTAACTGGACACGGCTGTACAGGAAGACCCCTACGAGATGTGGCTGCTTCACAGCCAACCATTCCGCAAGCTACCATCCTCTCCCGTATCACCCGAGAACTTCTTGCTCCCTCAAGTACTTCTCTATGAATCCAGATCTGCGGCTGCGTTTGTAATCGCGCCGGGCTTCCCACGGTAATTAATCCGCTTTACTAAGCTTTTGGGGGGGACACCATCTCGAGTAATCGTAGACGTTGATCTCGTCACTGTAAAGTCAATACACGAACGTGGACCCACATTCGCCCTGATCTTAGGAACCTGCGGAACTGGAGAGATTCTTCTTTGACGAATGACACTCACAGTTGGTCGGAGAATGGTCGGACTGCCAATAGCTTAAGGCGCGCCTTGAGGACGGCGTATTCGCAGCTTGGCCCGAGAATCAACGGCTCTAGCATTCCGGAAGCCGAAGTGCCCATTCTCTCTCTGACTGAGGCCTGCACCTTCGATCAAGAAACTTTGCAGTAAATAACGACTGTGTCGACGAATGAATCACGATGTTTCGTTTCTCAGCCCTATCAACGCCTCTCTCGGGCAGTTTTTCGGCGGGAATCGTGTCTGTGCTCGCTGGGATGCGCAAGCACCACCCTGTCCCGCCTCCTCCGTCATGCTCCGCCGTACAACCCAAAGTTGGTTATACGCAAATGACCGCAGAGCGAAGGCGACATTACCGACTTCTAACCTTCGCACTCTAACCACCTCACTCGTCCCCTCTCATTTCAGTGCACTAAGAATAGCGACAACATTGGCAGAGGTGCCCTAGTGCTATTCCCCGGGCTCCTTATCCGGAGCTGGCAAGAACAGATGTATATAAGCATCACCAAAAGCTTCCCTCTTGCTCAAACGCCCTCTTGATCAGTCTTCCTCGACACAAGCTTAAGAGGCAAAGCCGCTTTCACTCTCTACCTACCCACCTCTCACTCGTTATCCTCGGAATCCCCAAAATCCTAGCACCGTTTACCTTCGCAGTCCCCAACCATGCAGCTCGCCGCTTCCCTCCTCACGCTCGCCCTTACCGGCATGGGCCTTGCTGCTCCCGCACCGGCTCCCTTCCCGGAGGGTACCCTTGAAGACCCCCCGGCCGGCACGACCAACTACACCAGCCTGATCGAATCCAAGGGACCCGGGTACAACGTGCTGCTCGCCGTCGAAACGTACGTCTTTTTTTTTTTTTTTCTTTTTTTTGCACAGATCCTTTTATCCCCCTCCATCCCGCAACCCGAGCAGCCGGAGCAACCAAGCTAACACCCCGATGACAGCGCCCCCAACAAAGACAAGGCCATCGTCGCGTGGGCCTACGGCCGCTTCCAATGCACGGAGCGCCAGCTCGTCAGCAAGGGCGCCAACGACTTCTGCGACAAGGTCTTCACCTTCGACCGCGTGCCCACGCTCGACGAGGACAACGAGCCCACCGGCAAGCAGGAGAAGATCACCATCGCCTTCCGCGGCTGCGGCGACCTCAGCAAGAAGGGCGACTACTCCAACATCGTTGTGCAGGACGACAAGGGCTTCTACGATTGCAACGGCGACCGCGAGCTGCACGGGTGCGACTACAACAATAGCGAACTCGACACGGATTTGGCGGCGTTCTTGTCGGTGAGTCTCTCCATTTTTTTTTTTTTTTTTTTGGGTGGAGAGGGAAAAGGGGGCATTGTTTTGGTTGGGCGGCGGTGTGCTGACGGTTTGGCAGTGCGGCAACTATGCCTACACGCCTGGCGATAACTCGGGCAAGAACAACGGCGGTAACGGCAGTGGTAGTGGTGATGACGGCGATGACGGCGATGACGGCGATGACGGCGATGACGGTGATGACGATGGTGATAGCGCCCAGTAAATGCGCGGTCCGCAGCAGAAGCGGGTTAACCAGCATATCCTATCGAGGATGGCCACGGCCAATCTCCCCCTACTAGATCCTCCTATTCTTTCTCCGGCCTGCATAACCCCGACTGTAGCGTTTAATCCGATTCTTACATACTGTATAATTAGCTTTCTTGACGGCCGATCTTTGGTGTCCATCGCAGCCTTGGTATGCGAGCTGTGCGTGATTGAGCGTGGTTGAGTGAATTGATGAAAATCCATCAGGTCCTGCATCAGGAATGACATGATACTGCCGGTTATCACCATAACTGGTGCCCTCCGAACATGCGAAGTTAATTCCCAACTTCAGTCCGAGCGCGAAATGAGAAAATTATGTTCTGAGTCTCCATGCTGTACAACATCAACACTTGAAACGTCACACTCCTTCTCTTAAATCCCATATTTATATCTCCCAAGCTGAAATAGGCCGTCGCATTTTTGTTGTGGTATTTCATTACCGGTATCATTGAAGACAAAGGAAACAAGAAAAATACAACGAACAAAAGGGCTAAAAAAAAAAAAAAAAATAGCTACAAGACTCGTTTCACGACCGTCGGACTGCGGACCGATGTGATTTCATTAGCAGCATCATTCGCATCCGACGTCTCAATCGTCACCCTGACGCTCCGCTTGATGCGCGTCTGCAGGTGCTCCTCGCTGCCGAAGCTCTGCCAGCCGTCCGACTGTCCGGACTCGAGTGACCGCCTCGCGGGCGCGGCCGGGCCGCCGCCGCCGCCGCCGTCTCTCGCCTCGATGTTGGTCGTCGTGACGCCGGCTTCGCCGCGCAGCTCGTCGAGGTTGACGTCCGGGTCGTAGCGGGCCGTGCCGGTCGAGCGCGTCTTGGTGTACGACTTGGAGATGCCGGTGCGCTCGAACACGACGCGGAACAGCGGCCGCAGCGTTGCCATCGAGCCCGCGATGATGCCGACGCCCGGCTCGATCCAGGACCAGATGATGATGCCGGTGAGATTGTACAGGTAGTCGGCGTTCTTGGCCAGGTCGTCGAGCGTGCGGACGCGGATGAGGGTTGTTATTGCGGCGCTGAGTCTTTGTGTCAGCAGTGGCGTGGTCGCCGGTTGAGAGAGGAGGACGTACTAAGAGCCCAACGACATGATGAAGAAGACGGCAACTCTCTTCTTCCAGTCCAAGTTCGAATGGCGCAGCATGAAGAAGGGGATCCCGGCGAAGATGAAATCTGCCGTGGCGCTGATGGCGGCTTGAATGTAGCCGGTACCGACGCCTCCGGTCTTGTTGTTACAGGAGCCTTCCTGGTGCTGATTCCAGAAGTAGGAGGGCGGGTTGCACTGCAGCATGGTGCCGAAGAACATGAAGAGGCCCCAGCCGGTAGACACGACCAGCGTGCCCCAGATGATGTATTTCTGGAGGGGGACGACGATGACGCGGAGTAAGAAGAAGCCGATCGCAAACTTGACCACCAGGGCCGTCATGGCATACAGGCCTCCAGCCATGTAGAATAACTGTGCCCCATCATCATCGGTCAGCGATCCTGCAGGATCCACGCCCCACGCTGCAGGTTGCTTGCATACCTTCAGGGCCCGTACGACCTGTTCCGGGGCCAGGTCGGCCATGTGTTGTCCCATCCCCGCCTCGGACCCGAGAAGAAGGACGATGCCCCATGATGTGTATAGGAGCTTTTTATTTTTTGCTTTTTCGTTAGCATGTGCCCCATTGTCAGGCTCCGTGTACTGCCCTGACTCACCTGGCTAAGGAGCATCAACCAGTCGTCCAAGCCGAACGCCTTCACGATGAAGACGCGCACGCCGCATCGCAAGCTGACCGCGAGCCACGACAAGACAAGCAGTGAGATGGTGACCGCAGGTATCTGGTTCACCATTTGTGGTTTGTCGTCGGAGACGACGGAGGAGAACCAAGCATCCTGAGCACCAGGGCGGGAACGTGATCAGCGGTGGGAATAAGTAATCGGAGAACAGCCGGGTTGCATGAGCCCGTCGGACATTTGCGATCGAGGTTGGGCGCCGGCTAACCTGCGCTTGCCTCTGCGTCTCTCTCGGCTATCTGAATCCACATTAAGACCGATCTGTCGCGAGCAGGGGCCAGCGGGCGGTGCGCGACCATCGCGGCCATGCCCGGAAGGAGCCGCCTTCCTGATGCTACGCGCCGTCTTCGTGAGACGTTTGGGCCGAGCAACGGGCCGACGCGCGCAAGACACGAAAGAGTAGCGCGCGGAAAGAGCTATACGGCGCAGCACAGCTATAAGGATAGGGCTGCGGCGCGCAACTGAAGGGATCCCGGGAAGTGTCCCAGTAAACCGCGCCTACCCAAGCCGATGACTTCCACCTGGCACACACCCACTAACGCTTTAGCCGACACAGCCAGCTTAGCTTTCGGCACACTCTTGTTTCGGAGAAAAGTCCGCGAAGGATGTGGATAAGAATAGGGTACATGGCGGCCCCTTTCATGGCCCAAAGTCACATGCGGACCTCCTGAAAGAGCGCTCTTTGGCGCGACATGATCGTCCTTGACGCAGCCGCGAAGGGAAAGTTTCAACCTGAAATCGGCTGGCGCTTAGGATGGCGGCAGTTGCCATGGTCTTGGCCTCGTAAGTATGGCATGATGTTGAGTGGCTGTCGGCCATGCGAGTTGCGAGTACGTTGCTCGGATCCACATGGCCATGCTTCCGACGGCGATCAGGCTCGTTATTGCTTCGAAGCGCGCGGGCGGTGAAGATCCTGCTGCCGCTGCCCTCTCTTGGAAATCTAGCCCGATTGAAAAGTTCCAAGGGTATTGCGTGCAGCATGTCCGCGGCGGTCCCAATCTTCCCAAATCAGAGAGGCCGTTATCTTCACATCGTCTGGACCTTTGATTTGGTGGTCCCATACCCACAGGAATCTCGCAGAATCTCAGCCGTCTTCCGGGGAGGCGAAGGAACGGCAGGATCTGCACCTAGCGGCCGTCCGTCGCTGAGGTTGAGCGGGGATTCGAGACAGATGCCATGCCAGAATTGTCCGGCTACGCAGTTCCTTGAGATGCCTTCGCTCCTAAGCGAGCGCCTGATCCACGCAAGTCCGAGTCTGGAGGCGGAGAGTGGGAGGATGTAGTTTCTTCAGCTCAGCTTTCTCCACCTTGCACCGGGCGAGAAGGCAACCCTGCGTGGCCGCGCGATCTGGCCTCGTCCCGAAACAACGCGCATTGAAGTTCAGCCCAAGGATCTGGCATGCGCTGGCAGAGCACTGGCAGCGGGAGAGTCAGCACCAGGCAGGAGCATGGCGATGCCGAGTGCCCGAATAATTCGAGTCAGGCAGTAATTTGGCGAGAGCGGAGAGCGGAGGGCAAATTGATGGCGGAGCGGGGCGCGCGGATGTAACACCCAACGATTCATCCGGAATAGCGCCGCCAAGGAGGCTGTCTTGCCGTCATCTTGACCCTTATTCCGTCTCTTCTCGCAGCCTGCCTCTGCCAAAGCACCCGGAACGACGCCAACGGTTTCTTCAGCGCTCTTCGCGGCCAGTGGGGTTCATTCTGCGCAGAGATCACAGCCTCCGCTGGTCCCCTGTTCGCGACCCACCCAGCATGGATCGTGGAACAGCCCTGCCACCCCTGTAGCGCCAGATGATCTGATCCTGATGAGGGAATAGTCAGCCCTCAAAAATAGCGACGAGATGGCGCAAGGCTTAAGGGGTCGTGATAAGACCTATAGTCTTGTCCTGCTATGCCCGTGTTGGGGACCATCCTAACTGCACTCCATGGCAACTTGCGACCGAGTTGACTACGATGTATAAACCTGGCAACACGCCTTGTTCGTTGCACGCACGTCGCGCTCGTCTAGGGAGAGAAGGATCTACGATGCGACGGCCGAGAGAAAGCTCCGACGGCTAAGCCTCTTTTCGCCGGAGATACCACCGCGCTCCATATGGGGCCTCTTCCATTGATCTTCAAGCTCAGCTGCCCGGGATTCTTGTCAGCTTCAGTATAGCTAACCGCCACAACACGCCATTGCCCTCCTGTCTCTCGCTTATCCTGCCTGCGGCACCAATACACTTGAAAATGAAACATGTAACTACTCTGGCGGCAAACTCACTTAGGGATCCTACGTGCGAAAGGAAAAGCGGTATCGGACATTTTGCCCCGTGTCAGCGGAGTGATACCGCAGCCAGACGTTTAGGGACCTCAGTAACTGCAGGCCATGACCCGCTGCCCCAGGAATCATCGCGTACACCGACCAGCCGAAAACGAACACGGTGCCAGCTTTTGTTCATATGCGCTCCCGAACATCAAACATCTGAAAGAAAGAGCTAATTGCGACTAAGCTATCTTTGTCCCATGAATAAATGACGCTTATCGCAGACGCCACTCTTCACTTGGCTTCCGCTGAAACGATCCCTTGCCGTGCGCTTGCCATTGCCGTCCCGAACAGGTTCGTATCCGTGTGGTGTCTCCACAGTAAACTGTGACGAGACCACTGTGGGCCGAAGGTAGATAGGAATTCGCTCCGTACGGACGTACATTGCCTTAACTCCAGACTCATGGCCCCGTTTACCAAAGAGCAAGTGCTTCTCCGATCATTCCAGCTTCCAACATGCTGCACCATGCTGCCTTTGAATCCAAAATGGACTGATGAGAAGAGAAGGCGAGTGGAATTTTTCCTTGGAACGCTAACTTAAAAGCCCGTTCAGGCCAGATGCGCTGCTCACCCCGCAGCTTGATCTTCACCATTAAATCTCTTGGTTTGACGAACTAGTAGTTCCTCAAGCGCCACTGCCGATAGGATCTGCCAGTGGCCCGGAAAGCTCAAAATCATACTCTGCAACGAGAGAGGAGATGAACTTTATCATCTCGAGATAGGAGATGTGTCGGCCGATGCAAGTCCTCGAGCCCATCCCGAACTACCGAAAGACAATTTCCCGTCAGCAATATAAACGGCACAGGAGAGGAAAAGACGAAGAAGGGTTACCGAGTGGAACCAAATGCCGGTTCAGATATGCAAGCTTCTCCGAATCATCAATCAACCACCTCTCCGGCCGGAACCGATCCGCATCCTCTGCCCAGATACTGACATCGCGATGCTGAACCCCCAAAAAATCGATGGCCACAATAGCCTGCCCCACTTCATCAGCACTCAGCACCACGAACTCAATCCACAGCAGAAGTCTGAACCCCCTTCGGAAAGAAGCGCCCACAAATCGTCGTCCCGCCCCTAGGCACGACGCGCTCCAACAGCAGCCCTGTCGCGGGGCGCATCCGCAGCGCCTCCTTCACCACCGCCTGCAAATACGGGCATCTCCAGCGTCTCTTTTAAACGGCACCACCGCCTCCGACCCCACCGTCCCCTGCGTCCCGCCTCGCCCCCTCCACCTCCTCTCGCAGTTCCCTCAAGCCCTCCGGATTCCTCAACGAACAATACAAACACGCCGACAGGCTAACCGCCGTCGTCGCATCCGACCCCACGCCCACAATTCGCCATGCACATCGCCACGACAGGCCGCTGGGTGAAGGGCGCCGGCTCCCGGTACTACGGCGCCAGAAACTTGGTCAGGAAGACCACTGCCGATGCGGCAGGAGTAGGTCAGCAGGCCGATGGCGTCGAAGGCGTAGCACTGCAGCCGGTGTGCCATGTCGATGGTGGAGGCGGAATGGGCGAGCTCGGCGAGGCGTGCGCGGAAGAGCGCGACGCATTCGTCGATGAAGGGCTCGCAGTGGACGAGGGACAACATGGAGGAGCTGCTCTGGTGGCGGTTCGTGGCGTGGCGATGGGGGTCGTCGTCGGCGAAGAGCGTCCACGTGCCGATGGCGCCCTAGGCTTTGTACCAGGGCGATTTGGTGAAGTGACTGCCATGGCCGCAGATCGTCTTTGAGGCTGTTAAGGTGCTGATGCTGTAGTGATTCAGGCTGTAGTAGACCACGGAGCCTTTCCCGAGATGATGAGCCTAGACCTTGTGGATCTTTTTTTGGTTTATCTAGTATTTTTTTTTTTTTCCAGAGGTTTGGCTTACCATAAGCTTTATGCAAAGCTATGTCGTCTTCCTGAAGATTTACCCCCCATTCTCGCCAGAAATACCATGCGTCGCTGAACTTGGCCAGCATGGGCCCATGTAATGACCTCAGCGGTGATGAATAGTAGAGATAAAGCGAGAAAAGGACGTGGCCAAGCACAGCGGCTCCCCAAAAAGCCACGAGACCGTTCCATCCATTGTGAGGAGCTTTTTCCCAGTGCGGGCACTCAAATGTGCATTGATAGAGCTCCTCAGTTCAATTGCTCTTTAACGATATAGGGACCGTAGCTTGATATCATTGAACCCTGTCGCGCTCTAACCCACGGAATGAATCGGATCGCCTAGTGCATAACACACATCTCGCTCTTAGAGCGCTCGTTATGCATCTCACCGCCGGACTCTTTAATGTGGGGCAAAGCTTAAGACGTAGCCATATATACCGCCTGTATCCCCGTTAGTCCAAGGATTCCGTCCTATCAAGTGTGCGGATATGAGAAGTGCTTAGGGCTTGCGAGCTCGGCATATACGTG
This sequence comes from Macrophomina phaseolina, assembly GCA_020875535.1. Lineage (NCBI taxonomy): Eukaryota > Fungi > Ascomycota > Dothideomycetes > Botryosphaeriales > Botryosphaeriaceae > Macrophomina > Macrophomina phaseolina. Next base: position 6,421,872 of record JAEQDS010000065.1, read on the forward strand.
CGTGTGCTCGGTGAATTGCTCCGCCCTCGTTGATATTGCGCTGTTGGCGGTTAGTGCGGACAAAACAAGCTTCCCGCAGGCTACCTCACGGGCTTCCGGGAAAAACAGCGAAGCAGCTGAACCAATAGCGCCGGAAAGATATGCTTGAACAGGAGCAAACTTACAGTTCCAGCAACAAACCGCTTCCTAATCTTCGGTACAAAGCGTTTGATATGCATGAGGGTCACGAGCACCCAATCCATGCGGCATCCTCCGCCCGAGCTCTTCCGTGGCAGCCTCTGAAACCATTTTTCCTTTATGCCAGAATACGAAAGGAATTACGCAAACCAAGCCTCGTCAAGCGTCAACGTAGCCAACCAGGCTAGTTGAGCTTGATCCTGTTTCTCTCGTCAGATCCAGAAGAGCGCCTCTGTGAAAAGAAAGCCTACTCACCCGAAGCACCATGCCGGATCCATCCTCCCATCGGTGCACGATGTCGCCGGAGAACGAGAAGCCCAGGGCAAAACCGACAATGGCATAACCTCTTGGCGCATCTGTGTACGTTGACTGGTCCATGTAGGTGTTCTTATCCCCTAAATGGCGGACCCTTCCCTTGTTGGTCCACAGCTTCACGCATAGATTCAGTGAGCCAGAACCGGAAACCCACTATCGTAAAGCATTACTTACATAAATGGTCTTTCTAGAGTGCCTGTGCTCCACTTGTACGCGAATTACCGTCTCACCACGTGGCCCATCAATCTCGAAGTGCTTGGTCTTCATTCGAGCAGCCCAGTTGCGCCACCAAGCAGGCGCTTCCTTCTGCGGTCGTTCCCGATCCAGCGCCAGCATCTTCCGGACAGCCTCATTCCCTGCTTCTCTTGCGGGAATTCCGGATTCTTTCGTGTACTCGGCGCGCAGGCAGCAGATGTGTTTTCCTTCGTACAAGAAGGCTGTCAGTCTTACCAGATTACGTCTGTCAGTGTCGTTCGCAGCCCAAATGAAAGTATCTACAGGGACAACGTCGTCGTGTATCTTGCTTTTGGCATTATAGCTAATGCGCGGGCGGTCACAGGAAGGAAATGCCATGAGGGAGCGCGGGCTTTTGGACCAAATGGGAGCATTGTGGCGATGGAGGACGTTAGTATTGGACGCGCTTGGTGGTTTCCATAGTGGTTGGTAGAGGAGAGGAGCTTTATTAGCACCTGTGGAGTGACTGTCCATGATGCTGTAAGATTGAAAAGACTGTATAATGTCGAAATGTGGGTGCTGGATAAGGCCAAGGCGGCAGATTCTATTGTCCTACAAGCAATCAGCCAATCCTCTGTCAGTACAGAGTCCGAATACACATGGAATTCAGTAAGTGGTATTGCGAGCGACTTACGCTGCTGATGTGGCCTTCAAGTCCGACAAGCACATGCTGATCCGAAATTCTGAGCAGACGTTGGCAATACTCTGGATGTGTATCACCAACTTGGATTGCTTCCTCTAGTTTGGTAGTGTGGAACTTGTTTCACTGCGATCAGCATCACCTGGAAAATCTGGAAGAGCAATAGATGTGGATGGCAACTTACGGTAATTCCCTTGATCGACGTCTCCAAACGCTCGGTCAAAAACATATCTGGCATATGCAACACCAGCGACTTGATCCAGCAACCTTCCCCCAAGCTCACTTGTTCTTTGGTACGATTAGGGCCATGATCCATCCCGAAAACGTGTCTCTGCTTGCCGGTCAGAGTAACAGCTAAGCCGACCAAGGTGCGGTTGACATCCCAAATTGCTTCCAGGACACCGCCGCGGTGAGTGTCTTGAACAATATCAGTTATCCACTGAGTAGTGACAGTCCTTAAGCCCTTCCTGGGAAGAGGCTGAATGACCACGGGTACGCCCAGATTCTTGGAACCTTTCCAGATTCTGTCCGCTTCTCCATCGGCCACGTGCATGCGTGCTTTTGCCGCTACCCGAGGTGCGTAAAAAGCAGCATACTGCTCACACACTCCCCAGATCCTCCGCCGGTTCGCAATGCCCATGAATGGCCCCTCCAGCCCTTTCCTCGGTTTCGTGTACTTCTCGAGCCACAAAAAGAGGCCTTTGTAATCGGTGGTCTCGTCATCTACGGTTCCGTGTCGTATAAGTACATGCATTTCCCAAAACCAGGGCATACAGTGATGGATAGCAGCGCGCCAGAAAGTTCGGTTGGAGCTGCCGAAAGAGGAGTGGACCGAGAAGGAGGCGTTGCACAGAGCGACAGCAGTCTCAGACGGAAGCATCAGCATTATCTGGTGCGTGATGTCGTAAGGAAGCTTCTTGAATATATCGGAGCGAATGCGAGACGCAATATCAGGGGGGAATTCGGCGGGAGCGGGAAGCGCGAAGTCATCTGTAGAGACTGTGTTGCGGAGAAGAATAGTAAAGGCGCTATTGCGGCCGGGAGTGACGAGGGTCAACTTAAAGCGGAGCAACGGTCAGTATACCATATACATGAGAAGGCGCGTATAGACTCCTACCTCATCCCCAAGGTTATAGTCACGGTTTTCACCATGTTCCGGGTGCGGAGGAGCAGGATCGCCGAAATTGAGGTCCGGTACGAACACGGGCCCGTCACTCAGATCCGCGATGATCTGGTATACAATATCCTTGTCTAAACACGCTGCATCTTCCTGGCCCGTCAACGCTTTTGTGAGTAATTGAAAGCACGGAGGGTGTATTGGAAAACACGGTGGCTGCGTCGCATCGATTCCTCGGTAGCTGGGCTTTGTTATGCACCTTCAATAAAGGTGGAGCAAGGGCAGCGCACCACTGGAGGTCTCCATCCTCGGAGCCAATGGGGAAATTTGGGTCTGGAGAGTGTGGTGAGCATAGGGAGGACAGGATAGTTGGTGGGAATCGCACCATCTCCTGGCACCACGACGCGCACGCATCTCTGAGAGATCATCAGCAACAAGCAGAGCACAGAGCACAACTCTGCGCACCCAGTCAACATAACGAGCTAGTTCAACGATATAGGCCCTTATTCCCGTGAGCCGCAATCGATAATCCGGCTCATGGACACATACTTGTCGATTGCGCTGGCCTGCTGGTTGAAGCCCAGGACGTGGACGTCACGGGTCCACCTGACGTCTTCTTTGTTGAGAATCTCCGCTTCAAAGCCTCGGAATTTCGGATCGACGTAATTCGGATGTTCCGCAGCACCGGAAGATTCCGGAAATTCACGTCCAACCTTGTAGGTGAGCTCGATTTACGTGCGAAGACATGAAGTCGGCCTCACCTGCCGAGCCAGATCCGCCGCTCCCTTCAGAAGTTCTCTGCGAGAGGCTTCGGCAACGGGAAGCCAGTGTGCCGGACCACCGCATACTGCACAATAGAGACCATACGTCATTGTCGTTAGCTGCGTGCTGCGAGACGAGATTGATGTTGGAGTTGAGATTGCGGTGTGGTGATTGACGCGTCCTCGCCGGGAGCCGAGCCTGGGTTATGCCCTTCGCAGCGCGCTAAGGCTCTCATGTAAGCATCTAGCCATCATTATCAGGCATTTTTATGGGATTCTGTAGCCGCTGTGCGCGCCGAATGATCTCCTGAGCACCAAATTGCGAAGCTCACTCAATTTGGCGCCAGAAACTTGCCTCGCAATCGCAGCGTTGCGCGAGCTGAACGCAACGTGTCACTTGATTGTAGGCTTTAGCCAATCAAAACCCCCGCACGCCGCACTTACCTGACGAAGCACGAGCTCACTACCATGTCGCTCGCTCCCTTGGACTTGGTGTCAAAAGACCTCTAGCCTTAGGCACACGAGAAGTGATAGCGGCACTGCGCGCGATGTATAGATATTTCACAGATGGTAGATGGAGTCAGATTCAAGGAGCTACATCGTATTGTTTTATGAGGAACAGAACTGACACTGAAAGGCACCAGTAGGCTCTTGCTCATGCTTTTAGAATTCGTCGAATTTCATACAAGCTTCGTAACCGTGTGCTTCAAACCAGACCGCAAGCCCACTCTATGTAGGCGAATATCAAGCGCTCTGATAATGGTGCCCTGGAACTGGAGTAAAGGTGCAGAGAACACCTTAAAAAAAAAAAAAAAAAAAAAAAAGAACGCTTATCGCCTTGATCATCGTTCATGCTCAATTTTCAACATCTCGACAAAGAATCGTGCGACGGACTATTTCCCGAGAAGAAATAAAATTAATTTGAAGTATTAACGTGCAGTTCGGTCGTCAACCATGGCCAGCGTATAACAGGTGGAAGCAGAATTTTGTCTCCCGAGATTTCATTAGGGCTGCTAAGGGGGTTTGAGCATTTTCGCGCGTAGGGTAGCATCGATCGTTAGAAATGAAGTCTTCTCCATCCTAGGAATCCCAGATGGGACCGAAGGCAGGAACGCCGCGACTTTCCATGGCGTAGACAAGCATGCGAGTAAGCTTGGGGTTGCTGATGACGAAGACAGCCTCGGCACCACTCTCTCGGTACATGTTGTACGTGAGCTGGACCATATCCGGGCGACCCATCGCACGCGTGTCCCAGATTAGGGCGTCGGGATCGCAAGCTTTGACCGAGTCGCAAATCTCCTGGCCGTAGATTGCAGCTGGGCGCGGAGAGCTCCAGATGACACGGCAGGGGCGCCGCAAGTTTTCAGGGAGGTTGAGGAAGGCGAGACAGGGGCCGATTCCAGAGCCAGTAGTGACAATGACGACACGGCGGAAGATGACCGACATCCCAAGAACCCCGGTCTTGGGCACGCCGCGCAACCAATACTGACGTTCGGTGGTTTTGTTTTTGACTTGCTCAGCCGTCCAGTCGCCAGCCTTGGACACAATGATGGATTGCCCGTTCGGCTTGCTGGATTTGGGGTTGGGGAACGTAGCGAAGGAGTGGTATTGCCCGAGCGGAGACTCTGCAAGAGCGACGCCGCGGAATGGAGCAAGCTTCTCATTGTAGTTCAGGCGGACCGCATGGTCCGAAAGGTTTTCAGCGGTGAAGTTCACTTTGCGAAGCCTGAGCCAGGGCGATGCAATCATCAGGGTGATGGCGATGAGAAACCAGAAGGAGGCTTCGTGAGCCAGAGTAGTGCCGAAAGCCGCTCCAAGCGCGATGCGCTTGTTTTCGACGACCAGTGTGATAAGAGCCCAGAGGAATGCCACAGCAAGCCAACCGAGGAAACGGTGAGAGAACTCGAATGCGTTGTGCCATCTCATGCGCATGTAAGGGAGCGAGAAGAAGAGGATCATCAGGAGCACTGCCAGGGTACAATAGCTGACGGCGAGCGTTGCGGCTGTGTTGACAAGCTTGCCTTGCAGGAACATTCGGGTGAGGGCCGCACAGAGAAGGGTGAACCACACAGTGCCAGCATAAGCGGTACCGCTGTGAAACCCGCCGTTCTCGTACACCTTGGCCAGAATGCGGCGCAATCGGAGAGGGGCGGCGGGTGGCGTTGACAGGCAGATGGTGTATAACGAGTTGACGATCCACTCCTGTCGCACAGCAATCGTCGAGAAGATGTTGACCGCGGTTGCGGTGGCGATGTCGTCGGCAGCGACGTCTTGAAGCGATCCAGCCGAGGCAACAAAGCAGACCAAAGCGATGAGGTTGGCAATGATGACGAGCGTGGCCATGCGTCGGTACACACTCAGGATCTTATGACGAATGTTGCGGACTACAGGGGCTTGGCGCTTGTCCGGTACGGTGAGGGCATTGCTCAGCTCAAGAGTAAGGCCGGTATCCTTGAGCATGCCCGCTTCGATATCCGAGGCTTTCCCGCGAAGGGAGGGGTTCAGGCGCTTTTCATACTCGGCGAAGTCTTTGGACGCAAAGCTGTCGGCATGGCAGACTGGCATGGACACCGGACGGGGAAGCTCATCCACCTCTGGCTGGCGGGCAAGATGGACGGTGGTTGGTTTGACGACAACATCCTGGGACAGACGCTTTTCGTAATCCGCAAACTCTCTAGCGGTGAACGAGTTGACTGGGCCAGGAGCAGTGTTCGGGCGGCCGAAGGACACTCCACTGTCAGAGCGGGTGTGGGCCGGCGCAGGATCTTTTTTGCCGCCCATTGTGAAAAAAAGAAAAAAAAGAAAAGAAACTGCAAATGCACAAGAGGCACCAAGGAGGAGCGGTGAGGAGATTCAAGCCGGAGGCGAGCAAAAAGAGAGTTGTCAAAGTGTTGGATAAAGAGAGCGGAGGGCCGCAAAGACTATAGCCGCAGGAGAAACAGGAAGAGGAAGGACGCTAGGGATCCAACTTTTGACGAGCGGATGAGGCGATTGGCAACGGGTGAGGGTTGGCCGGTCAGACTGACGCCAGCTAGGTGGTCTTGGGAGGTGTTTTCGCAGACAGAAGGCGCAGTTGAGCACTCACGAAGAACGGAGGAGAAGGTGCGAGCCCAACAGGGCTGCGCACAGGCGAGCGGCAGCGGACTTAAGAAAGCGGCACCCTGCACCAGCCGTGCTATGGCGGGCTGGCTGACTATCTGAGGGGCGGCCATGCTGAGATGCGGCTGGCGGGAGGAAGGTGTGGCCCCACAGTGGTTCACAATCACCGCAGGAGCAGGAGCAGCAGCGGCAGTAGCATGCATCTCGAGCCCATGCGTCCGCGCCAGCCACGTCTCCACCATAATAGTTCGTGCAGAATATTCACGAGACTTGAATAGCTCGCTTACTCGCTGAGATCGACGTGCTTGGGGGCCGGGTGCTGGGCTCTCCTCAATTCGGCACTAGCTATTTCCCTTTGCAGCCCGGGAGTCGTGGTTGCAGATAAGGCGGTCAACAGGGGAGCGGGCGGCGGGAAGCCACATGAGGACTACCGCTCTTGCGGACGGGCAAGATTGGCGCCAGATGCAGCATCGGATCTGAGTCGGGATGCATCTAGGTGCGGATGACGGGCGGCAGAGGACAGCTGAAGGCAGAGACAAGCACGTGGGCGGCGCATGGGACAAGGCGGCCCTAGCCTAGCCAGAGCGAAAATCCCCGAAAGCGCCCTAGTGCGGCGGCGAAGACGACTGTTCCTCTTTCTGCTCGACTCGGCGCACGAGACGGGCAGCTGGGCGATTGGCCTGGGGGCGGCGCGGCAGTCGGGAGGCCCGGTGCACGCGAACCAGACGCGCGGAGCTCGATCCACTCGCCGAGCCAGCGCGCGCGTCTTCGCGGGGCCTTTCCAATAGATCCGCATAAGGGCGGGCGGAGGAGTGGGTTGCATGAGCAGCGCCAGGGAGGTGAAGACGGACGCAGATCGCGGGGCTCACGCGCACACGCGAGGCGGGATCGCCGTTGCAGGCCAGCGCGCCGGGAGAGGGCGGCCGTCCCAAACTCCTGGCCGCCAGGTCGCATGGCCGCGGCGGTGCCACGGGCAGAGGCATGCGTGAGGAGGCAGGCGACCGCGGGGGCCGCGCGCCGTTGAGCCGCGGCTTCTGGCATCACTGGCGCGCCGCTTGTTCTGGGGGCTGCCGTCGGGCACGGAGGGCGCGGCAGGCCGAGGTTTGCGGCGAGGGAAAAAGCAACAGCAGCAGCAGCCAGGTTGGGCGGTGACGAACAGGGCGGTCCGCCGGTTGTGGCAGGCACCAGGCAGGCTGGCCGGGAAGTGTGCCCGCCAATTTGGGCCGCGGCTCAGGGCGATGGCGCTGCGCTCAACACCACCAACTCACAGCTTCTGCTAGCGTTCACCTCACCGACCTCCCCCGCCAATCGACTGCGCTGCCTCCCGCCCCTGCTCCACCCTCTGTGACTATTGTCGCTGCTGCACGTGCGATGCTGCTAGCCTCGAGTCGCCGCCGAACATGGGCCCGCCACTGCTGCAGCAGCGAGCATCGCTGCGCCGCACACGGCCCAATCTGGCCAGCACGCTGCTCGAGGTGCTGCTAGCGCTCGATGCTAGTGTCTACGCGATGTGCAGAGTCGCTGCTCTTCTCACGCATCAGCCGCCTCGCGCCCCTTCGAGCTGTTCGTGACGAATGCAAGCGACCCGCCTGCCCGGAAACCCCATCGGCCGCCAGAGATTGCCGTTCAGCTCGCCGTTTCCTGTCAGTGGGCGCTGCCGCCCTGCGTGGGCAGGCTGTTGCCGCATTCAAGCACCCGCCTAGCCCGCTGCTCACTCCCGCCGAACGGCCATGCCGTCTGCATCCTTAAAGCCTGCCCGGCGTGCAGCTGCTTCTCCCATCTGTGACCACCCCGTTGCACACCAGCCCGCTCCCTCCTGTGCCACGCATCACAATTCCACGCCATCATGGACCTTGTTTCCTGGACGTTTGGCGGTCCAGTCTCTGACCCGGACCAGCCAGTATGTCTCCCGCATCCCAGGGCCCCGCCCACAACCCTCGCTGACAACCTCAGATCTTGATAGACGCGCTATCCCCTTCGAACTCGCTCTCGCTGCATCAGGTCGCCGCGAAGACCCGCCAGCTTATAGCCGGTCTGCGTGCCCAAGGCATCAAGCCTGGCGATTGCGTCTGCGTCAATTGCTTCAATGATGTATGAACGCCCTGTGCTGATCGGCTGCTTCCGTTGCTGACCTTCGCAAAGCTTCAATACTCGGTCCTGTATCTTGGCATTATTGGTGCTGGCGCCGTCTTCACTGGAATCAATCCAGCTTTCACTCCGAATGAACTGCGCCATCACTTCGATTTGACCAAGCCCAGTCTGCTCATCGTGGAACCGCCCATGCTGGACAAGACCCTCGCTGCTGCGAAGGCTGCTGGCATGTCCACTGATCGCATCTTCGCTTTCGATACTGTCACGCCAAACCTGGACGCGTCCATACGTAGCTGGAACTGTTTGCTTGAACACGGCGAATGCGCCTGGCTGCAAGTCCAGAACCCTGACACAACTGTGGCTTCCTACAATCCCACAAGCGGAACCTCTGGTCTACCAAAAGCTGCCATGATTACCCATTCGTACCATGTCACTCAAGCGGCTGCTCAGTGCACTGCCACCGATTACCCAGTAGGTTTTCCCATACTGCACGCCGCCAGATGACCCGAAGCTGACGTATTTTGATAAGCGCTCTCGACTCCTCACGTTGCCACCTTTCCATGCTTTTGGTTCCCCAATCCTTCCTTCAAGCATCCGCCAAGGCATCCCCACCTATATCATGCGTCGTTACGCTGAAAATCCATTCCTGAACTCGATCGCGCAGTACGGTGTCACAGAGACCTACGTCCCGCCGCCTGTTCTCATGGCTCTGCCAAAGTCACCGCTAGCGACGCGCGAACGCCTTAGGAGTATACGATCTATTTGGATGGGAGGCGCGAGCGTCAAATTTGCGCAGCAAAAGCCCTTGTATGATCTTTTGCACGAGGACGCCTGCATCCGGTCGGTGTGGGGGATGACCGAGTCGGGCTGGATCACGTGCGTTCAGGATCGCACAAGAAGAGAGGATGACAGCGTCGGACAGCCACTAGAGGGCTTCGAAATAAGGTATGTGCTCCGACGACGCCGCAGATGGTTCCTTTCTCCAGAGTCGCCTGAGGCCTCTGTTATCGCCCATTACGCGACGCCAGACCACTTACTTGTCCGCTGCAGAATTGTTGACGCCTCCGGCAATCCCACAACTGCTGACAATGTCCCGGGAGAGATACTTGTCCGAGTCCCCCATCCTCTCCTGTCGTACATATCAAACCCTGCCGCCACTGCAGATGCTTTCACGCCTTGCAGGACGTACTTGCGTACGGGCGATATCGGCTATCGCCTGACCGACGCGGCCACCGGCATATCTTCCATGTACATCATAGATCGCGCAAAGGAACTTATCAAGGTTCGCGGTTGGCAGGTGTCGCCTACGGAAATCGAGTCAGAGCTCATGCAGCATCCAGCCATCGTCGATGCCGCCGTCATCGGTATCAAAGAAGCCAACGGCGTAGAGGAGTTTGTTCGTGCCTACATCGTTCGCAAGGTCATCCTGTCTTCTACCTCATCTCACGAAACGATGCTCGATGAAACGGCGTTACGAATGTGGCTGCGAGAGCGTTTGGCTGGGTACAAGGTCCCTGCCGAGTTCGAATTTGTTCCAGCTGTTCCGCGCAATGGGACGGGAAAAATTCTCCGGCGAGTGCTGCGCGATGATCAGATCAAGCCACAACGTGCTTCCCACAAACGTGTCGACTCTGGTGTAGCCGATATGGTACACTCTGCCGACGCCCCGGTCCGAAGCGAGCCTGAAACAGCATCGTCCCCTCTCGGACCCACATTATCGAGGATCAAGTCGGCAGACGAGCAAGACGGTTCATTACGTGACGGCGCTGCGAAGGCTGCCGGCCATTCTTCTCCGGAGCCTTTGAAGCGGCCTTCTGTCCCACAGCCCCAAGTGGAGCCTTCTTCAGACGGCAGCAAGCCCCCACGCTCCGTGAGGAGAAGGTTCAAGAAATTTGTTTCAGCCAAACACAAGCACATCATCCACGTAGTTGTGGGCTGGACTCACAAGCTGTACGAAGCCAGACATAAATTTGGAAGACGGTGAGGTATCTCCCTTGTGCACGTAGAGGGTGTTTCTCTTGCTTATGGAGAGTTGGTTGCACATACAGGGTATTCGGGTGGGACTCACGATTCAGGCAGGACTGGTTTCTAATGAGCGACATGAAAGTGAAAGGCGGCGGCATTTTCGATCTGAGCGTTCCTTTGGTCTTTTCTGTAAATGCCTTCAATGTAAATGTTTCGGAATATAGCCATTATAGCGATTACTGAGCAAACCCCTCCCAATATCTTCGAAGGGCCGTTTGACGGATGAGTCTAAGTAGTATGCGGAGCTTGGGCTCTTTTTTTTTTTTAAAAAAAAAAAAAACTAGCGATCGAAAAACTTTTAGATGATGTTTGACAAGCAAATGCATCCTGAAGCCTGTCGTCACACCGGGATTCAAGGCGAAATTCCGGTAGGGTCTAACTGACTGGATCGGACATACCAGTTGACATTGCATAGGTTGAGATGCAATCATCCGGTGGCGGATTCGTAGAGTGCTGTTTAAACCCGTGCAAGCGCATGCAAGCGCAAAATAATAGCGACTCATCGCAACCAGCAATCAATCTTCACAAAATTTATTCGGCCCAATGTACCTTTCTCTCCGCAGAGGCAACTGCGAAAGAGGCGCGGATGGGGACTACCTTTGGCGGTACCGAGGATGTGGGAGGGTCTCAAATACGAGGCAATCAAGTCCTGTGCCACATGGGCTTGACGCGTCACACAGCGCACGAGGCCTCTCTGGGATACATACGGCGTTGCTACGGTCGCTGTTGTTTGCTCTACCACCATGTCTCCATTTGTTGGGGTTTTCAATTGACCTTCGTAGCGAACCGACTGAGCCACGTCCGCGCGCCTGATCCTTTGTCCGTACTCATTGGCCCACATAACTTGACAATCGGAAGTCAATGTCTTTTATATTCATTCTGTCAGAAAATTCATCCCTGCGGTAAGATGGAAAAATATCCATCGTATAGCCGCCGGGCGATCGGTTTGTGATGTCGGCCCACAGCTGGAAAGAAGTATAAAGCGCTGGACATCCTCCTAAGGCTCTCGGCCGCACATCTCCACCAATCAAAGCGCGTTCAAAAGTGACTTCCAAAGGACGAAAGCAAACACACCAAAGCAAGGTCTCAACAAAATCAGCACGCCCGAGATGATCTCTAGATTCACTGCCACCGCCCTGGCGCTCGCTGCCGGCGTCTCCGCCACTTCCTCCCCTCCTCAACCAACACCGGCCCGCTCACCACTACTACCGTCTTCTCCTTCGCCTACCTCACCGCCGGTTCCTAATCCTCCGTCTACGCACCCATAGCCGGCATCAGCCCCCAAATCTACAATGTCGGCTCTGCGTCCCGGACCACCCTCGCCTTCACCTGCCCCTCAGCCGGCTCCTACTCCTGCGTGGCCGCGCTCTGCCCCCAGGGAACCAACGCTCCTGTCGCTGTGACGGTGCGCACCTTACCTCGCCTGCACGACTGCCTCTTCCCAAAAAGCTGACCCTTCTCTCCACATAGATCAGCCCGGACTACTTCGGCTGGAACTTCTACCGCCCCTACGACGCGTCCTCCTTCGCGCCGCAAACAACGCTGGCGTCAGACGCGCGCATCCAGGGGCGAGTTGCGCTGCGACATCACCGGCACCAAGACCAAGGCCAGCCCGGTCTGCACGGTCAATGTGACGAGCATTCCGCGCGCGCTGGCGACAGTCGACGTGATGGTAGATATGCGTTGCTTCGAGGAAGACGTGGCGGGGCCGGCGAGCGGCATGATGGAAGGTGTTTTTGTGAGTCTTCCTTTTTTTCTTTCCCTGCCCCTTTCCTTTCGGTCGTCTTTTCTGTTCTTTTCTTTCTTTCTTTTTTTTCCATGGGCGTGGCGAGGATTGGAATAGCTGATTGGCAGCGGCGGTATTTTGTGCACAACACGCTATCCGTCGGCAGTTTCAAGTCGTCCATGCCAGCAAAGCCGATGACGGCATCCTCGGTCACGCGCGACCCGACCAGCGTTTTGTATTGGAGGGTGACTGTTACCGGGGTTGCCGCTGGAGTGACGCTCGAGCCTTCGAAGGGCGCTGCTGGGTCCGTTGGCGTGGCGCTGCCGGCTGCCTTTTACTGCTGGGCCTGTGGCCTGCATTCCGGCTTTTTAAATGCCCCTGAGTCTGGCGGAGGACGTCGAGGATGGGATGGACGGGGTGTTTCATGTGATTGAGGATTTACGAGGAACGAGTGAAGACAATATCCATGAGAGCCGGACTTTTGCCTGTAACATGTTACGCTCTGAGTTCAAGGCAAATGAGACCGGGGTAGCAGGCGCGTCTATTATTATTACTGAGGATTGTGAGGAGCAAGAGCTCGAGTGACAGCAACAGAGTTATGGCAGATTAAATGGAAGTGAAGGAGTGGTGTCAGGTCATGCAACCTGGAGGACAATACCAAGTATTTCCGCATCGCCATTCTACACCGTATGATCCCTCGATTCTGATTCGTTTCTGCTTCGAGTATAGCTGTATTTGAGTCATTTGATTTTCTACGCTTTACTCGTGGGATGATGGAACCGCCGGAGTAGTCCCAACAACATCTCGTTGCCTTGTACAAGAGCGCACGATAAGCTTTTGCGGCTGTTCAGGTCATCTATAACGATTTTAGAAGCCGCTTGTAATCTGCGTTGGTGAAGCGGCTAGGATATGTTGCACTGCATGTCGAGTCGATCTAGGAGTCCATCGACAAAAACCAAAAGCCGAGAGTTCGTCAAAACAGCTTCCCACAGCACGACCTTCACAGACAATTAAGAGCATCTGACGCGTTTCAAAACAGGATCTCGGCTGTGCATACCTGGTACTTTGATAAGAGTGAAAACGGATAACGACCTCTGGTAGCTGCAGAACAGGCTGTTGGACCAAAAAAAAAGAACCGCGACGCCACGCTAAAAATCTGAGTACAGGTGTTTTCTTTAGTCTAACACAGGCTGACCCGGCGGGCGGCAGTAAGAGGGAACAATCCTTTCAATCAACCTGAAAGCACTGCCAGACTTCACATACATATGTGCTGAAGCCTGATCAGCCGCACGTAGTATCCACGCGGAATGGAATGCTGGATTGGGCTTAGTCCCGCCTCAGAAGGGCACATAGTCTCTGTTAGTTGCCAGCCCCTTAGAGGGTTAATCCATCATGGTTTTCAACAATATGTTTGCTGGGAAAAGTCACTTCATCAAGGTATTGCCAAGAGTGGGAAGAATTGTGACGCGGACGGGAGTTTGCAACTCGATAAAATTGGAGAGTTTCGTTTACGGCCTCCGTTCTCGGCCAGCATTCACCGGAGAGGCGGGTTTCGGTTCAGGAAACCTGTCGAACTGTCTACGAGGGACTTGGCATAGGATGAATCATGCCATTTTGGTTCTTTGCAGCACGATATGCGAGGTGACTAACGTGATGCGGCTCCGTCCAAACTGCCAAGGTGACCCACTGTCAAATAGCGTGCCCGGCAGCCTCCGTCTCCGTGGTTTCGCCATCCGCATTGCTTCTTCCTAGCACTTGTCCGAACATAGAACATCGTCGGCGGACGCAATCGTGCACATGACCATCGATTCAACCCCCACCTATATTTACTGATGATTGGCCTTGGTCAATGCGGGTGCGGCGCGGCAGCACGGCGGCTTGGCCTACCAGGTCTGGAAAAACCCAGAGTCAACACCCGGAAACATTTCCGCGTTCGTCGGACACCGAGTATTCAACATGTTTCCCCGCGTTTGGAGCCGGCCAACGCCGTCTTCACACTGTGCGAAGTGGATATGTCGCGCTCGGAGTTGGCGGGAGAGCCGTACGCATGGTCCAATTCCCCTTTTTAGAACCACCCGCCCGGTATCGGGTGGGGATAGTGTCCAAAAGGAGTTGTAGGAGTGAACGGAGCCGCCAATGACGTCGTGAGGCTTCTTCACTTCCCCCCTGGTGCTGTAGAGAAGAACTCAGGGGGGAGCGCCGTATACTGCAGCCACAACGGGGGTTTCAAGGTCTGTCAAGCTCAAAAATTCGCGGAAGCGCTTTGCCGAAAGCTTAAAACTGCATGAACTAAGCTTGCTTGTTCCTGCATTATGCACATGGTGCTTGCGTGCTCCTGGATCTACGGGCCTTCACTCGGCGGTAACATGAGTCGCAACTGAACACAAACTGTTGCAAGCGCTTGCTCATGAAGCACATGTTCTTTGCCGCAAATCCTACGCAGGAAAAAGCTCGTGTCTTCCGGCATGCTCGTGTTTCGCGCTGCGCGCCTGATGACCAAGACGCCGCCTCCCTTTGTTAGATTGTTGGTCACCCTCGACTCAGTCCATTTGCCTGTGCACTTATCCCCCGCAAACGAGGCAGCCACCACCCGCTAGCTCTATGAGCTTGTTTGGGTTTCTTGCTGTGGCAGTCACCCGCCTTTGTCCACCATGGTGATATCGGCTATCATGGTGCTGAGTTCAGCTCGACCCACCGGGCGATACCACTTTCTTCACCCTCTGAAATCCGCTTTTCTCCAGCCCGTCTCCAGAAAAGATGTTCGCTCAGGGCCCACTTATTAGGACATGCCATCGTTTCCTGAACGACAAAAAGAGGAAGGTGCAAGTGCCGCGGGGGAATGCATCCGTCTCTGACGTGCCTCGTGCCACATGCGTCATCAACCGCCCTGCTGCTCAGGCGATCGTAAAGTTCCTCTAGTGCAAGGCTGCGTCCTGACAATGCAGGTCATGAAACAGATCTCAAAATGCAGCACATCGCAGTGCGACCGCCTCCAAAATGTCAAGCATGTTGACTCCTGCGCTATAGCTATCATTCATAGCTTTACGGGTGCATGAAAGGCAGCTACACTGCAAGGCTGCGTAGAACCAACTCGTAACTCGAAACGGGTTCTAGTCGGTATCACTCTTGAAACGGAGCCAGGATACCACGGTCCTGGTAAGCCACAGGACCCACCACAAACGTGCAATTTCTCTTCCACCACTGCACACCAGAGTTCCGAAACGGGTAGTTGTTGACGAGGGAACATCGTTTCGAGGGATGGCAGCTGCCCAAGCAGTGTCGTACAGCAATGGCCGGACTGCCGATCATCTGATGACCCGCATAACACCCTACTGTCCTGCCGCTCCGAGTAAAAACACCAAGCATGAGCTTGAGTCAGGTGAAGGACTTGTCGAAATCACCAAGCAAAAGAGTCACGACGGATGATGCCTAGCGAGCCTCACCTTTGGGAGTATGAATCGTTCTCGGAAATCTCCAGACAAGTTGAAGGTATAAAGGGAGGCACAGGTAGCTGGCTTTTCTTCCTCCAGCAACAGCCCCATCGATCCATCCATCACATCAAGAGCTCCTCCCTTTGACTCTCTCACAACACTCATCCCAACCAACCAACCTCAAAAATGGCCTCTGCTGCTGCTGTCACCATTCTTACCACCGTCGCCGGTGCCGCTATCACTGCCGCCATCAACCAGGTCGCACCCACCCTTGCCAACCTCAGCAAGTGGGACGAGGTAAGATACGGATTCCTATTCCACCATGTAGAAAGAGAACAAATGCTAACCTGTTCGTCTTGAATTACAGGTCCGTGAGGCTTTCACCCAGCAGACCGTCCAAGCCCTCTGGGACAAGAACCCCGCCGGCTACGGGGCCGCCATCTGCTACAACCAGGACTACGAGGTCTCCAACCCCAAGCAGCAGTACGAGACGACCTCGGTCAGGCTTGAGCTTCAGCTTCTGCACACTGACTACGACTGCTTCTACATCAGCGGACCTGGTGCGTGCTGCCCATACTCGCCCTCATAAAGTCCCTCGTACTGACAGCAAACAGACAACCACTTCTGGAGCCGCGGCGATGGTGGCTACCAGAACGTTGCTATCATCACCGACGATTCTAAGTGCCAGTACGACGGCAGCACTGGCGATGTCTACTGCCCTTAAACCTGTCGGCAATTGTGCCGATGGCGTCGCTGGAGCATTCGATCACTGAAGAGCTACATTTGTGCGTTTAGTTGTAAATAGTCTTGCATGTTCTGGCAAATGCTCAGACTCTGTAAATACCACGAAGAATTAGGTGAAATTTGACGGTACCTTCAAAGGACTTTTTTCTTTCCAACTTGAAAAGACTGTAATTTGCTGCCCCTCGTAACCTCCTTGCGCCATATAGACGTACATTGGGTTCTCTGGTCCAGTGAGACTCGGAAGTTCAAAAATAGCGCTAAACGGAAGGAGTACTCTAGTGGCGCTACTGCGGCAGAGAAGTTTTACTATTTCCCCATGTTATACTCAAAGAGCAAGCCATCTGTTGGCGATGTCGCGGCATCGATGAAGGGTGCTGAGTTGCGCAAATCCATACCGCGGCCAGATGTTTCGGGCGAACGGCTGCTCCGGAACCGCCGGCTCTCGGCGACTTCGTTGGTTCGCAAGCGACGTAGGTACACGTACTCCGTTTAAAGGTAACAAGCGCACGGCTCATTTCCGGTGACGATGGGCGACTAACTCTCCCAAAAAGCGGGACGTCCCGAGTTTCCGCTTCCCAGCCAGGATCCGGTCGTTCCCTTGGAGTAAGGATCGGTAAAATTAAGCGTTTTGAGAGCTCAAGCGAGTTTCGTGATCAAGGCGGCAGTGAGTTGCAGGTTGCCTGACTTGGCAGACATTTAAGGCGTGCCGTTCGCGTGTGCAGACAGCGCGACATCGCGTCCGCCTAATCTGCGGATTTTACGTAGCGACATTCTTGATTGTGCTTGTCTGCTGCCTTCCGGCTTCTCGTTCCGACCGCTGGACGGCGCAAGAAATGGCACGTGCTGTTGGTAGACGAGGTTATGTCAACTGCAGCGAGATCTCATGCTCCCGTCCAGAGTGCGGTGGATCTTGAGATTTTCCATAAGATATTTGAGAAAGCACTAATACTGAGAAGGCTATTCCGATGAGCATGTTTCTTCCTCGGATGCAGCTCTGCATGCTCAGATATCCGCGACCGAAACGCCGGTTGTGCAGGACAAGAGCCATGTGGTCTTGATCGATGATACCCTTTGCAGATGGCAAAGCTGTTCAACCTTGAACAGTATATAATATTATGCGCTTATGTGCAATAGATACGCTATTCTCTCCTCTCAGAGCTAGCCTCCAACTCGTTGATCACTGGCCTGCCCCAAATTCGTGCATCATCTTTCGGGCCGCCATCAAGCTCTTGCGGCTGGCGCCAATCGCCATGAAATTCTAAAAGCCCTTCAGGTGGCAACTCACCCATAAGAATTCTATCGCTCGGATCCACACCGACTGCATAAGGTTCACTTTCTCCACTATTCGTAGCAGCATGCGTCTCCCTAGCGCCTTCCCGGCGCAAACGAAGCAGAAAATATGCCCCGAGCGCCAGAGCAATTCTTCCAAGAGGTACAGCAAGTCCAGCCGCAAGTGCTGTAGTCTTTGAATTGTTGGGTGAGGAAGGACTGCCCACCGCGGAAAAAGTTTGAGCTGCCACTGTAGAGCTGGCAGCTGGAGTTGGTGTTGCTATTGGTGTTGCTCCCGCTAATCCGCGAATAAATCAGCGAGCGACGAGAATTGACCGCCATGGCTCCGGCACTCACCGGGCTCGGATGACACCGTCAAGCCAGATTCGACGCCAAGCGCGCAGTAATTACCGAAGACGGCGAGCGCACTCGACACTTGCTGCACCGCGGATGTGTTGCGGCAGTATGAGGACACGTCTTCCGAGATGATCGAGCTCATTTGGCCATAGCTAGCGGTGCAGAAGCAGGTGTACGATGTGAGCCTGTTACCATCACCGCAGCCCTTGCTCATGTCGCGGACAATGGTGCTGAGAGGGATTTCGGCGCATGGCGTGAGCTGTGAATAGCCTGAGACTGTGTTGAGCCATATCTTTGTTTTACCATCCGCCCAAACAGGTGAAGCAATGAGTATGAGGAGCGGGAGGAAATTGCAGAGCCTTGGCAGCATTCTTGGGATTTTAATTGGCTCAGTCGCGCAGTCTTTGACAGAGAAACGTATTGAAGAAAACCCCAGATTGAATTATAAACGGAACTGTAGATCGGATAATCCCAAGCTCATAAGGGTCGACCAAACCCATTATGTCGACCAAGTGGGCTGAAAGGGATCTAAGATGGCGTGACGCTCGTGCACCATTTTGACTATGATCCTGGAGGATGCGTGAGGCGCACAATGGCCTGGACCTCCATATCAATATATCATCGAAAAAAAAAAAAAGGGCGACGGACAGTTCAGTAACGTTGCATACGAGCTCACTGATCTCGAAATCCTCCACACATCGCAACCCGTCAAAAAAAAAAAAGGAAAAGGAAAAGAAGCAAGACAAAACTCTGGACGTGGTTGAGAGCCCGAGACGAGATTTAGGATGCGAGAAGAGAATGGTGATACCGTTGAGCAGCTCTTAAGACATCAATCCACTATATCAAAAGAGCACAGAAATGCCTATACATACAAAAGTAACAGTGGCCCCGGTTGTGGGGCACCCGGTACCCTGTAAATGCCGCCCTTCAGCCGCATCAATCCCCAAAATAGAGGGTTGCGCCGGAAAAACTAACCCAGAGCGTCTCCGTAGGCAAACAAGGCAACCGAAGTAAACTGATAATCCTGAAACACGGTGAATGAAAAGTGCGAGAGTCCTTGCAGATAATCTTCGCACTCCGATAATTAGCGTTATCTCAACGGAGTCAGTAGACTACGGCTGAGCCTCCACAGCAATGTGGTGAGTTCTATCACAGCTTTATAAAAACGCCACATGTAGGTTCCAAATTAAGCAGGGACGACATGGGAACGGGGCCAGCCTTAAAAGAGAGGAGGTCGGACCAGTACTTTGGAGAGGCACCATCGGCCACGCTCTCCCCTGCACGCTCTGCCCCGCTCTCTCCGATACATTGCGTCATGTTTGTGAACCTCGCCGTCGCTCTCATTGCGGCGATGACTGTTGCACCAGGAGCCTCCTCTCCAACCTTCTTTAGGCGGGACTCACGGTCTTGGGCTGGCAGCAACCTGTACTTTTTGCATGCACTGCCTGCAGAAGAACAGTCCCGCTACGTTCAGACACTTGGCCGGTGGAGCGTCAAAACTCTGCGTCTTTGGGGTAAGCTTTGCCCAAAGCCTATCAAGTACTTCCTGTGGCGTCTGTGCCGAGAGGGATCAGCCCTGCTGCAATGCTGACACGGGGATCGCGTTCCTTCACACCAGTCACTGGCCTCGACGGCGGCTGCATCAAGGGTAGCACGAATACCAGCTCCGTCCCACCCCTTGAGCCCGATGTGGTCGGCACGTACGACACAACCGTCCTCAGCGCACTGGATGACACCCTGAAGCTCCTCCACTCCGCTGGAATCAAGGCAATTATCTCTCCTCACGACGCCGGACAGATCAACGGCGCAAACGGTTGCGATGCTTATTGCAATAAGTACGGCAGCCAGACCAACTTCTACTCCTCCACCGAAGGCAAGGCTGACTACGACGCACGGCTGTCGACCGTGCTGAATTTCGAGTCGCCCAATTTTGGCGGCAGGAAGTGGAGCCAGCTGGACGAGGTGATTGTGGCGTTCGACCTGCAGAATGAGCCTATGATCAACGCAGTCCAGCTAATCCAGCAGAATGATCCCGACGACTGGCTTTGCGGACGGGCGGGGGTGTTGAAAGGCCTGATCGGAGAAGATTCAGGTGTGAAGGTTGCGACCGGTGGGATTGGCGGGAGCCACTACTGCTGCGACCATCAGTTTAACGATCTGCCGAAGGCTTTGTACTGTGATGCAATCGACATCATCAGCGTACACGGATACATGAGCAAGGCCGCTGACTGGGCTTACTTTATTACAGGCGACGCGTCTGTAGTAGATGCCGTTGAGGCGGCTGGAACGGGGAAGAAAATCATGATCGAGGAATGGGGAGTGGTGGCGGACGTTACTGATGGATTTGATGAGCAAGTCGCGGTATTTAACAATGCGGGAGTGCCGTGGGTAAGTCAAGCGTTTATACTGCCGCAAAAGAGACAATGGCTGATTGCTTGACCCCAGTTGTATTGGCAAGTGGTCCCAGGAAAAGATCAGACGCAGGAAGGATATCCCGCTAGCTGCGGTTACGACGGGTTCGAGATCGGGATCGAAAGTTCCAAAGGAGACGTCGCTGCAGCTGTCAGCAGCGCCATCTCCGCCAGTGCGGCACAAGACTGGACCGGATATTTATGAGAGAAAGTCTCTGCCGGCTTAATTCTTCTCTCTCATGCGTCTGGGAAGAATTACAGTATTCACTTTCCCTCTGTCTCTCTCCTCTCCGGGTGCCTCATTGTCAGTACAGAGGTCTGAATGGCTATATCCCCCGTCATGCACATGCATACGGGGTGTTTAGCGCGAGAAGCTCAGCACACCATAGCCTTGTAAAGATGCACGCCAAATCTACATAGATTAGAAGTTGATGTATTGCACCCGTGCAAGGCTGAGGCCGGGTGAAATGAACAGGCGTCTCCTGCTTCTTTTGATTTAGGTGCTTCTCTACTTTTAATTCGGATCTCTCATAAGACTCACCATCTTGAAGTATGAGCGACAGTTTCCTTGAAAGTGTTTTCTTCTTCGGTGGTAGGGCTACACATATTCATGCTAGATAGGCTCGTGGTTCGTAGGATATCGCAAAAGACGGCCTTGTGAGATCCACTGTCGGGACGAAGATTTATCCTAGCCTCGTTGTTGCCTCCTTCTATGGAGACTTTCCGGCCCTATACTGCGATCACGGGCTGTTCTATAGTCCCATAACTGCCAACCTAGACGCCTCCCTGGGATCTTGAAAGGAAAATGCGCGTAGAGGTGGTAGGTCCTGAGGCTGCCCGTATCGGGAGCCTCACAGCGGCGGCTTACCGCAAAATCCTGTAAGGGCGGCCTCTGGACGGACACGAAAAAGGCCGGCAACCCAACTTGTCAATGGCACCGTTCAGACAGAATCTGTGATAGCTCCCATGACGATCCCGCCAATAATCGCTCTCCCATCACAATCCCAGAGCCCAGCACTGTCTCCTTGCGGCTTCAATACACGCAGTTCCAGCACTACCATATCTCATGCTTTGGCTACTGCCAAGGCTTAGAAATAAGGAGGTGAAGATATCAGAGAGAAGGTAAGACACTACCTCGCCCCATAATGGCAAGCTAATGGGGAGAGACCACTTTCATTTTCGAAGGCGTGCCCGGATCCTGGAGTGCTAACGCCGAGAGGAAGATACTGAGCCGTTCTCAGAAGCCAAGCATCAGTCATCGAAACTTCTGCCCATGGGCTGCATCGTATGACCAGCTCTAGCAAATGAGTCTTTTGTCTGGCTTCTTGGCAGTTTTGTGGGTTTCTGACGAACATAACGCTACGCGCAGAGTCGGCAACGCGCTGTTGAGTGGGGCCAGGGTCCGGTGGGAAAAGTAAGCAAGCTGGCCGGGTGATGCAGTCCACCGAAGATCTGCAGGAGGATCACTATACGGACAGCGCACAGACGAATGGCACGCATGACCGGTGAGTATAGACAGTGGATTCATGTGGAAGGCTGAGGGTGCGGTGTACTGCAGCACGGGACATGGCACGGTTGATCCTGCAGGAGGAGTGGCTATGGCGCATGCTCTCCAGGCAGCCTGGCGGTTTCGTCCAGTGGGAATCGCGACTCGCAGAGGCCGTAGGCTGAGTAAATCTGCTGCACTGAGATGCAGGGAAGATGGTTGGTGCAGAAAGCGGAACTGAAACACATCCCGCAACAGCAGGCTTTGCCAACGCCAATGAACAGAGCCCACGAACGATGAGCGAAGCCGTCGGATGCAGGAAGGAAGAGCAAAGGGCGATGAAGCGGAGGGTGTGGAGGACGAGGTCGCGACAGGCGCCGGTCGGGCCAACCGGAGGCGGCGGCTCAACAAACTCGTGCACCCACCACCTCCCAATCTCCCGCAAAAGTCTCTTTGGCAGCCTCTCAACACCTAGCCGTGCCTTCTGCCCATGTTTGCCCCCTCCGCTCCCGCCAGCATGCCCGGCCCGGCCCCGGCAAGAGCTGGCAAGCACCCGGTCCAAGCTGGGGACGCATGAAGGAGGCGACGTCAGATTATTGGAAGAGAGTTTAAGCACCAGGAACACCCGTCATGGCCGAACTCTGTCCCACGTTCTCTCTCTGCGCGGTTAAATAGCACAGCCACATGCTTGAGTCGCCCAATACGAGCTAAATCGCACCCGCTAGCTCAATGCCCCCAGGGCATTACCACCGTCCAACAAGCAAGCAGCACCTCCCCGCCGTCGCACTTTAAGCCTCAACCGCCCGTTTCAGGCCGTGCACCGTTGTTTATGAGCCATTTGCGCCATTGCCTGCTTTCTTGGGCGTGGATCCTCACATGCGATGGCCTGACGCAACCTTTTCGGCCGGGGGCTGGCCATGATCATCTGCTATTACCGCATAACGGCCGACCTGTGGTTTTATTTGCACCACCTCCCGCTCTTTCGCTCCCTGTCCCGCCGACCTGCCCACTTTCCTTTAAAAGTCGCTCTCTCGGCCGTGCTTGGATTCCACGGGCTCACTGTCGTTTCCGCGCCTATTTCGTCTCGAAGACCATATCCAGGATGGGAAACCAGGCCTCCTCCGCCGCCGCCGCTACTCCTGACCTGCGCTCATGCCTCACAACCGCCGTTGGAGGTGACGCAAATGTCGCTTTCCCCAATGAACTGCTCTACCAGCTCACCGACGTGAAGCCCTACAACCTCGATATTCCCGTGACCCCGGCTGCCATCACCTATCCGAGCACCAGCGCTGAAGTTGCAGCCATCATCGCCTGCGCGGCGCAGTACGACCACAAGGTGCAAGCCCGGAGTGGCGGCCACAGCTATGGAAACTACTGTATGTCGAATCCGCCCGCCCAAGACGCAGGTGCACAAAGAAGCGGGGCAAAACAGCAACATGCTCACTGCATGCAGGTCTTGGTGGCGCAAACTCTTCAGCCGTGGTCATCGACATGAAGAAGTTCCAGCAGTTTGACATGGATTCCACCACCTGGATCGCCACTGTCGGGGCCGGCACCCTCCTCGAGGATGTCACCGACCGGATGCACGAGGCGGGAGGCCGCGTGATCGCCAAGGTAAGCAATCGCGTAATTCACTGTGGTCACATGGCTAAATCCGAGCGCAGGGTGTAGCACCCCAGGTCGGCATTGGCGGCCATGCCACCATCGGGGGTCTGGGGCCGCAGGGCAGGACACTCGGGACCGCCGCTGACCAGATCGTCGAGGTCGAAGTCGTGCTCGCCAATTCGTCCATCATCCGCGCGTCCGCCCAAGAGAACGAGGATGTCTTCTTTGCCGTCCGAGGTGCCGGGGCCAGCTTTGGCGTCGTCACCGAGTTCAAGTTCCAGACATCGCCGGAACCGGGCGAGATGGTGCAGTACAGCTACAACATCACTGTCGGCTCCCCGGACGTCCTCGCGTCGACCTTCAAGGCCTGGAACAAGCTCGTTTCGGATCCTAACCTGTCCCGCAAGTTTGCTTCCGTCCTGACCATCTTCGAGGGCGGCATCAGCATCTCTGGCACCTTCTTCGGTGGACAGCCTGAGTTTGACGCCCTCAATCTCCGCGGCGCTCTGGGTGATAAGGTAGACCTCAATGTCACTCTTGTGAACAGCCTCGTTGGTGCCGTCGGCGAGTGGGCCAATGATTTCGGCCTGCAGATCACCGGCGGCATACCTGCCTCCTTCTACTCCAAGAGCCTGACCTTCACTCCCACCACGCTCATGAACGACGCCGCCATCGACGCTCTCTTCCAGTACCTCGACCAAGTCGACACGGGCAGCTTGATCTGGTTCATCATCTTCGACCTGGCTGGCGGCGCCATCAACGACGTGCCGCTCGATGATGCTGCTTACGCCCTGCGTGACACTATTTACTTCCTCCAGAGCTACGCCGTCGACATCGGCCGCGTCGATGAAAAGACCCGCAACTTCCTGGACGGCGTCAATGACCTCATCGAAAAGAATGTGCCAGGCGTCAGCGGTGCCTACCCGGGCTACGTCGATCCAGCGCTGCCGGATGGCCAGCAGCAGTACTGGGGGAAGAACCTGCCGCGCCTGGAGAAGATCAAGGCAGCAGTCGACCCGAGGGATATCTTCCACAACCCGCAGTCGGTGCAGCCGGCTAAGTCTTAGACGATGGGTATCATTTTGTTTTTCTTGGCCCTTAACGATTTCATCCTGTTTAAGGGAATGCTTGCCTGCCGGATCATCAAGGCCTCGATTGAGAGATATATTTCTCGCTCACCCCGTTCCTTCTCTGCTAAACACAGCCCTCTATCTTCTGACCGATCCGACGCTTCAACTTTCTCGCACCGAAGCAGCCACCCGCCTTTCCCGTTTCATTTCATTTACAGGGGTCCTGGCTGATCGTGTTAATGTCTCATGTCCCGCTATCTGATCTAAATACAACAATCAAACGAAGTCCAACACCGCAAATGAATCCACTGACCTCAATCACATGCACGTACAATCGCGGAGCTCCCTGTGCCATCACTTCGTCTTTACTCACTCCACGGCATCGCATCGGCGGGAACGCCGCACGGTCCTCCCCTTTCCCTTTCCCGGCGCCTCCCAGGCACCATACCCCAAAAAGAGCTAACGGCGCAGGCTACAACGACGCCACAATCCTGCAGACACCCCCCCCGAATCCACCACCCGCAACAAAGATAAATATTTCCCCCTCGTCGTGCGTCTGTCTCCTTTCCGTCTTTCCCTCACCGTCGCGCCGTTCCCGTCTTACTTCCAACCGTCGCTCGCAAAGCGCGCCAACGCGCACGCGCCACTCACCCAACGGCACCACCACAGGCCCTCGAACACGCGCGCGCACTTGACGCGCCGCCCACTCATCCATTCACTCTCCCAAACAGGAAAGAAAAAAAAAAAAAACTCGCCCTCGCTTGCCCCAATTTTCCTGATTGACGCCAGCAATCTCTCCCAAAATAATAAAATAAACAACAAAAACAAAAAATTATGGACAACACCACCCCCCGTGCCCTGCCCCCCTACACGCCCTTCCACCGCCTCACCGCCGAAACCCGACACCACACGACGCCACTCCTGACCGCCTACGACTCGGCCATCGGCTACGGCACGCCGCGACGATATCACGGCTTCTCGCGCCCGGAGGTGGCTGCGGATCCGTTCTATCGGGACAGCAATTACGAGAGCGACGGGGTGGGCAACTGGGGTACGGTGGTGGAGAGGTTTTTGAGGCATGCGAGCTGCGCGAGCGGGAGGCTGGCTGAGAGAGGGGAGGGAGGAGAGAGGCTGAGCGGGGAGGAGGTGGAGGGGTTCGAGCGGGCGGGGTGGAGGGCGAAGGTCGAGGGGTGGGTGCGCTGGGTGGAGGGAGGCGAGTGTTTCCAGGAAATCGAGGAGCTGAGAGCGCCGGAAGGCGGCGCGGAGCAGAGCAGGCGGCTGTGGGTGCATCGGGCGGTGAGGCTGTTGCGGGACAAGGTGGGTTGTGGCTCCTGCCCGAGCGAGTGCGGCTGGCGCGACTTTGTGCTGATTTGGTGAGCAGATCTGGGCTTGCATGGCGCCGATGTCGACGCAGCGCTGGGAGAGGAGGAAGCTGAGCTCGCCGCGGTATGAGTATGAGGCGCTGGAGCTGCTGGCCAAGACACTGGCTGTGTTTGAGTACCTGAACGATCCGAAGGTGCAGCAGGTGATGCGTGTGCTGCATAATCGGATCAGTGAGGAGTTGCGCGGGTTTGAGGCGGCGGTCAATGAGGCGAGACTCAGAAAAGGGCAGCCGCAGATCCCGCTGATGGAGCTTTGGGATGATTATACGAGGTCTGTTTGCCATGAAGTGAGTCTGGGGATAATTGCTGACGGGGAAGCAGAGCGCTCTTCGTGGCAATCTCTGACCGCGCACACGGATGGATGATCGGCCGCATCAACGCCATGCGCAAAAGTCAAGAAGACCACTTCGACCGGATGAAAGCGCAGGGGCCGATACCTGACGCAGAGAATACTAAAATTTGCATGCGCCTGGCCCGCCTCATCGACATGGAGCGCGACGTCGATTTCCACTTTCGCATTTCCCGCTACGGATTCACTAAAGCTTCAGCTTCCGGCTCCGAGCAAGCCGTGCCCTCGCCACAGAAGTTTAAGGAGGAGAGGTCTCGCATGCGTGGGGCTGCTGATGCTAGTCTTAGTATCTTTGCTGGTGGTATCACTCAGATGAGACATGCCATGGGCGTGGGTCCGTTCCCCTTTCAGCTAGAATACTTCATGGTTCTGCGCGATCAGGCAGACGCAAACAAAGCCGTGAGAGGTAAGGACCCGAAGAAACGGACCAAGTTGTTTGGACCACCACCAAGAGAGGAGAAGCCGGAGCCATGGGTGCAAATACTTGCGGCGCAGCTTAAGAATGCAGAAAACAACGGCGAAGACGGAACGGGCGGATTTGGATTCGTCGTGTATCGTTGGAAAGAGTATGAGGGAGTTCCGTGGGAGAAAGTTGAGAAAGCCATTACAGGGGATCTCATGAACTGGGGTGAGGGAATGGTTGGGGTGGGCCAGCTCAAGCCCAAGGCGAAGCTGCAATGGGTCGAGATGGCTGGTGCTAGTATGGAAAACTACCGCATGTAAGTTGAGCGCCGGCCCATGTCTCAGCCCAGCATAAGCACTTCAAGTGGTCGCTGCAGTCAGCTTGTCTAGCAGGCTTCCTTCTGCCCGAACCAGTCATAGAGACGCCCCTAACACCAGACTAGGCATTTCCAAACCCTGCGCGAAAGCGGACAACTCGAGACTGGCATTCGCCATGATGTCTTCCTCGTCATTGACCCGCACGCAGCCAATGCATGGTTTCCAACACACCTCCCAGCTGAAGCCGCGCACGTATATGCAGAGCGGCATCGCTCAGAAGGCCATTCGGGCATCATGACCATGTCCAGCACGCGCAGCACGGCGCTAGGAGCCATGCCAACAGACTTCGAGCCATGGGTTCTGGCTGTCGACCCGGACTTCGGTCAGACCCATGCGTCGACAGCCAGTGGCTCTTCATCGCCTCCGTCTATCTATGCCGGTTGGCTGCGAATGCAGTCGTCGCTCGTCTTCGAGGAGCTGTACGGACTGGCAGAAAGCGGTATCCTTGCCATGGAAGAGCTGTGGAAGATGGCGGCCTCGCACCCATGTGGAGTGTACACGGGTGTGCTGACGGAGGTTGAGATCCGGCGGTTCGACGAATGGACCGTGCTGCGCAACAGGGCGATCAAGTGGGTGCTGGACCGGCCGGACACGATGTTCTATGGCAGGAGATAGCGCGGCGGCAGCATCTCCGTGGCGGAGCGGTCGTTTCACGGGCTTCGGAATGAGGAGACATTCCGTTGTCGGCGCAGGGACAGTGGCGGAGGGGCCCCGAACAGCAGGGCCAGGGTCTTTGGTGATGTTGATGGAAGACGAGGCGTGAGAGGGGCAGCTGTAGGGCCGAGATGGTGATTAAGGTGGGCGCGATTCGCAGGAAATAGATCGGGAATAAGCGCGAGTCATGGCCGATGTCGGCGGCCCTGATCTCTGGCGTCACTGCTCTCTCAACTTTCTCCACCCTCAATCGATCGCACGCTCCACGATGCCAACCACTGCCGAAATGCGAAGATATATATGCGTCGGAAGGGGCCCGACTCCCGGCATCCAGATCAAGAGACCCTGCAGCCATAATGTCATTCAACACTGCCGCCAGCAAGCTCCGCCAGTCCCTTGAGCAGGGCAAAGATATCATCGTCGCTCCCGGCGTCCATGATGGCTTCTCTGCTCGCATTGCCCAGTCCGTGGGCTTTGATTGCCTGTACATGGTACGCGCCGCCTTCCCTTTATCCATTTGCCACTTCAACGGCTGACAAAGTTCCCAGACCGGCGCCGGCACAACAGCCTCTCGCCTTGGACATGCCGATCTGGGCATCGCAACCCAGTCCGACATGGTGGCCCACAGCTCCATGATTGCTTCTCTCGACCCCTCCACTCCGCTCATCGCCGACGCCGACACTGGTTATGGTGGCCCGATAATGGTCGCCCGGACCGTCGAGATGTACGCCCGTGGCGGCGTGGCTGGAATGCACATTGAAGACCAGGTGCAAACTAAGCGTTGTGGTCACCTGGCAGGCAAGGAGGTTGTGGATGTCGATGTCTATGCCTCCAGGATTCGCGCCGCACACACTGCGCGCCAGAAAATTGGCAGCGATATTGTCGTCATCGCCCGCACCGACGCCCTGCAAGGCGAGGGCTATGACAGCGCCATTGCCCGTCTGAAGGCTGCGCGTGATGCTGGAGCTGATTGTGGCTTCCTGGAGGGTGTCACTGACAAGGAAATGGCCCGACGCGTTGTGAAGGACCTCGCTCCCTGGCCGATGCTGCTCAACATGGTCGAGCACGGCGCCACTCCTACCATCTCAGTCGACGAGGCCCGCGAGATGGGCTTCCGCGTCATCATTTTCCCCTTCTCTAGCCTTGCTCCCGCTTATGTCGCTATGAAGGAGGGTTTCGAGAGGCTCAAGAAAACTGGTGTTGTTGGCGCTCCCGAATACTTCAGCCCCAAGTTTGCCTTCCAGGTCTGCGGCTTGGATGAGAGTATGGCCATTGATGAGGCGGCTGGCGGTAAAGCATTTGGTGCGAAGGGTGCGTAGTGCGTTTCTTTTCTGCCGATTTATTGAAAAAGCCAAGTGCGGCGTGTCGATGGGAACGATCCGACCTGCAAGATTGATTGTTCAGTTGGATGTCTTACGTCTGTTGCAGCACGTAGCGATCGGATCCCAGCGCATCTCTATGTTTTTTTTTTTTTTTTGCGCACTAAAACTATACGTGCGAGTTCAAGTCGAGGTTACCTGTTACTGCTAAAGTTTAAATTAATGAATAGATTAGCCGTAATTCCTCAGCTCAATGACCTCGTTCTGTTATCGATTCTAATTCGGGCATCCGCCACAGGCCCCCACAAGCTGGGATTGACACCAAGAGAAGTCTTGTCGTGCGGCACCGGGCTATTCCCCACGCAGCATCCCTGCTGCACCTCTCCTCCCGGCTTGGTGCCCATCCCCGCACCCTGGTACCTCTGGTGTCATTGTTGAAGGCTGACGACCTGGAAAACTCTACTCACTTCAAACTCAACAGCTCCGACAAAGGCGCCTGAACGCATGAAAACCGCGTCAGTGACCAGATATAAGCCCTTCGGCTGAAACGGCAGTGTCGCTGGGATTTGAGTTTCTAGGGGTAAGGCTGCCGCTCCGTGAACCTTCCACTTCGATGCACCACGCCTTTCATTCGGCAGTTGGGTTGGCCTGGGCACGTAAGATTCTCAGCCGCCTTGCATACTACGGATGACGGCGGCTGCTCTCCGGCTATTCTTCACCCTGCACTCTCCAGCACATGGCTCCAGGCATCTCCAATTGAAGGCTGCGGATTAGTGGGCCCCGCCAACTCATCTTGCCTATTGGGGCAAATTCGACGTAAGGGCGCAAGCCAAACGACACACAGTATATGGTTTTATGTGGCCGTCAACCTCGGAACTTCATTGTCCCATCATCAAGAGCTCTGTATATCAAAGCGGGGTGAAGATCATTGAAGACGGGCCTCGCAAGTTCCTATCCGCCTGTCCATCTCTGAAATCGTCCTCCGTCCACTCATACACATTCCGCTTCTTCGTCACGATGACCTGTTGCTCCACGTTAGTAGCGCTATACTTGGCGCTCTTCCACAGCTACGGGCACGCTCTCACTGCTGACTCGTCCGCTGTGGGTAACCCTAAGGCTATACTTGGCGCAGGCCCGGCCATTGACACCACCACAAAGCTCGCATCAGCCCCCACAAATGTCGTGAATCAGTTTCTTGGTGTCCCATTCGCTGCTCCTCCGCGCCGTTTTGAGCCTCCGGAGGCCCCGAAGCCATGGACGGGCCTGTACAGCGCCACGGCGTACAGGCCGTCATGCATTCAACAGTTCACCAGTATGACTCGGAAAGCCGCTCTCGTAGACTCAAATTAACTTTTTTGATAGGTCAATCGTCAGAGGAGTTTTTCAACGCTGAAGAGCCCCCCGATAGCGAGGATTGCCTGTATTTGAATGACTTCGCACCAGCGTCCCGACCCTTAGGGAAGGGAAGAGCGGTCCTCTTCTGGTTGTACGGCGGAAACCTACAGTTTGGAACTGCCCGCTTATCTGCATATGACGGATCTTCTTTTGCGGCAAACCAAGACGTGATTGTTGTGACCATCAATTACCGCACGAATGGTAGGTCTTCAGCATACTTCACAAGAAATTCATGCTGAAGTACAATTTAGTCTTTGGTTTCGCTACATCCCCTGCCATCCCTCTGGACAAACGCAATCTCGGTTTCCTCGACCAGCGTCTCGCTCTCGCATGGGTACAAAAGAACATCCACGCCTTTGGCGGCGACCCTTCGCGCGTCACCAACTTTGGCGAATCTGCAGGCGGTTATGCCGTGAAACAGCTCTTCGCTCTCCCTCCACCGGGCCGCCAAAGGGGTGGGCGCAAACGAGGAGGGGCGGGCGGAATTTGCAGATTTTGGGGAGATGTGGGCGAGGTGAGGGGGGGAGGCGGGACGAGCATCGTGCCGGCGGTGGTGGGTGTCGATGAGAGGTGTGTGGTTTATGAGGAGGTGAGGAGGGCGGTGGGGTTGTGATGAGCGTGGTGGTACGGGCGGTGCGCTGCGGGCTTGGGGGACGTTGACTAAGGCGGAGGAATGGGTGCGGGGAAGGCAATTGGCCGGCTAAGTCTGGGGCTCTATGTGCGTTGTAGACTGCACGAGTTGAGAATGTGAATTTCCAATAACGGCGAGAGACGCTCGCAAGCTATCTAGTACTCTGTCCAAAAATGCTGATATTAAACTGACGCTGGAGGAAGGATAAGAGCACTCGATGAACAGGAAAAGGGTGTCCAAACTACGTACACGGTTAAACATTTAGTCTGTCGTCTGTGCGATGATGAAACGCCTGAGCTTGTCATGCAGCTGGTGATCCCACTTTCGATTGCCGCCTGGCCGGGACATGAATACGACTTGGACGTGAATTACAGGAATGCGCTTCCAGAAGATAGCCATAAGGTGAGGACGTTAACGGCATGTCGTTGGCCACGGAGGTCGAGACTGTTTCGTGGACATTCCCCGACGGAGGATTAAGGGTGATTCGAGGAAGGGGGCTGTGGGCCTTGTTCGTCACCCTTCCAATTGGGGTTAGTGCAGATCCGCCCATGAGCCGCACCATGTCCTAAAAACGGTCGCGACAGTGACGTCCGCAGGTGAGTCGATGGTGACTGAGTGGGAGAGGAATGGGGGAAGAGTCTTCTGCGACTAGCGCTCTGGTGAGAAGTACACTGTCTTAGTGTCATTTCTTATCCGCGCCGTTGAACTCGGATTTCGGGCGCAATGGAACGGACGCGCCCGTCGGATCTCACCCCGGCACACGCGTCAGGGCTTCGCCTCGGCGATCTTCGAGCAACTTAAACAATACGAGCTCAGCGCGGCATTCCCCAGCCACGTGGATTGACAATGGGGAACGACAAAGGCACACGTTTCCAATTGCTGCACGGAGACCAAAGGGGGACTCATTGGAAGTTACCAGCTGCGGATCGGATCCGAAGTGGGTACCGAGGTATAGGCACTCACGCGTCTCCCAAAGAATTTTCCATGCGGATTCTCGAATGCTCCGCCTCGATTCATTTCATTCGTGGGCGCGGAATGGATGTGTCTGCTACGCCGCGCGCCTTGGTGGAGCCGTTCATTTGGGGAACAATATACCAAAACGGAGCTTGGCGAGCGGCACAACCAACGGCAGCAGTTGCGGTTTGTACAACAAGAGGGGATGGTAAAGGGGCTTTTGGCGAAGCAGAAGGTTCCTGGGAACGACTCTTCAGGATATCAACTTAGGTGTTCACAATAATCTAGACCGTCGGGCGTTCCTCTTTCGCGGTGCCGAAAGACCGGGGAGCGTGGCCAGGTCTCGGTGATTATCCGGAGGGCGGGCCCGTGGTGATGGTGCGCAGCAAAGAGTGGCTTGAAGGAAAGAGGGCAAGCCCACACGTACAGGTTTCATGTCTACAAGGCCTCGGAATCACTGTGTGGGGCTTGCTCTACGTCTCTTTCAGGCGATATGGCGCGAGCTACCGAGCACGACCGTTGGCACTACTGCCGCGTCCCGCAAGAGCATGCGTCTATCCCGCCGCACAAGGCTGAAAAGAGAGCGGGATGAGACCCCTATCCATGAGTAATGATCGTTGTTACAGCACCAGCCTAGTGTGTCAGGCACCCTGTCCCGTTGGCACTGGCAGCGGCTGTTGCCCGCTGACGGGGTTAGGAGCAAGAACCCCCCTGCTCAGATCAGACCTCTTGGCTCTGCTCAGGTGGGAGGGGTGCTCCGCGCCTCCGCAAACTATCATATATCATCTGAACATCGCCCGGCTATCTCGTATAGCGCTTCTTTTGAGGCCCGATAATATCCAGCCCGGTTTCTCCCCGCAACTCTGGGCAGTGTCTTCACGCCTTTGCCCACTCCTGGGCACCCGCCTCCCTTCCTCCCCTTCCCATCTCGTCTGCGCAGGCCACGCTTGGATTTCCACTTCAGTAATACTTTTCTTTTCGACACTTCTAAGCTTTCTGTTACGGAGATGTTTCCGCGGGATTTTGCCTCCTATTCTCTTTTTCTATTCTTCCTATTCTCGATTGGCGTTGAGCATGTACTCAGCTCCCCGCTCACAGCGCGACCAAACTTACCACTGTAAGTCTGCCTGCCCGCAAGGTCCCATCCACGTGCACTTTATGCATTGGCCAATACTTACCGCGTTGCAGACACAATGGCCAAGCGGTCCTGCAACCAACGCCAATCGCGAGCAAACCCCTCGGCGAGGGGCTACTGGCCTCGCGTCTGACAACCACCTTCACGCCCACGACCATGGCCACCATCCTTCTAAAGCGCGACGCATTCTCTCTTGACGCGTAAGGTGCCCAGAGCCGAGCAGCGCCACCGCAAAACTAACATCCCGCCCTCCCCAGCGCCTCCATCTCCTCAGTACTCGCCACCGGCCTCCCCATCTCCATTCTCTCACTCGCCGCGACCAACCCCGCCGCCGCCTCCTCCTGGATCGCATCCGAAGTTCTGCAAGCCAGCCCAACCGGCTCCTGGTACCGCGCGCTCCCGACCGATATCAAATCCTACCTCCGCGCGCAAGCCTCCGTCGCCGCGACCGCTGCCACTTCACCCAACACCACCGCCGCCTCCTCCTCATCTTCTCAGAAAACCGTCGATGCGAAAACGTACGCCTACTCCGCCGCCGCGTACCACATGTCCGCCGGCGCCGTCGCGGCCGTCGTCTTCGGCACCTTCGGCTTCGTCGGCATCTGCTATCTGCTGTTCGCGTGGCAGGCGCACCTGGGCCCGTTCGAGAGGTGGGCGCCACGCCCGCGGCACCATGGCGAGGGCTACGAGAGGACGGTGAGCCGGGCAGCCTTGAAGCGCGAGTTCAAGGGAAGTAGGCTGGACTTGAGCCTGTGTGAGGACGCTGACGCGGATGCGATGGAAATGCGGGAGGGAGTGACCGCGGCGGCTAAGGAAGGAAACGGGAAGGGCGTTCAGAGTGGAGTTGCTGAGGACAGTGGTATTACGATCATGAGGGAGGGGAATGATGGTGTAAAGGGGGTTGGCGGCAGCGGCGGCGACGGCGGCGGCGGCGGCGGTGGTGGTGGTGGTGGTGGTGGTGGTGGTGGTGGTGGTGGTGCAGATGGGAGGCCTCCCACGGGCGATAGGGAAAGTGTGGTCACGGCATTACCTAGGTATCGACCGTCTATATTCGGGAATGCGGTGGGATGGAAGACTGGCTGGCCGAGTGTCTGGATGTCCGGAAAGTGATCAGAACCAGGTATCGGCGTTTGGATTGGGATGGCGTTTCCGGTGTTTTGTGACTTGCGGAAAGCAGGGATGGCGAATTGGTTTCAAGAGGCTTTATCGGTGGTTTTACACCCCATGTGCCATCCGGAAATGGTGAGCTTTTCGGGATTCGACGGGATGAGAAAAGTATGCATGCTGGCATTGAGATCCATATAGTCACTCGCCGCACCCGATTATATACACATAGAGTGAACTATTGTTACTGTCGTATGTATGCTATTTCTGACGATTAGTCGCTTATGCGATAAGTAGCCGTATATAATAGACGTGTTACATATCAACGAAGGTCGTTAAAATAAAGAA
Organism: Macrophomina phaseolina; assembly: GCA_020875535.1. NCBI lineage: Eukaryota > Fungi > Ascomycota > Dothideomycetes > Botryosphaeriales > Botryosphaeriaceae > Macrophomina > Macrophomina phaseolina. Next base: position 6,456,481 of record JAEQDS010000065.1, read on the forward strand.
AATCATATATTAATATATATACTAAAACGGTAGATAAGTTTCTAAGTATCTCGGGTTTCTACTAGCTAAAACGTAGAGAATAATAAAGAATAAGCGCTATATAATATACCTAATTTAGTAATTAGCCGTAGTATTAAGTTGGCTAATACTACTTCTTCTTCTTCGTTCCCGGCGTTTCTCTACTAATTACTACTAAAAAGCCGAGAACCTAGAGAAGCCTATTAGCGGTGCTTACGGCGCCGTTTCTATAACTTACCTAATTAGATAGCCCTATAGTATTAAGTTATAGATAATCCGTCGCGCCGATAATTAGCTACTAAGGACGACCGTACTAACATCGGTATATAAAGCTAACTAGCGCAACGATTACTTTAACGGGTATATACGCGTAGCGCTCTTACGCGCCTATATAGCATATATTGCCACGCGTAGAGTCGATTATAACGTTAAACTAACTTATAAATGCCTACTACGCGCCTAGAGTCGTTAGTAATCTAATAAAATAGTAAATCTTACCGTAATACCGTGTTGCTATTTCTGCCGTATAATATACGCGTGCGTTATTACGGTTATTCTCTATTATTCTCTACGACCTTCTCGAGCTAATCTAAAAGGTAGGTAGTTAGTAACGGCGGTATACGCGTAAGACTCCCTTATTAAGCTATTACGTAAGCTAGCCGTAGAGGTTACGTATAAGACTCGTCTACTAGTCGGTAATATTATCTAGCGCTATATAGAATACGCTTATAAGCGTCTACGGTGGCCTTACCTCTCGCTTCTTAAGTAGAAACGTGCCGTATAAGGTAAACGATAATATATTAAGATATTCGCGGAGAAGTACGGCGTTAGCTAATAAGATAATCTTCTTAATACTTAACTATTCTATTAGCTTAATAACGCCGTAATAGTTCTTTATAGATATTTACTAGAAGCCCTACGCCGGCCTAAAGTCTATAACGTGTTACTAAATATAAAGAGTATTATAAATATTTACACCGCATACGGTAAGGCGTTGCGGGTTATTATTATAGTAAACGACTTAGTAAGAGTTAACGAAGTTCCGAGCGAGTATCTTTAGCTATAAGTATATATAATATTAGCGATATTTATACGTACGATTTATAAGAAGATACCGTAGTAGCCTTACGCGCGTTTATTTCTCTCGTCGTAGCAACCGTAAATAGCTTACGTAACTAGACGAGGTTATGGAATACTTTCTCGTATAGATAAGGCTTTATAGCCGGTAGGCCCTAATAGCGTAGAAACGCTATCTATTTAGCTATCTTAAAGCCTCGCTAGTATTTAATTAGATTATAGGGTACGTATCTAAGAGTAGTAGATAATTTACTACGGCTCTTTAATACTACTACCGTAATCTCTCTCTTCTACGGCGCCGTTAGCTTATAGCTAAAAGAAAGAAACTTTTTATTCTATTTAAGCTACTCTTCTTAGAGCTACGTTACTACGTTAGATAACGTTTTCTTATCTATCTAGAAGCTCTATAAGCGCCTTATATTATTTAGTAGAAGGTAGTATATAATATCTATAAAAAAGCTACGAGAAAAGTATAGTATTAGTAGCTTTAAAAGGGCGCTACGGCGTATAAGGCCGTTAGTATAATTAAACGCGTTATCTATAAGGTAATACCTTGCTAGCTAGAAGCGAAGATTACGCTGTACTAGTAGCTTAAAGTCGCTTACCGTATAAGATATATAGTAGGTACCGCGCCGCGAGACTTAAGAAGGTACTACTAGTCTTATAAAGAATATAGCTAACGTCGTTATAAAGGCCTAGATTAAGAGTCTTACTAAAGAAGTAGCTTTAATAGTATATACCGTATAAGGACTTACTACGTTGCCTAGACGCTTTATACCTATAATATCGGCGCGCGTAGGGCCGTCGGCGGTGATGAGTAGAGACTAGGCGCGTAGCGTAAAGTATTATATAATATGCGCGTTCTATACGTTATTAACGCTCTTATCTAGCGCCTTTATCTTATTTACTAGTAGCTATAGAAACGTGTATATATTCTTTAGTAGCTTCGGGCCGGGTATAAGTATTAAATAGAGGACGTTCTCGCGCTTTATACGCTCGTAAGAAGGGAGGCTAAGATTAAGAAGAATAATAAAAACGTACTTATACGTACGAAGGCTAACTAATTAGATACCGTTAAGTATAAGTTATAGTATAACGTTAGTAGTTTAGCTAAAGTAGCCTTCTATAGCTAACTTATAGAACTAATTACCGTTAAATACGTCGCGGAGCGACTTACTAAGAGGCTTAAGACTCTACCTATACTTCTTTAGAACGCGCGCGCGGTTCTATTAGCTATATTAGAGGCGTAGGCGTTATACAAGAGAAAAGTATATATACTTTTAGCGTAACGTTCGCTATACTAACGGTACTACCTCTCGCCTCTAACGAGGCTCCTAGTAGTATACGTAAGACGACGCGCGCGCGTGCTTACCCGTATATACTATATAGCTATTAATATAGTATAAGATACGCTTCTTCTTTATATTAGTATATTACCATAATCGATTGCGCATAGTATGTATACTAGGGAGTCGTTTATCGCACTCCTTAAGAAGTATACGTTAGAGAGAAGCGTACTTAGTATAAGATACGCCCTCTATCTAGTAGCTAAGGCGAAGAAATAGGCGGAGATCTACGTTAGTAGTAAGATTTATACTAAGATTAGTATAAGAGTCTTCGCTATAGTGGCGGTTATTTATTCTCCTCTTTCTTATCTTTCGTTATATTAATATTATTATTACCGTCGCTTTCTTTAAGGTAATCTATAAGGCGGTTAATAGAGTCTCTTTCTTAATAGCTATGCGTAGCGTACTTAGTATCGTTTATATCTTTAAAATTAAATAGGCGCGTATACCGGTAGAGATCGTTTATAAGCCTAGCGCTCTATATACTAGACGTCTCTTAAGGGTATAATAACTTTAAGTACGCCTTAAAGTAACGCTATACTATACGGGCGTTATAGAAGATGTCGTTAGTACTCGTAGTCTATACTACCGGGTACTACTCGCAGCGTTTAAGGGCTATTGCGTATTATCGAAGACGTAATATACGTAAGAGTAACGAGAGAAGTACGAGGCGAGGCGATAGAGGCGAGGCGATAGAGGCAAGGCGATAGCGGTAAGCTAAGGCACGGTATAGTAAGAATAGTATAATAAAATAATCGTATATTTCTTACTAAGTAATAAGAGCGAGGCTTCGCAAGAAAGTAAAGAAAATAAAACTAAGAGGACTTAGTAAGTTAGGCTTAGCGTAGATAGCCTTATTAATAAGCGTATACGAGAAAGATATAAAAACGCGTCGGATTTCTACTATAAGTTATTATTAGCTAGTATATTAGTAACTTTTACGTTCTCTAGCCGCCTATAGCCCTAGCCGACTTTTAGTAGCTATTATATACTCCCTATAATATTCTCTTTAAGCACGCTCGGTAGCTCGCCGTCTAAGCCGTAGCTAATACTACCTAAAAAAAAGCCTCTAATAACTAAGTAGATTACCGAGCTTATCTATAAGAATAGTATACCGCTTTATAGAGGGTAGAGCAGTCTTTTAGCCTTTATACGGTTTATAGTAGCTACTAAGAGTCTTATACGGTAAGTACCTACTATTATACGTTAACGAGTCGTATTACTAAAAGTCGCTAGCGAGGACGCGCCTTATATATTTATATATTAGTCGCGCCAGCCCACCTGCTATAGATAGAATATAATTATATTATTAGAGCGTAAGTACGTCGACTTAAAATAATTTATTAGGTACTAGAGAGCGGAGCTTCTTATTTAGAGCGCTATACGTAATTATAACGTCGTTACTAACCGTATTACGTCGATTAATATTACTATAGCTTTTAAAACGTAAGGCCTTGCGCGCGAACTAGCCTTACTAAGCCGTAAGAGGTCGCTAACGCCCGTTACGAGGGTTATAGTGGAGGCGGTAAAGATACCTATAGAGGTACCTACGGAGGACTTAAAGAATATAATTAACGTAGAGATATCTATTAAAAGCCGTACGGCTATATTAGTAAGGGTTTAGAAGGTTAACAAGACACTAAAAGAGCGAGAAAAGAGCGTTACGAAGGGTATTAAGAGGGCTTCTATTACTCGTACGAGGCGTTAATACTAATTAGTATCGTCGTTTAGGCGATTTAACGTCGAAAGTCGGCGACGGGTATACTATTACTCTATAGCACTAAGCTATTTTCGGTATGTGAACTTAAACTCGTGTACTATTAGATAGCGAAATATAATACTAATATACCGTTTCGTGTGTAAGCCGTATATACGGGTATAGTAGTCTTACATGCGTCGCCTAAATAAGTAAACAATGTCGTCAATAGCGGTAGATTATAGGGAAAGTCGTTAAATAATATACACTTAATCCGAGGCGATTGACCATGTGGATGATACTGAATTGGTCATATATATGAGTAACAAAGTTAAACTGTCTTAATTGCCAATCGATGGAGTGGCAGACTCAAAGATGGCTCATAATCTGCTTGGATATGCGAATTATTTCGAGCTCTGCTGTTACGGTGTTACATTACTCACCGCCCTTGGGAAACTCAAACTTCATCCACATATAGGTATTCCTGTTTCTTTTCACTCGGCGCGGCTCCTTTTTTATTTTTTTTTTAGGAATTTAGGTTATTCATCAATACTGCACTTTTGGATTCTTTGATAGAATTTAATATACTCTTCCGCGAGTGTGTAGCCAAAGCATGATTCTCGTGATTCAAAGTCTGTTTCAGTACGTGGAGGTATCGTTTCGAGACACGACTGATTTCACAAGCCGTGGTCATCTTTTGGTATCGGTATAAGAGCGCCCAAAGGAGCAGACAGTGCGTTTGCTGCCCATTGTTGCACTCAATGCCGGAGCTGTCATGGGTCTTCATCGTTTCCCAGGCGGTTTCTATCCATCATTTGCTCTTATACATATACGGCTGAAAGAGGCAGCGTGCTCAACGACTATGAATGCTCTAACCGGATATACGCAAACCTTGAATGGAACCCAGTGAGGATGCACAAGAGCCTCCATAGGAACCTTTAGATAGCGCCAGCTACGTATAGTTGCCAGGATGCAGCCTCATCTACGAACTTTCGGCCAATAGAGGAGCCATGCCTGATCATATGTAAAACCTCCACCAACATTTGTTGTTGGATTATCGTCCCCTACGTTCTATTCCTACCGCCACGCCTTGGCCACAACAGCCGCCGCAGCAGCCTCCTGGCCGTCTCGCTATCTTCAGTATGTCTCGGAGCTCGGCCAAAGACGGTTGACATGGCTAGTCCTCCGACAACTGTAGCCGGTATTCAGTCTGAGTGCGCTAGGAGCCAGTCTGGTTCTTAGTCCGAAACTGCTTTCAAAGGGGCTCATGAGGCCGAAATGATGTTCGGAACTCCTCAGGATATCCGGTTTGAAAGCATGTTGTTACGCAAGGACGGGGCCAGCCGCTCGGGCCTAACGTTTGATGTGCATTCGGGGTGTGGTGATCGAGGGCCTGTGCGGCCGGTTCCTTATTGGTGGCAATAGGGGCGGGCCTGCAGCACCGCAATATCGATCCTTGCTTTTCACAATCCGTTTCCGAAAAGCCTAGTTTTTTTTCCGAAACCCCTTCTTGGATCCCTTATGTTGTTTCCAATTCTGCTTGCTCCGCCTGGCAGAACTACTCCCGCGCTTGCACCGTGCACCGGATGGTGTGAGACCTTTCGATATTAGCACAAATTATTTGTCGGGAATCCCGATGCTGCGCCTCATTCCTCGCTTCATCCTTATTTTGCGGCTAAAACACGGAACTAGCCATTACAAACTATTTGTGGCTTCCACGTGGACATAAGACTGCAGTCTGACAGAAAAATATCTGATTCCTCATATTGCGGAGCTGTTTCGTAGAATTGGTTGAAGACACTAGCCAGTATCTCTCACTATACATATTTTTTGCTGTATGTGAAACGGCTTTTTCTACGCACAATTTCGCCGTACTTAAATTTATCTATCCTGTCCTTGTTCTCTTTGCGAATCCCGGTAGGTGATGACAAACAACAGCGAACGGAAAAACCATGAAAGGTTTGAGCAGGAATGCTCAACAAGTGCTAGTACTTCACTGAAACAGCAGCAGCGCACTCACACTCTATCAAATCAATGTGCTTCTGGCTTCTTGGTTTGATGTGCAGCGTGAAGGGTGCCTTTTCGTGACCAATAATGGGAATGTTCATGGTGTCGATAGGGTCGTTCTACAGAATGATCAGCAACAGCGACTCAGACGTAGGTCAAATGCCATACTTCGTCCTGCACAAACTCGAAGCAATAAAGCAGCCTTGCGAGTGGAATCCAGACATTCGTCTCTCCGAGATTCCATCCTACACAAACTCGGCGGCCTGGCTCATGTCAGTCACATCAAAGTGGATACCGGTGGGAGGGAGACAAAGATCGGGTTGATATAGTGAGCTGGTGCGCTTACCCGGACCAAATCCCCACTGTCCTTTGAGAGGGTTCTTGAGATCTTCGTTCATGAAGTGCTCAGGCCAGAAACGCTCAGGGTCTTCGTATTCATTCGGGTTCATCGCGACAGCCCAATTACTCCAGGTGACGACCGTACCAGCTGGGATTCTGTATCCTTCATACTCGTCATCTCGGATCGAGGTTACTGGCACTCCAATATCCGCAATGTTCGGGCGCCACCTGAAGCCTTCCTTGACCGCTGCAGTAATGAACGGCAACGCGTCTCTGTCCTCCCATCCGGGGAGGCGCTCCGCATCTCCACAGACTGCATCCAACTGTTCACGAGCGCGGACTGGCCAGTCTGGATATGCCGCAGCGGCCGCAAGAATGTTGTTGAGGGACAAACGGGAGGTGTCGGTTCCGGCCTCCATCAGCGTCCCTAACGTGAAGAGTCTCTGGCTTTCGCTGAACTCTAGCGCCTCTTTAGATTCCAAGAACTCCTTTGCGAAGCAATCCTTCAACGTCCCCGCAGCCATGCGCTCCTTGATCTCGACAACTTCGCGTCTGTATACGTCCAAGGTGAAGCGCAGACTCTTCTCTGCTTCACTGCGCCACCACTGGAGTGGCCGCGGGAGTTTCGCCAGGATTGGGAAAGAGTCGACAAGGTGGGTTCCTGGCTGCGAATGCTTGGCGAACATCTCGATCGACTCCAAGAGATCGTCAGTCTGCGGGTTATCCAGATCCATCCGCTTGCCGAAGACAGCAGTCATGATAACGCTGTTGGAGTAGCGTGCGTTGGCACTGAACCAGAGGGTGTGGTTGTGTAGATAATCGTATAGGAGATGGCGACTCTCGAGATCTTGGTAGGCTTGTATGTGTCGCGCTGCCGGGTGCTCAAGATGTTGTGCATGATTTTCCTCAGGGTGCGCCAGCGATCGTTGTATGCCATCAGCACCATACGGCATCCGTCGGACATGATGTCGTTTGCAAACGGAAATGCTGGCCTTGAGCAGTATATGGCTGCACGCTTCTCCAGAAGGTTGCGAATATGCTTCGAACTGCTGAGGAAGATCCAGTTGGTCATCCCAAAGCGGACTGTAAAAATGTCACCAAGCTTGCGCGATTGTCCCAATGCCCAGTGCCCATGCTGTGACGTTGGTGTTTGGTGTAAATTCCCTAAAATGGGCAATGCTCCCGGGAGGGCTGGAGGAAGTTAATATTTCCGATGCCAGCGGAAGGATTCGAAGAGACCATATGCAACCGTCACGGTTAGTATGACCGCAATACTAGCAAGGAAAGGAGAAATAGGCCTGGCCTCGGACATCCCGACCGTAGAGGGTGAATAGAAGCTGCGAGCGGACAAAGATGAAAGTGTAAACTAAAGCAAAAGAGTGAAATGCGTTGCAAGTTCAATCTTGAGCAGTTTAGGCTCCTTGATAGTTGAGCAGGGGAAGCTGGCGCAAGTATTTAAATTGATCCCATGCTATTCACAATGGCTCTTGCATCAAATTACGGCCTTGGTCGGGACTGTAACATTGTTACTCCGTGCATGAACAGCCCACCTGTATCGAGACCTAAGCAACCGGCCACAAGATAGGCAATCCACCTGCCAGGTGAATGGCGGATCAGCAACACTATGGCCCAAACCGCATAGGTTGCCTACTGTGGTCGTCGGTTACCGCCGGGTAGTGCCGTTTTCGGGGTTACCACCCCGCCTTTAGCACAGGACGGGTTGCTATCCGCGTTGATCACACGGTAAGCATGCGGATCCAAACGATGGACTCTAGAAACCTCTCCAGCGAGAGGAGGTTGGATGGCCGCACTACACAAGGTGCTTTGCTTACGTAGATTTCGACGGCTCTGTCAATTTCCGGGACTGAATTCTGGCCTGTCCATGATATTATTAATGTACGTTGTGTGGCAAAAAAAAAAAAAAATGCAGTCGAGTTATACAAGCTACCCTCTTTCCGCGTGAAAAGCTTTGTTTCCAACTGGTATGGGACGCTTGTTTGAATGTTTATTTACTTGCTGCTTGGATGAGCCGCTTCACAGAGCAATACACCTCGCAGCTCTCGCATTGTTTTACTTCCTCGCTATGACGAGCGATTACGCCATGAAAACTCTTAAATATACGGTACATCGTTTCTTATTGGCAGGCGCGCCAATCTGCGGAGAAACACGACAGCGGTTTAATGCCGGTACAATACATCCAAGAATTATCCGTTACAGAGGTATCAGCTGCGTGTCCTATGTCAATTGTGGGTCCTGTCTTTGCGTCCACTACCACTCTGGTATGCCGTCTCGGCCGAATCGCATAATTGCGCCTGGATCTTGCCTTGTAGAACTGCTACCGGTTTCTCATCATCCGAGAAAAGGACAGAACGAAAGGGGGTAATGGGCCAAACCGCTTCACAAACACGCTGCCTCCCATCCTGAATAATCCCCGAAGCTGGCGCCAATATCGACGACGTTTGGCTCAGTTTGCCGAGAGTATCGTCCTCAAATACCCTGCCTTTCCGTGAGCTCATCGTCATTCATTCCACTAAAAGCTTCCGAGTTCTCTCGAACCTCACTGGCTTGTTCTCTGCCATTTGAAACGCTAAGAAGGAGGTTATTGACTCGGTCTACTTCCGCTCCCGTCTCTCCAAGCATTATTTTTTTTTTTTCTCCTTCTTGCAAATAACATCATGATACCCATAAAGGCTGTATGGACTGCTTATATCCTCAGCAGAGCTGTAAGGTCATGGGGTCTTGCCGACGAAAGAACTGTTTGATAAGACGCCAGGCGCACTCCGTCCTCGGAAACAGGATTGAACGCGGGAAGCTGTCCGTAGTACGCCGACTATAACATAACAGTGATTATGGCGGAAAATGCGTGGGCGGCGGAACAAATGATAGTCCGGAAAGCACTGTTGAAGAGATACGCGATTGCAAGGTCGGTTGCAGAGTTTTTGTAGATTGTGATGGAGATGTTCATCGGGAGGTTGTCAAGGATGCAACTAGAGAGTAGAACGGTGCAGCAGTTATCGGTCAATGGGAAATTGGACCTAGGAATGCTATCGCTGACGCCGGCCATATCGGGGCGGATAAAGGGACGCTGATATTGTGTCATGGCATCTGATGAGACCGAACTGAGAGACATGAGTTCCTCAACTGGAAGTGGTTCCCCTTTTTTCCGAGCCCCTGGCGTTCGGATGAGTTTCGGAAGGGCTTCAGGATCTGCACAATTTCAGTGCAAGATAAAGGCTAATAATTGTGCGATCAAGAGAAAGAGACGATGCAAAATTTGGCATTCCCCCATGGCCTCATCACACCCCGTCATTAACAAGAAGGTCATTTGCAGCGGGCGAGTAATATTTGCTGCCCTCAGACCACCTTTCGCGAAGACCTTTCAAGCTCCGTACCCCATGCGAACTTTTCATATAGACCACTGTGTGCATTAGCTGATCGTGCGTTTCCAGCAGCATATAATGAGAATAAGAAGCTCAACACATTCCCCCCCGACCATGGTATATCCTCAAAAGTAATTACCTTATACGCCTTTCAAACCAGAAAGCCTATTTACTGATGAAATTCAACCCATTGCTGTCGCCGCTGGTTGATCGTCTACCATCTGATGTGCCTAGTCTCCAGGCTGACACCGCACTGGGCAGGCATCGTACCTACACATCAGGTCAGCACTGAATTTGCTTATTTTGATAGGTAGCGCAGCACTAGATTCGAGCATACCGGAAACTGTGACGGCACATCCCACCATCCGTGGGGGGAGGTTGGTATCCCCCGTAATTTTGAGCTGTGCTAGAATAGCCAGTGGCTGATGACATCTGGTAGGAGTCCATGCTTATGCCTCGCTGTGCCTGCCCGATGTACGCGTGCTCTGGGCTCATTTGATTGTAATCCGGCGCCCCTTGTATGCTTTCTGGCTCCGCCGTCTGGAACCACCCGTGATTTACCTGAGGAGCAGGGCTCGGTCTGTACATGGTTGGGTCCGTATATTGACGGGCCTGCTGCCACTGTGGTGGTTGCTGCGGCAGTGTTTGCGACTGGCTAGATGCATCGCTGTATAAAGTCTGTCCATTGGTCGAGAAGTTACCCTGGGCTGGCAGGGGTGAGCCAACTGATGCCACGTTCTGTGGCCCCTGTGGCGTGTAGGGTGCTCCTGCATAACCGTACGCTCCAGGGAAAAGCTGAGGCGGTGGCAAGTGGCCGTCCATGATATCGGGCGGCCTATCCGCGCTCGCAGCACTCTGTTCGTCCTTTCTCTTCTTGTCCTTTTTTCTGCTTCCCGGCATGACAAGCATGCCTCGTTGATTATAATATTCCTCGCCCGCTCCGTCATCGCTGCTTTCACCACCCTGTTCGTCGGGTCCCCATGCGCCCGGTCGACCGATCACTCTCGCGACGTTAAGGCTTTTGGCCCAGCGTTTGCTTGACATCTTGATGCCTGAAGCATCCGGTGCTCCTTTCGTGGAAACCGTTGCTTTTGCAGGGCCTGTGTCGAAGCGCTTCATTAGCCCAGGGCTCATTCCTTGCTTCAAAGGTAGGCTGAATCTGCCTGGCTCCCACCATGCTGGCAGACATGATGCAGAAGCTGGTGCGGTGCGACGCAGGGCGGAACATAACATACCAAGGTGGTAACGGTGAGCCTCTGTACTTCGCTCTTCTTGTCGGACAAATCCGGCTTTCGCCACTACTAAACGCAGAATCGAGCCTTGTGAAGGGGCAGTGCATTCTCGGGGCCCCGCTTCCTGTAATTTATCAGTGGGCTCCGTTCTGTGGCTTGCATGCAGAGCCGCAATCATTGTGTTGGCCTTCCGCACCGCATGCGCTTTCCAAGCCACATTTTGGTGGCAAGGTTGTCATTCGCCAGTCCCGCACGCCTTCTTCTGCATGGATAGATTCTTGTTTTTGCCTGATGTGACGACCAATGAGCCTGACGACAGGCAACGAGGCTGGCGGGGCCGGCTGCATGTCAGCCTCTACTTCAGCTCTTATTGGGTTACACGTCGCATTGAGGCGGAGCTGACACACATCAGCAACTGCCTTGGCCGCGACCTCGCCATGTGCTCTTCCCATAATAGTTTCGCTTCGCCCAAAGCAAATCCACCCCTGCGAAGACAGAAGCAAAAGAGGCAGAACGCAATGACTACCGATTTTAACGACAACAATGACCTGGAAAACCAGCGTGGGACTAGTCTTACAGTCATGGAAGGTTTTGGGGCCAGACACTACCCGACAGTAAACATTCCTTCTCCTCCTCTCACCAAGCCAGATACACCACGCAGTCGTCACTTTGTCTTCACCCATGGGTCTTCATTATGCCGTTCGTATTCCACCAACATACCACCAAACACGAGTGGATCATCGAAAACATTCGCTGGGAGTACAGATAGAAGGTCATGGCCTAGCCACAAGTCCGCAAGTGAGGCAGAGTCGGGTATCAGTCTCCATCAGTTGATCAGACATCACGCCAGCAAAGCTGCAGAGCCAACTCCTCAAGAACTACGAAGGCAGAAGGCGCATCGATACATGGGATACGGTGCCTTCTCTAGCCTTCTATCATCTGATAATGACGCGCTTGTGGTTCGAAAATTCGGAGCCCTTCACGCCCGCACCATCCTAATGCTACAGGACCAAATCGTCCAGCTGGAAGAGAGGCTTGCTGCCATAGATTTGGACGTCCAAGATCAACCAGGGGAAGAATATGTTTGCCACAACGGAAGTTTCAGGGGAGACCGACAGTGGCATGAGGAGCGCTATGATATTTTGCAACAGCTTGTGAAACTCCTCGATCAATATGGTAATGTTCTCGAAGATAGCTACCTGGGTCAAGACTGACATGCTTCGAAGACAGCCTGGTGTTGAAATATGCCAAGGTAAAGCAACAGCCGCAAGCTCCAAAGCGAAGTGTGAGGAACATCGAGGAGTGGCTGGAGAAGTATCCGCAGGCAATCACTTCGTTTGAGACAGGCTTTCTTTCCACCGAGAAACGAGACGACTTGATTGCTACGGCACACCGCGAAAAGACACCTTTACGAAGAGCGTTGGGAAACCTCCTTGGGAGGTTCTCTGATTTACAGCCCTGGACGCTATTTCGAATGAAGGTTGGTTTCCATCTTTGACAGTCTCTTAGTGCAGCCTTGTTTTTAGGGGTGCTGACCCTGCTCTGTTTGAAGAATCGTTCAAGTACCAGCGAATACGCGCAGAAATATGGAGATGAGGGAGTCATAGTCTACGACGATGACTTGGTGGACAAACTCGTCATGGGAATCATCTTGTTTCTGGGATTGATCATGTTACTCGTTCCTGCCTGGCTGCTGAACCAAATCCCGTCACACACCGTACGGCTAGGGATAATCAGTGGCTTCATCTCGCTCTTTGTTGGCTTGCTGCTTTTAGTAACGCCGTCAAAACCATTTGAGACCATGGTCGGTACAGCTGCGTAAGTCCTGGATGGCCTATAAAGGAATGTCGGAAGGAGTTAATACTGATGAACTCACAGGTACGGAGCCCTTCTGATGGTTTTCATGCAGATCGGGAATTGAATTGGCTTGTGCAGAAGCCGCATCGACAGTCACATACTAGTGGTCCTTTATCGAGCCTCGAAATTCTCCACGACATTGAAGAGAAGTCTTTGTACGAGATGTCTATCAGAAGTTTCCAAGAGCCTGCACTCTTGAGACTCAGTTTTACTTTTTTCGGTGGGTGTGTAACCCCACCTTGTGGTCGCCCTCTGCTAAAGGCACACTTATTTTTCGTTTTGTTCCTGTTTCTCGAGCCCCTTTTGATACGTCAAACAGATTGTAGTAGAATTGTTGGTGAGCTACTGGACACGCGTATGGGCAAATGTGGAGTCAAATTTTTAGCAGTTCTCAAAACAAATATTTCGTTTTGCAAAACAGCACAAATTTCATACATTTTACACTTGTTGTGTATAGCCTTCGGCGCAAGCACCCTATGGCCACTGAAATTTTGATTACAATACAAACAACTAGAATATCACAATGTCGTGGTCTCGAAAGAGCGGAATTGTCCAGGTGAACACAAAAGAAACCCCCTCAGCATCTTTGTGAGATACTTCAGGCCCCAACGAGCACCCAGCTCTTGCCAGAATTGAATAATCAGTTTACTGAGCAGATCATCCACGGCGATTACCACGGCCCCTACCACGGCCCCTACCACGGCCGCGGCCCTGACCTCTACCATGCCTGTCATCGTCGCCTCCGCGGCGGTCCTCGCGTCTGACGCGCTGTCCTCCACTGGGACCACCAGCACCGCCGGTACCGCCTTCGCCGCTCTCACCTCCATCATCAGCCTCTTGCTCCGGTTGCTCACTCTGCTGGCCCATAAGGCTAGTTCCGAGGCCGTTGGTGCCACCGCCAGCCCCGCCGCACGATGCCAGGCTGGACAGGTCTGGATTGTCGCTGTGCTCAGTTGTTCCACCACCTGCTCCGCTGGCGCCACCGGAGCTGATGCTGTGGTCATGGCCTTCACTGGACGACTGGGGGCTCTGTCTGACCCTCAGCTTCTTGGAGCCACCACCACCACCACCAATACCGCCACCAAAAGCTCCACCGCCTCCGCCGCCTCCGAAAGCTCCACCGCCTCCCCCCAGCGGAAGCGTGGCGCCTTCCCCGTCATCCTCGTCATTTTCATCATCGAGCTCGAACAGTTCTTCGTTGAAGACGTCGCCATTGTCATCGTCGCCGGGACGACGGGCGCGAAGGCGGCGATCAGGGTTGATGTTGCCGCCTCCGCCGTCGGGCATGTCGTTCATGGTGGTGTCGAGGTTCGCGGGCACGTCAAAGGCGGCCTCAATAGGGGCGCGCTTGGCGGCATGGTGGCGATTGTCGTTGTTATCGATGGGGAGGGCGGAGATGGTGGAGGCGGTGAGGAAGAGGGGGAGGAGGATGGAGGTTGGGACGTGCATGTTGGGTGGAGAGACGGGCTCTTTTCTTGCTGCTTTTGTTTCGCGGTGCTTTATAAAGAGTGTGTGAATCCTGAGGTTGGAATGAATGAAAAAATGAATGAATGAAGCTGTCGGTTGTGTTTGAGGATCAGTTTGCTTGCTGATGAGGTTCTACTTTGAACGGCTGGAAGTGCCCGTCTTTATACCCGTTTCCTCGCCTGCGTTGGAGTTTCTGGGAGGTTCGAAGATGCCTGGTGAACTCGCCTGTAATCACGACAAGCTTTGGTTGCTGGAGTATCTTGAAAGTCTGTTTTACACTGAGGGACTCTAGTGAAGATGCATTGGGTAGCCCTGCACGAAAGGCTTCCCTAAGACTTGAGCTCTTCACTTCGAAGAAGGGAAGTCTTAGCTCCATGCTTGCCTGTTCCTGTGAACCCCTTAAGCCTTCAAGAGAATAAACATTCTTCTGACGTAAAACAATGGGCTTAAGCTTATTTGTTGATTGCTGGTTGACGTACATTCTCAATATCAAGACTTCGGTATGTTTCGTCAAAGCAAACTATGCAGACGCACAATCCTCTGTCAATGTGACTCGATCACTCGTAATTGTGAGTAGTTTCTCTGATCCATGATGGTGCGGAGCTACGGAAATCAAAAGGCCAGGCGCTTATTCTAAGCTTGCAGCCTGGGCTGGAAGTAACAGTGTGCAGAACACCTCTTCAAACCAAGAAGGCCAGTAACTGTGCTCGTGATAGTCGAGAACTGCTCATGGGATATCAATTGGCAGCTAAATAGACCTGATATGTTTGCATTGAACGAGTGTCGGATGCCCTCTACCCTCACCGCCATGATCCCACCTCACAAGCGAATACTGCCTCATGTTCACATCAACCACCCGCAGCCTCTCCAGATCTGCACACCATCACTTACTCCTCTTCACGGAAGCAGCCCTACCAGACGCGAAATGGTCGAGATATACAAGCAGCCACACCTATTACAGCCCATTCAGGTGATGCCAGACGTAGTCGCAACCTTACTCACGCAGCACAAGCATATATTAACTGCCGCCACCAAGCAATGATCTACGCCACTTCCCCGTCCGCCTATGCGAAAGTCAAAACATCAGAGTTTCTCGTGCGGGAAGTTTGTTCTTTAAACTTACCATCACAAATTGCGCTCGTCTATCGTAACCGGTTGGACTGCGCTGCCACTTTGCGTGACACGACGTGCTCAACTACAACGAGGCAAAGCGGCATGCGGAGAGGCCATTGCCAACCGACGCAGTGTATCCCAAACGACTCATTACCCCACATACCATCTCCAAGCATTGTAGACGGAGCAGTGTCATCTGCCCTCATCCATCGCCTCCCCAATCACCGCAATGAGGTCCGCCCCAGTCAACGGGGATCAGTGCTCTATCTCCGCAGCATGCTTGATTGCCTTGCGCTCCAGAAGGAACTCAAACCGCGCCTGGTAACGCATTGCGAAGGAGAAGAGTAGGTGCGTGCGCGTGGATCCCGAGCCACCCACAAGAAAGCGATTCCCTGTCTTGTCGCGCAGTCTCAACCTGAAACGACATGGGGCCCCTTCTACTTCTCCAAGCAGACAACGAAAACCCTTGATTGGGCAACCCAAGAAGCCCGATCGAGTAAGCGACGGAGTACCAAGAGCTGAAAGTGAACCAACACCCACCACACTCTACGCCCGGCCGACCGCGGGTAACGTATTGCTTGAAAGATGACGTGCTTTGTTTCAGTTCCCCTCAGCATGATGGGTGGCGAAGTAAACGTACGATATCGACGATGCCGAGCAGGTGCAAGGACGTTCCCAGGGCGACGGCTAACGGCGGAGCAAAAGAGGGGGAGAACGAGGTGAGGATGGGGATCAACGAACGCAAGCGAGGCAGGAGGCCCTAAGGAACTCAAATGTAGCATGAGGACACCAAGCAAGATTTATGTTAATCTGTTCCTTATAGTTCGGTTTCTGCCTGAAAACTGTGCAGAGATAAGAGTACCTTCGAAACCTTTCTGTTTTCCGATGTAAGACGGAAGACGGCCCTGACAGTTGAGAAATATCCTGGGTATCTCTCCCTCCACTCCTGCTCCTGTTCTTCCGCCTTCGTTGCAACCTCCAGCCTTTCCATGAGAAACGAGGAGTTGAGTACAACTCAAGATCTTTCCTGACTGAGGAGAGGCAAGGAAGAGATCAAAACCCCCCTCCCTCCAACGATGATATGAGAGCGCTCGCTAAAGTGCGTCCGACGATGATGGTAGGAAAAAAAAGAAAAAGAAAAAAAAAATACGATCCAACCGCCCACATACTCCTTTTCCCTTTCTATACAAGGTGATGATGATATGATGATGATTACTCCCGCGTCATTACATGTTCATTAGCTTATCCGGCCTTTTTGCTTTCTTTTTCTGGTCTCCCTATGAGCCGAAACTGTAATTCTTCGTCCTGTAATCATCGTACGAGGCAGGCGGGCTCAACGCGCTCGGGGCAATATGGAAAGCCTGGCTCTCACCAGCGGCGGGCGGCGGCGAGGGCCTGTAGGCGGGGTGGTCATTGCCGAAGCGGTCCTCGCCCCAGCTGAGCGGCTGGCCGGGGTGCCTGCCGTCCTCGGTGTCGCGGCCGTCGACGAGCGGCGTGTAGATGGCAGCGGCCGAGGCGGCACCACCCATAGCGGGCAGCGGGGGGACAGGGGGGGCATTGAGCGGGGCGCCGAAGTCGTTGGCGTCGTGATGGTCGTAGTGCGACGAGGCGACCTCGATGTCCTGCGTGTTGCTGTTCCAGGCGCCGTTGTCGTCGTCGTGCTTCGAGGCCGCTTCGTAGGCCGTCGAGCCGCCAAAGTAGGTCGTCGACTCGCCGCCGGGGGGAGTGTTGCCCTCGGCGCCGACGAGGACGCCGGTGCGGCGGAAGACGGTGACGTAGTAGAAGGAGATAATGGTGGTTGCGATGAAGAGGACGCTACGGGGATGATGTTAACTTGGCGTGCTCGGCGAAAAGTGCGGGAAGGAGGGGGATGGTAAAAATAGCACTCACCAGATGACAACGCCGAATCCGACGGTGGCCTTGCTCAGGTTGCACTTGAGCTCGTTACCGTATGCAAAGGTAGTGCAGTTGCCTTTGTCCGTCTTTGCTTCCTTGGCGCCGGCGCTGATACCATCCGAGTTCCATGTTGCGACGGCAATGAAGGCAGCAAACCATAGTATCTGCAAATCCCGTGTCAGCACAATATCCTCCGATTATGCAGCGCATGCAAGGGGCCGCGCTTACGGAGTAGATGAGGTCGACACCAGCAAAGGCGTAGGCGCTGGCAAAACGCACTGTTCTGCTCCACATGGGCACAGCAACAAGGTATATCAGGGCGGGCAGGGTGAGGAAGCACTGCAGAAAGTGGTCAGCAAGGTTTTCCGGCGAATGGAGGACAAGCAGGCGGGGCGTACCAGGGCGAAGAAGTATTTTGTCCTGCCATCGGTGCTGCCTTCTTTCGTGAAGATTGAGAGGGTGATGCAGCCGGCGACGAAGATGAGAAGACCCTGGATGGCATGACAGGCCGTCTTGCTCTTCTGGATTTTGCTTTGCTGGACGCGCATGGTGGGAAGAGCGCTGGGGAGGAGCGGTGGAAAGGGAGTGCCTGGTTAGGCGTCGATACGAGGCGTTCCCTGAGCCGGGAGGGCAGGCGGGTGTTTGTTTGGGGGGAGATAGAGTTGCTGTGAGCGGACAGGCGAGCAGCGAGTGAAGGATGCAGGAGCGAGGATGCAGGAGGAGAAGATGTAGACAGCCGGAGCTCGGATTTGATTGCTCGTCGTCACGGCGTCTCAGCCTCGATGGGTGGCCGCAGCAGAGCGAGCGAGGGTGTTTACCTGAGGCCAAGGCGCGCCGGGGACTCGTGTCGCGCCCTGCTGTTTTTCTGGATCCGTGGCGCAGTTTGCGGCTGATCCCTGACCGCCGCCCTTCTGCCTCCTTCCACCGGCCCGACCACTGGGCTGTCGGCATCGCCGTGCCGTGGGCGGTCATGCGGCCTGCAGCACGTCCGCCGCATTCCGCTCCCACTCATCCCCAGCTCAGCCCCCGTCCTCTTGCGTGTCCGAACGGTTAACGCCGCGCTTACGGATGCCATTCTCTACCTATTGTGGCTTTGAGGATCCTCTGCTATTTGAACCAACCCAGTCCCAGTGCAAGAAGTCCCATGCGCGCCCGCTACGCCAGTGCGCCTTATGATCTCCAGCTATCGCCAGATAATCTCCGTTCACCCCCAGCTTTCGCCAGCCCTGTCCCACGTTTCACGCGGGGTCTGGCTGTGCCTCCACTGATCCCCCGCCCGAGAAGGGCTTCCCTCGTGCATCATGTCTTCTCCACTGCGGCTGTACATCTCCCGTTCCTTTGTGCATCCCAGGCTAGCCCCGCTCAATCGCTCTTGCCCTTCTCAATCGCCGCCTCGATCTCCTTGGCCAGAGCCTGCAGGTCCGCCTCAGCTGGCTCAAACTCGCGGGCCTGCGCGACCCAGTCGCGAGCTTCCTTGGCCCGGCCCATCTCCAACAGGCAGCGGCCCCTCCTCCACCACGCCTTCGCGTTCTGCACCCTCTTCAAATCCACACTGATCTCGGCATCGACCGCGCCCGACGCCCAATCCTGCAGTGACATGTACGCCTGAGCGCGGTTGGCATAGAGCGCCGACGTCTCCTCACGGACGAGGCCCGAGGGCTCCCACTGCGGGCGCGCCAGAGCCATGTCGATGGCGAGGGTATAGAACTTGGCCGCCTCGGCGTATTGCCCCTTCTTGAATGAAGCGTTGCCCGACTCGCGGAGCTTGGTGATTTGCGCGCTGCGCTTGGGGTTGACGGGGACGGGCGGCGGCGGTGTCTGGCCGGGCGTCTCGAGCGTGAGGAATTGCCGGTGCAGCTGGTTGAGTTCGTCCAGCTCGCGCTGCAGGGCGGGCGAGGCATTGTGGGCGGAGACCGCCTTGGTCTGCGGGTCCATCTGCAGCGGCAGCTGCACGAACGTCTCGTCCTCCATGGCGGTGCGTGTGGTGAGCGAGCGACGGCTCGGTTTCGGCGGCGACGCGGATTGACGCGAAAATCAGGTTGTGTCCTGTGATGGCGCGGGCTCGGCCGGGGCTGGATATGCGTGTGCTTGGGGACGTGCGCGTGAAGTGGTGTGTGGGCGGCGAAGATGGTGTTGAAAGAGGACAACACGACACGGACAGCTGCATGCAAGGGTTCGGCCTCCTTGGCACTCACAGCCACACCCCCAGCGCCACGCCCTCGGTGCGGCTTCGGGCCGCCCGCGTCACAGGAGAATGGAGCCCGATGTCCTGGCCGCAATGTCGCAAGGCTGCCGCTGTTTCTGAGCCGGTAGCCGGCCGCGACTATTGATTCGCTGTGGAGTCGCGTCCTCGGTCTCCACCAACCTCGCATCCAGCCACCGCACAGTTCTCCAGCGCGCTTCTGCGCTGCTGTGCCCTGCCCGGGTAGCCGCCCTGCCCGTTGCCAACTCGTTCACCGCTGGGCCCTGTGACGAAATGGCTCCTTTCTAAGCGCTGTACACCTCATGACTTGACAGCAGACACCCAAAAGCTCGAGCCCTCTCGCTATCACCTTCGTTCAGCTAACCCCCAAGCCTGCTAACTCCGCTCTCCGCGAGTCCTGACACATCTTTACCATCACACTCGCTCCGATCCGCCCCCCTCTATCGCTCATGCCGCCGCACTTCCCGAAAGCCAACGGCCTCATAGGCCGCAACGACTCGAAGAATCCCGCCACAACATGTAAAGGCGTCACCTCCGCAGGCCGGCCCTGCCGCCGCGACATTGCCGCCGCTAAGCCCTCGAAGAGTGGTGTGCTCGCCGTCACCTCAATCAGCGAGAACGAGGGCGCCGCCGCCTATTTCTGCTGGCAACACAAGGACCAGGCCGAGAAGCTTGTGAACAGCACCCCTGCCAATCAGGGTGCCCACGTTGAGGAGACACACATTGTGCCCCTGCAGCAGCGCAACAGCGTCGACTCGCTAGTCGGAAGACTGGGCATATTGGACGTCGACGATGGCTCCAAGCCCGGCAAGAAACCTCGTCCGTCAGGCCAGGCCAATGGCAAGATCCAGCGGCCACCGACATGGAACAACATCAACGGCCCGCTGATGTCCGTGCCAACCAACGGGCCCAACCGCCCAGGTACATACAGGCTCCCCGTGCAGAAGAGCGAGCCTGGATTCTGGGCAAGTCTGTGCTGTCTGTGCCTGGGCGGCGAAGATGAGGAGTACGAGATCGTCCGCCGCAAGAAGCAGCAGGAGCAGGCCAACGGCAAACCGCCAGAGATGAGCCAGACCTCCCGGCCTCCCCAGAGTGTCTCGGCTCCCAAGCCCTCGAGGCCGGCTGCCAGCCCCTCCAACAGCGACAACCCAACCGAGCGTCTCCTTTCCTTCATCCCCTCCACCGTCTCTCCCCAGACAGCCTCCGCCATCATGGCCGAAGCCTCCAAGCCCATCTCCGCCAAGGATGAGCCCGGCTTCATCTACATCTTCTGGCTGACCGAAATGACCGGCCAATCCGCCCCGAGCGACCGCGACGCGTCCTCCCTCCTCTCGCCCGGCGAGTCACGCCCCGGCGCGGGCAGTCGCAACCCCAGCGACATGCTGCGGCAATACAGCGTGAACCAAAATAGCAGCAGCCGCAGCCCGGGCGGCCGCGCGAAGAAGGACAACAAGTCGCACATCCTCCTGAAGATCGGCCGCGCCAACAACGTGCACCGCCGCATGAAGGAGTGGGAGTCGCAGTGCGGCAAGACGCCCAGCCTCGTGCGCTTCTACCCCTACGTGCCCTCGCCGCGCTCGTCCTCGGGCGGCTCGCCCGACAACGTCGTCGCCCCCAAGGGCGACGGCACCGATGCCGAGGGCGTGCGCAAGGTGCCCCACGTGCACCGTGTCGAGCGCCTGATCCACATTGAGCTCGCAGAGCAGCGCGTCTTGCGCACGTGTGACGTGTGCGGGCGCGAGCATAAGGAGTGGTTCGAGGTCGAGGCTACGAAGGAAGGCGTCTTGGCCGTCGATGAGGTCGTGAAGCGGTGGGTGAAGTGGGCAGAGGAGTTGAAGGTTTGACGAGCGCGTGTCTTAATTTCCCGCTTCGAGCACTGTTTCCTAGTATCTGGCTTGGGGAGGGCAAAGGCTTGCCCTACCCTGCATAGCGGATGGCGTTCTGGGTCCTTGAGCATTTTTGAAATCCTCTCTGTCATGGGTATAGATGGAGGTCTCGGCGTTCATGATCATGTCGATACTCGAGCTTCCATGAGCAAATGCAATGTGCATGTCCTATGGGCTGATATATACCACAATTCGCTCATCAAACGCCGGGATTGCTCCAGCTGTGACCTGTTTCCCGCGCGCTCACTCACGTCAAAACGCGAAATCAGCCTATGCGAAACAAAGGCTGGCTGAACGCAAGCGCCTGCACACCCCCCAATCCGGCAAGCCCCTCGGCTGCCCACAACTTCCAACGCAGTCATATCCGTTGTTCAACATTCATCTGCCGTCCCACACCATCCCGCTTTTTCTCACATCCTATCGCCCTTCGCTTACGAACGTCTATCAGCAGTGTATAACCACTGCCTATTGCTCAACGCCGGCGCGGCAGACCAACCACGTTGCGTTGCAGAACAACTTCGAACGTAGAGAGGAGGCGGTAGGTAACACAGCGCTAGAGTAATGCGCCTGCGTGGAGTGGGGCGGGATTGGAGAATACATGCCGTGACGCCCCCGTCTCGTGTCCGCCGTGGGGCCTGTGTAACGTGAGGCGGCCAATGGGACGGGGCAGGTTGGGCGATGCGTGGTGGAGGCCGGGAATTAATGGGACTTTGGCTTCGGATTGTCCATCGCCTTGCAAGTTTTACGTTGTATGGTGTGAGGTCCTCCTGATAGCGGTTGGTTGCTGGTAGGAGAAGGATGAATGGTGCCCCTTGTTTTGGCCTCGTGCGCCCTTCTGGAATTCAAAGGCTTCGGGGAGACACTGCACCGCGACCTCAATTGCTTGTCTGAGGAGACTTCCGGAAACGGGCGACTCTTTGCTGTTCTCAACAGTGTGCAGGTGAAGTTCCGACGTCTGGATACTCGAAGGACTGTAGAGCGCAGCAATGGAGCGCGTGCCACGGCTTGACCACATGCCGTGTGCCTTTGAACCATGCATGTCTCCCAGTGAAGCCCAGAGACTGCCATTGCTTCCTGCCAATAACCGGAGCCATCTTCATCGCCGCTCCCTCCTTCCGGTAGGCAAAATCTTCGAACTCGAACGTCGGTGCTGCAGGCGTCCACAATGCTAGGTAACACGGCAGCGGAGGACCACTCTGGCGGTGTCTTTCTCTCCCGACTCTGGCTGCGGTGTCGCCGTCAGCGCAACAGTGTCGGGACAATCCATGCCAATCGAACTTCCGAGCAGGACCATGGCTTTACTTCCTTAGTAGGCGTGCATGATGCTCGAACATCAGGATTTGCGGTAGATCTGCCTGCAGCCTTCCCGTGTCTGTACGTCCACGGTGCTGTTGCGGACCCAGGGCTACGGGCACTGCCGCCCTGCCGTGCTACGCCCCCTCCTCGGTCGGATCAGAATCGATTTATCCATCCAGTGGGCAGCCCCAGGCCTCCCCGGGTACATGATCGTCGAACGTCGCAACTGCTTTATCCCGTCCAAGCCCAAAGTATATTTCCGCCCACGGCACGCGGATATGTACTGTACATCGTGCAGCAGGAACGCTTAATTTCCGATCGTAACTAGAATTTTCGACTTCGACAGTGCCATTGGAAGACTCGTGAGTCGGAAACTATTAGTGGGGGAGAAGCGTTTGCGGGAGTCAGCCGCGCTGTAACTGGCGCGGGCGGCGAGTGGTGTCCTGTATCGCAGAGCGCTAGGATGATGGCACTCATGAACGCGAAGCGCATAAATTGAGGTGGAGATGAGGGGTGCCGGCCGGTGGAATTTGGCTCGCATGACCCTGTCCTGTACTCTACTGGCAGTCAGAGCCATTCGCTAATCGCACGATAATGTCATAACCCCCGCTTGTCAGCCTTGTGTATCAAGGGCCGTGCCGTCGGCTTCTGCTTAGTCCTCTGCTCCGCCTCTTCTCATATGCAAGCACCCACCCCAGCCTGATGCGTTTGCCTTGGTCGTCTTCATGCCTCACACCATGGAACCATGGTACGTCCGCATAGCACTGGTTACATGAGACCGTCTGGACGCTTTCGATGGCTCCTCGGTGACGTGAGAACCATAGTGGCAGCTGGAGAAACTGCGCTTCACATACTTACCGTCTCAATCTGCCTTCAGCTCAGGGAGCAGGATTACAATGAAAATCAGTGGGTTTAGGAAAGCATCTGCAGAGTGTTGTTTTTGCCTCTTCCAGGACATTGGGCAAATGATCGAACCCAGAATACCCGAAGCCACACGTGCAATCCTTACGTACTTGATCATCAATGCAGTCTTTTGCACGCTATTGTCGAATTTAGTTTAGTAGCCTTACTAAGGAAGGAGGAGCGTGTCGAGAAAAGCAGTAACACGGCTAAATTTTGAAAAGGAACGATTGTGTAATAGAGAAGCTACCAAATGAGCAATGTTGTCCAGCTGTCTTACGTATACGCCATGTCAAAGTCATGTGCTTTCCCTGCGCCTCGGAATCGAGTGATCTCCCATCACTGCGCTCCCTGCTACACCCGACCACTATCGCCCATCTATGACTTTAACGCATTCAAACTGTCTTCACGACTCCTGCTAGAGACTTGTTCATTGCGCCATGCTTGTGCTGCCGATAAATACTACTTGCACGGAGCCGAAGCTATCTCGCCAGGTCAGTAATACTCTGTTCCAGCCATGACTAGGAACTTACGCTGCTGTCGCCCCAACAATCTCGGTAGGGCGAGCGGTTGTCAGTAATGCTAAGGCTGCAGAGAAGACGACGGAGAAGCCAATAGCCGCAAATATTCGCGCAAGCATGTTGTGGATGAAATAAAGCGTGATGATGGCAACGGAGGGCATCAAGATCGAAGTTAGTACCCCAAGAATGCGAGAAGCAGTGCGGTATGAGCCGTCTCTCCACTCGACAAGACCGGCTTTTTCACTGTCTGACAGTGGTTTCTGGCCTCCGGTTAGATAAGCCGGCAAACTTGGCATATAGAGCTGAACTAACTTTGTGCTGAAGGCCCTTTCCGTACAACCACGGCACAAACTTCTCCGCAGCCCATCGTGTACTGTAATCGAGGTTGCGGCCAGATGAGTTCGATAAAGAGACCAAATCCTTCTCCATGTCATCGCGCCAGGGCTTGTCCTCAAGGCCACTCAGAAAATTGTTTCCACCCTCCCGCTGGCGGAGCCATCCTCTCAGAACGCTCAAGTCGTATTCATTCGCATCCTGCAGTTTGTTCACTTGAGCTTGTTGGAGCAATGCCCCGTCTTTTGTTAAGGATGATGCATGTCAGAAAGCACTATGCCGATACAATGCGGACACACAGACTCACGGTATTCCTTAAGCTTTTCCCTGATCTCCACGACCATCTCCCACTGCTTCCCGCTTACAGGATGGCCTTTGGATCTCAACAACGCCCTGGCGTTCTTGTGAAATGGAAGCTCGGACTCTCGGTCCAAATTTGTCTGAATGTTAAATTGCTCTTCGAGGTCCAGCAGCTCGACTTGTCGGTAGAGGAGGCTGCGCGCGCTGAGGGCGGCGAAGCGCTTGAACAATGCCATCTCGCGATGCGGCCCCATTACCGAGGCCAGCTCGGGATACCCGTTGCGCGTTTCCTGCTGCCATCCGGCCTGTGTAGTCATTTCCGCGTGCGTGAGAGGTAGTAGGGCGTTGCGTCAGCCTTCTCGGCGGTCAGTTAATACTGCTGGAAGACAAAGGAATACCCCTATCGGCAGGCTGCTGCGCTATTCATCAGCAGTCTGACCGCTTCAGCGGTTGGAAAGCGCCTTCTTAAGCCATTCGAAGGGTGATCGAGGCTGAGGCCAGCCACAGAGGTCACTGGCCCGGTTGCCTTCGTCATTTGGCTTCTCTGGGCCCATGTTCCCTGTGCGAGGCTGAAGCCGTCCTGCCTGGGCGGCAAGGCATACTTCAACATCATGATGGCTTTTCGTGTTCAGCAAGCGGGGACGACGCGACCGCAGGCCCCGATTGTTGGCATGTGATGCGATCGCCCCCACTAGCGGCCCGCACCTGCTCCCGCATTCGCCTCACGACTTGCTTCAGCCTCATCCGCGGGTGCTCACCGCTCACCAGACTACCTGACCAAACCCGTTGTCTGGTGGCTGCTGACAGTGCGTCCAGTTTGCCTTCCTAGTCGACTCCCTGCGCACCTGAGGCCAGCATCGCAAGCCTCTTCAAGCTCCGCCGCCCCACGTGCGGCCTCCTTGTCCGGGATGCCTAGCTTTTCGACCTCAGGAAGCCTCGCCGCCTTTATGAATGGTGGTGGTCAGCGAGCCAGGCTCCAGCAAGCTATGCAAGCTGCCTGAATAAAATGACTGCGACCGCCCCAGATGTTGAGCTCGCGGCGGTGGCTGAGGCCCGACAAGGCTGCGGGGGCAGTGATGGTTTGCTTGGGCTCCATCGCTACGCCTCGCGTGCAAACAGCGAGCCAGCTTGGATGGGTTTTAAAATCGAGGGCATCCACTACCAGGCTCAGTCCGTCCTCGCCCTTGCCTTTTACTCGCTGTTTACCACAGCCTTACCAACCTCCTCAGCCTTGCCAGACACCAGCCGCCGATAACCTTGCAGCCTATCGTGTAGTTTCAGCAGAACTAACACTTCGGGCTCTAGCACCATGCCACGTGGCTCCTCCGCCGTCAGTGTGGCCAGCCAAAGGTCCAAGAGTTTCGATCCCGAAAGTAAGCTCCCACCCAAAAGACGAGAAGTGCCTTACGGCGCAGACATTCTCCGCCACTCTTAGACATTTATCAACGGTGCCTTAGATTATCAGCTCATCCCAGCACTCAAATGGGAAAGTTTCTTCGTTGTTGGAAGGGTAGGTACTGTAGACTACATTCTGATTGGCACTGAGTTGACGCGCTCTTAGATTATCCAGATCCAGTTACCGGCTGGGGGCCAGCATCCGAAGAAGAAACGATCCGGAGGCCGCCTCCGCCCTTCTGACAACAGCGTCCCCCAACATCTTTTCCGCAGACTCGTCATTGTCAGGACGGGCTCCAAGGTGTCTGTGTGTCTGTGGGTGTCACCCTCTCCCCTTGGTTGATCATTGCCAACGGAGTCAGACCGATCAAAACGTACGAGAATCAAGCCACCACGAGGTCCGACGTTCGTGGAAAACAGCACGAGCATGCCGCTATTTACACGGGCATGGAGCCACCGGCGCTGCTGGCCGGCGAAAGCGGCTTGCAGGAGCCGATCCAGGCCGACGCGGAGAGCCAAGCAACATCTCTCTCCCCGCTCGCACGCATCAATTACGGCATCACGCATGAAATCCAACACACCGAAAGGGTATACAACCTAGGGAAAGTAACCGATGGCTGCATTGGGAGGCTTCAGCGCACGTTCGAGCGCATTAGCGGTCAACCGTCCACTCCGGAACCGGGCCTGACCAGGAAACGCACTTACGACGAGATAACCGGTATTCTAGATAAGACCTCGTTTGACGGAGAACGCCCGCAAGTCTTCTCCGACGGCTGTGCCGGAGGATCAAGGGTGGCTTACGCCACCCCAAATAGCCTGGATGAGGAAGAGCCGTTCGGCCACGGCGACAAGGTCGTCAAGAAGAGCATCTTCTTCGAGCCATTGAGCAACGTCGAACACGTCTTCGGCGCCCTCCTGGACACAGGCGCCTCGCGCAACTTCATCTCCGAGGCCAAGGCGGCGCAGCTCGGGGCGAAGTGCCTTCGATACCAGGGCCCGGAGATTCAGTTCGGTAACGGCAAGTGCTTCGCCCCCAGCAGCATCCTCAGCAGCTGCTGGCAACTCAAAGACAAGCCAAAGACGTATACGGACCATTTCGTGGTCATACCGGACCTTCCCGCAGACGTTGTAATCGGGAGGGATACCATTTTCGAGAGGAAGTTCCTCTTGCCCAACGAGGAGCTGGCCATCCTTGGTCTGAAGAGAATGAGCGAGAGTCCGTATTCCCCGCCCATTTCCTAGTATGGGCATGACATCCGAGACCATACCGTCTGACGTGTAGCAGATGAACGCAGGGCCCAAGAAGCGGCAGCGGACGCCAAGGCTGCTCAGAACCTTAGACAGGAAGCGAAGGAAAGGGAGGAAACCGAGCGGGGGCTGAGGGCGGAAAGAGACAAGCGCCAAGCAAGATTCCTAGGGCATTAACATGCCTCGGTCAAGGTTGCGTCACCTCTTCTGCAGATACTCCATTTCTATTCCCGGGTTTTGTGTTTTTGTTTTACAAGCTCTTTCGGGTTGTTTCCACTTCATAGTCGATTCTTCAGCTACAGCCGCATCGGTTTATTTCTCTGCTGATGGCGCGCGATTGGGATTTCTGGGAAAGCTTTTCGTCGTGGACCCTTTCCTTTTCCCCCTTTTATTCTCGTCTCAAAAGGCGCGTGCGGAATACCGTTGAGCAGACCGTCTGTGCGACGAAGAAAAATGGCAGTCATGATCCGGACTAAACTGCACAACCTCCCAATTCAACCCATGTCATTCACCAAAACAGCGGAGACCGAGCATGCAAACGGATGCCGGCCTATCGGTCGACGTCCCTGTGGCCTCCGCACGCCGACGGCTGACTCGCATCCTGTGGCTGAAGCCCCCCCTACGGCTGACCCTTCGAGGCGCACCCAGGGCCCCGCTCACCTCGCCCAACCACGTGGCTGGCACCCCCCCAAAAAAAAAGAAAAAAGAAAAACGCAGGGCGAACGCCAGGAACGTAGCAGGGCGACGATAAAAAAGCCCCACCGTCCTGGAACAGCATCAGAGCGCGTGTCTCAGCTCGCGCCTGCGGACGACCAACGACCTCTCGCGGGCTCAGATATTTGAAGAGAACGAAGGCGGACGTCGTGCCGAGAGGGTAAATGGGCAGAAAGTGCGTCGGTCTGCGGCAACAGTCACCGGCAGCTGGGTGAAAGGAGGGGGAAAATGATGGTATCGCTACACGGAAGGAGGCTCCGCTCGATTGCGACGACGGTCGGTTTCGGCGACCGGTCTTTTCGCTGTCCGCAGTAGAAGGGAGGGGGGGGCGCGGGCCTGTGGTGTTGAGGGACGGGATGGCCTGTCGAGCTATGGAAAGAAGACTTTTGTGAAACAGGGCTAAAGAGGCAGACGTGCGATCCTCATTCATGCTGTCGGCAGTTGTTGCAGCGAGCCGATTGTGCTGTCTTTTGCTGAGGAAAGACTACAATCAGCACAGAAGTGCAAT
Organism: Macrophomina phaseolina; assembly: GCA_020875535.1. NCBI lineage: Eukaryota > Fungi > Ascomycota > Dothideomycetes > Botryosphaeriales > Botryosphaeriaceae > Macrophomina > Macrophomina phaseolina. The sequence continues at coordinate 6,485,213 of JAEQDS010000065.1, forward strand.
GCAGTTGCGGGGAATTAGGGCTGATGAGTGTGCTTCTATCAAAACCTGTTCATTGGAGCTACCTACGAAAAGCGAAACGGGATATCTTTATATGTTCATGTTACCTCTTTGCGCGTGCGCCCATGTCGTGATTAGTTTTCCCACCTCTTTTCCCGACGCCCCGTCCCTATGTCTCCGGAAAAGACCAAACTGCTCATCTTTTCCTCTGCCAGAGAGAAGAAGAGGGGAACAGGACTATAGATTAAGATTACATGGTATAGAGTAGCGGAGTTTGGGGGAGTGGGGGAATAAACTTGGAAAGTAAAAAGCAAAGTTCTTGTTTTTTTTTTCATTCGCAAAGATCCCGCAGGAACCTGTGATCGTCCGCGACAAAAGCTAATCTACAGAGAAGGTTAATCTCGAATCCGTCGCATCTTTTGAAAGCCCGGCGTCCATGCATGAGCATGAAGAATCGAAGAAAGGAGGGGGGGAAAAGAAGAGCAGACTTGGAATGTCCGGAAGAATTGAAGAAAGAAAGAAGTGTTGGTGATGGTCGATGGTTGTGTAAGAGATCTTTGATGGGCGGTTAAAGTCTTGGTTGGTTTTTTGGGTAACTAAAGGTTGGGTGGTATATAAAGAGGTATACAGTCTGTTCTGATGAAGAAAGATAGATGTTGATGGTGTTGCGGTGTGGTGTGCGGGTGATAAGAAAGAGAAACAACCAATTGACTCCCAGCCAACCCATCAGTCTATATGTGGAGGGGATCTCTAGGAAAAACGCCAACTCCCATGATAAAGTGGTGGTCGTGAAAAAAAATTCTTCATCCAACAGCTGCTTGCGCATGCCTCTCGGTGAGTGCTGCTGCGTGCCCCGAAAATCCAACGTGCTTGTCCTCGATGTGACAAGGGTATCATCCAAAATGCTCTTCTTCCAATCGTACACAACACCAGCAAAGCCACAATCATTCGCGTGGACGCGTCCCAGATGATTATGGGGGGAAAGTCGGGGGATCAGTAGACAATACCGGCCTCGAGGCCGCCGACGATGCCGAGGGCCTCGTCAACGGTTCGCTCGAGAGCCTCGACTCTCTCCCTCAACTCCCTGTTCTCACGCCACACGTCCATCTGGCCGTTGTTGTCCGCCATCTTGCCGGCGCCCGTCAGGATGATGGGCATGACGCTGCCGCGCTGCGAGTTGCGCTGGTCGCGCTTCTTCTGCAGGGCGGTGTCGAAGGTGCTCTTGCGCTTGAACAAGGTGGGCTTGGAGGGTTCGACGGGGCTCGGAGCGGAGGTGGGAGCGGAGCTCGGGTTGCTGTCGAGCTCGGGGATGTCGGAGTCGCTCAGCATGCTGGTGGGCCTGCTGTGGGCAAAGTCGTCGGTGACGGTCTCTCCCTCGGACTCGAAGCCTGAGTCGCGATCGCTCAGGACGCCGTTCGGTTCGGTGGTGATTGTGCTGGACGCGGTGCTCTTACGGTTACACTTGCAGCCCGGGCCCCTTACGGCGCGGAGCGAGGCAATACGAGCCTCCTCTTCGTCGGCGCGCAGCTGGCGCTCCCTCTCGAGGGCGTCGCGCAAGGCGCTCATTTCCTTGTCGCGCTTCTCGGCGTCAGCCTTCAGGTTGTCCAGTTGCATCTGCAGGTTCTGCGCATGCACGTCGGCCTGCTTCTTCTCCTCGCGCAGGCCGTCCTCCTCTAGTCTCGTGTCCTGCATGCACAGCTGCATGGCCTTGTACGACATCTGGAACTGCTTGAGGAGAGCAACGCTCGCTTTGTGGAGGTCGTGGAAGGCGTGGGGGTCGAGCGGATCGGGCTGGCCGTTGGGGAAGAGGGCGCTCTCGATGTCCAGGACGGACAGGGGGTCCTGGGGCAGGTTGTTGCCATTCTTGGGGGCATCAGACTTGCGGGTGAACCACGACAGGAAATTGGAGGTGGCTGGAGGCGGCTGGGAGTTGTTACTGGCGAAGCTCTGGGTGCTGGCGCGCTTGAGCGACTTGGTGCGGCCGAGGGCGGCGGCATTGCGCTGGGAGTGAGAGCCGTCCATGGTGTCGTCGTCGTAGTCGTCGTCGGAGTCGAGATCGGAGTCGGAGCCTATGTCAGACTCGTCGTCGTCGTGGCGAGGGTCCCTGCTGAGGGTGAAGGGTGCGGAGGAGCCGCTGAACCAGTCTCCTAGAGCAGAGACGCGGGGCGTTTGTTCGTCAGGCAAGGGAGCAGGATCACGGCGGCTCGGGATGAACGAGGCGAAGGATTTTGTGGGTGAGGGGAGTGAGGCGCGAGACTGGTTTTGGAAGGCGGACAGCGAAGAGGTCGCTCGATGAACTAGCGGTCTGCAGCTGTCCAGGAAGGCGGTGGAGTAGGCCTTGGGATGGCCGCGGGCCGGCGAGGGCGGCAGACAGTCGTCGTCCAGCGAGAAGGCAGCGGGGTCGTAGCTGGTGTCTTGTCGTGTCAACAGGACTTGCGGCGGCTTGTCCAGGGCGACGTCTGAGAGGGGGGCGTTGGGGTGGGAGGGCTGGCGGCGAGAAGGGGATCGCGGAGCGTGGTTTGGCGGGCCGTGCTCCTTTGCTCGCAGGGAGCAGACGGTGGCGTGCGAGGTGGTCGCGGCGGCAGCCGGGCTGGCCAACATTGTCATTTCAATAAGCTCGACCGGCACTCGCTCGCGCTGGCAGAACGCGGGGACGCGTCTGGCGGCAGCTCTGGGGCCGGCGTGGACAGCGGGAATGCGGTCGGTCGGACCCTGTGGCGGGTCGGCGTTTGAGACGGATGGGCGCAGCGTCAGCCCTGTCGATAACGATAAATGGCGGGGGATAATGCGTCCACGCGACGATGTGCTGGTGCTCCAGATCGCAGTGGGTCAGGGAGCGCGCGGCGGCGGTGAGAGGGCAAGCAGGAGCAGGAGCAGGAAGTAGAGACTGATCGATCTGGCGGGGGCTGGCTGTCTTTACATCTGCCTCTGCTTGCTGGTGGCAGGGTGGCTGGGGAGCAGCAGCAGCAGCAGCAGCAGCAACAGCAACAGCAGCAGCAGCACGACGACAGGGCCCAACCCGGCCTGAAACGCGCGACACACAAACGTCATCTGCCGCCACGACTGGCCTTCGAGAGCCCTTCTGACAGCTGCATCCCTGCCCCAGATACCCACGTCCACGCAGGTACGCGCTCCGGACACGCTGCCACGAGCGCTGCGCTCGCTGTTCAGCCGCCTCACGCCTCCGCCTCCGCCTCCGCCTCCGGCCCTCTCGCATCGCGCCCGCAGCCACCTGAGCTCTCGTCTGGAACTGAGCATCTCCAACAGCCCGTCCGCCCTGCTCGTTGCTCAGCTCTCCCGCAGCATCGTGCAGAAGCGTCGTCACTCAATCTCGGGACCGCTGCGCCCGCCCACGCAACCAGCGTCGTCCACGAGCCCACGACGCTGCTGCGGACGTCGGAGCCGGCATGCAGATAGCACCATCGCTCTTGCCGCATTCCGCGCGCGCATTAGCCTCGACCAGCATTTCTGCCGCTCGCTCGTTCTTCGACGCTTGTTCCGTGCCGATGCTCTGGACGCCTGGCCGGCCAGCTTTGGGGTCGGGCGCCGTTTCGCGTCCCGTCTGGCACTCCCCCTTCTCTCTCCTTCCACTTCTCCTAGCTGCAATCTCCCGCCAATCTATTCGCTCCGGCTGCGTCTCACGCTTAACCCAATTGCCTCCAGTCTTACACAGCCGCGCTTACAAAGCCATCTAGCCCCGCGTTATCGCCATGCCTATCACCATCTGCCCGCCTATGACGCACTCCGTGTCAGCTCAGCTTCCCATGCTCTTACCTGTCCTTTCTACATCCCTCGAGTCTTTCCGTGCCTTCTGGGTTCCCCGGCTGTGCATTCGCATCTCCACCTCCGACAACCCCAATCCATCTTCTCGCGCGTCCGGCGCCACGGTAACGTGACACCTACACCCGCGGCCGCAAACGGACAGCCTCAGAATGTGCGCGTCAGACGAAGCGCGACAGCGCGTCATGGCCATCATGGAGGGTACGCTTGCCTCTGAGCCGCAGACCTCGGCCGCGAAGCGCATGTACGACGCCCGTGCTGCGTCCTACGAAGATTCCTGGCATCCATCCTTCGCCCGCGACTTCGTCCAGCAGCTGCCGCTCTTCCCCGGCGCCCGCGTGCTGGATCTTGCCTGTGGTACCGGCCTTCTGACCTTCCTCGCCGCCGAGCGCGTGGGACCGGACGGAGCCGTCATTGGCGTCGACATTAGCCCCAAGATGCTAGCCGTGGCGCGCCAAAAGCTGGACACCGGCGCCGCTCCCACTCGCCCCGACGCTGCCGCCGATCTGCTCATAGACACCACCGACGAGCAGGCCGCCGCCAAGCCCGGTCGCTGGAAGCATGTGCGCTTGTTTGAACACTCCGCCACCGAATTGGACTCGTTGGCCGAAGTTTCTGGCCAAAAGGGCTCCTTTGACTTCATCACCGTGGCCTCTGCGCTAGTGCTCCTGCCCGAACCGGACGTGGCAATCCGCGCCTGGCTTTCCTACCTCAAGCCCGGCGGCATCCTGGCCATCGACGTCCCTCACCCGCAGAACCAGATCGCCGGCATGGTCTTCGAGCGCGTTGGCCGCCGCATGGGCGTCCCCGTGCCCTACCACCGCAGCTGGATCGTGAACGAGCACTCGCTCCCGGACATGCTGACAGCCACCGCCGGCATGCAGGTCGTAGAGAATAAGTTCATCCACCAGGCCGGATACAAGGAACGCTATCTGTCCACTAGCAAAGCGGAGATGGAGCGACAGTTCAAGTCCATGATCACCGGCCAGGTCGGAAAGGCATTCGGTCAGAACCGCGGCCCCAAGTGGGAAGAGGCGCGTATCCTGTTCTGCGAGGAGTGGCTGCTAGAGGCTGAGATATCGGACGATCCATCCAAGGGCGTGAAGGAGGTCGACGGCGTGTGGCTCACGCTAGCACGGAAGCCGCCGGTGTCGGGATCTTGTCTCTGCGGCGATGTCAGGTATACGGTTGGAAAGGTGCCAGAGGAGGGTGCGAGCATGTGTCACTGCAGGACCTGCCAGAAGTTGAGTGGCGGTCCGGCTGAGGCTTTTGTCTCTGTCAATGTGCGGGACGTGACGTGGTTGGAGGATTCAGATCGGGTGTTGAAGAAGGTAAAGTTCTCGAGAATGGCTGTGAGAGCGTTTTGTGAGAGATGCGGAACGCCCGTGTACATGCGTTACAGGGTCCAAGCAGACGGCGCGCTGGAAGAAGAGATCTGCTTCTGTCTGGCGACGGTCGATGAGGGATTGCCTGAGGATTTCAAGGTCAAGATGCACATCTTTTTAGACGAGAAGGCGAAATGGGAAGTTCTGCCGGACGACGGTGCACCGAGGTGGAGACAGCGGAGTGTCGGAGAAGATTGGGTTGATGGAAAGTGATGTGCTCGTGGTGAGTGTCGAACTGTAAGGCGAGAGCATACGCAAGCTGATCTAGAGACTTCCTCGCTCGCGGGTCCGCTGGAAGCGTGTCGTGCTTTTGCCCCTTTCATTGCCCTCAACTCTTTCCTGGCGTCGTTCAGCAGTCCTCAACTACCTGAAAGGCACAGCAATATCCAGCGGCTGGGCATACGTGGAGTGGTGAGTTTTTCTTAGCGTCCAAAGCGAATAGATATCACAATAGACTTTGCTCCTACCCCGACGCTGATGGCATGCTGGAAACACCCCCATGAACGACTTTTCACGGCCTGCGTTCAAGTCGGCTCAAGAGACAAAATCCCCGCTGAAATCAGACTGAGCAGACCAATAACATTTCACGGATCGACATAAACTCAATCCAGGCCCTTGAGCCCAAGGAGGGTCTGAGACGCTTGGACGAAGGGGTTAAAAATATGCTTGCTTTCGATGCTTCGGCAACGTCGCATCCAAGGCTGCTTTTGGCTTTCACGGGCTCGATACCCGAGCTATACGGATACCTTCCTGCACATTAGAGCTCTTCCTGATGGCTGTGGTGCTGCAGGCCCGTCTGCGAACCACGGTTCGATGCATTCTTCTTCGCGGAACTCTACGGATGTCCGAATAAGCTGAGACCAGCCGTTGCAAAACACAAGGCGATAGCACGAGCAGCACGGGCTTCATTGGGCGGGCGACCGTTCGGCCATCGCGAGGGCGCCCGCAAACCGCACAAAACGGTCTGTGATCGCGCAGAGGAGTGTGGATCAGCCAATGAGGGTTGCCGGGCTCTCCCGGTGGCGCTGTTTAGCCTCAACTTACTCACTTCCCTATCGTATGGCGCTGCACCACGGACCTACAAGCCTATGGTCGCATTTCAGACCCAGCGTCTCCGCAGCAGCAGCTTTGCTCGCCTAGCAGCATCGGCAGTTTGCGCCTTCGGCACTCCTGCGAAAGGACCGCCCGGCATTGCTATACTAAAGGCTACATCTGCTCCGAGAGCAGCAAGTTTGACTGCTGGGGTGCATATACTGATTATGCGTCGGATACGCATAGAGTCTAGACAAATCGTCCATCCAAATTTACCCGCAACACGACTCATACAAACCTTAAAGCCAGCTGATCGACACCCACAGCCCTGCGTGGCCGATTCCAGCCTGTCGCGATATACCACCCCAGCGCTCCATTTCTTCATGCGAAGCATTGCCGAGCCACAGTCCTGCCTCAATGTTGTGTCGTTAAAGGCACGTGCTACGTTTTCGCCAGCCTAAATTTGCCAATTTTGGGCATGCCCGTGTCAGGGACGGCTTAGCCTGTCTGGTTTTCACGTTTTTGGAAGTTCGGGGAACTGGGAGTCTGCGACGTTGATGAGGTGCCGGCCGAGGCTTGTAGGAACGTAGGTGCGGGTCCCTGCTAGTGGTTTGAGGCTGAGATTGGCGATGCTTGGAGGGATGCCATAGGTGAGGTTTTTGGGCAGGGATGCGTGAGCAATATCGAGTGTCTCGGCGTAGGCGAAGATGGGTCTTTGGGAGGAAGACGGAGATTGGGTATAAGTACGGAGCGGAGTGCTCGGTGGGTAGGAGTTTGGACAGCAGAGGCGTTGTGCGTGTGTGCTGTGGACGAATTGTCGCTTCTCCCGCGTTGCTCAATATACCTCTCTCCTCGCAACACTTCTCTCCATATTGTTCCCAAGATCTACCATCGCTCCGATACTGCCCGCACCTTACAGTACCACTTCAACTCACCCTCAAAACCAAATACCCGACTCAAAGACAAACACAAAAACCAACAATGCGCCATCAAACAACCCTCCTATCCACCCTCCTCTTCCTAGCCCTTTCCACCTCCGCCGCCCCGGCCCCAGCTCCAGCCGCGGCAGACGTCAACAACCCCGTCCCCGTCATGGTCGCCCGCGCCGCTTTCCCCGACCCCGCGGAAACCAACCACGACAAGCGTGACGCCAAACCCGTCCCCGCTCCCATAGAAACCGGTGACCACAACCTCAACAATAACAATAAGCGCGCCGCCGCCGCAGCTCCCGCTCCTGCCATCACAGCCCGCGCACCCGCGCCCTCCGACAGCAACGGCAACGGCGACCTGACCAAGCGGGCGGTCAGCGACCCCGGCACCGGACCTGCGTCGGAAGATCCGAAGGGGAAGGCGAGGAAGAGAGAGGCCGAGCCGGGCGTGACGGCGCGAGCGGCCGCTGCGGCGCCGGCGCCCGAGCCGACGGACGCAAATGAGGAAGGAACGAAGACAAATACGGATAAGAGCAAGAGGGCGCCCGAGGAGACGAAGGGGCCGAGTAGGAGAGATGCTGCGCCCGCGCCCGCGCCCCAGCAGACGGATGGGCCGTGAACGGGTCTGATGTTTTGAGCGAGGGGTTGGGAGGGTGGGGAACAGCGTGGTATTGCCGCCCTCTCCCTCCAAACCCACACCCCGCTCCAAAAAAAATCTTGGGGGTTCTTAGGTCCCCAGTGCTGAGTATAGCACACTTGAGGTGCATTTGGAATGAAGAGGGGCGCGGAAAGCAGAGGGACGGAGTTCACATGTCAACAACCATTCTCATAGAGGCGCAATGGATGAGCAAGAGATCATTTGTTTGTTGCCAATTTCTCAATCATGTTCTCTGAGTAAAGGCTCTTTTTATACGGCAATCTATAATAGTAGAAAGCAAAAAGGGACATCCTCTCTTCGCCATGATTAAACACCCCTGGCCCCAAATCTATGCCAAAGATGTCTCCTATACGTCGGCTCTGGCACCTCCTGGATTCGTTTATTTCTTATTGATTGTGAATGATCGCAGGATTGGGGGGTTGCCACATCCCCGATGCATTGGATAATAGAGAACTGGCGGTGTTGGCTTTTGTATAATCATGCCATGACCAGAGTCCGTCACCCTGCTGCCTAAGATGAACCATCCACTCAGATTTGACCATGCCAGTAGCGAAGACTCGAACCAAAGACGTAGACATTTTTCGAAGACTGGATGTGGGCACCATGGCCGAAGGCGTCAAAGAAGGCAGAGTTGCTGTGCCAGCTTGCTTTGACCCTTCGCTCTCCCCATTTCGCACGGAGAAGGCCTCCAATTCGCATTAGTACCTCCTTATCCAGCCACAGCAGGCCTCGTCCGCATCGAATATCACAGGGAGGCCATATTCGCTCTGCTCCCCAACACATATCCATCGGACTCGCGTCGTTCATGGGCCTACCCTGAGCGACATCCCAACGCTCGACAACGCTCGCGACAGGCGTTCAACACTCACTTCCCCCTCAACCTGGATGGACCGACACAGCTCGAGCCGCATACATGAGGCAAAATACTAACGAGGTAGCCAAGAAGCAGTAACAGGATATCATCGCCACCGGATGCAACCACGTTGCTGCTCCGCCTCGGCTTGCGGATCGTCTTTTGATCACATTAAGATAAATGGAGGCCCGAGGCCCGGTATATCACGGCTGGATGCAAGACTTCTCTTTCTGTTTCAACGATGGCAAACGCGGTGTAGGGGGGAAAAAAAGAAAGAGAGAAAGAAAAGCTCGCGTAGTTCCGGCAGGAATGTATCAAGACTTAGCCGAAAAGGAGCCATGCTGTGGTCGTTTTCGAAGCTAGAGATAACTGAGCGAACAGTGAGAACTGGCCACACAAACTATTGGTTGATCATATGGTTTACCCAGTACGTACACGCGAGCGTAATGATCTCAGGAGCTCTCTCTCTCTCTACACTTGTCGCGAACAGAATATCCGTATGGCACGCAACTGGAGAAGATGCATAGGCGTGGAGTTTGCTCGAAAGGAACGTCCGGACTGACTCAAAACGTGCACGAACCACAAAGCCTTCAACCAAAGCGCACACTCGAGCAGCAAGATAAGATCCAGAACAACACTGCATAATTTCATTGTCTCCACTAACCCCCCATCACCACCATCACTAAAGCATGACTACTCCAAACCCTTCAAGCATGAAGCCCGTCCGTCCATATGTCTGTCCTTTCCGCACAGCACTGACGATCTGCTCAGCGAGAGCGAACAGAGAAATGACAAGAAAAAGAACTCCATCCTCTACCGAGAGAAAGAGAATATCACAATTTTAGCACTGAATAAGAGGACATATAAAGTCCGAAAGGGGAACGCCAGCCCAATGATGAGAGCTCAAGAGAGCCTTTTCACTCTCCGATGGCCCCGACCCACACAAGCATATACACAAGGCACCCTTTGGACACAAAACAAAACTAACAAGGAAAATGAGTACAAAGTGCGCCCGAACATGATATTGATGATTAATGCCCGGTGTCCAATCCGTCAAAGCCCAGAGAGCGAAAAAGACGATAAGAAGACGAGCAAAGAGAGAGTAAGGAATAAATCAAAGGTCTAAGGAAGGGCAGCGGAGGCGCATGCAAATTTTAGTGATGAGCAACAATAAAGGAAGGGAGCGAGAGGGAGACGACAAGATCATCACTTCAAGCCAAATCCCTCACTCTCCATGACAGCACGCCACAGCTTATCTATGAGCTTCTGCCTGCTCTTGTACTTGTACAGCTGTAACATATTGAAGCATGTCCGTGCAACAGGGAATCTATCACAGTCGTCGCCAAGACACCCGATTTTAATGACCAGGTTCGTCGCGCCGACGGCTGGAATACGGTCGGATCCGGTGATGAACGACAACAGCTTTCGCTGATCCGCCGGTGAGGCGCTCTCGAAGAATTCCCAGAACCAGCGCAGAACGAGGATCTGCTCGCCAGGACGATCCACCTTACGGCCACCATGCGCCGGATCACTCCAGCCTTCGTAGACCGCAACGGCGCGGACGGATGCGACGTCAAGAGGTTCGTCGGATCCCCGCACCATAAGCTCGATTTCTTCGGAGCGGAATAGGCTCAAGGCATTGCCGCCACAAACAGTGAAGAAGCCACGGCGGAAGGGGTCAAACTGGCGGGCAACTGCAGTATCAAGGAAATACCGCACATACAGATCGACAAACTCTTTGCGATTTGCATTCGTCACAGGTCGATTGGCGCCATCTTTGCAGAGTGGTACTTGGTGCACTACACCATACCGTTCGATCTCAGCAACAAAGTCTCGGCAGAAGGTTTCCTCGACATCGCCTTCAAATTCCAGCAACTGACGCAATCCCTTGGCGAGTCGTGGGCGGAATTCTGCGAGATCATCTAAGGTGTAATCAATCCGGTTTCGGGACGCCGGTGCAACGCCATTCTTGGTAGGAGCGGAGGCTAGAAGCTTCTTGAAAGCAAATGGAGGCAAAGCGACATCGAGAATGGTCGAGTTATAAAGTGCGAGGCCGAGGACTGCACCGACGAGGAAGAATTGATCGGATTGTTCGAAGGTGTTGGGGTTGAAATAGCAGAACTGCGAGTCCTCGTCGTATATGAACATTCCTGCATCCGTTACCATGCCTGTACAATAGCAGATCCTCGCTGAATGTGTTCTTCTGAATGGAAAAGACTGGTCTGGACTTGAACACTTACCATGATTCGGGTCGAAGAGTTCCCTGACCAGCATGAGGAACCATTCCTTGCGCAGACCACCAGCATCAACGCCCTCTTCGCCTACGAAATGCACCCTGAGTCCTTTCTTGATTTCCTCGCCTCCACCACCAACGACCTCGCTGATCCTGCGCAGACTGTCTTCTACCAGACATTCTCTCCGCACGCGGAGGTTGAAATACTGCTCTAGATTTCTGTTGCTCAGAATGCTGTCAAAGAATGCTTCCCTAGCTTTGTTTTCCATCTGTCGCCGGGCATCATGCTCCATTATTTTGATCTTGGCGCCAATAGACAGAAAAAAAGGATATTGACAGAAAGAGAACTTCGCGGTTCGTTTTTCCCATGCTTCAAAATCCGCGATCAAATCGTGGAAGTCAAGAACGGTATTGTAAAAGTCCGAGGTTGGTAAGAGTTGGCCATGTGCTCTAGCACGCTCGCGTGCTGCGAGACCCGCGCTAGGTTGGCCATGTAAAGAAGGGGAAGTATTGACGGGTTCAGTCTTCCTGTTGTGATATGTATTGTTTGCTGCGAAGAAGAGCGCCATAACCTTGGCGGCGGCTCTGACTTGCCAGTCCTCGTTGTACGGGGTCTCCCCTGTACGGTCATCGGACTTGGGTCCAGAACCTGAGAGACCCAATGCAGCATGGAGTTGAGCCGAAGTTGCACCGTGAGACCCAAATTCGGGAATGAGTCCTGCTGTTGGATTACCGCTATTGCTTCGCTTCCTTGGTTGTCTCGTGAGACGATAAGTAACAAACTTCCCCACCAGATCAACCATGCGGCGGAAGTGATCTTCAGATAGCCTCGAGAACCAAGTGGTGAGGTATCTATGGCACTCATTATCCAGGTTTGAAAGTAGACCTAAAATCCTCTTGATGATGCCCGAATGCTGGCCTGGTTCTCGATTCGCACTGCTGACAGAGCGTTTCGGCCCCGGGGAGGGTGATCCACTTCCGGGCGGTCTTCCTAGAGGGGGCGGTGGCCCAAGTGCCGGAGATTGATTGGGGTTTGATCCCTGCCTCGGACGGGCCACGGGAAGGGGCCTTGAGGGAGGCGATCTTGAGCTTCCATTGCCATGGAGCATCGGATTGTAAAGGATGATCAGCAGGAAACGAAGATCTTCAGGGTCTTCTATCGGACGGCCAGGGCGCTTCAAAAGGGTTTCCGTGATTTTGAGCAATGTCCGCTGGACGTGGATCCGAGCGTCTCGAATCTCGTCGTCGGCCTCACGGACAAGTTCTTCTGGGAGATCCAGGTTGGGCATTTCTTCCATCCGATCTCTCCAATTTGTGCCAGCTCCATTGACTGTGTCATACCAGTGTTGCGCCTCTGTCCAGTTGATGAGGGGCGATTTATGGTTCACTATTATCGCATCTGTACTCGGCTTCCCGGGGTTCGAATTCGAAGCCTGCGTTGGCGACTCCTTTTCAGGACGGCCAGGCCACCAGGAAGCATTCTCACCGATGTCCCCTATCATGAGCATTCTCGCATCAGCCTCGAGAAACTCTACGTCTCCAGACGGCGCAGGAGCTTGTGGTTTAGGAGCCGGCCGTTCTCGGGCTGCAGTCCCCTCACTCCGGGTCCTGGGGGTGTGGCGTGGCCTTCCGAGCATGAAAGCGGTGTTCAAGCAGTCGAAGTTTCCATAGCTTGCTATCAAGTAATCTTCCAACGGCCGAAATATCATCTTGACTTGTTCATACCGCCGCCTTTCGGCGATCTCGACCGGCGACAGCGGCGGCCCTCCGTAAGGAGGCAGAGAGCCTGGGTTGGGGCCCATTTCCCTGGGGGAGCCACGACCAGCATGGCTGCCGGGGAGACCGGGCGGTGGAGGAGGCGGGTGGACTGGTGGGGGAGGTGGCCGGCGATTAGGCGGACTGGGCGCCGTCCCAGGCCTCGGTGGATGTCTGAGGGTCGGTGGTGGCGCAAGAATCTCATCGGGCGTAGGAAGTCCGCGGGGGCCAATTGGCACGGGAGGCTTCGCTCCCTTGATAGCATCGAAGCCGGTGGGCTTTTCCATAGCCGACGGGGGAGATACAGAGATCATGGGCCTGCCCGCGCTGTGCGCCCGCGGCCGGATCGCCATGGGGGCAAGACGGCCATCGTTGCATCGTTCCTTCTCTTCGCTCAGTCGGGGCCTCGTGCCATCCACGCTCCCTCTGGGATCACCCTCACTGTCTTGGCTGCCTCTGGGCCGGTCCACGCTTTCCTGGCTGCTCCTGCTGCGTCGTTCCACCAAGTTGTGCAGGTATGTTTCCAGACAGCGGCCGATTATGTAGTTTGCCCGGTCCACGGTCAAGGGCATCGGCCTCCTCGGTTGAGCTGTACTTGACTGGGCGCGGGCGGGGCGGTCGTCGGGCACGGGAACGAGGTCGTTGACCATCAGGCAGGCTGAGCAGCGGAAGGTGGTGAGACCGCGGGGATAGCGGACCTTGGAGTCGCAGGTCCTGCAGTTGCCCGTAACCTCCTCGCGTCTGCTGGGAGGTGGGCGACCCCTCGCGGCGCCATGGTCGATGTATGGCGTGGTCTGCACGTACGGGTCGGATTCGTCGAGGTAGTCGCCATTGGGGGAGCTGTTTTGTCTCGATTTCTTGCTGCCGCCGAAGAGGGAAGGAAACGGGTGGCTGATGGAGCGGTTATGCTGCTTGCTGCCAAAGGACGGCATCTGGGTTCATGGAAGGGGGGGTTGCGGCAAGGGATGAAGAATGGGCGTAGCACTACCGGATCGGTCGGGCGAGTTAGCGATGCTGAGAGAGGCGAGAGCGGGTGTTTGCTGCGGCAGGCCGGTGAGGGGCGAGAGAGCTGTGAGGTGCAGCTATGAGCTAGCAACGGGCGCGGCGGGAGCTCCTACACGTACACGTCCCGTGCTCGGACGCGGCTTCCTGCGCGTGTGGAGATTGGCGGTGCGTGGACCGGGGCGAGGCCTGCTGACTCGAGGCAGGCGGGAGGAGATGCGGGAGAGCGAGCGACTGGCGGCGAGGCGCTGGTGGCTGATGAAAGCGGCGGCGGTGGTCGTGGCTGCTCGTATTCCTTCACGCGAGCACTTAGAGTTCACGAGGAGCGTCGGAGGAGAGTCTGGGGGTGCAGCTAGCGGGGCGCGCCGGGGCATGGTCAGCCCAGGGCGGGCGGTGTTTCGATGGGAGTGCTGATCGCGGGATTCCCTGCAGGTACGGGGGCGGGCACGGCGAGGCCAGGCACTGAGGGCTGAGACGAGCGTACCGCGCATCCAGGGTCCGCATGCTCCTTCACACACCCATAACGTCAGCGCGTATTGGACTCCACGGCGCTGCCCGTCCGCGCGTCGCGCCTAGCCACCAAGCTGCTCAACCGCCAGCATGTGGCCGCGCGCCTCTTGGCCATCGGCTCGACGGCATCTCGCCCTTGTGTGCCTGGCTCCCGGAAGCAGCCAGCCCACGGCCTGGCTTCCGGGGGGGCACCGCACGCAGCCGTTTCCCAGCGTCGCAGCGCCCGGCACCGCTCCCGCCGTGAGCTTGGCTGCGCGCTTGGCCTGCCCCAACCTCACACGTCGAGGGCGCGCTGGGCTGCCTTCGCGCCTGCTGCACCAGCGCGCTCCGGTGACGGCCGTTATCCCACGCCTGGCGGTGGCAGCACGTCGGGACTAGCTTTTCGTCAAGCTTCGTCGCCCTCGCCCTCACGTCACCGTCGCAGGGGACTTTACCTCGCTGGGCCCAGTGTGGCTTGTTCCGGCCCAGCGGCCGCGCGCGGATCCGGAACGTTGCGGGCAGCCATCATCATCATCGCCCTGCGTGCTTGACTGCCTTATCAAGCGCCAATCACCTGCCCATATCGATAGCCTCCGGCTGGGCCTTAGGTGGCGGAGCACTCGAGCAACCTTATCCCCTCGACTGCGCCTGATTCCGCCTCATCACTCCCGATATTCAAGGGCCTCTGCGCGTTGCGCGTCCATGGGTGATCGTCACCGCCAAGGCAGCGCCAGCGCTGATCTGTGGGCATCCGTGTTTGATTTTCGCTCTGCCTCTGCAAAACCTGGTGCCGCGAGTCCAGCCCTTGTCTAGCGTCGTTCCCGCTGTGCGATAAAGAAGAGGCCAATGCCTGGTCTGGACACCCAGAACCTCCACCACCCGATTCCCTCGTCGCGTTGTGCTCTTCCCGACGTTGATCGGTGGACCCGTCATACGTGTTGAGGCTTTGCTTGTCTTACCAATCACGCCAATTAAGAAAATCGTGACGTGTACAGGTGACCCGGCATGTGGGAAATACCTCAAGGCGTCGGCGTTGAGGATGATGAATATGACCTTTCGGCCCATGAGGTATCGTTGTGTCCGATACCTCAAGACACGTAGCGGTGGAGAGAAGAGCTTATTCCCCCATCCGCTTCGCATGTCGGCCATGAGGTCTTTGCGGCGCGTGGAAGTCGTTTCATTAAACGTGACCCTCAAGCGAGACACGAATCATTCATCAGTTTGTGGTTATGCGTCCACCCTTCATCGTCGTCCTCATGTTGCCAGGGTCGTAGACCGCTTCCACCACACTCTTCCTACTCCTCCAACCAACGCCCGCACCATCAAATATCACCATATCGGCAGGATCGCCTGGCTTCAAATGGAAGGAAGGCGCCTCCAGTCCAATCACTGCTTTCGCCCTGTTCGATACACATTCCTAAATACTTTTCAGCGGATGCCTTGATTGACAGGAAAATTACACGACTTACAAAAAGCACTTCCGTGTCCTGCTTGGTAGCAGCCTGATAAACGCCAACGCCCATGCTGGCAACCGCCAGCGGGTCACAGTTCCCCTGCGGCGTAAACGCATTTCCAACATTGTTGACAGCGATGGCAGCCTGCAGGCCGTGTTCCTGGATCAACTTCGGCACATTGAGAGTGCCTCGCACGTTCTCCTTGGTCCTCATCATGAACAGATCACTGGTTGGCAGGCCAACGAACGCCACCGGGAGATCTCCGATACTCTCCCTTAGCTTTGCCCAGTCCGCCGAATCGAAGTAGGTCAAGCGTGTGCAGTGGCCCATGGTGATTAGCTTTCCCCTCCTGTCGGCCCAACACCGTCCCTTGATGATATCCAGGGCGTCCCAGATGAAGGGCTTCTTGGATTGTTCGAGGTTGTAATCCATGTGAAAATCCAGGAACTTATCTTGAGCGAGAGCAAGAGAGCTGATCCACCGTACATTCATCTTCATCTTGATTTCGTCAGACTCGACGTACGGCGTGCTTCCCAGCACATCAACGCCATCCCTCTTAGCAGCAGCCGTCATGAGCTTGCGGATGACCTCTCCTCCGTCAAGGCCGGAGAACAGAGGTAATTGAGCAAATGCGCAGATCTGCACGTCGCACTTGTCGGCAAACTCCGCCTTCAGCTGCAACCCGGCATCGAGGCATTTGAACTCCACATCGGCGTCTACCTCGACAAAAGCGCGCATGGCAGTCACGCCGTGGTGTATGCTCTCCTGGATCAGCTGCCTTCCTCGGCGAAGCAAATCCTCCTCCTCGAAGCGAGACTTGGCCTGGCCAGTCAAGCTCATAGCTTCTTGGAAGTCTCCATTGACGATCTCGAGGTCGCTGTACTTGGGGTCCTGGAGAAGAAAGCATTTGTCAAGGTGAATATGCGCATGGCACAGAGAAGGTGCAACGAGTCGCTCGTGCGCATCGAAGACTCCTGGGAGGTGGCTCAGTCGGGGAATCCGGTCGTTGTGTTTCTCGATGGATGAGATACGGCCGTCCTGGATGCCAATGTCCCACAGCTCGGAAGCAGGCTGGCCGGGCAATCGCGCGGCAGTGATCCTCGAGATGGGTTTTGGGGCGAATACGTCCGAATAGCGCGGAGGGGGCTGATGGCGGGGTTTGGATTTCGGCCTGGCGACGTCCGTGCCGGCCAACTCATGCGGAGGAGGTTTCTCGTTGGCGAACTGGATCTTTTCCATCTCGGCATCCAGATTGATGCCCATCGAGGCGAGGTAGGCGCCAGCCATGTTGGGCGGCGGTGGGGATGGTGGTGACGAGGTCGGTGACGATGATGAAATCAAGTATTTACGGGAAGAAACCCGACCAAGCGGCAGCGCGAAAAATAAAACGAAAGGGTATCGAGCAGCGGGCGCTAAAGCGCAAGCACAAGGTTCAAGCAGCGCAAAGAAAGCGAGAGAAATCACACACGGAGGGAGACGATGAGGGACGGGCGTGTATTTATCGTAGGCCCAAAAAGTAAGTGGAGAGGAGTTTGAGATGGGCTGGGCTGAGACTCGAAGTGTGTCATGCCAACCGGCTGGAGTGCAGCAGGACGGCCAGCCAGAGCCGCAGGAACCGGGCCGCGCAGCAGATACAGCGGCTACAGATGCGGCGTGCGTGAAGTGCGGAGTAGCAGCGGTAGTCTGGTCCTGGCCGTTGGTGTATGTCCTTTTCCCCGCCCCCTTGGCCGTGCAGCGAATCAAAAAGCGTGTCTGAACCTTGAACAACGACGCGTCCTGCACCAGCGCGCCGCCTCCTCCACACACACCCCCCCTCCGCCGCCGCCTCCGACTCTTCCATCATCGCTAGTGCCTCGCCTGTCGCTGTGCGGTTTCCACGATGCAGGCTCAGTACCGCAACTATCCGCCGCAGGCTGTTGCTGGCCAGCGCGCGTCGCCGGCGCACCCTGCCGCCGGCAGAAGAGGTCCAGGTAAGAAACACGCGCTCTAGCCTGAGTTCGCCGAATCGTACGGCAGCAGCGACCAGCAAAAGCCGACCATGCCCCAGCCGCAGCGCACCGCCCGTCTCTCCCCCAATCGCCGCCGGATCGCTTTTGCTGACTTGAGCGTCACTATGCTCCGCGGCATAGGCCCTATGGTGTCGACCGGCCACCCGCAACCCGCCATCACCCCCCAGCAGCTGCACGCCCAGCAGCAGGCTGAGATGCAGAAGCGCGAGCTGGCCAAGCGTCAGTCGCGCAAGCCCACCGACAAAAACATGCCTGACGGCATTGACGAGCTG
Organism: Macrophomina phaseolina; assembly: GCA_020875535.1. Taxonomy (NCBI): domain Eukaryota; kingdom Fungi; phylum Ascomycota; class Dothideomycetes; order Botryosphaeriales; family Botryosphaeriaceae; genus Macrophomina; species Macrophomina phaseolina. Next base: position 6,503,061 of record JAEQDS010000065.1, read on the forward strand.
GTCGTTGGCGATGGCGTCCAGCGCTATCGCCAGCTGCGCGAGGCTGAGCGCAAGCTCGACGCTGTCATGATGCGCAAGCGCCTCGACATTACGGAGAGCAGCGCCCGCAATTTTACCCGCTACCGCACCATGCGCATTTGGATCAGCAATACTGCCGAGAACCAGCCCTGGCAGAATACCAGCATGGACCCGGATGCCTTTGACTTTGGCAGCGAGAGTCAGGCCACATATCGCGTGAAGATCGAGGGTCGCCTACTTGATGACGATAAGGACGAGGAGGCAGATAAGGAGGAGACGGAGGCCAAGAAGGATGGAGAGGCTATGGAACAGGACGACGGTGATGCTGCGAAGAAGGCCAAGCCAGGAAAGCCCGCCGGTAACCAGCGCACCAAGCTGTCGCATTTCTTCAAGCAAATCACCATCAACTTCGACCGCTCGCAATCGCTCCAGCCCGATGGCTACACCTCGATCGAATGGAAGAAACCCGAGAACTCGGCCAACGCGAACGACGCCGCCGCAAATTTCGACACGCTGGAATTCGAGCGCAAGAGCGACGAGAACATCAATGTTACCGTGAATCTCTTCCGCGATGAGAACCCCGAGCGCTTCAAGCTCAGCCCGCCGCTGGCCGAACTACTGGGCACCGAGGAGGATGACCGCGGTGGAATTCTGATGGGTATCTGGATCTACGTCAAGGCCAACAACCTACAAGAAGATGAGGACAGCCGGAAAATCCGATGTGACGCTCAATTGAAGCTGGTACGTCTTATCCAACATATTCCCTGGAGATGTTCCTGGACACTAATGCAGCTCCAGCTCTTCGAAAACAGGGATTTCGTCCCCTTCCCGGAAATCCCCCGGCTGATCCTCCCCCACCTGTCCCCTCTCCCACCCTACCAGCTCCCCTACACCATCCGCGTCGACAAGTCGTACATCTCGCCCGACGACGGCACGCCCGCGAGCCAGCACACCATCTACGATGTCCTCGTCCCGCTCGACGACCCCCTCCGCATCGCCATGGCCCGCATCACAACCAATCCGCAGATGCTGAACCAGATCGCGTCACTGGATGAGTCTCTTGCGCTCGCTGTGCAGGCTATTCAGCACTCCAAAGCCAAGCACTCCTTCTACACCGCGTTCAGCACCGATCCCGTCAACTTCGTCAAGCGCTGGATTAGCTCGCAGCAACGCGATCTCGAGGTCATTCTCGGAGAGGCTACTCGAGGTGGTAACGAGGATGTGTACAGCGAGGAGTTCAGGCGCGGTGGACAAGAGAGTGTTTGGGGCGGCGAGCGGGCTTTGGAGAGTGTGGGGCTGTGGTTGGCGAAGGCTGGAAAGGCTCACTAGATTCTTTCTTCTGCGAGGATATGGGGTGCGTGTGTAGAGGAGGGCCGTTTATGTACGATTGGACGGATTGGAGTAAACGGATACGGTGGGAATGGGCGGCTGGTAAGCAAAGGCGTTTTTTTTTTTTTTTTCTTGCCTTTTCCTGGTCTTTCGAACAGGTTGAAAAAAGACCATTCGATGTTGGTTTGTGTTAGACCAATAATAGGCGTTGAGTGCCGCTGGGCATTCCTACGCTTTTATGGATACCAAAATCTTCAGCGTTCTAAACAGAAAGTTCATCACTCAGCTGCTGCAACTATAGTTAGCACTTATATTCTGCCTCCGTTTCGGCCTCCGCTGAATCGCCGTCGACCTGAGTCCAGCGTTCTAATCACGGCGGAAGCTTTCCCTTGGACAAAGCAGGTCCGCCGTCTTCGATCGGTTGTCTCGATTGGAAGGCCACAAGGGGAACACGTACAATGCACGCGATCAGCTGGGAAGGGGCCAGCCCCGCGTCGACTGCCGAGAACACTCGGTGAATAAATGGTCAATAGGAGCTATGCGGAGGGTTCAAAGCCACTTTGTTTCAGTCTCAGCGGCTTGGTTCTGAGCGGAATATCATTGATCACTGTGGTTGGTCCCTCTAGCCCCTCTTTTGAACGGGGCGTCATTGCAGCGACACCCTCTTCCGGCCTTGCGGATCATTGGCTACCTGATCCGAGCTCCGTGTTCTCACGAGTCGCCTGTCCTGCTGCTTTATACAGGCACACGCTGTACACAAGATAGGTTCTTTATGTCTCCTCGCCGTCATAGAACATGTACACTTTGCACCGTTGAATTGACTGGCATGGGGCCCATATGGCCCGCCCGGTCATGGCTGAGTTACGATATCTGCTGTCTTGCAAACCCCCACATTAATCGGCTTGAACACGGACCATGTAATGCAATGATCAGGCAATTCCTAATGTTCTTCTACTGTTGGTTCATATGCCTGCTCCACCCAGGAACTAGTTGCGTTTTCCAGCTGACTTTTGTTGGGACTCGGGAAGAATTGAGTGCAGTAGCAGCGTCAGCATGCGACACATCCTTTTCGAAGAGCCGCTTGCTACATACGCTAGTCTCTGTCGTACCACACTCCATAAGGCTGCAACTGCGAACAGTGTTGCTGCACGGCCTGTGGCAGTGGGTGCCTAATGCCGGCTCATCACAAAACGTGCCATCACGCCCCAACTGATAATCCCTTTAGCCCAATTTGCGGTCTGCTACGTGAGTTCCAGAAACAAGCGAGAAACTACCAATGACATGCTTTCCTACACACAGTTACATGTGCTGCGGATCAAACCAGGGAGTCGGATTCTTGAAGAGTCTCTCAGAGACTGACCAGCGGCCGTGTATAAACGTGATGGGATGCGAGTGTCTTTTCCTTTACGAATTTACCTTTTCACACATTGGTCACCGGCCGTGGATGCCAAAATCCCGAACCAGCAAACAAACACTGCTTATTGAACCGCGATGGCCCTCTCATTGAGCGACATCATTGAGACTATCGGAGTCATCATCACGCTTGTAATCGCTACCGTGGCCCTAGTTATTTCCTTCCGGAGCTGGAGAGACCAAAATAAACGTCGACAGGCAAATGGCGAGCCCGGAATTTTATGGCTTGGCGGGTATAGTGAACATATGCTGATGCGCAAACAGATATTGAACTACAACACCACGGGCTTGAACTCAGCTTCCGACTTGGTCTCAAGCGGGGATGGCGGTTGTGTCCTGCTGCTACCGCCGCTGCATAGCGTCCTGATCTCGGCGCGAATGCAGAATCTTCGGGCCTAGAGGCCACGGGTTCTCCTGGTATTGCCTCGGGAGAATTTCCAGAGTCGCCCATGAAACTTGTTGTAGCAACGCTTTGTTGGCCGAGGAGTAAGGGATCCCCAGGCCAAGGTGCTCTTCAATGTATACATGGACGACTTGAGGTATTGCTGCCTAGTTTTGATCGAACAAAGCTCTTCATTCCACTTGGTCAGTTTGTGTGCCAACACCGTCCGTAATGTCAAGCCGAACATCCGGAGCCTACTCTCCTGAAAATGGTTCAGCCATGGTAAGTGAGATTGAGGGTCAAGCTGTTTCTTTCCAAGCCTCACGTCAGGCAACGATGTCCTCATCTACTGTCCCTGTGCATTACTTGAGTCTTATCCCGACACCTCAAGTCCATCCAAGCTCCCTCCCTCCCTCCACTTCTTCAATATTTCCCCAAAAGACAGGATCCCCCTCGGCCACACATTCCCCCTCGCCTTCCTCAAAGCCTCCTGCCTATTCCGCGGCGGCGGCCCATCGTCCTTCCTCCCATCGTCGTTAACGATCCCGGGCGTGCAGCCCACAGCGGGAGCAAAGAACGGCGCGCCAGCGGCCACCTTTACACTCCAATCCAGCTCTGCATCCCGCGTCGGCTCGACACTGAACCTCCTCCAGCCCCGCGCATCAGCCGCCCGCTTCGCGCGGGCCACGACAAATGCCACATGCCGCGCCATCAGCGTCAACATATGCGTGGTGTTGGGGCCCAGGCCCGCCTGCGCCGGGCCGGGAAAAAAAAGGTTCGGGAAGCCGTTCGTCACATAGCCGTGCAGCGTAGCAACGCCCTCCTCAGCATCCCACTTCTCGTCCATGCCGCGGCCGCCGACGCCAATGACCTCAACGTCAGCGATGTGGGCGGGACTGGCGTTGCCGTGGCGGGGGAAGCGGTAGCCCGTGGCGAACACGAGGACGTCGACGGGGTACTCGACGCCAGCGACAACAACGGCATCCTCGGTGAAGCGCTCGACGCCCTGGCCGTCGGTGTCGACGAGATGGACATTGGGGCGGTTGAAGGTGAAGAGGTAGTCGTCGTGGAAGGCAGGCCGCTTGCACCAGCTGGGGTACCAGGGCTTGAGCTTCTCCGCGGTCTCTGTGTCGCGGACGACCTCGTCGACGCGGCGGCGCAGGCACTGCATGCGCGCGAGGTCGAGCGCGTGCACGGTGGCGACGTGCTTGTCGACCTTGTCGGGCGTGATGGTGCCCCAGGCGTCGCTGCCGACCTGCACGCCGAAGGCTGAGGGCTTCGTCCAGCCGTCTTTGACGAGGTTCTTTTCCGCCGTCGGCGTCTTGGTGACGTGGGCCGCGAAGTTGTTCATGCGCTTCGCCTGCCAGCCAGGCGACGTCGCGACCATGGCCTGCCACGCCTCGGCCGTGGTCAGCCTCTGGTTCCTGGTGTCGACGCTGGCCGGAGTGCGCTGGAAGACGTAGAGCTCTTTCGCCCACCTGGCCAGTTCCGGGATGAGCTGGACGCCCGTGGCTCCCGTGCCAATGACACCGACCCTCTTCTCCATCAGCTTCTCCAGCTGCGGGTCTTCCGGCGAGCCTCCAGTATAGTTGTAGTCCCACCTTGCCGTATGAAAGCAATGAGGCTTGAAGTCCTCGAACCCGGGCGCCTTCGGTATCCGCGGACGGCTCAAGATCCCCCCGCTCATCATCACGAACCGCGCTCTTACAGCAATCTCCCTGTGCCCCAGCACGGGGCCGCGATACTCCGTCACCTCCACTTCCCACTCCTTCTCCCGCTCATCCCACACCATCCGCCTGACCACGCTCCTGAACAGCGCCTTGTCGGCCAGCCGCCATGCCCGCGCCACGCGCTCCGCATGCGCCCGCAGCTCCTCGCCGTACGCGTAGCGATGCACGGGCACGTACCCCGTTTCCTCCAGGAGCGGCATGTACACGGAGCTCTCCATGTCGCACATCAGGCCTGGGTACCGGTTCCAGTACCACGCGCCGCCGAAGCCGCCAGCCGCGTCGACCAGGCGGATGCGCTCGGGCGTCGCGGCGCCGGCGTCGATGAGGCTCGACGCGAAGAGCAGGCCGGCGTGGCCGGCGCCGACGATGAGGAAGTCGACTTGCTGCCCGTCGAAGAGTGCGGGAGGGGGGTGCGGGGGTTGCTGCCGCGCGTTCAGGAGGTCGTGGTCGACCCACGGGTCGTCTTGCAGGCGGCGGAGCTGCGGTGACAACGACGGCGACGGCGACGACGACGGCAAGGGGAGGATGATGTCGCGCGCGCTGCCGTCAGGGGGCCGGGCGCTGAAACGTTTGCTGCGCTCTTCGGAGTAGCGTTTAAGGATCTCTTCGGCCGTTAGGGCGGCGGGAGAAGGGAAGAGGAGAGGGTCAATTGCTTGTTCCATTGCTGTGGAGCGGATCCGCGCGGTGGCTGATTGTGGTGGGTAAGGGACAGATGGCCTGTCCGCGGAAAAGATTGACATGTGCTTGCGCATTGTGGACGTTTTTATACCATTCGCTCCTGGTCCGGAATACCTCGTCCGTTAGTAAAGGCCACTATCAGCGGACATTGCTTCGACATTACTCAGTTCACTGCCCGTCGAAATCTAGATTATCATGCTTGGCCTGTGCAATTTCACCGCATCTTGGTCATAGCAGATTTCTAGTGGACACAAGTTGTCTGTGAGTGCTTGAATTCTTCGAAACTCGGTTTCGGGCTAGGCTGGGCTTGCGTTATAGGAGCAAAAGCCCGAGAGGGACTTAAATAACCTCAAAAGGGTAAAATATGAAGAGTGGAAACAGGCTTCTGTTACCCCGCATCTTTCAAACTTGGCTCAGAAAGTCTAATTGCGCACGGTATTATATGGACCTCCTGGGCTGCGTCTGAGAGACAGAAATCAACAGACGCGCAAAATGCTACGACCTGTCCCACGTGTGAGATGCAACCGAGGAGCCAACTCAAAAGTCGCGATGGCCACAGCAGAGCCTTTGTGGCTCAGTATCACAGCTCGTGCTAATGTGACACCCATGGCCAGTTGCCAACGTAGTTGAGATTATTGTGCAGCTGATGTACAGAGCTTTGCCGGCCTCGAACAAAAGAGTTTTAACGACTCAGTCCCAGCTATGGATATCCTGGGTTTCCTGTCGCTTATGGCCCACTTCATCACCAAATTCGACCGTATTGTCGTTCTCGTATCGACCCAGACGTTTGAACTTGCGGATAACAGTGGGACCTCTAAGCCTATTACACTAGCACATGAATAAAGTTGCTAATTTATCGTGCATAATGCCTCAATACCCTGTGCCAGGCTATGTAGATCTGGGACGAACTCCATGCCATTTCTCTCGACTTGGATCAGATGCGCGTAGCTATGGGAATGTAAATAATCGCGGCATAGGATTTGGCCTGAAGCGGAGATGAAAGCCGCGCCTTATCTATGGTGCACAGTTGCGGCCTGGACTCTTGAAGGCCTCCCAACGACGTGTCAGGAGTGCTGGTGTGGATGCGGGAGCAATGCACGAGTTAGCTCGACGTCAAGTTAGTCAAAGCAAGCTCGCTTACCAAGCTGCTTTTAGCTTAGTGTGATGTTTGCTTAGTCATCGGTCTATCCTGACCGCGGACCGACTTTAGGACGACCAGCCGTAGATTTTCGTCCGGCACGTTCGTGATCCGAAAGAAGGGCTTATCAACTTAAGACAAGGCATTTGACGGAACGCTTTAGATGCTATCCCAGGCCTGTGCAAGCCAGCTTCCCCGCTCCGGACCCAGGAAAGCCTGCGCCGATCGCTGCCTGCTGTCCGCTTGAGCTTCGGTCCATGTGGCCCGGGGAGACTTAAAATGTTGGCACAAATGCAATCCCTCGCGTCATTCCAAGCCCGAAAAGTTTGGCGCCGCTCGGCCCTCGTGCCTTTCAAAGGCCGAACATTCGGGAGGCGTTGCCCGAAGAAATGGGACTTCGGTCTGCCGTCCCGCCAGTCGCAGATGCCACCGTAAATAGCAATGTCGCGAAGATGACACAAGAGAAATGCGTGTATATGTCTGATTCTACTCTTTCCTACTTGAAGTCGCGACTTGTGGAGATACTCTGCAGGTGTGTTGAAGTCTAGCGTCTCGTACGAATCGAGAAGACCATCCCATCCAGCGACCATGACTTCACGGCCACTCAGGGAGGAGAGATAGCAAAAGCCATCATTCATGCATCTCGGTCGCAACCAATCTCTCTGCTTGCACCCTGAAACAGCTCGGCCACCCGTCGCCAAAAGTCGCGCCCATCCCTATTCACTGACGCACTCCCAAGCCGCCTCATCAGTCACATCGCCAGGCCCCTTATACACGTTCCTGTACGGCCAACGGCAGTGGTTTCTCTTGAACGCGACGCCTGCGTCCCTCGAACCATTCACGTACGCCGTCCCCCTCACCACCTCCGGCGGCACGCCCTCCTCGACCCACCGTACCATCGCCATCAGCACATTCTCCTCGGGCTCCAAACTCGCCACGCTCTGCTTCTGATTCCCGATGAACGTGGCGCCGGGCCCGCCGCCGCAGTGCGCCATGCCCGAGATGCGGAACAGGCGGTAGAAGGCGTCCAGCTCCCGCGGCGCCAGTCCCATCGTGGCGGACACGTGCTCGTAGTAGCGGGGCGAGTTGTTGCTCGAGATGGTCCCGTCGACGAGGCCGTGGTAGTGCAGCAGCTTGCCGCCCCGTCGCTCGAAGCGCGACAGGTCGCCCTCCCACGTCTCGATGTTGAAGAGGTTGGCGCGCGACGACGCGACCCAGTCGGCGGGCGTCAGCGTCGCCGGGTCCCACGTCGGGTCGCGGAAGAGAGCGTACTTGAACCAGTCGGAGGCGCCAAAGGGCTGGCCGAGAAAGTAGGTTTCCAAGGCGCCCGTGGTTTCGGCGCCCGGCTGCAGCGCCGGATAGACAAGGCTACCGTCCTGCGGGTCAAGGAGGGGCGAGAAAATGCTGCGGACGGTTTGTGCTTGCGTTTCGGTGAGGCAGGTGGTGCTGTTGGTGGTGTTGGAAGCGCAGATGAGGCCGGAGGGGTCGTAGTTGCAGAGGTCGGGCGACTCGAGGACGCCGTCGCGGGCGCCGTCGAGCTCGTCACATTGCGCTAGGATATCCTCGTGAATGGTGGGCCACATGCTCGTGGGGACAAAAGTGGCGGATCCTGGCGCGCCGGTAAGGACGAGGAAGTTGGAGCTCCAAGAGGTGAGGTTGTTGAAGGAGAATGCAGGCGCTCCTGCAACGATGCCGTCGAAGTCATCAGGGAAAGACTGGGCTTCTTTGAATCCCTGCCGGCCGCCGGTAGAGCATCCGAGATAGTAGCTCTTCTTGTGTGGCTCGCCGTAGAAGGCTTGGCTAATCTGTTTACCCACGACGACGCCGGTATGCAGTGCTCGGTAGGCGAAGTCTTCGATAACGTCTGTGTTGTTCAGGAACGACTGGCCAGTCATGCCATCATGGCCGTTGTTGGTCCCCACCGCCGCAAAGCCCAGGGACGCTGCGTATTCAATGTCCTCGTACTGGATGCAACCGCCGAGTCCGCCGTTGCCGGTGCTCAAGAAACGGCCAGACCAGTCCACTGGCAGCCACGCTTCCATGCTAATGCCCGATCGGTTGGAGGTGGCGACCCGCAGAGCGATGCGGCAGAGGTCAGTGGAGACAGTCTGTGAGGGCCGAGTACAGCTGGCATCGCTGTCCGGGAAGTCTAGAGTGGTTCCATTTGCAACGAACTGGGCGAGCGTCGCCCGCGCTCCTGGAATGTTCAGTGAGTTGCCCAGAGAGGTACACTTTTCCCTGAACTCATCAGAGCGGGTGAGGCTCCCCCGCACGAGGGCGCTAAGCGTGAGAAAAACTGTGAGCTTCATGAGAGACCCAAAAGTTGAAGTGGAGAGATAAGGGTGGAACCGCAAGTGCAGATGAAGACTGCCACGCAGCAGGTTTTTCAGTCCGTTTATACGTGCTCTTCATTAAAAAATTCGCCTGAAGAAACACACCGGCACTGATCTAATACAGCAAAGATCGATGCCGGACTCTTTTGCCGGTCAATGCCAGGCTAGAGAAAATAAGGGAGTTGCTATGACGTTCAGGGGGGTTGGCCGCGAGATGGCTTGATTCCGCGTTCTGGGACGCCTCAAGCTCCAGAGCGGAGTAGCTGTGACAACCTCATCCCTATCTTTTCCTTCTTTCTTTGGACGCTTCGGAGCTTGGCATGGAATCCACAATGCGCCGCACCGTCCTACTTCGGCGCCGTACACGGCATATGAAGCCCGGCGCCCAGTGGGTGAAGCCCCGCAATACAACCTGAAAAGGCCCCCGAAGTTGTGCCAGCCAGTCAGATGGTGAGAACTGGTGGGGGTGTTGTGCCTCAGCCGCCTGTGGCTTCCCTACAGGACTTTAGCACCTTCTTGAGCCAAACGGCCGTGCATACAGACTATTGTTCTACATGAATCGGTTAGATCATACCGAATATTTGCCATACGAAGAAGTTTCGGATCTTTTTGGCTTCTCCAGTGTGCATTACGAATGGAATGAGGAACCGCGGGAAGACGCCGCACCTTGGCAGATACGCAATGACGGCCTGACAAGGGTTATAAGCATATTTTAAAGGCGGCTGCATCCGTCTTCTTATTTGACGATAAGCAAACAAGACACTCGCCCAATCATTATCTACGGGCTCCGTTCCGATTGCCTCCGCTACAAGCAACATGCGCTTCACTTTCACTCTCCTCGGCCTCCTCGCCCTTTCCACCAACATCTTGGCCGCACCACAACAAACCTCTGAACAGCTGTGCAAGGTAATAAGCAAGTTATCTTCCACCTCTTGTTGGCCGCTGTGCTAACTTTGAGTGCTTTGTAGGAATGCTGTGATGCTTGCCAGAACGACGGCTGCATTTCTAGCTGTAACAGCTGGATTTGTGGTCCCAGGGGCTTTTCCTGCTAAGCACCGAATTTACCCTAGGTATCATTCAAAGGGTGTAAGTTTTTAAGCAATCAGATTGCATTCAATCGCAAGATTAATTTCTAGGCAGGACATCCACATAACATGAATGTTTCTGCCTCGTTTTGCAGTACCTGCAGAGTGAAACTCTGTACATACATTCAACAGCTTCAAAATGCGATCTTGAGTCCGAGAAATATCATCCAATATACTCGACATGAGCCTATGTATAGAATGGCAGCGCGCCGTAGAAGTGATGTGACATTTGGTTCCTTTCTCTAGATTCAGCGGGCTCCAGAGTTAATTGTAAGGATATGGAGATGGCATCGCGAGCTTCAGCAGTCGCTCATATAGGAGTTCTAAGCATTCGGACGCAAAGTTTCAGATGATAATCAAGCATGTGATTAGATAAACGCCTCAACTCACCAAATGCACTTTTTTTTTTTTTTTTTTTCTCGTGTTAAAGCCTGAGTATTTCAATGTTCCGACCAGCACCTTCCCTTATTTCCAGCCCGCCGCGAAACATGTCGAGCCCAAAACTAGTATATCTAAACGATAGTGAACTCCTGCTCCATTAATCCCATACTGTAAACTTCTCCATTCATTAATCCATGGACGTAGCACTCGCCGACAAACAACCACCGCCCCTTCCGCATGCGGCGCAGGACATACGGCGTCGGGCCTCCAAACAGCGCCACGACCTTATCACCAACTCTGGTCGAAGAAGGACAAATCCCCAGATACCCCGTCTTCGTCACGACCAGCCTGCGAGCCGTGACGGCGCGGTCGACGGCAACACGAAACCTCGCCGCACGCTCCTGCTCGCCCGGATCCTTCTCCTCGTGCCGTGGCCCGCGCCTTGCGCGCATCTGCGAATACGGGTACACGGCGTCCTTCGCATAGAAAGCGTCGTACGCCTCCTTCAGCGCGCGCCGATCGATCAAGGCGCGGCCATCCTCCGCCGCCCGGTCCCCGGTAGTGGCCACGCAGCGAAAGCAGTCCGCGGTGATAGTGCGATGCCAGGCGGTCTCGACGTCCTCGCCCGTCGGGTATAAGCGCTGCTTCTTGTTCTCCTCCTCCGCGGGACGCCCGCCGCTCCCCAGCGCCATGCGGTGCCAGCGCCTGAAGCGCGCCGCTTCCATCGACTGGAACGCCAGCCAGCGGTTGCCCGGGCGCAGGAGCGCGTCGAACAGGCGGGCGCCGCGCGCCCCCAGGACCTCGTAGCGGGTGTACACGAACGCGGGCGCCGTCTCGCAGACGGCGTCGACAAGGAGACCGCGGGCGTGCAGGACGCGGCCGTCCGGGGAGAGGCGCAGCTGCGGGGGCCGCTGGTCTGCGGTGTGATGGTCGGGGATCTCTGCGCCGGGCTGCAGGTACGGCAGGGCGCGCGAGAGGGCCGCCCAGTCCGGGACCCAGGACGGCAGGTCGCGGTGGGAGCGCCAGGCGAGGTCGTCATTGGCGCTTAGGATGCGCAGCGAGGAGCCGGTAGAGGAGGAGGAGGTGAGGAGCTTCGCTGCGACACTGACGTAGAGGTCGGAGCTGGAGATGTTGTAGTCCGGGCGGAGGGCTAGCAAGTTGGCGTCGGAGGAGAGGCCGAGGAGGCCGTATACTTTGTCTTCGCGCATGGTAGCCCGGCTGGCTCTGGTGAGCATGAGGAGGTCCAGCAGCGGCAGACCCTTCCCCTCGTGGCGGTGGTAGTCGTCCGTGATGGTGAGGACGCGCCAGACCTCCACGACCTCCACGTCCGTCAATCGCGCGAGACCTGACTGGAAGATGAGCACTGCGGCGGTGAGGAGGTCCGTCCGGGATATCTCGTCCCTGCCGACCAGGACGGTTGCGTTCTTTGCCAGTGTTATCTCCTGGATGATCCAGACCCGAGAGAACCAAGATCTCCAGTAGAGCTTGTCCACTGCTCGCCAATCCGCGTGGAAACGATCAGGCAAACTGTGCGTGGCGAGATCTCCATCAAGCAATGGCCGCGCGTGAGACACTGCGTTGATTACACCTTCGTTTTTGACGATATTCCTGATCAAGCGCAAGGCTGAAGGGCTATCTTCCGTTTCGTCGCCTAGCCAGACGACTACGTTCTTAGCTTCGGTGTAGATACGTCCCATCAGTGCTACTTGCTGGTTGCGCTCCTCAGTGTTCGTTTGGTTAATGCAAACTGCATCGATCCATAGGGTGCGCCTTTCTTCCGTGGAGCGCAGGCAATGAAGAGCGCACCAGAGATTCTTGCCCACATCCAAGCGCTGTCGATTGCATGATATACCAAAGCGTAGAGGCGAGTCGCCCCACGTGTAAGACAAAGCTTCGTATGGAGGAAGCTCAGTGACGGGGTGAGATGACATTGTACAAACCACGACCGATTCAACTGACCCAGGCTCTATATGGAGCAGGCGTAGAGATGTTTCAGGGAGCAATGTCGAGTATCGAAATGGGATGCCTTCACTAGAGTTTTGTCAGCTGATACCATGTCCTCGAAGCATCAGTTCTGCGTACAGATACTGCTTGTGAGTAGGCGGCGGCTCTACTTCATGTTCCTGTGCATACAGTGCGAACCGATAGGAATAGTGACCCTGATTATTCATAACCCTCCTGCAAATGGTCAGATCTCCTTTGAGCTGGATGGAATCCTAATAAATGCCTTGTAGTGATCTCATGCGTTTGGGGGAAGAACCCAAATACCCTTCCGTTGAATCTTGGTAGCCGGAACCGTGGCCGCCTCGGCATCAACTCATCCCACGAGTCGAGGCAAGTCCCAAACACATCATGTTGATCTCCGTGAAGCAAACCCTTGAGTTCTTGCATGCCGCATCAACTGTGAGAATTGTAGTATGTTTGAGGCTACTGGTACAGCTGGCTGGGGATTTGCGCAGTCTAAACATAGCACAGCAAGCCCGCCTAAAGTTGGCCCCCAAGCGGTCAACAGGTCTGTGTATGGGGGCTAATTATGCACAATGCAATGCGTTGTAAACCGCAACCCACACCAGTTATGATCTTACCCAATATCAGCGCAATTGCTTAGTATGTTCCGACCGTGAATGAATGGAATGGAAGTGCATGCTCTCTGTTTTCCTCGCTACACTCGCATGTATGGTATTGGTATCAGTGCGGACGCAGGTCCTCGCTCGCTAGCACCGACTGACCGCACGTTTTGGATTAAGAGGGCGATCGTGTTGCAACGCTGACCGCAACTTCTGTCATGCCGGAGACGATGTTGTCTGAAGCTCGTGGGTCCTCGACAGAATTGGCTCAGAATTTCAAGTGGTATCAAGTCATTAATTTGTTCTCGTCCGTGATGGGAACGTCCATTCATTTCTACCTGATGGACAACCTCCGAGCCGACGACAAGCGCAAGCAGCGGTAACCAGCCGGTCCATACCCGAGAAATCTCCCAATGATAGTGAAGATGCTTTTTTGAAATAGCCCAGCAACCATCCCCCAGAACTCCTGCCTCAGCGACGCGACATTTACCTGTAGCGCCAGAGGGACAGGGTGTTGTGGCGCTTCCAGGTCTTGCGGCGACCGGCGGTGGTCTTGTTGTACTTGTGGCCCTTGTTGATACCACGGCTCTTCTTGCCGGTAGCGGTGAGACCACGAGCCTCGCGGTGCTGCCAATCTTGTCAGTCTTCTTGCTCTTCCTTGCGAGAAAGTATTTCATGAGGCGTACCTTGTGGACAGCGTTGACGATCCAGTTGATGCGGGGGTCGCGGCGGATGGCCTTGTGCTGGGGGTCGACGAGGATGACCTCGTAGTACTTGTAGGTCGAGTCCTGGTTGATCCAGTAGGAGTTGAGGACGCGGAGGTTGGCGCAGCGGCGACCGACACGCTCCTCAGCGGTGGACTTGAGGGAGCGCTGGTACTTGAGCTGGTTAACACCCTGGTTGGTGGGCTTGCCTGTAAACCCAATTCCGTCAGCAATCTCGCCCCTAATTTTGTTCCATCCTAATTTCAATGGCCCCAGCATGGTTGCTCCTCCCCGTGGACAAACGTACCGTAGGTGGCACCCTTGGGAACGGGCCTCTTGCGACCACCGCGGCGGACGCGGACGCGGTAGATAACGTAACCCTGCTTGGCCTTGTAACCAAGACGGCGAGCCTTGTCGGGGCGCGAGGGGCGCGAGGCGCGGTGGATGACGTTCAGCTGGCGAAGCTAGATTGATGCACTCTCAGCAAAGTTCAACGAGTGACACCAAAAGGAATTTCGCTCGTCCTCGCGAGCGAGAGGCGGCGGTGGAGTTCCTCATACCTCCCAGCAGCGAACGCGGAGAAGGAAGCGCAGCACATCAGACTGCTTCTTCTTCTGAAGTTCCTCGACGTACTTGAGAGCACCCATCTGTAGTTTCGTCAAGTCGTCAGCCTAGGGTCCGAATTTTTCGCCAGCGAGATGCAATTCTGGCGCCGCCGTGTTCAATCCGCCCTCTTCCATCGCATCGCATCGTGGGCCTTTCGTAACGCACCTTGGCTATGTCCCGGCGTCGGTCGTCGGTGTGTCGTCTTACAGGGTCGTCAAGTCGCTCTGCGAGGAAAATCGAAGTTGTGGGTTGCGCGCGCTTCGCTTAGTTGATCACATAAGCCGGGCCAACTTCGGGAAAAATCCCCATCTCACTCGCCAGATTCAGGCGGCCACCAGCGGTCCCACTACACATGCGCACGAAAACCGTGAGCAGCTAGAGAACAACTGGCTGATGTACCTTCGCTTTCACTTCATCGACGGCAGGCTTGGTGACACTGATGTCTGGAAAGTCGACTGCAAGGACTTCTCCAATTTGCCGCACGCACGCTAATCCATTGAACTACACCGTCCGAACTTCAACAGTAGCCAGCTGACGAACGGCACTCCATTCCAAGCACACGCAAAAAGTACGCAAAAGTACACATTACAAGTGTATGGGAAATCGAAATTCTTGCTCGCTCTGGCTCAATTATGGGGAAAATCGGCGAGCCACAGCACTATTACATGTTGTACCCAAGCAAGGCTGCCCGTTCGCATCGTGAGTGGGAAATAATGCAGGGGTATCCGCCGCAAGGAGACCGTCCATCTCTCAGATACGTTTTTCCAAAAACGCCAAATGAATGCTTCAAGTTTTACAAGACGGTACACCGCCGGTGCCAGAATTACGTCGTGGTCCTGGCCAATCACCAATCATAGACCCAGCCAGAGTTCTTCTCGAAGAACTCGCTGCATGCTTCGCGCAATGCGATGTTGGGTCGTAAGTCCTCAATTTTGAGAGGCTCCCTGGTCAAAGGGTCCGTAGGGCTGCGCTTCAGATGCTCAATCAGGGTTGCTCTCTCGTAAGAGTGCCCGTTCTTCGTGATGACAGCTGCATTGTTTTAGCATATCCACAACCACTTCGCTCAGCGGCTCCTCGAGACTCACGATCGTGCATAATCTCAAAGGAAATGTTGTCGATGAGGTAGTCGGGCACCTCCCTCTTGGTCAAGTTGTCGGGGTCAGCAATGGCAAAGATGGACCTCAAATCCTCAATCTTCTGCTGCGTGGCCTTCTGCAGCGCATTGCGCTCCTCGACCGCCTCGACAGCGCCTACCTCGCCCCTGCTTGCCCGGTCGTTGATGATCACCAACTCCTGATTGGCCGACGCCTCGATCTTGTCTTCCAGCTCCGCGAGCAATGGATTTTTCCTCCTCAGCCGCTCCCTTTCCCTGCCCTCCCACTTGCTCTTCTTGCACTGCAGAACTAGCGCAGATATCGTCTGCGCGTCGCGCGTCTGTGTCTTGGACTTAATGCACAGATCGTATGCGACCAAGGCCGAGGATAGAGCCTCGTTTGGGTGGTTTAGCGCGAGCTGTGACTTTGCTGCAAACAGTCGTCAGCCAAACCTTCTCTCTTCCGCATTCCCACCTCACCGCAACGGCCGCCATAGGAAAGCAGCAAAAGGCCGCCATGGTCCCCCGCCCCCAAAATGACCCCAACTCTTCGCTAAGAACCTCGCAGCCGCGCTTACGCCGCCAAAAGCTCACAACGATGGAAATGCGCTCGCCATGCCAAGCCACCAAAACGCGCGTGCACCTACCCAGAAACGTATACGCCTTCATATTATCCCTCATCAGCTCTATGCTCTTCAGGCAGTCATCGATGGCCTCCGAGTAGCTGCCGAGCTTCATGCGGGCGTTCGCGCGATTGGTGAAGATGAGGGGGTTAGACGGATTGCGCTGGATGGCCTGCGTGTACAGAGCCTCGGCGTTGGCGTAGTCGCCGCTCTTGAAGTAGGCGTTGCCGCGGTCCTTGAGTTGCTCGGCGATGTGCGCCATGGTGCTGGCCACGGCCGGGGCGGGGCCCGCGGCGAACGACGCAGCTGACGGCGGCGACGACGAGGACGGCGGCTTAGCGAGCGGACGGACGCGCGACTCGCCGGCGGGGGCGGGATGCGGACGCGAACGAGGGGACGACGACGGCGGCGCAGCTGCGGAATGCTGCTGCTGGTCGTGGTGCTGCTCGTGTTGTCCGGCGGCGGCGGGGGTGGAGGGCGATCCGCGTGCGCCGGCGCTGCTGGGGAACCTCAGACGTTTGTATGCGCTCCGCAGGCCGCGGATGGAAGATTCTGGCATCGTTGCTTTGCGATCCGGGTCATTTGTCACAGGCCTTAGAATCGGCGAAAGGCGGCCCTCAAAGGGCAGGTCGCCAGGAGTGAGAAAGCGCCATCAAGGGCGCCTGGAGCATCGGAAGCCGCGACCCTGGGTTGTCTTTACTATAGTTGCCAGCCGCGAGCAAAGTTTCCTCAGACGTCGGCGCGGGCAGCCTCGCGCGAGAGCTGGAAGAGGGGTCCAACGGTCCCAACACCACCACCACCCGCCCGGAGACTCGGCATCTGCTTCACGTCATCCTGCTTCTTCCTCTCACCATTGCCTGAAACCTCTTCCATTAAACAACCATGACCTAATTACCGGATAGGAGGTAGGATGCAATGTTTTCTTGATTCTCTCTATTTTTAGTCGCTGATCATTACACGCGCTCCCGCTGTTCAATCGTCTTTTCCGCCCTCCTTATCCTGTATATCCGCACAACCAATGAGACCAACGTCCGCCGACAATCCTTGCCAAAAGCTTCCCCTGCCAAACCCGCCCAACACGCGACAACATCCTCGTCCCAACATCCGAATCCCAATACTGCTCTAATGCTGAAAAAGCGTGCTCTCGAACCCACGAAGGCTTGGCGGCGTCCTGTCCAGCCTTCCGTTGTTCGTCTGCTCCACATATCTTCTCCGTTCCTGGATCTGCGCCATCACCGCCATGCGTTCCGCCCGACCCGAATTCTCCTGCTCGTCCTGCCATGGCGGAAGGACCCTCGCCGAAGTAGACCGGTACCTGCGCAATCGTTGCTGCCCGCCCACGGTATTGCGACGGAACTCCAGCGCATCGTCGCCACTTCCGCCACGGACCCGAGACCAATGGGCGTTGGTGGTGCTCAGGTGAGTGTTGCGTGGTATCTGGGCCGGGGCGTGGCTGCCGTGACCGGAATTGCGGCGCCGGAGGGGACGCGAGGCTGGAAGCGAGGGCATGGATGTTGCTCCCTGACCGGTGCCGGATCCGCGGCGTCGACCGGCAGCCGTTGCATTGCTGCCGGGGTACCGTTCTATGAAGGTTCCCGGCTGGAGGCTGGGCGGCGAGTACTCGAAAGCGGGAAGAAGGTCGAAAGAGTTGGAGAACGGGGCATTCGGTATTTCCGCGAAAGTAGGCACATTCCGATAGCGAGCAGCCCGCCTACGATGCGGAGAGGGTCGCTCCGGAGACTCGAAGGTAGGCATACGCAATTCTCCGAATACTGGTGACTGGGATCGAGATGATGCCGCCGTAGCCGAAGTAAGCCGGGCCGATGGTGCGCGAGAGATCTGCGATCTTGTCTCTTGCTCAAGTCGCTCTAGAGGTGACGAGTCCTGGCGTATCAGCTCCAACATTGCCGCACTAGTCGTTGGTGAATTATCTGCTGTGGTAGCGCCACATGCACGTTGGCTGCTTGTCGAAGGGGCACTATGAGGTCCGAGAAGCGGACGTAGAAGATCTGGAGTCGAAGCTGTTCTGAGATGAATATCGTACGGCTGCAAGAAATGGCGGCTGCTGTGGTCAGATGCCTGGCTAACACTTGGCGGGCGAGAGACTCGTCTCACAGGCGAGAAGTCTGTTAGAGTGGGAAGAGAATGGTGCTTTCTTTCCGAATCTGGGGACGTGTGTGTAGACGCGGGTGAGGGCAGCCGAATGGAGGGAACTCGATCATGCCGTAGAGATACATCTTTCTCAAGAGCCTCCCTCATGTGCATCATGTCGAAGGAGACATCCATAACAGAGTCTCTGGGGCGGCTCTTGACCTCTTTTGCGTTGTACCAAACGGGCAAGCCTCGGTGCGTCCCGGTGGAAGTAGCTATATAGTACTGGAAAGGAGGCCCACTGTCTGAATGACCGGAGCCACCATGATGTCCCTGGGCCTCAGCTTGCGAATGTGGATCTGGGGAGCGAAATTGGTGCAAGGCAACGCTCGGCTGCGCAGCTATCTCAGTTGCGAAACGAGCGCTCGGATATTGGGTGCGTTGTTCAGACGCCTTTGCTTGGGGAGAGGCCTGCAGTGCAGCATCATACGTGGGAGCCTCCCCAACGCGTGCAGACCCGCGTGCTGCAAGATCCGACGGGCCGTCAACCTGTAGTAATGGAGGATTGGTTTCGGCTGCGCCACGATAATGATCTTTGGGTGAGAGTGAAGTCCGCTGAAGGACCCGCTGATCGACGTCTTCAAGAGGAACTGACTTCCTTGGAAGCTCGGGCTCCGACGTATACGAAATGTCATCTGCCGCGCTCGAGCTGCTCAGGTACGACGGCGAAGACCCCGGCTCTTGGCTTCGCGAGTCCTGCAGCACTTTGGAAGCAGTCGAAGCACGCTCCACAGGGTCGACGGCTGAGTCGAGAGAGGCAGTGAATTGAGAGGTGTGGCTGGTATCTGAATGGGTAATTGACTCATCGCACGAGCGTTCAGGACCCCTGCGAAGGCGGGGGCCTGTGCTTGCGGAGCTAGGGAGTTGGCATACGGTGGAACGGGTATTCACTGCGGCTCGCCGTGATGCCAGCCGCTTTGTGGTGTCGTCAACGTCCTGGGAGGTCAGACGGATCTCGGTTGGTCGGTAGCGGAGCATCTCGCCCACGGGCTGGTCTGGTGGCCAGAAGCTGTTCGAAAGCTCGCAGAGACAGAGTTTGAGACATGGAATGGGTTCATCGAAAACACAGAGACTCGGCCAGATACCCATAAGAGGAAGGCATGTTGCACAGAGATGGAAGTAGGGAGATACGGCAGTAGCGTTCCTTGGGGCATGGTGTCGGCCATGCAGCAAGTGAAGAGCAACGGTCAGATGGCAAAGTCAAAGGTCTGCGCCGCAACGGCGCTGCCGCACAACTCACTCAGTGAGCAGAGACAGCGACTCTGCCTTTGTGCCAATCCAATCGAGATGTGGCTCGAAGCTGCTCCCTTCCCCCTCCCCCCCCCAAAAAAAAAGAAAATGCCCGGCTGGGCGGAACATGCCGACGGTCACCCTTTGCGTCTCCAATGACGGCAGGGACGGGTTGCTCTGGGAATGAGCTTTACAGGACTTCGGGTGCGAGGGGCCAATTAACGGACGTGGTGCAGATCGCAGAGCAGCCCGAGGAGCAGCACCGCCGACGAGGGAGAGTATATCAAATGCCTGGGCGCAGCACGATTCGCCCGGGCTGCATGGTGTTGTGGGTGCAGAAGAGCAGAGGGTGGCATGACGGACGCATGAAGGCGCAGCAGGCAGAGGAAATCGCGTGCCTGGCACTGCGCACGCGAGAACCGCCGCCTCGAGCAGCCTATGGGGGCCAGCAGGGCGGCGGAGGCATGGCGTGTCCGGACGATAGAGGAGGGCCTTGGCCGGCGGAGGTGGCAGGAACCGGTGGGCTCTGCGACTGCGACTGTGCCTGCGACAGAGGTGCGAGGTGGGCCGTGGGCGTGTGGCTAGCCGTGATGCGGCGGGCTGGAGCAATATTGGCTGGCCATCGGGCAGGCGGCGGCACACGGCAGGCAGGCAGGCAGGCAGGCAGGCCGGCCGCGGGCAGCGGGCGCTGGTCGGGCAGGCGGCCAGCGCTGCCCTGCGCGGCCATTAAGTCGTCGCCGGCGGGCACGGCAGCAGCAGCAGCAGTGGAAATTGGGCAGGCGGAGCGGAGCGCAGCGGTTAGTTGATCGGGGCCCAACAGGCGGCGCACGCACGCGCATACGTAGGCACGAGTAGGCTGGCAGTCAGGGGGGCTGAGGCCTCCCAAACGACGAGATCGCTCTGGGCACGCCAAGCTTGGCTGCGACAACCTACACCCAGCGCCAGGCACTCCGGCTGCAATCCCACACCTCTCTCCGCTGGTCGCGCCCAGCTCCAACGGCCCGCCTGCTCCCCCCGAGCAGCCCACGCGCCTGGATGTCGCCGCCATTCGAGACGTAGCCGACACCGACGACTCCCTCTCGCTGCTCCCGACCTGCGCCCAGCGCCTAACCACTCCCTCGCAATCCCTCACCACCGCGCCCCCGACCCAGCGCGACCATGAGCGGCGACATCAGCCTGTCCCAGTCCCTGGGCGGTCTGCGCATCGCCAACCCGGACAATGACAGTACCCCTTCTCCGCCGCCCGCCCCGCAGCCCGACGAGCCTCTCGCGCCGCCAGACCTCCCGCTGCAGTCCTCTGCCTCGTCCGTCCACACCGTCACCGCTCCCGACGAGCCCCAGCCGCCGCCGCAGCCACAGCAACCGCAGGACCCGCACGACTCACCAGATCCTTCGCATCTGCTCCAGCCCATCCCGACCGAGTCCTCGGCCTCCACCCTAGACTTCAACCCGGGCGCCTTCTCCACGAGCCAGACCTCGCTCGCCCTCCCCAAGAGCCAAACGCCCCCCGTCCCGGACGACCGCTCGCAATCTTCCGTGCGCCTGCAGCACCGCCAGTCGATGCAGAGCCTGCCATCCGCCGCAACCCCCGCCACCCACCTGCCGTCCCAGCCCATATACTCCACCTCCGGCCCCTCCAACCCGTCCCGCAACTACGCTCCGTCCACCGCATCATCGCGGCCTACCTCGACCCTCTACAACCATCCCAATGCCTCCACCGGCTCCGGCGTTTCCATGCAGGGATCATACCGCTACAATGACGTTGGCATGGCACTACCTTCTGCTCCCGGAATCAGCAGGAGTAGTTCGAGAGCAGCGGCCGCCGCAATGCAGGCTGCCGGCCTTCCCACAAGGGAACCCAGCCGGTCATACCGCCAACCACAGCCACCCCAGCAGCTAGGCGGCAATGGACCTCTTCCACCCCGGCGCAGTTCGCGGAGGAGCCCCATGGGGCCTGGCGCTGCATATGGCCCCGAAGCACCCCTCCCTCAGAGTAGCGAAGAATGGAAGGAGAAGGGTGCAGCAGTTGGAGTCAGGCAAGAAATGGATCCGAATGGGAAACCTGTCTCAAGGGTGGTCAAGAAGGGCGTCAAGGATTTCAACTTCGGGAGAACTCTGGGTGAAGGTTCGTACAGCACGGTCCTGGCCGCCACGGACCGACAGACACTACGAGAATACGCCATCAAGGTCCTGGATAAACGGCACATTATCAAGGAGAAAAAGGTCAAGTACGTGAACATCGAGAAGGATACTCTGAACCGGTTAACCGAGCACCCTGGAATCGTCCGGCTCTACTACACGTTCCAAGATGAGAGATCCTTGTACTTCGTGCTAGATCTGGCCACCGGAGGGGAGCTGCTGGGTTTCCTCAAGAAGATGGGCACGTTTGATGAGGAATGTGCCAGGTATTACGGTGCACAGATTTTGGACGCCATCGACTACATGCACTCCCGCGGAATCATACATAGAGATCTCAAACCGGAGAACGTCCTCTTGGATGACCAGATGCACGTCAAGATTACCGACTTTGGCACTGCCAAGATTTTGAAAAACCCCCAACAACCAGGCAATGCGGAGGGAGGAGCTGCAGATCCCCTTGACGGCGTCGAAACCGACCGAGCGGAATCATTTGTCGGCACCGCAGAATACGTTAGCCCTGAACTCTTGACGGACAAGAACGCCTGCAAGGCTAGTGACCTATGGGCTTTTGGGTGCATAATATACCAACTTCTCTCTGGTCGACCGCCCTTCAAGGCCGGTAACGAATATCAGACATTCCAGAAGATTGTCAACCTTGAGTACTCGTTTCCCGACCAGTTTCCGGAAGCAGCCCGTGATCTGGTTGAGAGGCTATTAGTACTGGATCCGGCTAAGAGATTGCCCATCGAGCACATCAAGTCCCATCGCTTCTTCGATGGTATTCAGTGGGGTCGAGGGTTGTGGAAGCAAAAGGCCCCCAGACTCAAGCCTTACCAACCCCCGCCCCCTGGACCAATCAAGTTGAACGGACATGCCAGCTCGCTACCTCCACACATGGCTGCTCTCAGCACTCCTCGGCCCGGCCCCTCATCAAGCACCAACCCGCTCCGGCCTTCTGCCCGCGTCATCACCGAACTTCCGCCTCCTAGTCAGCTTGATATCGATTGGTCACCGGTCCTGACTCGGAATAACGAGCGGATATTGAAGCTTGGCAATCTCATGGTTACCTCAGCCCCTGCGCCTCACAGCCCCCACGGAGAATCTTCAGAGGCACCGAAGAAGTTTTCACGGTTCTTTGGAGGCAACACCACCAAGAAGCGCCAACGTCTTGTCATGATCACATCGGCAGCTCGACTCATCCTCGCCGCTGCTGGTGGCGAAGAGAAGAAGGCAAAGATGGACCTGTCCCTCTTGGGCGAGGGAACCGCATGGAGGAGCTACAAAGATTCCAGGGGCATTACCGCCTGGTGTATTGACACGGTAAGCGTACAGAGCATTTGCAGAAAGCTCCCAACGGAACTGATGCGCGTACAGAAGGATAAACATCTCATCTTCGAAGATCCAAAAGCGACCCCCAGCGACCCTGAAGGCAGCAAGTACACGGCGCAGGAGTGGCTCGATGCTTTGGAACAAGCGAAAGACTTTGCGAATTCTCAGAGTATGGCAAGTTCCTATTCTGGCGACTCAACATTCAACGAACTGAGCTCAACAATTTCAAGCCCATCAAGCACTCTAGGTGGCGAATCTGCGCTTGATGGAGTGAATATCCCAACCTCAAGACATCTCCGCAAGGGCGATCATGATGACAGCGGCTCGATCAAAGGCAGAAAGAGATTTAGCAAGCGTCACTCGAAGAACGGTTTAGCGGCTGTCTTTTGAATGAAGCCAAGCATTGTCCATGGCGAGCCTGCAAAACCTGTTGTTGATTCGTCGCTCTCAATCCCCGCAACCGTGGCTCCCTCCAGGACCCCGTCTGTTACTTTTTTGGACCCTTAATCTGCTCTCCTCCACTACCTGGATCCGCAACTAACATGCTCACACATTACACCATCCAAAACGTTGCAACAGTCGGGGTTGCCTTGCTCATCACCATTTTGGTTTTCCCACCTTTGTTGTTGTTCATGACCAACCACCAACGCAGCGATGTTTTCACACTCACATCCCCATATTCACAACTTTATGTTGTTGTTCCCTATGTCTAGCCGTCCCACTTCTTGTTCTCCAAATCGCATCAATTATCCACCAAGCAGCGCACGGCGTTTGAGGCGTTGGAAGTAGTCTCCTGCTCTTCCCTTTCATTTGTCTTTACTGTGCGGCGATCTCCCCAGTGTTCGCTTTCCTCTGTTATAACCAAGATGGCTCACGGGAAATTGTTCTCTTGTCGTCGTATCTCCTTTGGCTTTTGGGTTGCACGGAAGGGGAAATATTCATTTCACTTATTTGCTACTTTTCCTTTTCTTTTCTTTTTTTTTTTTTTTCCTCTGGGCATCTCGAACAAGAAGGTTGCAAGTGGATGGGTGTTGGTAGTACGAGAAAGTAGTTGACAGCACTGGAAAAAACGCAAAGCGAGTCGAGCGAACTATAGCGAGCAAAGCGTTGTCATTGTTGTCCTTTTACTTTCCAACCATACTATTTCTGTCTGATTTCTGTGGAGGTCCCCTTGAAACAGGTCCAAACCTAAGCGACCTTCTGCTTCTTCTTTCACCTGTTATTTCCCTTTTCTCTTTCGTTTCTGCTCTAGCGGAGAGCCTTCTAGCATAACAGCGTATCGCGAAAGAGTTTTCGCGTTTTCTTTTCCTGTCTCCTTAACTTAGTCTTTGTTTCCCTTGCTTTTTTTTTTTTTTTTTATTGAGCTTCCGTTTCTCATCTACTTAAAGGAAGGGAAGGGGAAAAAGAGAATTAGCGTTAGATGATATTCTGTGTTCATTTTATTATCTTGAAGGCGGGGATGTTTCTCCCATAACTACTCTTGCTGCTACTGACTACTGCTGCTGCTACTACTACTACTACCACTACCACTCATAGCTCTTTTCCTTGAAGAATCTTCTTTTTACTTCTCCGGAATAAAAACTCTCCATAATAAGCGGATGGACAAAGACAGTCGAAACGTGAGTTCTCTTTTTTCTTTCTTTTTACCTGTCTGTGTGATCCGTACATGCGTTAATGTATTTTTCCGTGTGTATACAGTCCTCCCATTTCCAATCTCGGTGTCTTCGCTCTGAACTTTCATGATCCAGAGATGGTGCTAAAAACTTGTGGTTAAGTACTGGCCAAGCGGATTTATTGGGAGTGTCCCGCCCATTGTCTACCAGGCTTGCATATTTCCCGTACCAATGTTCCGTCCTTGCGGTTATCTCATCTGTAGTCTGTAGTGTCTGGTAGTGTTGTGCAAAAGAAAAGAAACAACTTACAGTACCTTCTTCATCTGCTCCCCTGTCGTGGGAAGCTGAGGTGTTTACTCGGAAGCCGTCGCCTTTGGGCCTTATGAATACTTGCGTCCGGATGGATGATACTACCCCTGAACGCTCTAGGGCCAGTCGTATTTTTGACTCGACGTGCTCGCCTTGCCCCTCCATATAAACGAGCACGACAGCCATCTCGCACAACTCCGTAAAGCCAAATGTGTGTGGTGCGGTGAACATGGATGCGGAATCAAACCCCCCATTTTCGAAAATATTCTGGTCTTGCTGCGTTTACCAACTCCTCGCTTGCCATGCTAAACTGTTTTTTCTTGCATGAGACTGTATCGCCAGGCTGAAATGAGACACCGAAGATACGTACAAAACGTGCTGCTTCTTAGGATGTGTCTGATCGGGAACGCAAAGAAAGATCATGTTCACGAGATCAATAGAGCTACGCAACATACGAATAATCCATTCAAGATCCAGCTTATCACCATGGTGAAGTCCATAGAGATAAACAAGATGCGTACGGATTCGAATCCCGTTCCGGCGCCAGGAAATGACATATGGGCTGGCCGGCCGCATCTCCCATCGTGCGGAAGTGCGCCACACCGCCTGGATTCCAGGCGCGTGTCAAAAACTGGCAGTAAAGACGAGCGTATATAGCAGAGGATAGGCAGAAACGAGTGCAACGGAGTCCACCCGACCCCCAGCGCCACGTCTTCCTCCCTTCCATGCATGAATGCAAAACTCGTCCATGTCCGCGGCGCGCCCGCTTGCAAGGCACTTCCCGCTGCGTACGCATTCTACCAATCAGCACCGAAGCCGACATCTGACCGGCACGCCGAGTCGCTGCGTGTGCGTAGAGTTGTGTTGCTAAACCTTATCCTAGGTTCGAGGCGCGAGAGAACCAAAGCATATGCTGCTGCATGAATCATGCTTGTTTTTGGTTGAGTATTCCAGGCTGCGTTGGTGACAGCACGAATGGAGACCAAATGCCACCTCTGCTAGAATCTAAGAACAGAAGAAATGACGCCAACCATGCGTCCGATCATCATGAAGAGTAGTAGCCTCTGGAAGCAGAAGACGAGACCGGAGAACAAAAAGGAAGAAGCCACCGTCGCCAACCAAACCACCACCCATAAGAAACAAAAAGAGACGGGAGCCCAGAAACGGAGGAAAGGTGGCGGCGAAAAAAAAAAAAAAAAAGAATGTAAACAGAGAAAAGAAGACGTCCACCGTCTAGTCTACTACGCTTACTTTAAACCAACCTCTCCGTCATCTCCTCATCGATCTGCTTCAACACATCGTCCATGCTCTCCACCTGGTCCTTCTCCGCACCTTTGATCTCATCCCACACCTCACCGACGAAGTCCAGCACGCCGTCATCTTGCTCTTCGCCTTCCTTTCCCTCACTTCTATTCCCATCCTTCCCATCACTACTAGGCACCAAATCGCCATCTGCATCCACAACCGCTGGTTCTATTTTCCTCCCATCAGCCTTGCCCTCCTCAGCCTCATTGACACCACCGGCAGCATACCCCTCCACTCTCCCGCCCTCGCCCTCAAACGCCCCACCCCCAATCCTATCCATGACCGCGGGCGGAATCGCCTCCTCGCCCAGCCCCTCCTCCTCACCACTCACGACCTCCAACCCCCCCTCATCGTCATCACCATCCCCTTCTTCAAGATCAACGACCGCAGCCGCATTCCCCACCTCCCCCAGCCAAACGCCCTTGCCATCACCAAATACTTCCTCCTCAAACCCTCGGCATACATCGCCCCACGCCAACCACTCACCGCTCGCCTCGGTCCACACGCCGCCCTTTCCGCCTCTCTGATCCGACCGCCACCACGTCTCGCGCTCGGTCTGCTCATCTTCGTACGCCTTGACCGTGCTCTGGCGCATGTACCGGCGCAGCAGCGCGCGCGCCGTGTCGTGGAACCACAGGCTGGACCACAGCTGATCACGGGGGTCGCGGAGCTGGAGGTTGTCGCCGCTGTCCCCCGAGTCGCTCTCCGGGCTGGTTGTGTTAGACTTGGTACCCCGCGCGAAGCGGGCGGCGCTGCTGATGGAGGCGAAGGAAGGGAAGTGCAGGGCGGCGGGGACGGAGCGGGCGCGAATGTTGTGGGCGAGGGGCAGCTGGCTCCAGGGGGTGTCGGCCGCGGGCGGCAGGTCGTCGAGGTCGTTGGTGATGGTCAGGCCCGTGGCCATGTTGGCGGGGATCCCCGCGGCGAGAGCGTCCTTCTCGGGCAGGGCATAGGGGCTGGATTGCTCGCGCAGCGGGTCCGGCAGCGGGATGGGGTCGTTGCGGCCCGGGTTGGAGGTGTAGAAGGTGCGCGCGCCCGTCTTGGGATTGACGGTCGTGTAGGCCGAGTCGTACGTGTCGCGGACCTGGGCGTCGGATTTGATGAAATCGATGTCGCCGTTGAACGAGTGCGGCGGGGTCATGGATTGGAAGAGCGTGCTGTTGTAGTCGAGCCCCATGGCGAACTCGTAGTTCTTGCCCGGCGCTACAGTGATGTTGGTTTTGCGGAGGGGCCTCTCGCCCGGGTTGAGCCCGTACCACCACTCCAGCATGCGTCCCGTGTAGCCCAGGTTGTAGCGGCGGATCAGCTCACGGGCCTGCTCCTGTTCGCTGAAGAGCGTCTGGAGGGTGTGTTGGAGGTCCTGGCGGCCGTATGGCGACGCTGACCTTTCCATCAAAGCCTTGAAGATGGCACGGAGATCCTTCGCGGGGCCAATGACAGTTCCTGAGTTGACAAACTTAGGGTTATAGGCAGAAGCTTCTTCCGAAGCATTAGCATACGGGCTCTGGTCCCAAAAGAACGGACTCTGGGGCACCGCGGTGCAGGCAACATCCCCCTCCAGAACCGGCCAGCAATGCTCGTCCGCGGCCCACAGCACCGTCTGGCGGAACAGCTGACGCGGGTTCGGGTGCCCGCTCAGGGGACGCACGGTACCGTACTTCCGCCTCAGCCTGGCATTCGCGTCGGCCAGGGCGGCCTCGTACTGCTGCACCAACACCGGCGCGGGAAGCTGGAACCAGGAGCGGTAGCCGTCGACGATCAGCACCAGGTCCTCGTCCTTGATGCCCTGGTTGTGCTGCAGGTGCTCGTGGACGACCTCGATGATGGTACTCTCCTCGGAATGGGCGTAGCCGAGAATGGTGGGCGGCGGGTACTCCAGCAGCATGGTGCTCAGCACGGTGCGGCAGAAGTTCGAGTCGGCCTCGGTGGCCGGAATCAGCAGGTGGAAGGTCGGTCCCTCCTTGGTCTTCAACGGCGGCGCGGCGGATGTCGTGGAGCTAGGCTGGGCGCCCATGGCTGAGGTGCCGTTGACCGAAGGAGCGTCTTGTGCCGCATTGGCGGCGGCGGCGGGCTGCGAGTGCCGCCATGAGCCCAATTGTTCGGAAAGAGAGTGTGATTCTTCGTTGTGCTATGGACCGCATTAGTTGGGCGACCCAATTGATGTGATGCGGCGGGAGAAGGGTGATTTGAGTGCGCGAGCACAGCTAACGGCGCTTCAACAAGGATGACATCATGGGTGACGCAATGAGGCAGGCGGGCGCGCGACCAGAGGGATGAACAGAGGCAGGACCGTTGGTAGGAAAGAAAAGCGTACCTCAGCTGCGTAATCGAAGAGCAGGTAGATAGACAGAAGGGCCAGGAAAAGGCCGAGCACGAGCGTCCTTCGGCGGCGCCCCTTGAGCAATTGCAGCAGGCGGTGCAGAAGCGGAACCGGCTGTCGCTCGTGGTCGAAGAGCATAGTTGACGGTCAACGGGGAGGACGAGGCAAGTGGCCTAGGCCATTGGGCAGCGCAGGCGGGGTGATGGTGGAAGGAGGCTGGCCCGGATGGGAGGGGAGGAAAAGAGGCGAGTGATGGAGAGAGAAGGGGTGCGGACGACAGAAAGGGAGAGAAAGCTCGTCGTCAGCCCTGCACAAGGGCTGTCTTGGTCTTGTGTGAGATTGACGTTGGCTGTGGATTGTGGAGCCTTTTGTTTCGTCGCAGGAAGCACGGCGAATGGGGATGGTCGACCGGGCCAAATCTCTCCCTTACGCTCCCATGAAACCCTCGAAGACGTGTAGAGACTGGCGGAGAAGACGGCGACAGGCGAGGGCGAGAGGACGGAGCTGGGCCAGAGTGCGCAGCAGAACAAACAGGCTTTGCGCGCGCGTTTCGCCCAGGCCGACCTGGTGAATTGCGCGTCGCAAGCCCGCCCGCCAGCCCTTTGCCCCCTCCCCCCCAATCCCTGCGCACATCGCACATCCCACAAGCCTCTCAGCGCGGCTGATCCGGCCCATTGCCCGCCCGTGTGTGGGGGAGGGAGCAGGCGGACGTCGCGTCTGGCACACAGAGTGTTTGATGCACTGTCGAAGTCATGAGCACAAGCGAAAAAGCCGCTGCCACCCGGACCGACTGATAAGACCTACAGCCATCCATGCCCTTCATGCGCCCGGTGTCTGCCAAAAGGCATCTGCCGCCACAGACAATGCCGTCCGTCTGGGCGCTTGGCGGGTGATCCGAAGCCTGCATCCATCGTCAGGAGATGAGGCGCTACGCACTCGCTTGCGTGTGGCTGGTGGGCCTTGTGGAATGCCCGACCAGAAGGGAAATCGATAAAAGAGATCGTCCTCACCGCTGTCCACGCTCTATTTCCGTCTACCTAGTCATCTCGCTTCAGCCTACTTTGTTAATTTTTTTTTCCCCTTCTCGCTGGCCGAACTAGAGCAACCGAGGAAACCAGTCACTTCCGCTGTCGTCATCCATGCCTGGTTGCTCTCCGGAAATAAACTCATCCCACTTGAATGAAGAACCGACAACCGAGAAGTTCGGCCCAAACGTTCCCCCTGCCTGCCACCCCCCTTGCCAGAGCCTTATCCCCGGCCTTCGTCCCGCGTTGCCTTTTTCTCCTTGAATCCATAGAAACAATCCGTCAAACCCTCGCTTCTGTTACCGAACCCCCATTGGAAACCTTGGCCAACCGAACCCACTCGCATCCACAATAAGGCGCGAGGCCAGCCGACCCTAGAAGAGCGAAAAGAGAAAAAGAAGGAACAGCACGAAGAGGAGAGTAAGGGGAGGGGGGGTATTCAAGGTCAAGAAGAACCAGAACAACTGCCGTCCGAGAATCCTGCCCGAAAAACTGCGCCCGCGTCACACAAAGAGAAGACCAGCGCTATCCATCGTCTGTCTGTCGGGTTTTTTCGCGTCAAATCATGTCGTATGTGGTCATCGTTGCGTCGTAGGGCCCTTTAAGTGAACTTGCTGTCCAAAACAAATCGCACCCCCACCTGCATCAAGCCGCGCAACTCTTTGCTCCAGATCTCCACGCTCAAGCCGGCAGACCTCCCTTCAGCACTCTGGCCCTGCATCCCTCAAATAACTCCATAGCATCCTTGTGCTTCTGCCAGCCAATGTCCCAGTGCGCCCGTGCCCTCTCATCCTCTCTAATGCCGCGCATATAGCTGTTGAACCCTCCACTCATCGTATCGCCCATGGCACCCAGCCAATTGGCCGGCGATCCCATCGCATCCGTCTCGTGCTCCCGCGCTGCGAAATGCTGAAGCATGTGCGAGTCGAACTGTCGGAACGCCCTGACGTAAGCTGCCATCTTCGGCAGATACTCTCCCCAAGCACTCATTGTCAGACGCTGCGGCAATTCCGGAGCCTTGGGCACTTCGGGAAGGCGGAGAGCAGCCGGCTCCGCAGACCTGACAGGATGCGACGCAGCCGGGCGAGATTCGAACGGAAGGTTTTGTGTAAGATCATTTAGGTCCCGCAGACCTTCCTGTGACGTCGACGTGAACGGGGCAACGTTCGCAAACTCATTGAATCGCAGCGTGCCATCGTCCTCCGGCGCCTTAGCTTGATCCTGAGCCTGAGCCTGTTCCCGCTGAGCAACGCGAGCCTGTGAGATGGGAGTAGGCACGATCCTCGGGCGCTGAGTTCCGTTGGTCTGCGGAGCCGGTGGAGTGGGGTCGATATCCATTGCGCTGCCATCGGTAGCCGCCGTCTCATTGGCACTCGCAACACTCTCATTGCTCTCGTCTTCAGCATCTGCTACGCTCGCTTGCCTTGGCTTGATGTTAGGTCCACTGCCACGCGACCTCGACTGCTTCCTGCCCCGCATCGGCGCCGGACCCTTCGTGGGAGACGAAGTTTTGGCCGGTACATCAGCGGGGAGCACAAAACTCGGATCCTTGAACGTTTTAGCCCATTCTTCAGAAGAGAATTTGACCGCTCCAGGGGTTGAGGGCGGCGGTGCTCCAGCCGAAGGCGTGGCTGCAGGCTGTTCAGTCGGCTGCGGAGACGGCTGAGGCATCTGATTGGCAGCAGCGGAGGCATAATTCTGGGTGCTGTTCTTCCTCGAACTTGGCGGTCTGCTCGGCGACTTCTTCGCACGGTTGCCTGTCGGAGGCATCGGACTTGTAAAGTAGTCCGGTTTGCCTTCAAACTTGCCGTGCCATTCTGCAGGTGAGAATATCGTGTTAATGCTTTCTGCGCTCTTGCTCTTGGGCTGCTCGGGACTCGTCGAAGCGAAGGTATCAGTGTCGATCGGGAAGGTGAAGCTGGTAGTGTTGTCAGCAGTTGAGTTGCGATGACGTTGAGGTGCACGATAAGAAGGAGGAGAGATGTTGTTCGCCGCACTACGCTTGCAAACATTGCCTGCGAATGTGTGCTGGCTCTTCTCAGTCTGGCGCGGAGGCAAACTGGACGGATACGCCCAGTAGGGCCATGTATTGGGCGCCATACTGATGCTGGGAGTTTTGGGGGCGTTGCGGGACTGCTGAGGAAAGAAATGGTCGTACATTGATGACTTGCTCTTCTGGCCCATGCCACCATTGACTTGGGGTCCATTCGTACTACTGCTGTGAGTGGCACTGCCGTTGACACCAGTACTTCCTTGCTGGCCAGGCTGAGATGCCTTCTGGCGCGGTTTCGGCGGTTCGTCCTCCTCGCTTGAGCTGTACATGGAAAAAGGACGTGTGGCATTGCCCTTTCTCCTGGGCGGACTGGCACTGTGGTGACGAGCACCAGTGGCTCCATGCACGCTGGCGCCCGCTGCATCGTGTTCCCTGTGAGGTGAGCTCCGTTGGCTGGCCGAGCGCCTCACCGGATCGACAAAGATCTTCTCGCCACCAGTGGCATTGTACGGCGTTCTCGTGCGCATGCCCTCTGGGTATGCCGACTCCTTCTGAAACTGCTCTCTGAACTGCTTAAGGGGGTCCACTGGTGGCTGACGTGCTCCAGCCGGATTGGTCGCGCCCGCATCACGGGGCGGGGGCGGAGGCGGGGGGACGGGCCGGCCATAATTGGAAGTTGTGAAGTATGACGACGTGCTCGCTGCCGGAGGCTCATCCGCACCGGGAGTGGCAGGGTCGAAGCCGCCTCTCTTGGGCACTCTCGTGCTCTGGCTGCGGTTGACGCCAGGCTTCTGCTGCTCATTCGCATATTCCCACGCGGATTTGGCTCTCTGGTGTGAAGATTCTCCATGGCCTGTACGAGGGGGGTGAGTACCAGTCTTGCCCTTCATGCTCTGCCATGCCGTGAAGACATTGGCCTTCTGGTCACCCGACGCATTGTCCCTCCTCTGAGTTGGCGGCGGCTTTGGGAAGTTGGTGTAACGGCCAGCGCCGGCGGATGCGGACGCGGTGCCGAAGTCAGGTCGCGGAGGAGGCTGCGGGCGCTGCGGGCCGGTACGGCGAGGAGGGGGAGGGAAATCGGATCGAGCCTGGTATGGGTTTCCACGCGGCGCAGGCTGTCGGGGCGTGTAGGTAGCGGTGCTGCCTCTCTTCCTGCGCTCGAGGTCGTATCGCGTGCGTTCGGCGGGGTCACCGAGAATCTCGTGTGCGGCCTGGATGGCCTGAAACCTGGGCACGCATTCTGCTTCTCTGCCCGGATTTCTGTCGGGGTGCCATTTGAGGGCGAGCTTGCGGAACTGCTTGCGGATCTCTTCAGCATCGGCGTCGGGGGGGAGCTCGAGGTCGGCGTAGTAGTTGCGCTTCGGATCGGCCTTCACCATGGCGGCGCGTGTGCTGAGCAGCGGTGCTCAAGCAGCAGCAGCGTCGTGGTGGTCGGAAGGGGCTGTGGAACAGGGCTGGCGGGCGGGCGCTTGGGCTGGGCTGCGATGGATGGATGTTGTGCGCTCCGTTGCTAGGAAAAAAGCAGGCCCGGCAGCATGGCGCGACAGCGACGTTGTGTTGGGGGAGGACGACGCGGAGCAGCAAGCAAGCAAGCAGGTGAGTGAGCGAGCGAGCGGACGAGTAAGCAGCACGCAGGTGAGATGACGGAGGGCAGGTGTTCGTGGTCTGCCGGTGCTTGCGCAGGTGCGGGTGGCTTTGAATCGGGCTGGTGTAAACACGATTGGCCGCCCGTTGCTGAGTGGAATAGGGCTAGCCGGCGCGCGCGCACTTGCAGCCTTGAGACCAGCGATCATGCAGCAAAAAGCCTGTCCGCCGACGATCTGGAGCCCGCTGCCATCACTTGCTTTTTCGCCCGCGCCCTCCTCGCCCTCCTGTCAACCGCGTCGAGAAGCGCCCATGACGTACCCTCAATCCCGCACCGCCACACCTCCGCCGCTGTGCAAGCCACGGACCGCCGACGCGTCTCTCCCCCCCTTCACGAAGCCTCTGCACGCGTTTCCTACACTCACTCCACCACCCTCCTGCCCGCAGCTGCAGCCGCCCCCCGCATACCCGAACCTTAGCTCCATGCAGTCGCGCAAGAACGCAGGCAGCTTTAGGGCGCCCGCCGCCGGCACGCTGGCCGGTCCGCCTTTCGCTATAGCTCCTCTAGCCTGATTGGCATGTGCCGCATAAACCGTGATCTAGCAAGAAAGAAGCGATCATCTCCCGCCCCAGGCATCATCCCCCGAACCCGCCCGCAGACCCCTGTTTAGTCCCTTTTGTGCCATCCTGCCACGCATGTCCCAAAGTCAATCACTTCCTCTGCTTCACCAGACCCCGCGATTGCCGTCTACTCCGGCGGCAGACTCCTGCTCAGCCGGCGCACGCCTCTCGCCCCATCGCAAAGCGCCTGCGTGACGTTGAAGCGCTCCCTCTCCGCCTCCCTCTCCTTTCCCGTCGTGAAGAAAACGTCCATCTGCTCCTGCCCATCCGCATCCCCTCCCGGCCTCCTGGCACCACCGGCGCCGCCGTTGTCGTAGCCACGGCCGTCGTCGTCCACCTCTCCCTTGCCACCACCATGACCGCCGCCTTGACCTCGTAGGACCGCCGCCACGTCATCCTGCGCTTTCCTGTACCCGACATCCAGCAAACTCCTCAGCCTCTGCACGTCCGTCGGCCAGCGATCCCCCAGCCTGCCAGCAGCCCCCTTTAATCCCTCGTCATTACCCTCGGCGACGCCCTTGGCGCCCTCGTACGCTGCCAGAAGTTGTTTCGACGCCTGCAGGACCCGTTCACCTGCCGCAGCGACGGGGCACGAGGGCGGCGGCTGCGCTTGCACCCGGGAGCTCGAGCCACGGTGCGACGAGGGAAGGCCAGGGCGGAGAGCGTCGGCGAAGGGCGCGCGGATCTGATCGAGGAAAGCGGCGTCGGCGTTGATTCTGTGTGAGGTTCAGTCAATTAACATCTTGGGTAGGGAAGATGGGCTGCAAAGGTCCGCTGTGATTGGGCGAAAACGCACGCATCCTGTTGCCTCGTTTGGATGATCTTCAGCAACTCGCTCTCGTCCGCCTGGACCGTCTCCTCGAACTGCGCGAAGAAGGCGTCGTCCGCCGCGGACTTCTCTTCGAGAGCTCGTGCAGCGTAGCGCAGGTCTCTTTGGCAGAAATGAGTGGTCAGGTGCAGGCAATTGCGGGGTCGGATGGTGCGTGGACTCACTGGCTCTCGGTGGTTGCGCGGACATCATCGTCAGCGCTCTGTACCGACTCGCCGGTCTCTTTGCGGGCGTGCGAGCGCTTCTCGTCTCCTTCTAGCATAAGTTAGCATAGAAACGGAGTGGACGTTGCCTGGTATCTCCATACCTCCAGGCCTCCTCCTAGTGCCTCGGGGCATCTCGTGAGGGGAAGGCGGCCAATAGGGATTTCCACGGGCGTGTTGGAACCGAATTCAGTGACGCATGCAGGCTCTTTGCAGCAGTACGGCCAATGGTGGATATGCGGGGGATGAAGTGGTGACGAGGTTGACCGTTCTGATTGTGTTGGGGTGCCGTAAATATTCAAAGTGCTGCGAAGCAGCTTCCAAACTAGACAGAGGGGCCGACGCAGACAACGTCGCGTCACGCGCTTCATTTACTTGCACAGAACTACCAACGGAGGTTTTGTGCAGGCTTTCATGCAAAATTGTAAGCGCCATCAGCGCATCCAGGCAATTGCCCTGCCCCATTGTTGGACGTCTGATTGCCCAATAGATGCGCCTTGGCTGGGCCCGCCATTTTCGCCCGAGCTCATCGACCGGTTGGTCCTACACGCGAACAAGATGGGCGGAAAACAATGGGAAACGGATGCAATTGCGAATGCAGAACTGAAGCCCCAAAGAATCGAACGCCACTTAACTATAAGAGCACTTCTACACAAAATCCAGAGACCGTGATCCAAGCCACTCATGACCGACAGTCCCATCTTCCTTCTCTTTACCCAATTTATGTCTCTACCGCTCTCTTTGCACGTCGATGCCACCGCAAGAGTACGCAGGCTAAGAATCCAGCTGTGGATTGAGCCAGCTAAGCTATATGAGAAAGTACCGACCCGCAAGTGCTTCCCCTCCACGTAGACTGCCAGCTTTTTGTTCACGAAAAACAAGACAAGAGTGTGTCATCAAACTTTCAAGCAAGGGAGAAAACAAAATTTGTCTCAGATCTTCCATAAGCACCCTTTTACGCATGACAGGCGTTCACTTTTGGCCCTTTTTCCATTTGTCCATAGTCATCAGCAGGTAGAAAAATGAGTTGCAAAGGGAGAAGCATTCATCTCCAAATGAAACACCAATTCAAGAGGAAGTATCTGGAAGAATGCAATGAAACATAGCACTCGACGGGAGAAAAGCGTCACTTTTCCTGCCAAAAAGGGAAAATGTAAGAAAAAATTCTCTCAAACCCAGTCTTGAAGAAACCAGAAAACACCGCCAGGGACTCTCGCGATCCGCCCGTCATCCAACCACCATATTCGATTCCTGTCTCCAGAAGTAACTTGCCATATGTCTGCCTCGTAGAAGGTGTGGACTAGTCGAAATGTGTACCGGGTTAAAAAGATATGCAAAGTAAAGGAGTTAAGGGAGAAGAGGGGCGAATGAGCGCAAGAATGTGAGGAAAAAGAAAAAAAAGAAAAAGAGAAAGAGAGAGAGAGAAACAGCGAGCATGCAGAAAAAGCAAGAAATAATCCCTTAACAACCGATGAGTATTCGTATAGCAAAAGCCCGTAAATGCCTTCGCCAGCGATGAATTCAATGCTGAAATCAAAGAGATCGCAAAACCTCCAGCATGCAATGAGTCATGATCGTGCCTCAGTCGTATCGTTCTTGGGTTTTCTCGTCTCTTGTCGCCCAAACTTTTCCCATTGTAGAATCTGTCTTCACTTCGATCTCTGTTGATCTGGGCGGATTTCGTTCGATCTACGATTCTCAACTATCTTACGAACCAGCTCGTTGGTTGAGAGAGAGGCTATGATTCATTGCGCGGGCAAGGTCTTGGTCGTCGTGCTGGGGGTT
This sequence comes from Macrophomina phaseolina, assembly GCA_020875535.1. Lineage (NCBI taxonomy): Eukaryota > Fungi > Ascomycota > Dothideomycetes > Botryosphaeriales > Botryosphaeriaceae > Macrophomina > Macrophomina phaseolina. Next base: position 6,539,574 of record JAEQDS010000065.1, read on the forward strand.
CTCGCGCTGGTCCTGGCCCGGGAATGGAGAGTAGTTTCCAGGATAGCCGCCACCGAGAGATGGCCCTGGTCCTCCACCATAACCATACTGATACGGCATGTAGCGATTCATGGGCGGGTTTTGCATCCAGGCTGGTGCGTAGGCCGGTGCAACAGGGTTGAATCCGCCAAAGGCGGCCGGAGACGGGGTATAGTTGTAGAGTGGGCGACCGTGCGATTCCGAATATTCTTGTTGGGAATCGGCTGGGTTGGCTTCGAGGCCACCGGGAGTACGGGGGGCTGGATAGGCATTAGTCGATGATCGTGAACTGCAGGATTGCTTACGCGTACCGCTAAAAGCACCCCGTCCGTAGCTGGGCCCGACCGCCATTGCGGTAGCGAATCCGTTACCATTGACATTGGAAGTGGCACCAGGTCCAAGACTGGAAGGAGGAGGTAGCTGCGAAAGGGCATTGGAAGGAGTGGCAAATGACGCTGGGTTGACGGCCGACATCCAGATACGGGCCTTGTATACCTTGAAGAGGTCAGTCACCAGGTGGTTGAAGTTGATGTAGCAGTCAGCATAGTAGAAGAATGTGAGTTTCTTATAGTCGAGCTGATACTCGGCGTCAAGAATCTCCATGGTTAGGCCGTGCTCCATGGCTTTCTGTTGGCAAACGCGCTTCGCCTTAGCTTCAGCACCTTCCTTATCCCGAAGCACCTGGATCTCGTGGCCTTGGGCGAGGCGCTTGAGCATCTTCGGTCGGATATCATCAACAATCGGAGTTTGAAGCGGAGGTCTGGGCCCCATGCCACCTTCTCTACCGAATTGTTCGCCATTGGAAGCAGCCAGCATTCCGTTGGGGTTCGCTACTCCACTGTTGCCATTCTGAACGTGGCGAGAGAACATCATGAGCCAGCGGAAATGTTGCTCTGATGCTTCCTTCAGATGCTGCCGGGCATCTTCCAGCGTGACGTCACAATGTGTGACCTGGCCCAAATCTTGACCACGGTCGCCCTCGACAATTACCATGTCGCCAGCCTTGACTTCCAGTCCCACATTCTCAGGGATGTAGTACACGTCGGATCTCGAGCATTTGAAGGTGACGATGTACAAGTGCTTCGTAGGACGAGCGACGCTTGGTGGCGCGTATGGATTCACCATGCTGGGAGCCGTGGCGGCGATGCCTGGAACAGTGGTGTGAGCACTGCGCATAGCCGGCCCAACGCCCGAAAAGTATGACTGTGCAAAAGCACGGTCGTGGGCCTGGCCCAGCTCGATAGCGGACTCCTCATCACCAGAGTTCGACCTAAAGTGGTCGTACTCGCGTTCTTGGTTGTAGCTTTGAGGCCGCATCTGGGATGAAGGTGAATGCAGATTGCGAGTTATATCTGGTTGGCTGTTTTGGGAAATCCGTGAGGCGCTCAAGTCGTCCTCCAGGTTGCCGTCACTTGAGAAGAATGAGTTGTTCATGCGCGAGTGAGAGTGGGGTGTGACGACGGCGAAAGAGTGACGTCGACTCTGCGAACCTTCATCAATTGGGTCGAAGCTGAGGGAATTCCAGGCAGATCTTTGTGAGCCGTCGTTCAAGCGGGACAGAGAGAAGTCGGTTCGCAGTGGAGACATTTCACTGAAACGTCTGTCGGCAAGCCCTCTGCCAAGCATACCAACGGCATGATGAGCGCCGGGCTCCGAGTCGTTGTCATCTGCTTCATCAATAGCATAGTCTGATTCAGAGAAGGTCTGGGAACGCTGCGGCGACCATGTGCCGGCGTTGACGCCGGAGCTGGAAGCGCGATGACGAACACCGAGTGCCTGTTTGAGCAGAGCAGAAGAGTGAGGCACAGCCGCTGCCTTGCTGACTGGAACGGCATTTTGGCCACTGCTCACTTCTTCCTCGTGTAGGTCGCCAAGGACACCAGAGCGAGAAGGCTGATGCATTGCTTGGAAGCTGGCACGAACGCGGTTGGGCGCATTTTGAAGTGGGCCGTCCTCGCTTTGACCGACGGAATAAGACTGCGATCTCATCGTTTTCCTAGAATGCATAGCTTCATCCGGGGGCCCTTCATGGCCTGGAGAACGAAGGTCGTCGCCAATGCCAAGGGCAGAGGCAAAGAAATTTGACGGAGATTGGGGAAGCTCTGTCAACCGAGAAGGGGGCTCGCGGCGAGCTTCAGAGGTCCAAGGATTACTGTAGGACACGGTACCAGCAGAAGATTTGTGCGCCAGGGTATTCCATGAACCGTGTTCGCCTGGGGTTGGTGGCTGCGAATTATTGGAGGTGATCGAGACGCCCCCTTGAGAAGCTCTCCGAGCGGCTGTCGGCCCTGATTGCACTTCCGAAAGCCATGAGCCCCGCCGCAGTGGTGGTAAACCTTGGGCACCTTTAATAGGTGTAGTCCCAGGTTGCTTTTTTACCACAATATCCTTCTCATCTTCAGAAGAGGCTACTGCCTCAGAATGAGGGCTCCCTCCACGGGGCGCTTGTCCAAGAGGCTTGTCGAGGTAGAACGGGGACCCGTTCTTATGAGGTAGGGCAACCTTCGAACTGAGTTGGGAGCGAGTTGATGGGATAGACGTCATGGTTAGTTGAATTTGGGTCGTAGTATTTATCTCTTGCAACGATAAGACCGGCTAGGTTGCCAACCTGACTCCCGGTTAGCTGTAGAATGGTGGAGAGAATTATTTACTTACAACACGGAGGGCGACCCGCCAGGTTCGGTAGTTAATTGAATCGCACAAAGAATGATAATTTGACCGTGCTTTCTGCAGTCTTCAAACGATCAATTTACTCGGAGGCGAGCCGGATGAACTGGTTCTGGGGGGTTTCCGTTAGCACTGTGCGTGGTCAAGCAAACAGAAGGCTGGCCCGATGTAGAGCCTGGTAGAAGAGGACAGCGCAGTAAGATTGGTCTGGATCCAAAAGTTTGTCTCTAAAAGGGTTACAAGTATTTCAAACAAGGCGCGACACGTAGCGGCGTCAGGCAAGGCTGCAGGGGACGCAGGCGCAACCTGTAGGTAAAACAGAGATGAATATCCGTCATAATAGCTGACGTGACGTTGATTATGGGTGCCATTTTGCGAACATAGAGCTGACCATCTGAACAAAGAAAGGACAACAACCGGAAAGAGGCCGAACGGGCTAATAGGCAAGTGTAACTTCGCGTGGCGAATTCAAAGGACATACCTTGGAGTTTACTGAGGCGAACTCGGACCAATCTTGGCGCAGAGAAGGACCAGGGATGTGGTTCAGCGGCGTGAGAGTCGCAGTAGGTTTGAAAGTGGATGTAATGTTGCGGTCGGGGTTTGAGATCGCTGCGCGTGGATATGTTGGGGATGGGATGACGCGAGGCCGTGCGACTGGCCCTCGAAGCTAGGTCGCGGTGGGCGCGTGCGATTACTGGGACATTCATGTCAACGCTGCTCATTCTATGGTAATAAACTCCGCGGAAATATAGAAATGGTGACCGCTGCGAGAAACCCACGCGCCAGACCGTAGCACGAGCACTGAAGGAATGAAGGGCGCCCAGCCTCAAGGCACAAGTTTTCGCCATTCGCAGCGAAGACAAAACCGGTATTCCAACATCAATAACCACCAGTGCCCGCACTGTAGTATGCATGCTGAGCGGTCCCGGAGTTTGAAGCCCGTATGACAGCGCATGAGGACGCCAAGGAATGCGCGAGAGTCGTCGGCATGCAGGCTGACCACGAGCTCACGAGCGACTGCGCCGTGGCCATACGTGCGTCCAACCCCGCTCAAGGTTGGAGGCGTCACGTTGGTTCCTCCATATGCGGGGACAGGTCGCGGCGCAAAGAGGCGGGCCAGCGCGAAGGTCTCGAGACAGGGACGGAGGGTGTCGCTCGACGGCGACGAAGGGCGGAAGAGCTCACCTAGTGTACAGGAAAGAAGCGAAAAATTACAAGCGAGGAGACGGCGGATGCGACAGCGCTTCTATGTCTATATTTCAACAAAATCACTACTGTGCCATCAGCGCCAGAGCGAGCCGCTGAAGGGTGCAGCACCGCTTCGTTCCGGGGGAGGTCAGGTGGACGAGACGTACCGGAAGGAGAGCTCTATCGCAGGCGATTCGGCGCAGTCGTCAGGATCTGCTGAGGGCGAAAGCTGCTTTGCTCAAGGGTTCAGCTGGAGAGTGGCCGGGCGGAAGGGGCAGGACGGCAGCGGGCGCACCTGTCTTCGCACAAGCAACCTTCAATGCGCCAAACTTTTGTACCGGTCTATCCCAAGTCTTTCAGCGGGCAGGGTGTGTCGCGTGGTGTTGTTTCGGTGGGCAGAGTGAGTTGGTGCGGAACCGTGGCATGAGAGGACGAGCAGGGCGGCATGCGACGGTATACTGGGGCAGAATGTGGGGAAGGCGCGCCACGCTGTGCCTCGTTCGAGCCGCAGGTCTCCGGGCGATCAGGCAGGGCAGATTCGTGGCGTTCGCGCAGGAGATCAGCGGAGGGACATTGTCTCGTCGTGATGGAGAGAGATGGGCGCGTCGGCGCAGGAACAGTAAGGCGAGAGGCGAGAGGTGGAGGTGTCTCGGGAGGCGACGCTGCAGCTGGTGGACTGACAATCGAGTCCCTGGAGCTGCTGGGGTGGGCCGAGAGCTCGCTTCGCGCCGTTGTTCCCCGGCGATCTGTCTGGCGGCCGCGGGGGGCTGCTCGGGGCTCGGAGTCGGGGCCTGGCCTGGCTGGGGTTCGCGGCCGGTGCGGTGCAGGAGGGCGGCGGCGGGCGGGTGTGGAGCTGGGCGGGGGCAGGGCGGGGCGCGCGCAACAGCGGTCGGCAGGCAGAGGCTCGCGGCGGGTCTGAGGGGCGTGAAATAGCAGGACGGTGCAGCAGCAGCAGCAGCAGGAAACGGCCTCAGTCGCGCGGTGGCAGGCACCGCACAACGCCTCTACTTTGTATGTATGCGGCTTGGTGTGCGCACAGGCCATGCGGGGAAGATGGCCAGGTTGCTGCTCGCCGAGACAGACCTGCAGCTCAGCACTGGCAGACGCTGATCGGCATCCATGGCGGTTGCATCGCCAGAAGCCCGTCATCACCTCAGGGCTCGCGGTCCGCCCGGAGTCCTGCAGCCCTCCCCGACGACTGCATCGCGCCGGGGTCGGCCTGCGCCTGGCCACGCGCCCCCTCTTGCTACGCACCCGCCCGCTCTCCGCACTCGCGAGGTCGACACGCCCGCCACCTGCCCTCCTGCTGCCCAGGCCGACGCGCTGCAGAGCCACGCCGGCACGGTGCTCTCCAGTCTGCCGCGAGGATGGGGCCGCAAGGGGCAGTCACGCGGCCCTTGTGATGCCTGACACTAGAGCTCCAGCGCCCAGTTGCTTCAAGGTAACTTCTGGTCTAGCCCGCCTGGGAGGGCCAGAGCCTTTGTGTGCCGCCTTGCTAACCACCGCCGCCCATTCCTTGGGCTCAACACGCGTAATGAGGGGCCTTCGACATGCAAGCTTTCGCCGCCGCCCGTCTGTGATTGCACGCGCTGGTCCAGCCCCGACGAGAATTTGCGGGGTAGCAGCTGCGGATTCTCCATGGATATTACCAACTGTCGTGAGATTAATTGCCCTCTTCCGGATTGGCCGGCGCGTTCCACCTGCCGTCCGCGGCGCCTCACCACCGCGGCCCCAGCCTGCCGAATCCGCAAAGGAAAAAGACCACTTGCTCCACCGCTCCCGGCCCGTGTATTTCAGAGCACGCCGCGGCTGCCGTAAGCATAAGTGGCGCCACCAAGCCTGCTATTCCAGGTCCCAGCTCCTGGTGAATGCGACGCGCCATGTGTCTGCTTTTCGCCAGCTTTGATGCAACTGACGAAAGAGAAATCAAATCCCAGATCCGATGCTGCTCTGCCTTCGATTGCCCACCCAGCCGGAGATCTGGACGCGTCGAAGCCAGATTTTTCCGCTGCAATTGGCTGTCTGACCTGATCAACGATCCAGTTTTCCATCTCTTCACATGCGCCGTTTGCCTTTTGTCTTCCTCGTATCTTGCTACTAGCGCAGGCCGGAAGATTCGGAACATTTCCCGCCCGCTGAACCATGCTGTTATAGTGGCGTCGTCGCGCCGTGTTCGCTGGCCGTGAATATATCGTTGCCTCCCGAGCTGAGTTGTGGCCGGAAATTGTTGAGCGCGTGCTAACACCCGATGCGTAGGTTTTCCGCGTCGCCGTTGTATAATGGCTCGTATGCGCCTATAGGCCGGGTCCGCTAGCATGAATCGGGCTCCCCCAGAGGATCCCGATCAACTTTTTCAGGGACGCTCCCGCCTTTGTTCGTGTCATGCACCACTGCACTAACAAGCGAATATTGAATTTTCGCAGCACCAAAGAGGCATGCGCCTTTGACAACATGCCCTCACGCCCTACCCCGCTGCACACACTCTTTGTCCCAAAGAACACGCGAGCATGAGACTTGGCTCACGCGATTACGTCACAGTGCCAGATGGCAGCGGGTCTCAGTCGACATGATCCTGGAAAAGTGGAGACTGCTGAAACAAACAAGCTGATGATGAGGCGCGGAAACGGGTCTCTCCATAAGCTGAGGAGAAGCGGCACACGACTGCAAGCACATTAGTGGCGGGATGAAGTAGAGGGCAACAAAATATTGTGGTGATGGTGGTTGTCGTTGTTGAAGCCTCCAGCCGCGGGGCTGATTTTCCGAGACATGCATGGTAACCCTCCCAAGCGTCCCTGCTACGCGACTGTAGTATCGCAGAATATGCCAATGCGTGGCGACAGCTTATGGAACGCCTCTAATTGACCCCCAATCGCTTGGAAGGATCATTAGCACTCCAGTAACTCCCATTTATCATGCAAACCCCCGAGACGATGCGGGCCGGTCCGCAATCTCGCAACCATCAGGCGGCTGCAACAAGATCTGTGGCAGGCTCCCAGGGCGGTGCTTCAAGTGTATTTTGGAACAATCCTGGGGTCGATTGAAGAATATTGCGGCGGTCGTAATACTCCAATGGGTGCTGAAGCAAGACTACGTCCGGACGAATCCTGCACGTCAGCGTGCATTCTCGAGCTTCCTAAAGCCTTTAAAACCTATTTCGTTACGGACTGTCTTTGTAATGACCAGTAAGTGCGTCATTATCGCAGCTCTGGAACACGGTCTTGGGTTCTATTATATAGCATTGATAATGCTGCAGGTCATTATTGCGCTTCTACGGGACGTTTGGAGCAGTCCAGGCACGCACGAAATGTACTACGGCTTTTCACTGCGTAACTACTCACCGCAATTTCTCATGTACGAGACGCATAATAGGTTCTGGCCGCAACGCTTTCCTGAAAATACGCGGAGATTCCTCCTGAAGCTGCCATCACCATCTACTGCTTAATTCGCTACAGCCATAACTCTTTCCCTCGTCCTCCCCCTCCCGCCGTTAAATGCCTTATCCAACAACTCGGCCGGGTGCCTGCGACATGAGCCCGTCGGTTGCGCTTACTTGAACGTTACTGGCGGTTGCACGACGGTTGCAAGTCACTGTTACCCAAATCGTCAACTCAGACATCCAGCGTTCCACCAGCAACGGGCTGGGGACATGGCATGCTCTGCCGGCGCCCCTTCACCAGTCCACACAAGCATTTCCTCATGGTAATGCGCAACATCGACGATTTAGCTCACCCCGCGACACTGCCTGTTGAAAGACAGGGTCCAGCATCGATGCATCTCTTGTTGATCCAACTCCGCAGTTGATTAAGCCGCTCAGAACCGTTCAATCCCATCCACTATGCCGGGTCGATGGAAAAGATGCTCATGTGGATGGGCAGATTCTTCGATCCTGGCACACGGCTCGCCCGCAGACGGGAAGCGTTGCATCATCGCAAACTCCAACCGTGTTGCTGTGCAGCCAGACCGACTGAACGGGAGTTTAGGGCTGCGGAGTTTTCCTCGTGTCATTCGTTCAGCGCTCTCTTCCCCTCTACTCCTCTCTCGACAGCGCCCAGGGGAGAGCCCTGCAAGGGCCGCAATGCGCGATACCGTGTGTGGACACGTGCGAGGCAAGGGAGAGGGCTGGAAGGGCTGGTCCAGGTCAAGGATAGCGCGAGCGGAAGTCGTCGCGGATGCAGGCAAAGAGGTGCCAATTGGGCGAGCGGAAAGCACCGCGGAGCTCCAACAGGGAGGGCGCGCAACGCGATAGGCGGCTGCAGGTGACTTCACGAGCGACAGGACTAAGCATCACGGCTGCTCGGCAGGCGCACGGTGGCCTCAGGCTAGAAGGATAGCCCGGCGATGATCGACAAGGCTTGCCGGCCACAGGAACGCCCTGTGCCGTCACAGGGTCTGCTGCTGCTCGGGCTCCTCGGGGCGGTGGTGTTGTGCTCCGCACCGGTACTTGTCGCGTGGGTGGCTGGCTCGCGTTTGAGGCTGGTTGCAAATGGGCCCATGGTTGGCGGCGATGGCAGTTGTGAGTGGCGGGGCGGCAGAGCGCGGAAGGATATGGAGGAGCTGAGTGGTGACGGATCCCGGAGTGTTGCGTTGCTCGAGCGACAACTGCGCGCACATCACTCGACGGGCGCGATACATAAGAACGCGCTCGCGGACCCGGCTGCCGCCATCCCCAGTGTTGTTGATGGTTCCAAAAATCTCCCGCATCATCATTGTCGCATCACCCTCTCGGGTCGTCGCACAAGCTTTGACGCCAAAAGAAAAGCTCTCCTAGAGCATCGCCGGTCGGCACAGCGGCAAGTGGCGTCGCTCGACGTCATCCCCAGACCAGACGTCATCACACCAGACTGCGAGCTCAAAAAGTGCCTGTTCTTTCATCACCAGCCTCCCCATTCCGGAACCCACTGATCTCCAACCGCACGAGCCGCACAATCTCCCTCCGTCGCAAATCCGCCCGTGCAACCAAAATGGCATCCAGGGCGCTGCACACAGCCTTCAGGGGTCTTGAGGTAAGCGAGCGATCAGGCGCGACTTGGTTGAGCACAGTTCACTGACCCTGCGCGTGCAATACAGTTCCTGTGGGCGCTGCTCATCATGGCGCTGATTGGCAACATGATTGCTACCTCGCGCGCCGGCGACCCCAGCATAGTCAACTACAGCATGTTTGTTGCTGTCTTTTCCATGCTCTCGCTGTTTTACTTGATTCCTGCGTCAATGGGCGTATTCGACCCCGTCCCCATGGCTATGGTCGCGCTTGACGTGCTCAACGCCCTCTTCTATTTCTGCGGCGCCGTCGCACTCGCTGCGTATCTCGGCGTTCACAGCTGCGGCAACAGCGTACGTCTGCAAACGCCCAATCGGCCTGCGCTTACTAACGGGTCGGCAGGACTACACGCGCAGCAACCTAGTCACCAACGGCTCTCCCAACACGGAGAAGCGCTGCCATGAAGCCCAGGCCTCCACCGCCTTCCTATGGTTCGGCTTCGCGTGCTTTGTTGCTACCGCCTTCTTCTCGTGGCAGCAGAGGCGCGGCGGTGTCAACATGCGCTCCGGCATCAGTCGCAGCGCTCCCTCCATGAGCCAAGTCTAAAGGGAGTGCGAGACGTCACTGTGGAGCAGCAAGAGGTCCGTTCGTGAGACATCGCAACAAAGGGCCGTCCGGCACACGCGCAATCGAAGCACCTGTGCGGATGCATTCGACAAGCCAACGATGACTGCACTTCTTGAACGACCACTCCCACGTGCCTTGTCCGTAAAGGGTAGTTGCCCTGCTCCACACCCGGATCCCGTACCGAAGACCACGGGTGGATCAGCCGGTATCGATAAGTCTGGATCGGACCGACGGGGAAATACAGCGCGCTTTTGTACATCATGACCAGTTTACGACGGTGTAACGATATACGATTGGGCGGCACACAAGAAATTTGGATGGGTTCATGTAATAGCGAGGTTAAATGGAGTTAGCACGAGCACAGCTTTTAGATACAGACAACTACGGCTTTGGGAAATGATTGTTGTGCAGCTTTGACTCGCAGTCCGCTTTTTATTCGCGCCGAAGTTCCGGCGTATCCGCTGAGCTTCTCCGTCTTTTCTACGCCTTCACCAACACTTTCCCTCCTTCCGCACGATCTGCCTGCATCGCCGCCTCCAGCCAATCACAGCGCGGCCGCCTTGTGTTTCTTCTTCCTACATATTGCCATCCTTTACTGCTCTGCTTCCTGCGCAGAAACGGCCGAACCCAGCACAAACGACGGCATCGAGCACCCCGCCTTTTTAGCTTCTACCGCCCTTTTCAACGTGTTCTTCTCGCTCATCCCAGTCCGGTATTCACATCATCATCACGACATCGGCTTCACGCTACGGACAAACCTCAGCATCCAACGGGCCAACCCTTTTACAGCCATCAGTCATAGCGCCAAGACTCGGCCTTTGAACGCTTCCAGAAAGACTCTTTCCTTAAGCTTTGAGCTTCACGCGAATCGATTCACGTCCGTCCTCACCCATCTTCATTCGATCATTGAGATTGACAAGTAATCCAGAACCGGCCTGAACCTGCCACCGTCAAAAGGAATAATCAGAACTCCTTCACCGCCATTTCCCTTTCGCACCAACCTATCACCCTTTTCGGTTTCCATCACCCTTTTTCCCATTCCCTCTCAAGAATCCCCCCCCCCAAAACAAAACACACAAAAACTACCAACATGCCTAGTCCCCCAATCTCACCGACATCTCTATCCCCTCCACCAACATGAATAGCCTGGCCAGCATCCTACACCAAACCAACTCTGGCCCTGGAGGCGCCTCCTCCCCGCCGGCAACGGCTCGACGGCGCACCACCACCACCACCAATTCCACAACCACCACCAGCACCACCATCATCAGCAACAGCAATCCACCTCGTCAAAGTCGACTCCCGCCCCTCCCACCGGCGCCTTCCAGTACGGCGCGTCTCCCCCGCCTCCTCCGCACCACCGCGGCTCCGGCACCCTCTCTCCGCCAGTCGGCCGCGGCAGCATCGTCGCCTCGCCCGTGCACCCGCTCTCGCCGACCACGGCCCAGAGCGCCGCCCACACCGCCGTGCAGGACCTGCCCTTTTACCACCAGCTCGAGCAGGTGCAGCGCGTGCGCGAGGGCAAGTTCCAACAGGCCGGCGCCGGCGGGGGCACCGCAGCAGCGGCCATGACGAGCGTGGGCGGCGGGCTCGGCGATGGGCCGACGCGGCCGCCGCGTGGCGAGTGAGGGCGAGGCGGTGGCCAGGGACGGCGGCGCCGCGACGCCGCCGGCCAAGGGGACCGGCGGTGCGCCCGTGTTTGAGAGGCAGATGCAGGAGGTCGAAATCGCGAAGGAGGTGCTGAGGAAGGCGGGCGGCGGGTTCTATCCCCCGGGCGGTGCCGGTGCGCCGGTTCCCGGGCAGTGGGGTGTGCAGCAGCCGGGGCTGCAGGGGGATATGCAGGTCAAGGTGCAGGTGCAGGGGGATGGGAAGGCGAGGGTGAGGATGATGGGAGAAGCGGAGGAGGCGGATAGGGATGAGGCGGCGCTGAGGGCGTAATTGGCGAGGGTTGGATGAAAGATTTTGGGGAGCATTTGAGCAGTAATGGTGAAAGTGGTTGGAGATAAAGGACGGAGTAATGGGTTTATGGGGCCGCAAGTGCCGAGGTATCAGGAAACTCTGTTGGCTCTGTGGGAAAGTGGTTATCAGGTGCGGTGGCAAGACGGGGCGGCTTTTTTTTCATGGGAGGGTTGTGGTTGGTTCCCCTTTGGTTGCGCATATCTTCCAAAGATGCGCTGATCTCTTTCAGGGTTGCGAGATACCGGATGAATCCGAGATTTCTATGAGGATCTCAGTAGAAAGCAAACAAAAAAGAGAGGGAGGAGTTTATGGTTGCTTGTCTAGACCGGGCTGATCGAGCGGATGCGAAGGAAATGGATTAGGGCGAGCTCTCGGAGAGCAGGTATCAGGAAAGGATTGCGTCTGCAGCATGGAAACCAACGGCATATTTCCTTCCGTCTCTTCGTGTGCGTTATTCGCGTTCCCCTGTATTATTTCTCTTGTATTTGGTTGGATTTTGTCACTGGTAAGCGGTGACTGTAATATAAAGGCCTTGGCAAGCACCATTGTTTATCTCGTCTCATCATTAGCGTCACATGAAGCGAGCTATCACAATGGCCTTATTGGAGTATAAAGCATCCTCCAAGTTTTCTGTACCGTCAATTGACTCACTCTTTGGAGTTGAAGGAGCTCGTATGTTCAGGGATATAAGGGTAACTGCTTTCGTGACAAGACGCCGTGAATCGGGAATCCTGAGGAGAGGAACGCCTAGAATGGCCGCAAATGCGATGTACAGCAACATTACATTTACTCAAACGCAGAGTTGGGAAGGCCCGTAAAAAACTTTATAGGATTTGATTGGATTGACCAATTGGTTGCAGTCACTACCTGCGCCTCGGGATGGCTAACGCTTCGAGATATGTACGGAGAACTGGGGAAATTATCCAGACGCAAACGGTGTCACTTGGAGACAATTACACATATGTATAATCACCAATATGATCCATCGAGCGTGCTGCTTCTGTACTCCGCCGGGGGGGCTCAAAACCTGTCGTTCGGTCGGTGGTAAAGACCAAAGGCTCGCCCGATTCGCGTAACGGAGTTAGTAACACATCCACCACCGAGTATCGTGACGTAGGAGCTTTTGTATAGGAAGTTGAAGCCCCAGGTACTTGCGCGCGTCGGGAAAGTAGTATCAGGTCAATAGTCCGAAGTGCCTGGCGAGGCAACGCTTCAAGTGGTTGGCGCAACGAGCGCCTTGCGATGGGACCCAGTCTACTTCCTTCTATGCCGCCGTCGATGTCGTCTGCGCCACCACACCCTTCGGCGACCGCGGTCTGCGCGATACCGCAGTCGAGGCGGCGCGCAGGTGCTTTGGCAAGTTGGCGGATGACGTGGGCTTTGAGAGACTGGCGCAGAAGAACATCTCGATTGTGCTGGACGTGGCCAAGGCGGGCTATGAAAAGGAGCCCAGAGGCTATGCGTCCCCGGCGTGTCAAGAGTCCGCGAGGTTCCGCCAGTCACTTCTTGGAAGTGGAAAATCTGTGCTGTATTGCTCCAGCTGCGTTAAGAAGATCGACAGAGAGATCTGAAATGATTATCCATGGGTGAGTACATCTGAAAGTGGAGAAAACACTGCAGAAGTTACTCCAAGAACAACTTGGAGAGGTTCGCGGAGACACAAGGCAGGGCTGGGAGATGAACTGGCAAGCGAGTATGCACGTTTGAGCCTATCTACTGGCACGGGTGTGGTAATGCTAGAGTATTTGAGAAGGGACCCCCGGCCAGATCTAAATCAATTCAATAATCATGAGAATATGCCTGCCGTACGGAAAGTGAAACCAGCGCCTAATGACCTCATTCATTCGCATGATTCGCTGCTCGCCCTCTTTTAAGATTTGCTATACCTGTTCCGAACTACGCTCTCCAGGGCGGCGACTTCTGTCCGGTGAATGCAGTGAATTACGCACAAGTACTTCATCGATATGATGGAGAACCTCGAAAGACTAGCACAGAAGCTTGGCGTTCTCGTGTTGGACATGGCCAATACCCACGGTGCGAAGGAAACCAAATCTTACAGTTGCGATAATCTGTGCTATTGGATACGATGTACTCGGGCCTACATCTCCAGCGCAGCCACTGCGCGTCGTCCAGAAATCATCTGAGTGGGAAAGCGTATAACCCGGACCGTCCGAAGTATTGCTGTATCGTGGCCGGAAGAAATTTGACAGGGAATGGAGGGTAGTACAGATGCAAGGCTTGAAATGACCACCGAACCATAATTTTTCCGTATGGAGTAGAAGCATTCATCCGGGCGTGAATGTTGCTACGTTCTCTTCATTTTCATGCCCGGATGAATGCTTCTGCTCCCCACAGATCATTGGGGATGTGGCAGGGGGAGGTCGTTTTGCAGTGTGCAGAATGTTGTCATCCGCGTGAGTGCATGACATGGGCGGCTGTGAATATAGAATAACGAATTTTTCTGGCCTGTTAAATCAGGCAGATGAGCCGTTACCCAAGAGTAACAAAACCTGACTCAGTCTACCATGTGCTCATTCGTAACCACATTTGTCACCCACAGAGGATCACTAAAGCCACCCAGCTGGAGATACCATGTTGAAGGACGCACTTTTGCCCCGTCAGACGCCGTAAGGAAATGCTAATCTGCATATGTTGGCTTGCCAACAGCCTTGGTATCAAAAGCTTTGGAACGGAAAAAAGGGGGTCAGAAGGTGATGCTGCATGCGCACCCGTTGAGTCAGTTCAAATGAGGAAGCACAGCGTGCCTACTGGCGGAGCTGTGATAGGGAACGTGAATGGATCGTACTACCCACCTTGGTCTGCGAATGAGAATTACCGCAGCAGTTCTTCCTGCTCTGCCTTGGAGAAGCCCAGCAGGTACAAGATGTTGAGCAAGCTCTCGGAGTTGAGGCGAGCAGGCGCCTCCATCTGGACCCTTGCCTTGGCATTGAAAGCAACACCCAAGCCCGCAACGCCCATCATGGGGAGGTCATTGGCGCCATCGCCGACAACAAGTACCTGCTCGAGCAGGATGCCCTCCTTCTCGGCAATCTCACGAACGTGCTGCCTTTTCCGCTCCGCATGCACGATCTCGCCCGTCAACTCTCCGGTCAGCGTCTTCCCATCCTCGCTGACGACCAGGTGGTTCGCAAAGGCGTAATCCAGACCCAACTGCTGCGCAAACCAGCCCGTCACGGGCGTGAATCCACCGCTCAGCACTGCCGTCTTGTACCCGAGCCTCTTCAACGCCTTCACCAAATCCACGGCGCCCGGCGTCGGCGTGATCAACTTCCTGATGTTCTCCCAGACCTCGACCGGCACGCCGGCCAACAGCGCGCACCTCTTCCGCAGCGACGCCTCGAAGTCGAGCTCGCCGTTCATCGCGGCAGCCGTAATCGCCGACACCTGCGCCTCGACGCCAATGTGCCGCGCCACCTCGTCAATGACTTCCTGCTGGATCAGCGTCGAATCCATGTCGAAGACGGCCAGCCGCTTGTGCGTGCGGAACACGCTGGCGCGCTGCCAGATGGCCTCGACATTCCACTCGCGCTCGAACCTCGAGACGGTCTCGTGCTGGCGCAGCGTCTGCAGCGCCGCGTCCGGCGCCGCCGCGAGGCTGGGCGGCAGCCCGAACGCGACCTCGACGACGCGCGGCCACTGCTCGCTGTCGAGCACGCGGCGCACGGCGGTGTGCTCCGGGTAGCCCGGCAGCACGGCGTCGAGCGTGCGCAGGAAGTCGGTCAGGCAGCTCTGCGAGATGTACGCGCCGAACAGGTTGTCGAGCGGGTTGGGGCCGGGGGTGGGGGGCTCGAGCGGGTACTGGCTCAGGTCGGCCGTCGGGACCACGCCGCCGGCCAGCGATTCGAGAGTCGCGCGCGAGAGGGTGTCGGTCGGGCGGTGCGGCGAGGCGTCAGGGTGCGGCGGCGGGGAGCGCGGGGTCGTGGCTTTGTAGAAGAGGGTGCAGACAATGCGAGCGGCGGGCGGCGTTGTCGCCGTGACGACGGGGGCGGGCGGAGCGCCGGGCATGGTGGTGTTTGTTGGCTTGGGTGATGGAGGGCGAGAGGTGAGGTGGGGAAGGGGGAGCGAGGAGTGCGCTGCAAGCAGGAAAAAAAAGAAGAATAATTTCTCGAGGGCGGCGGCGGGGGTCATGCATGTCTCTCCCGCGATCGGCGGGCACAACAAGCGCAAGCTCGGACCAGGCAGTGGGCAGCTAGGAACAGGCAGCTGAAAGCTCCCCCCATGTCCTGGATTGCTACACCCTCTCCATCTCCTGTTCTCGCCTCTGCCACGTCAATTGCTCTCGCTGTGCCATGGCCGCCCAATTGACCCGCCACCAGCGCTTGGCGAGGCAGTCGCCGCCCGTCGACCTCAGCAAGCCGTGCGACGACTCGTGGGTCAAGGGCAGGCACATCCTGATCACCGGCGGCGTCGGCGGCTTCGGTGCCGGCTTCGCGAGGAGATGGGCCGCCGCCGGCGCCTCGGTGGTCGTGGGCGACATCAATTCGCAGAAGGGCGAGGAGATGGTCGGCATTCTGCGCGAAGAGCTGGGCAATCCGAATGTTCACTTTGTCCACTGCAACGTCGCCGGTACGCCCGCCTGGCCGAGGTCCGCGCAGCATGGCCGGAATGCTCACACTGTCCAGATTGGGACTCGCAGGTCCGGTTCTTTAAGGAGTCGCTCAAGCTCTCGCCACACGGCGGCATCGACGCGGTCGTTGCAAATGCCGGCATAGCCAAGCCAGATCCTCTAGCCACCCCCGGCGACCTCGGCATCGACGAGCCTCCCCGGCCTGACTTCAGCACCACCGACGTCAACCTGTACGGCGTCCTCTACACCGTGCATCTGGCCATGTACTACCTGCCCCGGAATCCAGGCTCGACCCCGTCGTCGCCAGACAGAGACCCACGTACCACCCGGGATCGCCACATCTTGTTGGTCGGTTCCATGGCATCTCTGGCGCCTATCTGCATCCAGCCGCAGTATGGCGCTGCCAAACACGCCGTGCTCGGGCTCTTCCGCTCTCTGAGGACTTCGACCTTCGTCGAGGGCGTGCGCATCAACATGATCTGCCCCTACTTCGTCGAGACACCCATCCTCACCCGTTCAGCGCGACTGCTTCTTGCCGGCACCGGTCTCGGCAAAGTCGAAGATGTCGTCGAAGCGGCCACCAGGCTCACAGCAGACTCGAGCATTTGCGGCCGCGCTCTCTGCATCGGTCCTCCAGCGAAGGCGTTGAGGGCCGAGGATGGCCAGCTCATTCCCGTTGCTGGTGATGGCGCGGACGGGGTGAGTGGGCCGGAGATAGGCATCTGGGAATGCTACGCCGATGATTTCGAGGCGGCCGACGCATGGACGAAGAGGTTCGTCGTGATGTTGGCTTACATCGGGAGCGCGAAGGGCTGGGTGAACTGGGGAGTTGATGTTGCAAAGGCTCTATTCGGGGGCTGGGGCAGGTAGGCTTCTGGAGGTCGGCGCTCGCCCGCTTGTAAGCCCGCCATCCTGATACATTTGAGGAAGGAAATGGGTGGAGACTGACTGCGGTCATTTCGGCAGGAAGAACTGCCAATGTTCATCGCCATAATCCCAGGCGCTACCCAGGAAACGGGAGTTCAAGCCGAATGATAGAAGAAACCACACGTCCGTTGTCATGCTTGCGTAAAAGATGCGACACCACAAAGTCTTAATTGAACGCCCCTCACGTGCTCTTGTGGACACGCGTGCGCGTATTCTGGAATGCTTTGAGCGATGGAGAGCGAGGGTCTTTCGTCGGCCAGGAAGTAAGGAGCGGAGAGGTATGTGCTTAGATGATGCGGATAAATACTTTCAGCCGGTTTGGTGCCGGTACAGGCGTTTCAGGAGAGTCGGGACTGGAGAGCGCAATGTGGCAACCTCCTCTCGGTTTACGTTGAAGCAAGGAGATGTGCGAGACGTCCTTAGCTGCAAGGGACTGGCGGGTGTTCGTGCCGGATGATTACACAGCACGCTTGGTTGAAACAGTTGAGCTCTCGTGGCCGCCACAGCCTGCGACACCAGATCTGCGTCACGGTGCATTAGCGCACATGTGGCTGCGCGGAAGCTATCCCAGCACAGCACCCGCTCTCAAATCAAGGACGCGAACCCTCCTCCCAAGACCTCGCCCAGGCCATTTGTCGCTGCGCACCCTGTGGCGAACCACAGTGTGCTCCTCTTAGCACAACCGCCTAGTGCTGCGCATCCGTGCCCCGGCTTGGGCGACATCATCACAGGACGTTTGTTTACACCACTACTGCAGCCGCCGCGCTCACCGTTTTCAAAATGGCCACCACCCCCAAGAACCCTCCGGCGCGCTCCTGTTCAGGCTGCAAGCCAACGCCATGGCAGGGCAGCAGGAACCAAGCCCTGTCCTCGCCGACGGACAGGGTCGTCTCGTCCTCCCATCGCCTCTCCTACCTGAAACCGCGGGGATGACAGAGCTTATTTCCCCCCGGCCACGCGGGACCTCTGATGGCTCCTCACTTACCTTTCCTCCCTCGCGTCCCAGCGGTGACCGGTCACCCGCTTCCAGCACAGCGAAAACTTCTATCCCGGCCAGCCCACATTCTAAATCTACACCCGATCCCGCCATCCGACGCAAGTTGATCGAGCGGTCAGCATCTGAAGGTCTGCCGGTTGCCCTCAGAGTCTCACTGGCTGAGAAGAGAGCCGCAACATCGGAGATGCCGTCTCATCTACGCGGCGACCACCCGTTCTTCTACGATTTTGACGAGTACTCGCCCTCGGATAGCGACAGCAGTTCAAGCTCTTCCGACGACACTGCCCAGCAGCAGGCAGAGGCACCCACGCGGGCAAAGTTAAAGAGGCGTCCCGCGCACAAGAGCCTGGAACAAGCACCCGAATTGAGTGCCCCCGGGGACGACGCGCCGGACAAGCGCTACTCTCGCTTCGCAGTCGGGAATCAGTACTTCAAGACGAGAGGCAAGGTTTCGAAGCTGGATGGCCGCCTTAAGATCTCCGTGAGCGAAACCGCCCATAGCGGCTGGCTCGCCAAAGCACTCGGTTCGGGGATTCGACATCACCTCGGCCTTAAGAAGGAGCAAGACCGGCAGGAAGACGCACAGAGCCCCGTCGATTCACAAGAGCAAAGACATGCCGCACTGGCTTTGGAAGCTTTCCAGTGCGAGAGGCTGGACGAAGGCGATGGTATCCAGGCCCCGAAGCAGCTTCCCAAGTTGAACATAGTTATCATTGTCATCGGCTCTCGAGGAGATATCCAGCCTTTCTTAAAGGTCGGCAAAATCTTGAAGAACGATCACGGCCACCGCGTCCGCATCGCTACCCATCCGGCCTTCAAGGAGTTCGTGGAAAAGGATTCCGGGCTCGAGTTCTTCTCTGTTGGCGGAGATCCGTCTGAGCTGATGGCTTTCATGGTCAAGAATCCGGGTCTGATTCCATCGGTCGAGACGGTCAAGGCGGGCGAGATCGGAAAGAGACGGAAGTCGATGTACGAGATGTTCAATGGCATGTGGAGGGCTTGCATCAACACGACTGATGATGAGAACGACAAGAACAATCTGAAGATGAGTAAGTTGTGACTGCCGTAGGTGATAGTCGTGTTAGTGATGCTAATTGAAAGACAGTGGGTGACAAGAATCCTTTCATCGCGGATGCAATCATCGCCAACCCACCAAGTTTTGCACATGTGCACATTGCGGAGCGTCTTGGAGTTCCTCTGCACATGATTTTCACCTTCCCATACACGCCGACAACACAGTTCCCCCATCCATTGGCGAACATCAAGCAAAGTAACATCGATGAGAGCTACACCAACTTTATGAGCTATCCTCTTGTCGAGATGATGACTTGGCAAGGCCTCGGAGATCTCGTCAACAAATTCAGGGTCAAGAATCTTGGCTTGGATCCCGTCAGCACTCTCTGGGCTCCTGGACAACTGTATAGATTGAAGGTACCTTACACCTACATGGTAAGCCACCAGAATAGTTTTCTCTGACATATAATCTCTGACGCAACCAGTGGTCTCCAACGCTAGTACCTAAACCAGCCGACTGGGGCCCAGAAGTGAATGTCACCGGCTTCACCTTTCTCGACCTCGCTTCATCATTCACTCCTCCTGATGCTCTAACCAAATTCCTAGACAGCGGCGAACCACCCGTCTATATCGGCTTCGGCTCTATCGTCGTGGAAGACCCAGACGCCTTCACGCAAATGATCTTCGAAGCCGTCACCAAGGCTGGCGTGCGCGCCCTGGTCAGCAAAGGCTGGGGTGGCCTCGGTGGTGAAGACGACGCTCCTGAGAACGTCTTCCTCCTCGACAACACCCCCCACGACTGGCTCTTCCCGCGCGTATCGGCTGTCGTGCACCACGGCGGCGCCGGCACGACCGCAATCGGCCTCAAGTGCGGCAAACCTACCATGATCGTTCCATTCTTCGGAGATCAGCCGTTCTGGGGCGCCATGGTCGCTAAGGCTAAAGCTGGCGCACATGAATGCATCCCCTATAAGAAGCTGAATGCGGAGCGCCTCGCCGAAGGAATCAAACAGTGTCTCTCGGACGAAGCACGCCATAACGCAGCCACGATCGCGGCGCACATTGAGGCGGAGGGCGACGGCGCGGCCAACGCCGTGGCGGCGTTCCACAGCAGCCTCCCGCTGAGCGCGGGAGAGGAGCACTCGATGCGCTGCGCCATCCTGCCGGAGCGCGTCGCGGCATGGCAGGTCAAGGAGAAGGGCAAGTGGAAGAAGCGCAGCTTCAAGTTGTCTCCCCTGGCGGCGGAGATCCTAATTGAGCAGAAGCGGCTGCGGTGGAGCGACCTGCGCCTCGCGCGCACCTACGACTGGAACGACTTTGAGGGGCCGGGCGAGCCCATCTCGGGCGTGGGCGGCGCGGTGACGGGGACCGTCGTCGAGGCGACGCAGGGGATCGGCTCGGTGCCGCGGGATATTGTCAAGAGTGTGAAGAAGCACAGCCGGCATGAGCAGAAGAAGAGAATGCTGGCGAGGAAGCAGGAGAAGACGCGGAAGAGCCTCGAGGCCGCTGCGCTCGAGGATGGGACGGCAGCACAACACTCACCCACCACTGAACTAGCTGCGCCCCGCGAATCCGTTGAATCCGTCACTAGCCTCGATGATGATCACGATGATGACGAAGACGATGAAAACACACCGCAGCAAACGCAAGAAACACGGCAACAGCAACAGAACGACCCGGCACCTACCACGACGGCGAACACCCCCCAGCACGGCCTCCGCCGCCCCAACGCCCCGACTCGCACCTCTACCACCCTCTCCACGCTCATCCCGCCACCTGACCCCCTCCCCACCGAGCTCTGTCGCAGCACCGGCAAGGGTGTCAGTCAAGCAGACCGCCTCCGCCCTCGCCCGCGCCCCTGTAGACCTCGCCTTCGCTCTCGCCCAGGGCTTCCACAACGCGCCGCGCCTCTACGGCGACGACACGGTGCGCGCGCCCGCGCGCATCACGGGCATGCGGTCGGCGCTGCGGGCTGCCAGACACGAGTTCACGTACGGCGTGTATGATGGCTGGACGGGGTTGTGGCGGCAGCCAGTCAGGGGATGGAAGGAGAAGGGGTGGAGTGGCGCGGCGAGAGGCGTGGGGTTGGGGGTCGGCGGGCTGGTGTTGAAGAATGTGAGTGCGATGGTGGGGCCTGTGGGGTTTTGTGCGAAGGGCGTGCAGAGAGAGGCGGGGAGGTTGAGGCGGGGTGGTCCGGGGGAGGGGAGGTACTTGGGATTTGTGAGGAGGGCGAGGTTGTTGCAGGGGAGAGGGGAGGAGAGGGGTTGGGGCCGAGGGGAGAGAAGGGTGATGATGGAGAGGGTTTTGAGGGCTTTGATTTGCTGGAGAAGGCGGCGGAGGAGGGAGGGCGGGAGGGCGGAAGGAAAAGAGGAAGGGAAGGGTTGATGGGGAGGCGAAGAAGGAGATTGAGCCTGGTCAAAGACCAGTGCCGCGCAGGAGGTCCACGTTGAAGAAGAAACGGCCGCCGCCGAAGAAGAGTAGCAAATCGGCGCAGCAGCAGCAAAGCCCGGGGGGTGTTGATGGGCAGGCAAACCAGCAGCAGCTAGGAGCTCCTCCGCTTACGGCTCTCCCAACTTTACCGCGGATCGAGCCGACGTCGCAAGGTCTGAGGAGAGGGCTGAGCACCATGAGCAAGAGGAGCGGTCATGTCTTTGACGCCGACGACGATGCTGTGCCCTCCACTGCCGCGCCGCAGCAGCCGGCAGACCAACAAAAACAACAACAACAGCAACAGTTCGAAAGTTTCCGATTCAACGACGATGAAAGCAGCCGTATTACACCAGAGGCTAAGGGGAAGGATTCAATGGCGGAGGAGTTCGTACCTGGAAAGGCAGAAGGCCCTGCGCTGGTTCGTGGGGAAAGCACTACTTTGGACTTTGCATTGTTAAGGGGGAATGGGGGCGAGCGAGGTATTACGGCGAGCTGAGTCTCGACCTGGTTGCCACTGGTTGGTTTTCATACAGCGATTTTAATGGTGTGGACACAGGGTTATATGGGGAATAAAGGCACAATGGATTCCTAACTCATCTTGACGAAAACATGGCACCTTTGGCGTTCGAATTTGGCTGTGTAATAATCCTCCCTCGCTTCTTCGCCTCATGGTATCTACTTGATGGACAATAAGCTTACTTTTTGGTCGTGCTCGTACTTGAAGACGACTCTCCTACCGACACTTCACTCACGTGCTTACATCGAGACGGTGTATACTTCGCCTTTGGCGCAGCAGATATTGAGCATTTCTTCAGTATTCGAGGCTATTTCCTCCCCATGATTCGTCCATTCATGGCGGTAGGTGAAGCCAGAAATAAGCTGTTATGAAGAGACGGAACAGTCTGTACAATTGTGGGGTCGTTACGACAATATCTCACTTAGCGATGGACCCTGGCGTGCAGTGGTTTTTCAACATCCAATTCCTTTTCCGTCCCCTGGTAGTTGCCCATATCATCGTCTTTTTCTACCGCAGTACATGTCTGCTCACACTAGCAACTGATTGTAGATCCGTTTAATCCACAGATCTACACTCAAGCTGCGCTGAGGTGACTGCAGTCGAATTCCATCCTTTCCATCCCATGGAAAGATCTTCCGAGGCAAACATGAACGCGTAAACCCAAGCTTTCAGCCGAAAGATTAAAGGCGTACAACGTCTTGTCTCCCCCCATAAAGTGGCAAACCGGGGGGTTGGGTTTGCTTTCACATCCCAGACCTAGGCCCCCTTACCACCCCTCTCGCCAATCCGCCTCAATCCCATCTCCATTCCCAACCCGTCACCTCCATATCCTCCCGCACACCCGCCTGCTCTCCTCCACCCCGCAATACGAGCATGCCGCGACATCGTCGCTCTTCAGCGCGCACCTGCCTTGTTCTCGGCCTCAGCACTGGCTCCTGTTGGCCACGCCGCTACCCACTCCGCACTCCGTCAACATCCTGGCACATTTCTACTTCACGAGTCCAGCTGGACGCGAGAGGCCCGGCAGTTGACCCTTGCTCTATTCCATTTATAAACACTCCTTTTTCGGCGTCGTTGTGTTTGCTGCTATATCGTATCAATTGCCTCCAACATGGTGAGCTGGCTACCGAAAAGACGCCATGATTCCGCCGACGAGGGCGACAACGGCATCCAGAAGCCACCCAGGTGGAGCATGGGCATTCTGAATGACAGGGAAATAGAAGAAGTTCCGGGTCGGCACATTTTTTTTCCCCCCCTTCTACAAATCAATCTCCCCAGCCGACGCCACTTAGGTTCCGTCTTGCTCCTCTCCAAGGTCAGCCAGCGCAATGAGCCTCTCGATCTCCGGAATGCCCCTGCCAGGACCTCTTTCCTCATCGCTCCCTTCGCCATACCCTGCCTCTCTGCGCAGCGCCTCATCACGCCGCGAGAAAAGGCGGACCCCGGACGGCAAGATCATTCTGGACCCTCAGCCCGAGGAGTCTCAGAATGACCCCCTGGACTGGAGCTCCGTGCGCAGACTTGCTGCCTTGTTGTCACTGGGCTTTTTTCTGTATGCTTGGTGGCGGCATGGGCCCCCGTCCTCGCAGCCGGCTTCAATAACGTCGCCCAGACCTACAAGGTTTCCGTCCCAGGCGTCGCCCTCACGACGGGGCTCTACATGTTGGGTCTGGGGCTGGGCAGCGTCGTTGCATCTCCGACGGCCATTCTATATGGAGAGAGGCCTGTGTACCTCGTTGGTGCGATCCTGTGCACTGCCGCCTCTGTCTGGTGCGCTCTCTCGCCGAACTATGCGTCCCTACTGGTTGCGCGGATTGTCCAAGGCTTCGCAGTGCCGCCCGTCGAGTGCTTGCCTTCTGCTACCATCGCCGAGATTTTCTTCCTGCATGAGCGGGCATACCGCTTGGGGATCTACACGCTCCTCCTGCTGGGTGGAAAGAACCTGATTCCCCTCGTCAGTGCTGCTGTCATCCCATCCCTTGGCTGGAGATGGGGTGTTTTGGTATTTTGGCGTCCGCGAATATTGAGATACACTGCTAACCTTGGTAGGATGGTTGCCATCGTCGTTGCATTCAGTAGAGTCCTACTTTTCCTTATTCGTTCCTGAAACTTTGTGGGACAGGACGCCTCGTCCGCGGCGCAGAACGCAGAGGTCCAGGGCAACTTTCCCCTGCTGGTCGAGCGCACGGGCACTTGGGAGTCTTCTTCAACAAGAAGTCACTAGAGCCCTCTGACCCTGGCCTGGTGTGTGTGTGAATGAGAAGCTGAACAAGGCCGAGGCAGCCGATCTTTCGAACCCGGAAACTCCAGGCTCAATCGCGGACCGGAGACGCAACGCCAGCTTTCGTGTTGGATTCGCAGAGGACAATTCGAAGGGTATTGCGGAGAAAATGGAGGACATTAATGAGACCAGCGTCGGCGATGAAGCCCCTGGAATCCCGGCGGTAGAGGCAGCTGAAGCTCCTGCACGTCAGCGCGAGGCTTGCAACACCGAGTTCAAGACCACTGCTTTGAACGCAGCGCCACGGACTGAGGATTTTTGGCTATTTCAGCCAGAGTCATATAGATGCACAGATCCAGAAAGACAATGTGTCAGCCAGCAATCAGCACAATGTCATGGCTAAAATCTTGGAGAAGCCATCTCCCGGCTGCTTCGGCATGGACCTCGAAGCAGGCTCGGGTGCCCCAACTCCGGGCCCGACCACCTATACCGATCGTTATCGCAAGGCCCCAAAGAAGACTTACGCCCAGCCGCTAGCTCCGTATGTCGGCCGCCTCTCCCACGATAGTTGGTTCCGCGTGATGGTCCGCCCCTTCATTCTCTTTGCATACCCTGCCGTACTGTGGAGCACTGTGGTCTACTCTCTCTCTCTCTCTCTCTCTCTCTCTCTCGCGGTGGAGTGGCTCATTACTCTGTCTGAATCTGTGTCTGAAATCTACCGCAGCAAGCATACCTACAACTTCACTGCTCTGCAGGCAGGCTTGGTCTATGTCAGCCCCTTTGTTGGCGGTATTCTCGGCACTGCTGTCGCTGGCAAGGTCAGCGATGTTATCGTGAGGTGGATGGCGAGGCGAAACGATGGAGTCTACGAGCCCGAGTTCCGCTTGGTGATGGCTTTCCCAGTGGCCATCTGCACGGCCATGGGCCTGATGGGCTTTGGCTGGAGCGCGAAGCAGCGTGAGGCGTAGATCAGTAAGATAGACATACACCCCAAACCCTCTGCCCCAGACGCCCGGACTCACAAAACTGCCCAGTCGCCACAATCTTCTTCGGCGTCATCAGCTTCGGCTGCTCCCTCGGCAGCACGACGGCCATCACTTTCTGCGTCGACTCGTACCGCCAGTACGCCGGCGAGGCGCTCGTCACGCTCAGCTTCGCCAAGAACGTCTTCCACGGCTTCGTCTTCTCGCTCTCCCTCACGCACTGGCTCGAGGATGACGGCCCGAAGAAGGTCTTCCTGGCCATCGGTGCCGTCCAGCTTGGTTGCTTGCTCCTCTCCATTCCAATGTAAATCTATGGAAAGCGCGCGCGCATGTGGACTGTGAGGGAGAACATGATAGAGAGGTTCTGATTATTGCACAGATCGGTCTGGGTTCAAGAAGTGAGACGCTGCATATGGCCTTCGTGAGCTGTTCCTTTTGCATAAACGGTCTTCCATGATTCATCACGCGTGGCGCGCAGTTTGCCATTAGATTTCTCAGTCCAGTCTACGCTTTCATCGTACATCGACTCCTTCAATTTCACTGTTCCATCTCTCTGTCCCATACCACTGGCAGAGAATGCCGTTCGCATGCCAGCTTTGGTGGCTTCGTGGTGCTTTGATGCCTTCTGTCCTTCGCTTCCGAGGTCCGTCCATATGTGCCGCTTCGCGAACACCAAAACGCGACGCCATGCAGGAAGAAAAGGATGACGCAATAGACCGAGACCAGCAAGAACAAGGAGCATTGGTTCCCCACATCCAATCCCACCCCCCGGGGCGAAAGCGGCAGGCATTTTGGACTCCTGAGATAAGACGTGGCAAAGGTGACCAAGAACGAAATCCTTGCTTGGCTAGTGGACGGCATGTCGAGCGGGACCAAGTCCGACCTTGATGTTTGCCTGCTTGCCTGTTTGCCTACTTTCTTACCGTCACAAACTTTGGGGAACGCGATTTCGGGCCGTGTCCAGGAGCGGATCCGAAGTGAATTTACCCACGAAGACCACCGGGGGTTCCCTGCCAATCGTTGGCGACTCCCGCAAGGCTTGTGCAGGCGGCGGCTGCGCGGATCAGCGTTCAACGGCTTGAGAGCCCGCGCGGCGGTACATGCTCTCGCGAGGCGTCACCACCGAGCTGGGTGGCGTAACGGGATACAGAATCCTCCTGGTTGCTGCAAGAGGAGCTTTCCGGGTAGCTGGGAGGGCGTGTGATAGGCCCGGGGCCAAAAAGTGGATTTCCTGAGTACGGTTGTGTTAGAAGTTGATCATGGTCATCCTGCCGCTGTAAGTGGACCACCGTTGAGGCTAGGCCCAGGTCTAGCCGATTAGGGACCTGTCAGCGGTGATGGACTGCAAGCCGCATGGTATCAAGTACGGCTGTGTGACCAGGTGGAGTGCAGCTCACGTGCACTGTCAGAGGCGTGGATGGCCCGGGCCGTGGTGCTGGATAAGATATGCATGCGCGGGCGGTCCGTTGCCCGTGCGGCAAGGGAAGAATGGGGATTGTGCAGCGCCTGTGCCGCCGACGGCACCTCAGGGTCCGCTCCCTACCCGGGCCCTCTCTGCAGCAGCATGCTAATCCTAGCACCGGGCGAAGCTGCTACACCGCCATGGAACCAAGGAGGGCGAGCTCACGCCCGAGCGAGGCGAGAGATACAGCAAGGGCATCGAAGGAGCTGGCAAGCAGATTCCGCATTTGGGAGCTTTCCCGGGGAGTTAAAGCCTGGTTGGGCGTGATAGCAGAGGGGGGTGACACACGGATACACTGCGATTGGCACATCCGGGGCCGGAATGAGACACAGGCGGTATTCCCACGGACACTGCTAAGGTGGGTATGGCTACAGTCGGGAAGGCGGCAGGGAGCGGCGATTGTGGAGCGCGCCGTTGAAGAAGCGGGAGAGCGGCATGAGCGGTAGGATCATGGAGCAGACCTGGGGAGAGGCCGCAGGGCGCGAGCGCGGAAGCGGGAAGAGCGTGGCGGGTGGGTCCGAAGCAGTAAAGCGTGTATCCAGAGCTCCTGGTTGTGCTGCTGCCACAGCAGGACGCACAGTTCCAGACCAGACAATCACCATGCCGTACGCCAGGGGACGGCCTGTTTGTGGATAGGTTGCCGGGGGCAAGGCCGAAGATCTGGAGCGCGGATGACGGCCGCGGCGGCGCGAGAAGGGGACATCAACGGCTCTGACGTCCACCGACGGCCGCGTTGACGACAGCGCGAGGGATTGCAGGCGGTGAGCGGCGCAAAATGGGGGGACTGAGGTCGCGATAGACGTATGGGAGGTCTCTGATCTCGAGGACGTTGCGCGAGGGTGTCGAGATCGGGATTGGGGAGGCTTAAGAAGGAGCACGGGGGCCAGGGCGCAGAGCTGCGGATCTCGATGGTCGGCCGGGGCTAGCTCCCCGCCAATCAGCGCGCGCGTCAGCTGGAGAGCGCCGGATGATGGACAAGGCATGAGCCGGAAATGACGCAGCGGCAAGCGAAGATCAGGTACGAGGCCGGCGAGGACGAGACGGAGCCCTTTTGGGCGACCGGTAGCCGCGGCCCGCGCAGAGCCGGGGCCAGTGGGACGTCACAGCAGCACCGGTGCCAGGCCGTGGATGGCAGTGTTCGGTGGCAGCGGAGGACGCGTCGCGCAGCACGGGCACGCGCGGGTTTGTCTCGCGCCGTCACCCGCTGCACGTGTCGAGGCCATCGCGGATGGGCGTGTCTTGCTTCACTCTTCAGCTGCATGCACCTCTGTCGCGCAGCTCCTGCAACCTGCTGCTGCTGCCGCCGCTGTCTGCTGCCCGCCGCGCCGCTCACTGCCCGCCGCCCACGCCCTTGCCGACGCCCGCGCGCTGCTCGCCGGCGGTTACGCCGGACCCTGGAGCGCGGAAATGGCTGCCATGGTGCGGCAACCTCGCCTGTGTCTCTGATATTTGTCCCGATGACGCTCCTCTGCGCCTTCTGTTTCCCCGCTGAAATATAGTCCCGCCAGCGCCCAGCTCGTCGCGGCCGCGCCTCGACATCTCCCTCTCCAGCTGCCTTCCCGCCCGCCGCCTCACCGCCCGCCCACAGCCGGTCTCGCGCTAGCAGCGCTCGCTCGCAGCTGCCGCATCGCGACACGGAACCGCTCCGTGCTTGCCGCCGAACAAACTGAGCCCACGCCCCCGCAAGCCCACCGCTTGCGCCCAAGCTCCCACTGACCCGTCCCTATCCTGCCTCTGCTCCCCGGCTGCTGTGTATCCCTCTCCGGCTTCACTTATTTATCCCCGCCCTGCTCGCTCAGTCCCTGCGCCTCCCCTCCGCTCCACTCCTCACTGCTGCCCGGCTTGAGGAGCTCGCCAGACCCCAGTCAGACTCCGAATCACCAAGACCTCTCCAGGTCCACTGGCTGCTATTAGGCATTGCCCCATTGATTCGGAGGGTCTGACTGTCTGCTACCCGCTACCTCAACCTCCCGCCCCGCTGGCCGGCTTGAACCACCCCGATCCACTACCGGCACCCCCGCCAGCCATGGAGGCCACCTTCATCACCATCCACGGTGCGCCCCCTCCCCACCACCCACCAGAGCGCTCAATGCTGACCCCCTCCTCCCACAGACCTCACCCGCGAGGCCCGCATTCTTTACTCTTCTGACTCGATCGTTGACATCCTCGGACACACCCCGGACGAGGTCGTCGGCAAGTCCTGCTGGGACTTCTTCCACCAGGACGAAATCCCCTTCGCCAAGGACTTCCACAGCCGTGGTGTCAAGCTGGACAAGGCCGCCGTGCTGGCCTACTGCCAGATCAGGAACCGTGATGGAGACTGGGTCGGCTGCGAGTGCTGCTTCTCCGTCGTCTACGATGTCATGGTCTGCTGTACCAGTATCTACCGCCGCGGCATGACGAGCCAGAGTGCGTGTCCCCCCTCCTGTGGCCTGCCCCTCATACTGATGCGTCTTTGCAGAGCGCGCCGTCGAAGCGCCCATCGTCCGCAAGCTGTTCTCCTCCTCTCCCAAGGACCCCCGATACCACATGCTGTCCCACCTTTCAGCCAAGTTCAATCTTGGCCCTAGGCAGCAGACTCATGAACCGCGTGCCGCTCTTTTCCTCAATCGATTCACCCGCACCCTGACCATCATGTACGCCACGAGCGGCATCGAGCAGGTCATTGGCATCTCCTCCGAGGAAATGAAGGGCAAGAGCTTCTACTACTGCATCCAGGAAAACTGCTTGGAGGATGCCGTCAGAGTGCTGGAAACAGCCAAGGGCAATGACTCCATTGCCTATCTCCGCTTCCACTTCCGCGACCCGCGCGTGCGTCCCAATCGAGACACGCCAAACGCATCCGAGGACGAGGTAACGGATGAGACGATGACGGATGTCACTGAGGACGAGGACGAAGGTGGTGTCGACGTGGAGGGCGGTGAGGCGCGAACTCCACCTGCTCTCAACACCCACAATTCCACCAGCACCTCGGGCATGGACACTGATAACCCCAGCACCTCGACTGATGAGGCCCGCCCCTCTTCTCACGAGGCTGCCCGCAGGGCCGCCGTTCATCCTCTTCACTCCTCAGCCTCCTCGCAAGCTCCGACGTCACCATCGACCACCAATGGCCATGATGATTACATTGAGCTCGAGGCTGTGGTGTCTTGCACGTCGGATGGCCTCGTCGTGTGCCTCCGTCGGGCTCGCCCTCTGATGCCGCCGTCGGCTCAGCCTCTCCGTCCAGACCAGCCAGCCTATGGCTATGGCATCTTCGCGGCCCCATGGGCTCCCGAGCCAGTCTTTTTGCCTCCCTTGCCAAATGCGTATGCGAATGCTGCCCGTATGGGTCTGATGGCTCCTCCGCAACAGCCTACTCCGGCCGGTGGTTCTGAATATGGTGGCCCCATTGCAGCCGACTTCATGCAGAGCATTCGTGACGTTGCTGTATTCGCGTGGGCCCTCACCGGTATCAACGGCAGCCTTGCCGAATACTCCCGCGGAAAGCCCAAGGGGGAGTCCCAGCCGCCCGATGGTTTCCCCATCTGGAATCCATACGGCAACGGTGACCCTCTTAGAGCTGGCAGTGGAAGCAGCGGCAGTTCGATGAGCGGTATTACGAAGGATCCATTCGGCGATCCAGGCCTCGATGGAAGGCGCTTTGGCGCTTAGTTCTGTCACGAATCTATCCTCCGCGTTCGTATTATCTTTGTACGAGTGATATGAGTTCTGCGGGGATGCGAGACGCAAGAACGGGGGACTTAATGAGCTGACGAGTATATCCGCTATGGCTGGTAATTTACCGGAGATGTCGCTAGCTGCGGAAGCGCCTGACTGAATATTTGCTTTTTTTTTTTAAATTTTCACTGCCACCATTTTCCCACCTACCATGAGCAGAAGTTGCTCTTTTCTTTGCGAGCGTTAAGCGAAAAGCAAAAAGCGGAACATGTTACTGTTAGGTATCTCACCCCTCTTTCCGTTATCTCAGGAGAGAATGAAACAAACTTAGCCTCCTTTAAAGGAGATTGGCCAATCTGTTCCCTGTTCTGTCTGCCAGAAGGCGCCAAGCCTTTATTACCGCGTCGCCCTTCCACACCCTCTACTTTTCCCTCCTTCTAGCATGCTTCAGCCCCCAACGGTGCCCAGTGTCTTCGGTCGAACCACAAGTAGGGAGCCTTGCTTGGCAGCCGGGCTTTCTAACGACACGCGAGCACTCGCGTGTGCACCATACATCATGCCGCAGCTCTCGTCCTGGACTGACCGGGGTGTCTTGAGGGAGGCGCACCTCTAATTTGTTGGAAGGGTAGGTTTAAACCGGCACCTTTTGACCCTCCTTGTCATCACCTATCGAGAAAGAAACGAGATCAGTTGGCAATGCCCTTTCCCTTACTCTACTTACCAAGCACATTTCGGATAATCTGATTGCCGATGTCATCATTCATTCCCGTCCCCCACCCAGCGCCCCCAGGCCTTTGAAAGGAACTACAAAGTATAAAAAAAAAAAAAAGTAAGTCATCCCGCCCGCACATACATGTCCACATTATGCCCAACCACGATGACGAATATTTGCATGAAGGAGGGTCATGGACGACGGAATGACAAACACGTGGGTGGGGAAGATTGCGGCTGGGAGAGGCTTGGTGAGGGGGATATTCCCACCGACCGGGTACGCGGGGCGGCGGACGCGCAGCCGACTTTTCGTCTCATTTTTTTTTTTTTTTTGTTGCGGAGTGTGGGTCGCTGACATGGGGGTGGCATGAATGCAATGTCCGTTGCGTCTCGTCCTGTCAAGTGGTGGCTGGCTAGTGGGCAGGACGACGGGGCAGGGGGGGTTTTTTTTTTTGTGGTTGGGTGAGTGGATAGGGTCTGAGAACGGAGAGGAGGAGACGGCGGCGGGCGTCATGTCTTGGTGGTGGGGGGGAGCGGCGCCGCGGAGGTTGACGTTGCGCAGTGGGATGTGCGGAGGAGGACGAGGAGGATGCTGATGCTCGTGAGAGAGAAACTCAACACATGCATGCGCTGTGCGCTGCACGGCAACGGGTTGCGGGTGTACAACTTCCGCTCTTTCCCTCTTTCCCGCTGCTTGCTTTTCCTTGCTTGCCGTCTATTCGCGGAAGCCTGAAGAAAGAAAGGAAAAAGAAAAAAAAAAGGGAAAAGAACTGCGTGAGGAACGCGTGGAGGATACGGGGTAAGCAGGGCAAGGCGAGGCGACAACACGGAGGGAATAGAAAAAAAGCAAATGCTATGCGGAATGCCCTCGACGCCCTGGATACTGGGACGCACGAACACCAAACGTATTCCCGGCCTCCCCCTCCCCTCCCCGTCTTCGCCTTCTTGCTTGGATGGTCGTTAGGTGCGCGAATACGCCCATGAGGGAGGTCTATGTCGCGTTTCATATTAGCTAGATGTACGCCGTATGGGACAGAGGCCGCGGCTTCGTGCAGGATGGCTGCATCGGACAAATTCGTGAGTACGCGGGTGGATGCAGGCTGCGTTGCGTACAATACAGAGTGCACGACAGGATGAGCATTGGCGGGCTTGGCCGCCTTGGAGTGATAGGCAGCGCTTCCGTGTCTTACAGTCTTTCCTCGGATGCAGCATGGGGGAAAAGCAGAGGCAAAACTTTTTACACGCCGAGTAGATAAACAACTGGGAAGGACTGGTATGCAGCCAAGGCATCAAGAAAAGAAGGCGCATGCGGGCGTCCGGAGGAACGACTTCGCCGTCACATCCGACATGCCCTCCGATAACAATTCACCCCGGCGTGGATGCTATTCCTGTGGCGCTGCTTACCGACCGTTGGAGCCGGCGCTGGGACGGGAGTACCCCTCTTTCCTATCCGCACAGGCTATTTCAACCTACCCAGACCCGAACATCACAGTGACGTCTCGCTTAGAATGGCGCTCGATGCGAACAGGGGGACGGCACAACGAAAGGGCGGAAAACATGATTGCGACATCTCATTATCCCCAGTCTTCGGCTATGTGGTTCCAGGCTATTTCGTGGACCTTACTTTCACTTGACTTTTAGGTGAGTGCGCTTCGGCAAGCCCTGATTGGTCCATCTTCGTGCCAGCCCTCATATTGGCTTGTTCTACTACTCGTGAGCCTCAACCCGTTAGTTTTGTCCCTTTCGCGGATTGCCTGGTGCAGCGGTTCTCTCTTCTCATTTCCTCTGGCACCGTAGGTGAGATGATATGGCGTAGATGGCTGTGTCTCGGTGGAACACCCCGCCCCGTATGCGCGATGCTTACTGTTGACTTGAGCGTGCTGGCGGCGGCGGCACAGGTAATTGCACGTAACATCTGTGCCATGGGATGGTAGTTATAACGGGGGGATCATAACGATGATGGTGATGCTGATCTTCTTCGTGTTGATCCAACTTCGAACTCTTCCTATCTCACGGCAGACAGTTAATTCTAAGTTGCGACAGAAATACTGCATCGCCGCTGCCTCTGGCTAGGTGGACAGCAGACCATACTGCGCTTCACGCCTCTCTCACTGTTACACGGACAGGGCACTGCATGCGCCGGAAACTGCCGATACGAGTCAGAGCAGCGGTGCTGCCATCGTGTTCTTTTCATTAGCCGTGTAGCTGCTGGCGAGGTTTGTGGCATTAACATGTGGAGCTTGAAAAGCCGCAGCTTTCGAGGTCGCCCTCTTGTTTGTGCATGGTTGAGAGACAGAGACACGGAGGTGTTCTGGGTGTTGGGCACACGTGCATCGTACCGAGGAGGGGAATGACCGATCCTGCTACCGGGGATGCGCGTATGAGTGCTTTTGTCCGCAGAGGCGGGATTCCCGGAGACATGGCAGGAAATTGCATCTTTTCTCTGCAGGCTTACTCCGTAGCGCCTGCACCTTGACGATGGGGGAAAGAGGGGGGGCGGAGTCGGTGGCATTTGGTGTTCTCGCTTGCGTGGTACAACGAAGCCGTTGCAACCGTCGCGCGGTATCCACAAAGAAGTTGCGAGAGGGGAAACGGTCGGTAGCGTTCCGTTTTGCGGAAGGCAAGAAGGAGTCGCGGAGCAAGAGGTGTGGTAGCACGAAGAAGAGCACTGAGGGACCTTGGAAATCAGGATGGAGTAAACCGAGATAACGCACAGGTCATTTTCTAGGATCCGAGGAGGTACAGCCATGTAAAGGCGCGCACTTCGGGTAAGCCGGAGCGAAATGAGAGAAAGACATCACACGATGTGTCTCTCCCGGCAACAGCGTGGAAGGAAGCAAGAAAATATGTAGACAAGAGATGGAGGCTGCAGAGAAAATTCAACGACTTCGGGGCAGGGCATGGGCACTGAGATCAGTTTTGACTTGCATAGAAACGTCTCGAAGGAGTAAGGTACGCATGGAGAATGCATCTTGCCTTTTTAGCCCAAGCCACGGGAACACGAATGAAATGCAAAGATTCTCGAAACGAGGAAGTAGTTCCCTTGCACTGGCGTCTGCAGTTGTTGTATAACCCAAGGAAATAAAATGCGAGAAATCGACGAT
Organism: Macrophomina phaseolina; assembly: GCA_020875535.1. Classification (NCBI taxonomy): domain Eukaryota; kingdom Fungi; phylum Ascomycota; class Dothideomycetes; order Botryosphaeriales; family Botryosphaeriaceae; genus Macrophomina; species Macrophomina phaseolina. The sequence goes on from JAEQDS010000065.1 coordinate 6,573,625, forward strand.
CTACTGCCAACCAAACGTCGTACAAAGTCGCCTGCCTCAGCGAAGGATAACGGAAGAGCGAACGGAGCCGACGAGCGCTTTCACAAAGCGAATCGATTGGTGAAAAGCGTATTTGTAAAGTGCGTGTTTAAAATAGGACTCCGTGATTCTAGGGCTCATGCCTCGGATGCAATGTTGCTTCCTTTGGGAAGCATGCCGCGAAGAGCTTCTGGTTAGCAGAAGCATCGGGGAAGCCCCATCATCGATGGCTGTTCAATAGTGCGGGCGAAGCCAAAGAGTCTGGAAGATTATTAATCAAGTGAGCGGATATCTAGTTATGATCACGTTGTCCAATGAACAAGAGCTCCAAAGAAACTTGTTTTCAACAAAGAGGTAAAAGTCTCGGCAATCGGCGATAAGATTGAGGTTCAGCTAGCCGCTGACGTTCTCCGAGTGGCCGAGAACATCCATGTCCGAGAGACACCAAAACACCGAGCCCGCTAGAGTGATCCAAACTGGAAGCAATGAGCACTCGGGGGCGTGACGGAGGCACAGCCCTGGCTGCTGCGTGGGACGTTCCCGGCCACGGGGGTGACGAGGCAAAGAAAAAGAAAAATGGAAATAGGACAGCTCGCATCCACGCGTGTTGACGATGATCGCCTGCAGCAGTCCGAAAGAGGAAGTTAAGCCGATGCTGAAGGCGAGACTCAGCTGGGCATGTCCCCGGTGGCGAACATCACAATGCCCTTCGCGTGCGTGAAGTCGAACAGCCGCCAGATATTCCGGCGCCCCTCGTATTCTCTCTTTCGGCAAGCCTCCTTCCCCTCAGCGGGCTCTGCCTTGTTTTACGTATTTCATCCCTGCCTCAAACGCACACTGCTTTGCTTGCAGTTTCGAATCATACTCGTCTGCTCCTCTCTGGCACAATCACGGGGCCGCTTTAATCATTGGGTGGCGAGGTTCCGAGATGGGCCCTGATGTACACCGGGACGTTGGTAGCCTCATTCCCACCGCCGGAAAAGGCAAACCATGCCGTGGTCTCCGACTGCCACTGCCCACTCTCCCCCAACGCTCCATGCTATTCGACGAGAGCAGAAAGTCATTTTTGGGACAATGATATTCTTCTGCGAGGGAATGGGGACGAATGGATCAGATATGCTCCATGCCTTCTTGCTTCCCTTACTTTTTGCGCCGTTCGAGTTATTGGATGTGGCCGAGGTACCTGTTGCGGTGGAGACAATACCACTTGATGCGTTGGAGGCAATGCTCTCCTCTCGCTGTAAGAGACCACCTCGGCCCATTCCTAAGCCTGGTCCGTCGCGTTCGGAGCGCTTGCGCTTATTGGGAATCCTGAAGATGTTCTCCATTTTGATGTTTTCGTCGCTTTGGCATGTCTGCTCAAGCCGCTGTAAATCCCAGAACATGAACTTGCTTTTTTCATTTCCCATGACAAGAATGGGGTGCTTGTTCGGCGCATGGAAGAGATTAAATCGGTTATAGAAGAGCGAAGTTATTGGGGTATCGAAGGAAAGCAAGCGTTGAAACCGCCTTCCAAAGGCGGATGAGGTGGTTCCATAAGCGTCGCTGCTTTCGTATGGATTGCTGACACCGAATGCCTCATGCTGGCCGGCAGAGGAGAGCGGAGGTGGCGCATTGCTGCTATTGAAGCCATCAATCTTCCAAAGAAAGATTTGATTTTCTTTGGCAGCTCTGGAGAGAATGAGATCGCCGTAGAACAGGACACTGGAACATGTTAGCAGATGGAGCATGCGCGGAGAAGAAACCGCCACTTGCCAGTCTACCATGTCCGAATGTATCTCCGTGCTCGAGAAGTGTGGATAATGGATGACGTTGACCCGGTCAGTGCCAGTATGCTCGTCTGGGATCTCTGGTATAGCCCACTGGTTCAAGGGTCAGTAGTGACATATGATGGGCTTCCTTAGCCGACTTACGAGCTTGACGGCCGAGTCCATGGCGCCCGATAGCAGGTATTTTCCAGTGTGATGGAATGACTTCGAGCAGTTAGCCAAGTGATTGTATTTGCGCAGAGACAATACGTACGATGGACAAGACCCTGTCGCGATGACCTTCGCTCCCACTACAAATGACAGGGCATGGTTGGCGAGAATACTGCGGATCCAGATGCCAGATTCTGATGGAATGGTCCTCTGATGCCGAAGCCAGGATGGCAGGGGAGAGTGGAGATATAGCGAGATCATTGATGGCCTGTTTGAGATCAGGAACGGCCAGAAAACAAGACAGGTGAACTATACCGCTCCATGGCCTGTCAAGGACTGATGGCGGTTAGTGACAAGGTTGGTGAGATTTCCATGCTATAGAGCGGACGTACTCTGACCAGCTTCCCAGTTCGCACATTAAGGATTCGAATGACGGAGGAGGGACTTCCAGCAACGCAGAGGAGGGGATCCCCATTGTGAAGATCCTGAGACCAGACAAGGCTGTTCAAGATCAGATCCTGGGATGGATCAGCGGAGAAGTCACCAGAAGGAGCCTTCGCCACTTACTTCATCCTCGTCCAGAAACTCGCGCAGGAATTCGACAGAGTTGTCCCTCTCAAGGACAGGGCGGCAAACGAAGGTCTAGGACGAATGAGCGGGGAGATTCAGCGCAAGATGGAGAGAACGACTGACATGGCGGCCACCGGTCACGGCAAAGACAGGGTCAACACCGGGCGGAGTGTAAGGATAGAACTGAACGTCGTAAAGCGTCGTCTCCGAGAGAGCTAGGAGGTGTTAGGCAGGCACTGTTGCGCGTCAAAGCTGGTCGAAGCCTCACCTCTATCCTTGGACGTGGTTATTTTCTTTTGAATGCGTTAGCTGGGAAGAGGACCAGACAGACAATGGCCACTGACATCGATGTGCACGGTGGATCTCAAGTAAGGGAAATCGGCAGCTGACGGCATGTTCGAGATGGGCTGGGAAGGCAAGGAGAGGGCTTGCTGACGCGTGGACGCGTTTCGAGTTTAACAGCGGCAGGGAACTTGCGCGTTTGCTACCATGATGTCACTTGGGCACGGGCGAGGATGAGCGTCAAGCGTTGGGCGGGAGGCACCGAGGACCAAATTTCGAGCGGAGGATGCACGGGTGTTCGTTGTTGCTCGGTGGCAGCTGCTGGGCGCGACTGGGGGAAGGTGTTTGTGAAGTTTGTTGGCGGGGAAAGTCTAAGCGAGCCGTGGCCGGGTAAAGCTGCCCAGTGCGCCGCTTAGACAGAGAGAGAGAGAGGCTGCCGCCCTTCCCTTCCTCCTCTCACTTGCCAACCTCCCAAGACCAGTGCCCCCCCCTTCGTTCGATTCATGTGTGCCAAATTACCTCGCTGTCTCTCCTGCCCGGTTTGAGTCAGATGAAATGCTTCTGCCGCCTTCAGCAGAGCAATCCTGGACCGACTGACACGCTTCCCATTTCCGGCCTCCTCCGGACCGACAAAGTGGCCACTCTGTTTGCTGGATGCTTGTTCGGTCTGCTAACCTTCTTTTTCCCCTCATCTCCGTGCGTTGTGCCTTCTTTTGTTCTGTGCTCCCCGGGCCACCGCAGAGCCCTTTCACAGACCTTCCTCAGAATGCGATCTTCGCTCTGCAGAGCCCCGCCTGCAGACTGGCCATCAGAAGTCACTCAAATCTGATAATCAGCCCTGTGCCAGTCGAGTTCAAGCCTTGCCCAATGTAAATTGTACCACATGCGAGTAGCTTCCACTTGTTTCGGGACTGACTGATTGTACATCTTCCGACCCCTGGACCCGGGACTGTCAGCCTTACAGAGGGTCGGAATGAAGGCTTTGTGGCGGGAGAGCAGATGGTTGTGGATCTGCGACAGTGGCCAGTTCGAGCATTCTCTGACCGAATGCCCATTGGGCCGCACTACATCCCTGCCAAGCTTATCGCCATGTTACTGCGGACACGACTCAGAGAAACACCCTGCTTGGTCGGATGGGAAGAATGGTTGTCCTCCTGCTGCCGTGGCACAGGGATTCGGCCGCCCGACACCCTCGTCCATATGTACGATGGACGGTCCTTTCGCCCGCCACGCCTGAGAAACTCAACCTCAAGCCTTCTCATCGCATACTATCCTTTCCGCTGCACCTCTTCGTTACTTTAGGCCAGCATGGCCTTCTTCAATGCGTTCTTTGGTGCCTGTTCGACCAAGCAGGCTTACTCGCGATTGCCCGACGGCGAGGATTCTTCAGAGCCACCATCGCCCACCGCGAAACCGAGAGGCCGGTCCTTCTGCTACAAGCACCGCTTCCTCCTGTTCTCTCTTTTAGCTTGCCTCTGTTTGTTTCTTTTCTTGCCAGTCATTCGTTATACTGAACTACCCGATTTTGGCGTCCTGCACACCTGGAATGAAGAGGCCAAGGAAGAGGTTGCCAACTCCACCAACACTGGTCCTGTCCTAGGAAGTGAAAAAGACGCCACGCAATTCTACTTCCCTCCCATAGGCAATGACTTCCGTCCGCACGTGCCGCCATACAACTACCCGCCGGAAGAAAGGCCCCGGACTCCCCTCCTCATCCCCTTCACTCGCAACAATGACATGCTTCAGCAGGCGGTGCTGGGTTGGATCGCCGCGGGCTGGCCCCGGGAAGACATCATTATCGTCGACAACACGGGCACCATGAATGCCAACAATGAGGGTCTCCTCTCCAACGACAATCCCTTCTTCATCGACTACCCCCTCTACCGCACCCGCTACGGCGTCTCCATCCTGCAAGCCCCCGCCCTCCTCAACTTCGCCCAACTCCAAAATTTCTTCCTCCGCCTCGCCCTCGCCGAGAGCTGGCCCTACTTCTTCTGGTCGCACATGGACGTCGGCGTGCTCAGCGACGAAGCCGCCGTGCCCTACAAATCCTTCTACGCCCGCGTCCTCGACGTCCTTGACGACTCCACCTCCCCCCACCCGAACCCGAACATCACCTGGGCCCCCTCCGTCGCCGGCATGCGCAACACGACCGGCGAGTGGGCGATCAAATTCTTCGAATTCGACAACCTCTCACTCGTCAACGTGGCCGCGTGGCGCCACATCGGCGCCTGGGACACCTTCGTGCCCTACTACAACACCGACTGCGACGCCTACGCGCGCATCCTCTTCCACGGCTACACCAAGGACGAGGTCTCCGCCGGCCACATCTTCGACGTCGCCGCGCAGGTCGGCGCCAGCGCCTCCGCCCTCGAAGCGCAGTTCTTCCCCTCCGCGCTCCTGCACCTCAACGCGTCGCAGTCCGCCGCCTTCTTCGATCAGTACCGCGCCGAGGCCGCCGCTCGCGCGAACCCCAACTTGACCGCCGAGCACCTCTTCGTCGCCGGCCGGCCCCGCCTGCTTGACGACCCCGACAACAGGCCCAACTCCCCCCGCTTCCAAGACCTCCTCCAGCGCTTTCGCGCGCTGCAGGCGCAGAAGCTGTCGGGCGAGCGCAACTCGTGGCAGGATGCGCAGAAGGGCGGCAGGGACGAGCCGTGGACGTACGATCCCCGCGGCTTTCAGCGCGCGTGGTGGGAGACGGCGGGGTATGGCAGGGATCTCTACACGAAGAAGTGGGGCACGCTGGATTGTAAGTTGGTGGGGAAGAAGTTGAAGGATGCGTGGAGGAGCGAGTATCCGGAGGAGGTGGAGAGGGAACGGAAGTTGGAAGAGGAACAGAAGGCCGCCGCCGCCGCGAAGGCCGTGGAAGAGCAGAGGGAGAAGGAGGGGGAGAGGGAAAGGGAGAGGTTGCAGGAAGTTGAGCAGGAGGAACAGGGGGAGAATAAGGAGGAAGAGAAGGAAGGCGAAGGAGAAAAACAAGAAGCGGAGAAGACACAAGGAGAAGAAGAAGCAGAGACAGAGAAAGAAGTATTGGGGCAAGCAGGGGAAGCAGGGGAGGGTGAGCATGAAATTGAGCTCACTGAAGCGCATGTCGAAGGTGATGAGGTTTACGCAGATCAGCGGAGGAAGGTCAAGGCGAAGCGAAGCGATCTCAGTGTGCAGAAGAAACGCTGGATCCAGAGGGCGAGTAGTGGTGAATGGTATCTTGGTTGATTGCTATCCGGGTTGACTTCCCTGTCGCATCGCGTGGAAAGGGTAGGCTTAGGGACTGGCGCTCAGGTGCATCACGGTTGTTATCATGTTTTAATTCTCGTTATATGGGTTATATTCTCCTCAGTAGGCTTTATAGCGGCATCGCGAGGGCTTCCGCTGCATATTCAATAAGGAGGCAGAGAAGGCGGTAGAGGGGTGTTTCAAATTGAGATTATCTTTTCCATGAGACACACCACCGCTAATGCCTACGAAGCTGAGGACTGGTTCACACGCATCCTATAATTGATCCAGTTTGCCCTTTTGTCATTCGACGTGTACTACATGGCTCTCATCCAACCGTCACTACGTCAACTACATCAAAACACCAGCATTATAAGACGGAAGGGAAAAATTTGAACCTGTCTATAAAAAAAAAAAAGAGGAACAGCTCTCATCAACCCTCTGAGGCACCACGAGCTCAGCCAGGTGTCCCGTATTCATGCTAAAGCCGCCTAAAAAGAAACCCTAATAACCCACAATAGAAAAGAAAATACCGCTGTGCTTTTACAACAGCCCAAAATACGAAGAGGACACAGGGAAGAAGTGTATTTCAAAAAGGTCCCTCGGATGGAAAGGAAGAGGATAGAGCCCATCGTCGATGCAACACGCTACATCATTGACCGTAAATCACCACTTTCGCACCTGGTCAAACCTGCACGGTGACTAATTCTTTTTCACTTAAAACACTTGTCGAGAAGCGGATCTCAAAGGGCCGGTGAGAGAAAGTGTACGTGTCTTCGTAGATAGATCCGGTGAGGGTAATCTAGCTGTTAAGGTAGTTGCGGATAGCACCTGAGAAGAGAAATTGCCTGTTAAAAATGACCTAAACAAGAGAATTGAAGTAGACTCACCCTGCAACCTCGTAGCACCCTCGCCCAGCAGGTTCGTCAAGTTGTCTAAATCATCACCGGCCGTGATACCGAACTTGCGCACAAAGTCCTTTGCCGCGGACTCCAGGTCACCATAATCATCTGCGGCAGGGCCGTCATCCTCAGGTCTCCCGAAGTATGCGTTGCTGCTAATAGAGGTGGCGCCCTCAAAGCCTTGCAGACGCGTCTTGGCTTCGTTCTGTGCGGAGGGATCGAAGGTGCCGCGGCCGAAGAATTCATCGGACGAAATGCCCTTTTGCGTACCGAACTTCTCGCGAGCGTAACGTTCCGATTCTAGGGGGTGGGATGTGTAATTAGCAAGCCGAACACTGAGAGCATGACGTCTCTGCTACTTACCATCATCGGCGGCAGAACGGCTCGTGGCACCAAAGCCGCCCATCTTCTTGGGTGCAGCAGCAGCAGGCTTGCCGCCAGCAACCTGGCCAAAGCCTAGCCTTGCAACACCCATACCCAGACGCTCGACGTCTCCGCTGCTGCGATCCTTGCCAGTGGAACCAAAGCCACCACGTGGGCTCACCGGGGTCGGGCTGACGATGTTGGCGCGGCTCTCAGCCTCCCTGGCTTTGGCGGCCTCCTCTGCGGCGGCGCGCTCAGCTTCAGCATCGTAGCCTAGCTTCTCGATACGTTCGGCCTCCTCCTTCGCCTTGCGCTCCATCTCCTCAAAGTCCAGCGAATCTCCACCAGTAGCAACCACCTTCTTTGCACCCAGACCCTTCTTCTTCGCGCCAAGGATGTTGGCCTTGGGCTTTGCGGTAGTGGTGGTCTTGCTGCGCACGGCGGATGCAGGAACGGCGCGAGGGACAGCAGGGGCGTTTTCGGTGCCGGCGGAGAGCGGCGACTTGGAGCGGGCGGTGCCATTGCCATTGGAGGAAGCGTTCAGGAAGGGCGAGGCGGTGCGGCTGCCGGCAGCGGGAGTGCCGGTGCGCGAGGGCGGGTTGCTAGGACGCTTGATGGTGGGCTTGTCCCAGGACGAGAAGAAGTCGTCCTCATCGCCGGCCGGAGTGTTGGAGCCGGAAGTCTCGGTGTCGGGGACGTCAGTAATGACCACCTCGTTTGGAAATCTAGCTGGTCAGCGCGCCCGTCGGTAGTGTGCAGGAGCCCGAGGCAACGTACTGCTTCTTGTCCAGGACGACCCTCCTGCTCAGCTCCTCCTTGTACTTGGTCGCCGCGTTGGAGCTGTATTTGGCCTTGGGGTCCTTGCTGTTGAGAGCGGCGGTGCCACCGTGGGTCTGGAAGTACTTGGTGGCCGACTCGTTGCCGCCGACCTTCATGATGCGGAGCTGGTCCCATTGCCAGACTAGATTGGTGTCAGCGGCGGAAGGGAGGCATTGGCACGGGAGGGCATACTGTCGAGGTTGGTGGAGCGCACAAAGGAGATGTGCACGCCCATGTTGCGGTGGTTGGCGGAGCAGTCGAGGCATAGGTAGATGCCAAAGGGCACCGACGACCAGGTGGGGTTCTTCGCGCCGCAGTCAAAGCATATCTGTTGGCGCAAGCAGGAGTCAGCAGGCGGTGCGGTCGCGGGCTCGAGGACAGGGGCGGGCGGACCTTGTTGGCGGGCTTGGTCTTGAGTTTCTCGAAAATCTTCTGCGACTCTTGCTTGGTGGCCGCCATGGTGTGCAGATGCGGCGGGGCGGGGCGCAGTGTCGAGGAGCGGGGGCGTGGTGGTTGCGGGGCGGGTTGGAGGGGATTGGATGCAGGTAATGGCGATTTGGCGATGGTGTTCAGCCCGACGGTCTCGGGCAAGGGCGCAGGTGCAGGCGCAACACCCTGGCCTCTGGAAGCCGCAAAGTGGCATGAATCGCCCACCGCCCCAGCACGTGACGCAGACGATGTCGTGCTCCGCGCCGCTCCTTGCTTGACCTCAACACCACAGAGTACCTCTCCTGTTGTGCTCCGTCCTGCCTCTATATGCCCTCTCAGTGCGCGCTTTTGACCTTAAGGCAAAATGAATGACTGCCGCCCTGGCCAGACCGATCTCCCTATGAAGGCAGCCAAGCAGCCACCCCTTCTGCCGCCAACTGCTCATTCGTGCGCATCAACAAGCCGTCCCAAATCCAGCGCGCCTCGCATGGAGACGAAAGGTAGCAGATGCGGATGCGCAAGCAGGCGTGGTACGAATAGTCGGACGCAGCCGGTTCCTTCATGCTCCACTGGGGGCTGAAATGATGACGCACCTGTTGCATTGACATTGTATATAGCCGTCTACGCCCCATCCTCCGTCTGACTGCATCGGCTCTCTCTCTTCCCCGCCCAATTGACCACCATACGCGGCAATATGGCGACCTCAGCTTCGCCTGGCCTCTTCTCCACCCTCAGGCCCTTTGGGATTCCTCCCACCCCCATCCTCTCCGTCATCCTGACTTACGGCATCAATGCGGTTGCAACCCCCCGGATGTACTATTCCAGCCATCTCCTCGGCGAAAACAACAAAGACCCTGCGTCGCTCATCTATCGTGCGGAGCAGGAGAAGGGCGCCGTTAGCCCTGAGCAGCGCACCAAGATCATCCGCTCCAAGGGGGCTACCGCGAACCTGGCTGAGAACCTGCCGCTCTTCCTCGTCGCCACCCTAGTGGGATGGCTTGGCGGGGTGGCTCCGGAGTATCAGAACCTCTACCACCTCACCTGGTTCGTTAGCCGTGCCATCTACAAGTGGGCCTACTTGCAGGGCAACGGCACCTTGAGGAGCATCGTCTTGTACGTATTCGATCAGTGCCTCTGTAGTAGGTACACAAACAACTAACACGCCCCAGCAATGTCGCCTTCGCTGCAAACATTACCATGCTGATCATCGGTGGAAATGCTCTGCATGCGAAGACGTCGATTTTCACGGCGTAGGATCTAGCAGACGGGGTTGGAGCATGACAGCTCGGCCATCAGCAAGGACTTGCCACCAAATTTTGCACCGAACAGGCCACAGGACCATGTTATTCAGTGATAGCCAACGATATGGATGTATAGCGGAAAACGCATTCGCGAGCTTTCATGCCCAGCAATAATTGTGCGAATACGCCGTGAATGCAACGATAGAAGTGGGAAGGGCGGGGTTATAGCATGGCTCTGCGCCTTAATTGAATGAGACTAGCGCGCGTCTCTTTGGGCTCAAAATGCCCACAGGACTATTGCGTCGCATAACAGCTGAAGAAACGAAGTAGATGCGGCGTGTCTGGAGTGGGAAAAAGTCAGATGCTTGCAGTGGGCATTCGGTGCCGACTTCAGGTCACGTGAAATGATTACATGTCGCAAGCGAGGCAATTGAACACTACAGAACACAGCTATAAGCTCCAACGCGCTAGACGCTTCAACCATGAAAGCAGCACAGCGACCGGCGGGTTTTGGCCGCATTATGCCAGCATGGCCGAGTGTGTTCGCGCCGATGTGACTACGGCAAGAAGAGAAAAACACGCCCATCTCCCGAAGTTTTTCTTTTTTCTTTTTTCTTTTCTTTCAACAACACACCCTTCCTTTATCTCGCGCCATTCGGAGCCTATAAATCCTGCCAAAAGCTGCTCACGAGTCCGCCCTCGCCCTTCCGTGCGCTTTGAACTTGCGGTCCTCGAGGTGTCTTCGCCACAATTGCTACCCGACGACGAGGCCAATCAACCTTGGCTGGGCGTCTACGACGAGATGGCGGCTTCTCATCTCAGTTCAGCGCGAACAGGGGCAATCAAAGACTAGAAGGCTGGTTCAAGAGCTGTAATAGGTAGGGTTCGGGTCTATCCTCAGCTATTTTCAAATCAGCCGATGAAGGCGTCCGTGGAAAAGAAAAAAAAAGGAAAATGAGAAAATGAGGCACGCAGCACCAAGATCGTGTAAGTTGAAGGCAATATTTACGCAGTCATCACTCAGCAACGGTGCCTGGATGGTGTTTCGCTTCATCTTTGTCTCAGTTGATGAGTCGCTGCTTCCTCCTCGCAGAAACTCGCGTCATTTCGGGCCGCCGTTCAGCTCTATTACTGCCTGAGCAGCCTATTGGTGTCTGTGAACACCATTGTTCTCAGAAAACTGAAGGCGAGGCTCTCGTAGTCTTTGTGACTCACCGGTCGCCACAGGGCAATACGGCGAGACTTCATATCTGTGGAGATCTACTGGAAAACTTCACGTATGACCACACATAGCCTTGCCGGGTCGGACACAGCTCCACAAGGGCGGAATTTCGCAGAGATCACAGGGCAACATTTGACCGGTGTCAGGTTACTACCCTGGATGATGCTCGCCTTATGTCGTCTTCTTCCGGACGCTCTGTGGTCATACCTTTCCCTTGGACCCCACTGATATCCTGACTGGCTGTCTCAGTGCAGAGACTACACGGATGATGTGTTGATTATCCAATTGATCGGGGATACAGGAGGCAGCAGTTACACAGCATTCCTATCCTTTGGCCTCCACGCTTCTTCCCCCTTCCCCAAGATGCAAACGCCTCACCCGGTATTCAGCTGCCATACCGGAGCGACCAGTAGGAGGCAACGCTGTTTAGGCTCGTGCCCTGCAGCCTTGGATAGCTGACAGCCGTTCTGTGCACACCAGTAAGCGTATGTCCACTTTTACGCCTCTTCCGACAGCCTTGTATTCAGCCATATACACAGCGCGAGAAGGTGAGGCGAAGATCCCATCGTCCACTGCAATTAGAGCATCCTGCAGGGCGCCCGCAGCTATGGTAGCAATCCCAGTAGCTGCCTATCGGTGTTCCAGTCGTGCGGAATACGAGAGCGCTCCCTATGTCGTATTTATTTCTCCCTAGGCTGAATTATTCCTCAGGACACGCTCAAAGCCAGTCAATTATTACACCGCAAGGGGTTCGCGCGCGTCAGTACTGCCTTTCGTACGCATAGGCACAAAACTTATTGCTATGTTGCAGGATGAATCGCGTTAAGTGAACAAGCACTCCCATTCTCTGCGTCTGACGATTTGCCGTCTCATTTTTGGAATACGAATCCTGCTTCAAATATTCTTACAGCCTGAAGGCTGCTTTCTGCAGGTCTTGTGCGTAAGAAATGTATGGGTAATTGACTTTCAGACCATCGCCACGACTGACACAAGTAGACGCTGCCACGCGAGATTGCGTGGTCTAACCCATGGCGAGTTCAGGGCGCTGCAGATGCAGCTAACACGACTAGGAAAAAAACAAATCATGATAGGCTTGCCGTAGACGCGGAATCGACGTGGACCAAGAGCGGTAACAGGGGTCTTCGTTCACCGCTCTTCTCTGCAAGCATCCGCGCAGGCCGTCTTGTATTCCCTCTCTCCCATTCTCCGAACCTCTTGACGTGTTCCCCAGCCACTTGATAGCTCATAGTGCTGCAGTTCTTCAGGACGACAAGAAAGAAGGTTGACATCCCGGTTCCCACGATTTCGCGCCGCATGTTGCCGCGCGAGCTGACTGCTCGGTTCCGTCTGAGGATGTTTCGTGGCTCCTGCGATGTGGACGGCTGCTGCGCTGTAGGGTGGTTGCTCCAGAATGAAACGATAAGTGCACGGCTGACCTCGCACGCTGCCGGTTAATCGTCACTATGCTGCATGCGGCCGGTTCGATCATTCGAGCGGGCTTGTTTGTTACTGGAGCCCCGAATATAGTAGGATGCTTTACCGAGCCGCGTGAAGGCAACTACGGCTGCCCTTGCCCTGTTGCCTTCTCCGCTTACTATAAGTTCCAGCGAAATCCTTCTGCTGCTCCAAGACACCGCCAGCGCTCTCTCTCCCACAGGCCCAGCCATCTAATGGACGATCTTGATGACATTGTTATCATTGACTGGCATTCGGTACCAAGAAGTCCTTCCGTTCATCTGACCTCTTCCTGCTCCTCGTCTGACAGCATGCTTCCCGTCAGAAGCCGGCCCCTTACGGAACCTGCGGAACAGAATGACAGGCCACTGTCATCCGCATGCGAGACTCAGCTGGGCGTCTACAGCGGCGAACCGGAACACGCGCCGAAGTGTGAGGTAATTGCTGTCAGAAATGTTCTTGGTGATTGCCGCAAGCCAGAGAAGATGACTTTAGTTGATGGCAAGGATGGAAGCGAATCATCCATTGATGCAACTGAAGAACCCACTGCCCAAGCATCAATCGTTGAAGAGCAGGAAGTGGCTGTTGAGAGTTCGAGCATGTCGGGGCAGCCCTCACCTAAACGGCCCAATTCGCCATCCACATCTGAAGACGAAGTTGGGCCAGCAACACCTCAACTCTTGGAGCCTACCTGTGGACCACCCCCCCCGCCTCCCCCCCGCCTTTAGTTTTCGAAAACCCACCCCCACCGCCTCCGCCCTTACTCTACAACTATGGAAGTCATTCCATTCGAGGAGCATGCCCGCCGTATCCGCCACCGCTACCGCCTCCCCCAATGCCCTACCAAGGCAGCCTCTCTCCAACAGGAGCTCCTCCTCCTCCACCACCACCGCCGCCCCCAATCGCCATGGCAGGGCCCCCACTCCCACGCAAACGCCGCGCCGGCCTCGTCGACCTTGAAGTTGTCGACTCAGCCATGCAGCTGCGCCCCTGTCTCCTGCCTCGCACCATCAGCGACACCAGCAACACCACCCTCACCCAACCACTCGAGCGCGTCGTCCGCCTGCCCGTCGGCGGCCCAACCCGCCGCGCCGCGCTGACGCACCACGCCTCCACGCCCTTCGACCTGCACACGCACTTGTGGCTGCTGCGCTACGGCGAGCCCGACCGCTGGTACGCGCGCCCCTCGGACGCCGAGCTGCGGCGCCACCGCGCCCTCGAGGCCGCCGGGCTGGCGCACGAGATCGCGGGCCTGCTGAGCGCCAACAGCGGTGCTGCAGTGCGTCCAACGCCCGCAGACGTCGTGCGCGTCGCCGTCGGTGAGGTCATGGGCGTGCCGACATCGCCCTCGTCCTCGCCGCTGCAATATCCGCAGCAGCAGCCGCCGCGCTGCTGGTGCGTTCCGCTGGGCGAGGGCCCCGCCGACGCGCAGTGTCCGGACGGCCCCCGCGCGTGCGAGGTGCGCAACCGGCGTGCGGTTGCGGACGCTTTCTTGACCTTCTACATGGTCTTGGAGGCGCCGCGGGCGAGGGCGGTGCCCAGCGCGGTCGACGAGGGGCTAGGTACGGGTGCTTATGGCCCGTATGCCCCGCCGCCGCCGCTGCCGTCGGTGGGGCGCATGGGGCTGGCGGGCGGGAGGGGCGAGGAAAAGGTGTATATGCTCGAGAAAGTGGGGAGCAGGGAAGCATGCTTGGCTAGGGCGTATCACAATGCCGCGCTGAATGGATGGAGCACGGTGTTCTGCTGCGTTGTGCGTGGCGATGTGGAGATTGGGCAGGCGACGAAGCCGGGGATCGAGGGGCTCGAGAGGGTTCGAGGCCTGGGGGCGTTGGTGGCGGCCATGGAATGTGAGGAGGGCAAGGTGGAGGTGTTCTACTGATTGGAGTTGGTGGCAGCGTCATTTCGCATGCCATTGCGTACAGAGGTGTTTGAGAGCGCTGCAAGGTAGCACCGGACCAAGAAGATTGCAAACTGCCACCAGAGTCGATTGCGGCACTGACCGCACTTGGCTCGCCACTGAGGCTTCATTCCGGCTATTGGTTGGGCGCGGAGCACAAGGCCTGCTGTGCCGCCTCTGAGGAACCAGGGCGAAAGCAAGGTATGAGCAGATCACTGCTAATCCTGCGAGCTTATAATCCCTCCTCCCTTAAACGAATTTCTTTTTATTTCATGTAGGCGCAGCTGCTTTCGGCTCCAGATGGTACTTTGTCTTTCATTCCCTTTGCTGAGAGCCACGCGTATCGAGGTCATTGGGCACGATTCCTTCACCAACCGGCGCTGTTCTCTCCGTCTGAATCAGCAGTGGCTTCAACCCCACAAGTCCCTTCGTTATCTCGGGTGTCTACAGAGAATCAAGTCAGTTCAGGATTGCTTAATCATTTGTTTATCCAGGCTTCTTTCTGCTTGCAGTCTTACGTCCTCCACTCATCGGTCCACAAACCAGGGCTTTTACAGTGGCACAGCAGACGAAGCGGCCCGTACCGAGGGCCCATGGTATATATCTTGTGACTATTTGATTGGCTTGATATCTTTGCATCAACTCTCGTCTACAGCTTGGCCGGGCGTCATTGCATGCCGGTACCCTAGCTTTCTTCAGTCTTTCCGGAAGCACAGCGCGCTGGCATCTTCGAATCCTCGGGACGGTTGTCTATGCAACTGGCACATTCTTCGGGACTTGAATGCGCAAAATGTTCAGTTGGGTAATCCCTCAAAGCCCCTACCCTGCTTGTGCAGGGTGCTGCCGTCTCGCGTTGTCGGCTCTGCCGTGACGCTCTTTGCTAAAACGGGGTACCAGGGTCCTTAAAAGTAAGGCTTTTCGCCTCACCACTGGATCCAAGCTTGTGTTTGTTTGACTTAAGCTGAGAGAACGAAGCCTTGCTTACATACCTTTTGTCCTGAGGTGGCTGGTCAAAGCCGCCCCAGCCCCTGACACAAGGCCGGGTTCAGCTGCCTTTAGCCCTATTTTACCTCTCCTTCCACCGCAACTCCACGCGTTCCCAGAGGCGATTAACCATTCGGGGCAGCCTTCTGATCTATTCGCTTGCTGCCAGCATCTCTCCTAACCCTCAAAGCCCTAGCCGCTGTCAGCCGTCGCCCATTTGCGAGGCGTTCCACAACAGACCGGAGATAACGACCAGGATCAGCGGCCAATCATGCATGTTCGCCCTGCTATATACGCATTACAAGCTGACGATGCGCCCGGACCTGCAGATTGCCGACACATACACACCCGTCCGGTTCGTTGCTTAGGACTTGCGGAAAGCTTACGCAGGCCGATCAGCCTGGCGGTTGGGGGCAACGAGGCAAGAGAAGGCGCGCCTTTTTGCTCGTGTCCAGCTGATTCAAGGCAGGCGAGGCAGCGGCCAAACATAGGTGCCACACAGCCTGCGTGGTGCGCTGTAGTGCACCGCATATTGCTCGGCTTCGATGGGCACTGGCCCCATACCCGGGAAAACGGAGTCACAAGAAGCATGCACCCGCGAGACCGGAGTGCGCAAGCGAAGTGCAGGAGATCTCATGATATCGTAGGCTGGCGCCTTCAGCGTGATGTACGCACATGGGCTCCCAAGCTTCGGCGTATGCACGTATGTTGCTCATACAGTTCCCGGGGGCCCATTTGGCTTGGGACATGATTCCGGTTTGACGTACTGCGGTGGAGCCGGCTCGCGTGAAGCAGGTGAGCTTCCTGTGCGTGTGACTCGGATCCGGTATTTGCGGCACGGGGAATAGGGAGAAGGGGGTTTCGGAGGCGCCCGCGTCTTCTCTGTGAGTGCGATGGGTGGAGTTCCCAGTAGTCTTGCCTGGGTGAGTGGTGATGTGTACGCAGCTCCGTTGCTGAGTCGTGACTCCCTCTTAAACGAATCGCGCTATTAACGTACGTCCGTTTGGACGCCCTCAAGGTCCTTATAGGTAGCGTAGATTGATTTTTTTACGATAGCATTGTCATAAATGCAGTATGATATAAACATATTTGCCTTTGAATACAATCATCTTCAAGCCCATCTGTAATCGTCCCAACACAAAATACACCCTTTTCAACGCTTGCCGTATCTTTAGAAGGCTGAATCCATCACTTACCCAGTCTGACGCGATGACGCTGTCAGTGTCGTCGGCCCAGAAACACATCATATTGGCGGCATTATCATCTTCTCTCCTGACCCAGAGGGACTTGACATTCCCCTTGATATTTTCGTGGGTAGAAAAATATTTCAGTTTGAAACGCATTGACGAGCCTGGCAAAGAAGTGCTTGCGTATGCCAACAGGAAACGTTCCTCAGAGTACTCCTTGTCATTCGCCGACTCGGTTGGTTTTTGGATGCATTTGCCCGGCCTCAAGCAGTTCCAATTTATCCATACATTCTAGGAATAACTCTTCAAAGTGCCATTAAGAGGTTCAGTGGTGTTTCGGGGAGCAAATCTGTTCAAAAAGGAATGCTGAATGCCGCAGGGCTATTTCACGGTGCCCGGACGGCGCTTGGGTTCGACGTTGAGTGGGTTCGGATCCCGTGGGTGATAACATCGGCACCCCCATACGGATTGTTGAAGGTGAAGGTTGCTTGGAGTAGTATAGTGGCCTCTGGGAAGAAGCTTACCCGAGCCTTCCATAAAACCTAGTATCGTGTGTCGGAACATGTGGTTGAGGTACAGATACTTCCCATCGGGTCCAGTGGGTCAATAAACTGGCCATCATGGCATGATCAATTAGCACCAGTTCGCTACCTATCGGTCAGTAAGATCCAGAGCCAAGTGTTCGCAGAAAAAAAAGACAAAAGTTGGTGAAGAAAAGCCGATTAAAGTCTATAACTTGTGTGGCTGGAGACTGAAAAGACTGCCAACAGCTGCAACTCTATCCGGACCGTACCAAAGATCGTATGCAAACAAGAATGCTTCATCTGCTCGGTCAGCAAGCCAGGGTATTGGGAGAGCTCCCGTCCACACCCGGTATTCTTCCACCGCTCACTCATGCCACGTTCTTCCTGTTACCACCCCAAGTAGGCTCCTTGCCTACCTTCTTCCAGAACTGCCTCCTCTCCTCAAAGACTTGCTCGGCCCACTCCTTGATCTCGGGCAGCGTGATCTTAGTGGCGACCCAGGTAAACTCGCCGACATCCAGCTTGCCTTCCTGGCTGCGCTCATACTCCATCATCTGCAGCAGCAACTCCATCTTGTCTATGTCGTGCACGTACTTTGCCTCGAGCGTCTCGTTGTCCTCGTACTCCTGCCACACCTTGCGAATTTCAGTGCCACTCAGCCCTCCGCCAACGTTGCCCAGCAATCTCTGGCACAGGTAGTCCATGGTCTCGGACTCTCGCCGCGACTTCTCCTCCTTGGAAATGGGATCGACGGGTGTGATGTCGCCGACCAGGGCCTCGGCCATGTCGTGGACGAGGGCCATCTTGGTGCAGTGCGGGATGTTGACGCGCGAGGAGAGCGAGGGCGGCGCCAGCATGGTGAGGATGGACATGCGGTACATGTGGTCGGAAATGGACTCGCCGTGGACGATGCCGAAGCGGCGCCATCCCTCGCGCTTGGTGGTCTTGAGGCGCTCGAGCAGGTGAAAGAACGGGAGGGGAGACTCGGTATCGGGGTTGAAGCGGGCGGGGAGTTCAGCCAACACTGCAGCCCCGTCAGCATGGATTTCTTGGAGGCGCAGCCGGGAGTAACTCATGTAGAGCCTGCGTACTCGGTTGAGGCTACGGCAACCCAAACATACCAGATTCTGGAGACCATTTCGCGGCCGGAACGTCCTTCTCGGAGATGATGCCTGAGGTGGGCTCTGCAGACAGGTTCAGCGACGTGTCCAATCGGGGTTCCGGAGGTGAGTATGCTCACTGGGCGAGTCGTTGGTCTCTGGCGCATTGGGAGCCATGTCGGTGGCGGATCGCGGGGCAAGGGCGGGATGTCCGCGGTGAGAACGAGGTGGGAGAGAGGGGGGGCTATGCCGTGCAAGAGCAGAAGAACGCGGCCCTCAAGAGCAGCCAAGCGGACGGGCGGTTTTGGGCGCGGAGAGTTTGCTGTTGTGTGTCTTTCTGCGCGAGAAGGAAGCGGCTTCTGGGGGCAGGGATGGCTGCTTCCCGCGGGCGGCGGCGGCGGCCCGTCATCGTGCGGGCGCCCCCTGTCATTGGCCTGCGCGCGCGCCCTCTCTCAGGCACCTGCACCGTTGCCCCGGCCTGCATCGCGGCCAAACAAAAGACTCACCACTGCGCGTGCAGTGCTTCCGCTCGCCTGCACAGCTGAAGCATGTCGCGCCCGCTGTCCGGCCATGGCTCTCACACCCAGTCCGCCGCCTCGGCCGCCGCCAAACCGCTGTCCCTGGAGGGTTGCTCGCATCAGCTGTCCTCTCCAACCCTCTTTGTCAGGAATCTGCGCCTGCTCGAATTCGACCGCTGCGACGATTGGCCCGAGATCACCGTTCACACCTTCGCCACCAAGGACGCTCAGCAGAACCAGAAGAGGCGTATTCAGTGCACCGAGTGGGCCCTGTTCCGCCTCTTCGAGCTATGGGATCCCGACGAGACGCGCGAGGTACCCCGCCTGAGCGTTTGGGACTGCAAGTCGTGCGCTGACGCGTCTGATAGAAACTCTCGCCCTTCTTCCCTCCACTGGAGCCTCTCCAGTCGCTGAACCTGCGCGGCGCCCTCTACCGGTGTCTCAATGACCTGAAGAAGAACGGAGTCTTGGGCCGCGAGACGGTCCTGCGAAAGACCATGCTGGACGAGTGCAAGGGGGATAAGTTTATGGAAGTCTTGGTTGCCTTCTCCACCGCCGTGCTAAAGAAGACGTTATCTCGCTCGAGACCTCGCCGGAAGAACGTGCCAGTCGCTCGTCAATACGCTACCGCTACGAGCCTGAGCCTCAACCAACAGGCTTCCCTTCTGCCGCTCGCCATCGCCCACAAGGCCGCTTTGACAAACGTACTGAGGAGGAGAGACGACATGCGCGAGAGGTATATGGACTTTGGCGACTTGTTGGATCAGAAGAGCGAGGAAGCTGTTGAAAGAAATGAGAGATGCGGCGAGGTGCTGGGTGCTCTTGAGGAATCAGGAAAGGGTCTTCCTGACGTTGCATCCATCAAGCGCATCCTACACGAAAATTGGCTGGGCAACCCAGAATGGCTCGAACTGATGGTCCAAGGTGATCGGACAGAACCCGACGGTGGCCTGTTCCAGATGCCTTTCGAGCATATATGGGAGCGTGTGAAGCGTGGCCAGGAGATAGAAGAGGAACCCGCCCATCATCTGAGTCTCTTGCAGGATCTGGAAGCACGAGTCAAAGGACAAGAAGAAAGGCTATCTCGCTGGAAAGCTTTCCACGAGAGTCTCCAGGCTTCGCGCCCCGAAGAACCTCATACGGAAGCAACCAAAGCCAGGAATTCCTCGATCGACTTCACATTTGATCGCCATCAAGAGTTGCATCTAGGTCGGAGAGCCATGCGAGAGTCAGATGAGAATGATTACGCCCATTTGCGTTCATCGGACCTGGCGCAGAGCTACGGCTCAATTCTGGACCGTATGCGGGATGATCTAGCAGCGGCTTCCAAAGTCAAATCCGGAAGACCTCCACCGAAGTTCGTGCACAAGCCGAAGCAATCGAGCATTCCAATGCAGCCAGCAGCTCAAAGGCCGACCTTTGTCTCAAGACCCAGAGCAAAATCAAGACCAGTGGGGCCACCTTCGCCAGAGCCCGAAAAAGCATCCCAGCCGAGCTTCAATAGACCAATCTCACCAGATTGGTTCTCTCCCCTAGGGAAAGCGCAACCGCCAGAACTCACTTCCGACCCCGAGCAGGAAGAACCCGCCAGGAGCCTGTCTCCAACACCGACCAGATCAACCTTCCACGACCACAGTCCTCAGGAGCAGCATGCCTTCGACTCAGAAGAGAATCGACCCGATATGTTGCACTCACCAGAACCACTGGTGGAAGAGCCCGCCTTGCTTGAGCGCCGCCGCTCTTCTTCTCCGTCCGCCCCCTCCTCACCACCCAACCCCGAAGATCTCCTCGCCGAACAGATCCTCGCCGGCATCGAAGCCGCTAGCCCCTCCCCGGTCAAGCAACCCTATCTCACCCTCATGGAGCGCACCCGCCTCACCATGGAAGGCCGCTACACCTCCCCGGCCAAACCAAGCCCCGCACCCCGCCCCCTCGCGCCCGAAGAACAGGCCAGAGCCGACGCCACCGCTGCTCTCATCGAACGCACCCGCCAGACCATGCTCGCCATGGCCGAGAAGAGCCCTGCTCCCGCGCCCAATGCGAAAGCGGGCGCCGGCCGCACCCGCTCGAAAACCGTAAGCACCAACAAACAACGAGGTAGCGGCAGCAGCACCGACAACAGCAAGCGCAGACGGAGCAGCCTTTTCCCGCCGAACCCCTGGGAGACGCGTAAAGTCAGCCCGCTGTTCGAGGAGTGGGCGGAGACGGCGACGCGCATGGAAGAGGAGGAGAGGAATCCGGGTAGTGCCGCTGGCAGGGCGACGCCAAAGGATAAGCTGTTCGAGGAGGATGTCGACGAGCAGAGTGTGTTTAAGAGTCGGCCGAAGATTGCGGCGAGTCCGTTGATGGTGCCGGATGATGAAGGGGATGGGGATGGGGATGGGATAAGCGAGTTGGGGGTTGCGAGTGCGGATGAGGTGGAATTTGGGGAGGAGGAAAGTGGGTTTGGAGAGTTGGAACGTAGTCCGTTGAGGGGGAAGGGGAGGTGAGGGGGTGGGGCTTGAACTGTGAAGGACCTGGGACATCTTTTCTTGCCATCTTAGTCTCGAAGTGGTTTGGCATTGAGCTGAAGTATTCCCTGCTTGTATAAATAGGCAGTTTATGGCTTCTGGCCAAAGGCAATTCTTCGACGCAATCTGAAGTGCATCGTGATTGCATAGTCTCGTCACCCACAACATGCATATTGCTGAATGACAATAGGGTATCTCTCTTTTAGTGTTATTTTACGCGCTCGCCCTCGTGTGTCTATATCATTCACCACTTATCAATCGTATCCGTGCCAGTCAAGTTCGGCTTGACGACCTTGCCCTCCAACCAATCCTTGCACTTCTTGTAGAGGATGTCCCTCTCGGGCCCGTGCGAGTTGAGATCCAGCTTCGGCGGCGTCTCGATCTGGTCCTCGAGCCAGGCCAGATACCTGTAGCCCGACGGGTACTTCATGACCTCCTTCTCCGGGATATCGAAGGTGCGGCCCGGGTGCACGGGGACCATCTTGTCCTTGTCGAACAGCAGCGTGAAGAAGCAGACGCCCCACCTGCCGTCGCGCTTCTCGAGCAGGAAGAAGAAGCGGCAGTCGGCCTCGTTGTCGACCTCGATGTTCTGCAGCGTGAAGCGGCACGTGATGGTCACCTTCATCTTCGAGACCGCGCGCGTGCCCTGCACGTCGACCGTCTGGCCGATGATGCGGTGCATGATGTACATGAACTCCTTGCCGCGCGCGAAGCCCTGAGGAGGAGGAGGAGGAGGAGATGTTAGCTTTTTCTTTTTCTTTTTCTTTTTCTTTTTCTTTTTTCCTTTTCCTTTTCCTTTTCCTTTTCCTTTCTGCTGGAGTAGAGGGATAGCGGCGGCGGGTAGCGAGGTGGAGGACTCACGTCCTTGGAGGCTTTGATGAACTCGTCAATGTGGCCCTGCTTCCAGCTCGTCGCGATGTAGGCGTCATCGTGGAACTGCGTGTTTTGGGGGGTTTCCTGTCAGTAAGCAGTCCCAATGGATGGGCCGTGGCTGTTCTTGATCGGCGGAGGGGAAACTGACCATCGACCGGTAGTTCTCCCACTCGGCGGCGTCGCGGTAGCAGCCCCAGCCCTCGCAGATCTCGCGGATCTTGAAGCGGTCCAGCACGTCGGCGTCGGTGCCGGTGGCATTGTTGCGCGAGGCCTCCGACGGCCAATGGGGCGGCTGTGTGACGGGGTACAGCTCTAGGATTGTGGTGGTTGCGTTAGCGGCGCATCTTAATGACGTGTGGGTGACGAGTGGATCGGGGAATCAAAGGAAAGGAAAGGAGATTGGGCAAGGTGACATACGACCGCCTCCCGCCTGATGGCGGAGTGAGGTAGAGAAGGCACGCGTGGCCTCGCGGCGCAGAGCGGAGGAGGCAATGCGGGAGGTCTGCGGCCTGAGGGCGGCGAAGGCTGGGCGAAGCATTTTGGAGGGCAATTGACCAAGTAGAGAAAAAGGTGAAGGAAGCACTGAGAGATGGAGAGAACGAGACGAGCAGGCGAGTAGGGGAATAGAAGCAGATTTATTCTCTAGGTACAGATGCCGCGGAGCAGCAGGCGTAGCATCATGAGCTCAGGAGCTCGTGGCCAGCGGCGCACATAGCTTCCTCGCGGCAGGGACCAGGTTACCCACAGTAGCTCTCTCATGAACGTGGGAAGCGAGCAGAGGGTTGGGGCTTCGCCGTTCCCAATGCCCGATATCAGCACACCGCACCGCGCGTCACGGACATTGGGGGGGAGGATTGACAGGAGAAGGAGGCAATTCATCGCTAGCGAGCCCCACCGCGAGGGCTGCATAAAGAAAGGTTATATGGGGGGCATGATTCAGGAGGGCGTGAAGAAAGTGGGTGCA
This sequence comes from Macrophomina phaseolina, assembly GCA_020875535.1. Lineage (NCBI taxonomy): Eukaryota > Fungi > Ascomycota > Dothideomycetes > Botryosphaeriales > Botryosphaeriaceae > Macrophomina > Macrophomina phaseolina. Next base: position 6,596,618 of record JAEQDS010000065.1, read on the forward strand.
GTCGGACAATAAAGGTGTACGTGGAGTTTGTTCCGGACGATCTGGGCATGGTGATGCTCTACGCCGCATCATCCATCACAACAGCCGCACGCTCGACGCGGGAGCTCACTGGTCTGGACGTGGCCCTCTAGGGCCAAGGTCAGGGACGTGCTGGTCATCCATCCGCCGTTTCCGACGCCGGGTTGGCCTGATGTCGCAAGAGCGTCACGAAGCTCGGCACTGTTGATAGGCACGGCATTGGAGACAGCGAGCTAGAAACATGCAAGACGGCGGACTGTTCGGTCGAGAATCGAAGGCCTGGAAAACCGCGGGAGATACGGCAAGCTTCGCCGTTGCAGGGCGGGAGCGGGCCGAAGAGGGCTCCGTTGTTTTTGTCGGTGCTCCCCCGGCCATGGCTGAAAGTGGCTCGATGTCTGCTGCCCTTCGGCAGTGGGCATCGGCTACGGGGCGAGCGAGGCGGCGAGGACGGATATGCATGCCAGCTCTCGACTGATCAGACGCGCGCCCTGAGTCGTTGCCCGTCTTGTTGCGGCGCGGGTGGAAGGCCGAGGGGAAACGCGGGCTACGGAGGGCGCTGAGGGCGGGAGCAGCGGCGGGAAGGGAGGGCGCAGACGGCTATATGGTCGTGTGAGTCTCGAAAAGGCACTCGGCCAAGCCTTGCCTGAGGCGCTGAGGTTCGAAGGGTCGATTGCAGCTCTGCGCAGGATTCACTAGTAGCACGTGATCTGGCGGGCGGGATACCTGACCTGTGCTTCCGAACTGCTCGCAACCACGTGGTGGATCGTTCCTGGTGCACGCAGACACCACGTGCTTGGAGACACGCAGACGGAAGGTTTTCCGAGAGCCACTTTTTTTCTGTGGATCAGCCCCAGCCGGATGATCAGACATTGCGGAGAGAGAGAGCGCGCGCGAGGAACCTGCTTCGCTTTAACAACCCTCTGGCCCCCTCCACAGCGTCGTCTTGATTGTCCCCAACCTGATTCTGGCTTCCCCGGTCCGATGTTGCCTGAGGCGCGCGCCTGCTGGTGCCCGTTCCGACCGATGCCGCGGAACTCGCCAGACACGACCAACTCTCTGTCAGCAAGCACCCGGTAACCCGCACCTCGGCAGGGCCTACTATGCGATGAGTGATCAATTCCTGCGGACCAGAGCCCATTATATGAGCAACGCGCCGCTTCCCTCCGCATGAGACTCAACAGCCTCTTCCCGTCCCCACCAGCGAGGCAAATCATGAGGACGAACAGAGGAAATCGCAGTGCCACCGAGAGAGAGAGAGAGAGAGAGAGTCATTACATCGATATATCTCGAGCAGCGAGCAAAGAACTCGTGGCGCGTATTTACATATTCGTCGTCAACAGAGCGGTCCCCCAACAGACCTGTTTTTTTCTTCTGTGTGTATCCACTTCCGGCCATCATGAGGCTCATACCTTCACTCGTCTCAAAACATCCCTGTGGCCGGGGCGCTAACCTTCCTTCAGATGTTGCTCTCAGCCAGTCTCCTCTTCTCGCTGGCACCCTTGATCGTAGTCGAAAGGTCCCAAACTGCAAGAGACGTCAGTGCAGTCTAGCTTCAGAATGGCCATAGGTCGCTTACCTGGGAGTTGGAAGGGGAAGTCCAAAGCAGCCAACATGATGGCGAAGAAGATCCACCAACCGCAAGCACATGTTACAAAACAAAAGGCTCCCGCCGTGACCGTCAGATCGTGACCCGAGGACATGTTGCCGTTCGCCAGTTGCCAGTAAGCCCCAGCGAGGCAGGCGAATGCGACGGTCAGAGTCGCAAAAATCAAGACGAAGACGATATTTGTCCTGAGGGCGAGGATGACGTACACCAAGCACAGCAGGCCCATCGCCAGCATGAAGAAGGCTATCAAACAGTCCCGTTAGCTCGTTCAACCCTGAACGCACTCCAGCTGGCACCTACCGAATCCCGCGTTGAATCCGACCGTCTCCAGCCCGAGCGCTGGGTCGTTGGGATCACTGGAGTAGGCGCCGTACGCGTGGAAAAAGGGCTGTAGTGTTCCTCCAAAGGACAGCCAGAACGCCCCAAAGGAGCAAAAGACGACGAAGGGGAAGGTGTTGCCGATGATCCACTCGCCCAAGCCGCCCAGAAGCATGAGGATGCCGCCGAAGAAGAAATAGGTCGCCGTTCCAGACGCGCCGCTGCCGCCGGCGCCTCGCCACCCCATCAGGATACAGCTGAGCGGAGACAGCGACAACAGGAACCCAACGAGAGCACTATGTCCGGCTTAGCAGTACGTCAGGAGAAGACTTGTACAGCACTTACAGCGGGGTCGGGTTAGCGACAGTCTTCCTCAAATCGCCCTTGACCTGGTTTTGAGGAGAAAGGTAAATCTTCTCGAAGAGCTCCGGGGATATGGAGATGCTCCCTGCTGTCCGGATGCGCCTCAAAGCCTCGTCAGATCCCAGGTGGGCGCCCAGGTGGTCATTGTGGAAGCCATTCTGGCTCTGGCTGAAGTCCTTCTCAAGAGGAGCGTCGCCGTTGGTGGCGGCGGTGTAGCTGTGCTCGGTGGCCATGATGCAGGTGGATATCTCGAAAAAAGGTTCAGGAAGAGCAAGGGAGAAGCAGAACACCCCGCAGCGTGGAAATTCAGGATCTCGGCCAGAGACAGGTGGAAGGGGCGGGAGGGGGCCTCGCTCATATACGATGGGCCTGCTGTCTGGGGCGGACAAAGGCCGGCTCCGCACACAGAGGTCTGCTCAAGTGGAACGACAGGGTCAGAGCTCTCGCTCGCTGGTCATGCAGCGTTATCGGGATGATCTCAAGCCAATGTGCGGCTGGCGCTCTGAGGCATTGGGACGATCCGAGCTTGCCGGAGCGCTGGACGGGCCAGTCAGGAGACAGCAGCATACGACGCTCGAGAATCGAGCACTGAAAGTTTACCCCAGACGCCAAACGGCCGGCTTATTTCCACGCGGGGAAGCTGGGCTAGACCAGGAGCGACGAGGAGTGGAGACCGGAGCACGGGTTCGCGGATCCTCGATGGGCTCTGCTGGCCACCACGAGTCGGGGACGGTGGGCGGCTGGTGAGGAGACGCAGGTTAGGGCAGGCTAGGGCCGGGGTTGCGGAGAGACGAATCTGGGGCAGAGCAGCAGTGCGCAGGCTGGGGCTCCGTCGCTAAACCCACGCGATCCACGTTTAGCAGAATGCGGGGAAAAAGGCAGACGCTCGCGGCGTTCATCATCGCCGCCCACTCACGCCCTTCGGCGCCGCTTTCGCCGTCTCGCAATTGCCCCTTTCTCTGCCGCACCTTTTTCCCATGGCAGTTTGAGGCCTGCCAGCACTGCTGCGCTCTCCTCTTCCCGCAGACACTTGGGCCGAGTCGACGCTCTCGTCACCACCAGGCTGTCGCCGCCACGC